>JARHVA010000920.1:3015000-3747500 GCA_037957365.1 Torreya grandis
ATTAATCCATAGTCACAGAGTAAGAGTAAGTTGGTATAGAGGATAAACCTAAATTTGGGTTACCTTCTAGTATGAAGATGTGCATCTTAACTAGTAAGGATTAAAATTCATTTGTGATTTAATTACTCTACATTTGGGTAATATTGGATACATTGAGAATTTTTTAAGGGAAAAAAAAGAATTATTATGGCACCATTTTTTTTAAGAGCCACTAACTAAATTTTTGTTGTAGCATGTGATATTATGCATCATGATATAAATAACCATGATAATTTAGCTATAATATGCCTAAGAACTGACACCCGATCTAATAAACAAGTGAAAATAATGTACCAATGATAAAAACCATGATGAAAATGGTGACATATGAATATGGATGGACTAAATTATCATGCACAAGTAATCACCCAATGAATGCATAAATACTAAGTTAAGTAATAACAATGAAAGTAAATAAATAGATAGATAAATAAAACAAAACACCAATAAATAAAATAGTGAACAAAACAATAAAAAACAAAATAAAAAAACACAAACAATGGTCAATCATAATGTTAGTGAAAATAGAAAAAAATTGTTCATGTATGTGTAATAAAGGTGTTACTCTTGGTGATAGGGTGACCCCTAAACTAGACAATAGTGACACAGGTATAACAATGCAAAAATAAAATACTAATAATGTTTTCCCTAGATGATAGGGAATAATGAAACATAAAAAAGATGACAAACATTTCCCATAGGCTATAGGAGACAACAAAACAAACAAAAAAATAGGGGGAATAAAAGAAAATGAAGGGGATGCCAAGCTCACCCCAGATGCACACTACCTACATAATTTTATAGATGTAAGATCCAACATGAAATTTAGGCCAAATTTAGTTCTCCCAGGAGATGGGATAAAATAAAATGATGATAAGGAAACATGATTAATATGTAAAGGAATATGGAAATGGTCTCACAAAATGGTAAGTGCATAAAATGAAGGTACTCGTAAAATGTTGAGAACATTCAAACTTAAATTGGTCATGTTATCACCAAATATTTCACCCTAGAAGAGGGTGTTCAATCCTTTTATAGATTTTGGAACCATGGGAACACTTCTAGGTATGTGGGTGTACCTACAATGGAAGTGAGCCTCTAGATTTAAGGGCTAGTTCTCTAAATGTATCTGGAAATGCTCACACCTGCTTTATGAGTTTCTTATGGGGGAAAGGGTTACAATTTGCATGAAAAGAACCCAATATAATGGTGTGATATACCAAGATGTCTTCCATATTACCATTGTATTTTATTCCACTATTAAATAAGGCACACAAAACAACTTCCAAGTCTTATGGATTCTAACATGAGTATTTTAATATGGAGGTGAGATGCATTAGAGTTATCCAAGGTAAGTGAACCATAGGTTGGTTTCAAACACTAAGGCTCATTATACACTTAAATATAGGCTCATACACTTGAAAACAATTTGTATGACCTATTATAATATGAAATATTGCACAATATCAAAGGATAAGGGAAGAAAGGATAGAGAGTTATCACTTTGCATCACCATACATCACTATCACACTTAGATAATTATTCAAGAACTCAAAATCAGATTTGTGTTAATGTTCAAAGGTAAAATATAACATCATTCTAGTAAGACTCTACCATACATGGAGTGTAACTATTTAATAAAGGCCAAAAGGCATCTACTTATATCATTTGGCCAAAGAAGTGGGAAAAGAGAAGTCCAAATGGGAATCAAATAAGTTCAGCTTCATTTAGAACATAGTTATAACTACTTCTACAATTATGCTCCTTCAAGCTTCTTGATTGATCTAGGTCACTTAAAATGGTTGTATAGTTACACTTTTTCTCATTGATGCTCCTTGATAGTTTCAACAATAGGATCAAGTGGTTTTGAGCTAAGTTATAGCATTAATGTAGTTACAAAAAATGGATCCATCTGTTAGAATTATGTCTTATTATTAAACTACTCTTGACTGGTTTGTCATGGCATGCACATTAGAGAGAAGGGGTCCTTTTCATGTAGTTAGTCTTGGAGATGAAATCATTGGGGGATACGTGTATGCCTTCATGGTACCCTTTAAAAATATAGCTCCTCCTTCTAACAATGGAAAACATAGTCATAGAAAAATCCCTCTATAACATAAATCCTTGAGCCAGAGGTCCATATTTAGCCTTAATAATAGTCTCTTTATGTTCTCTATGCCTGACTACATCATTATGTCCCTTTAATGGCATTGGATCAATCTTCAATAGTGACTGGGTGATCTTACAAAACCTATTTTCTTCCATCAAAAATGGCTTCTCAACTTCCATCAAAAGTCTTGGCCTCACCTTTGTTTTAATTGGCTATCAAGATTTGATTCAACTTGTTGACATACTGACCTTTGATTTCATCATTAATCCTACTTGGTATGATCAAGAACCAACCATACATATTTCCTTTATCTTATCAACTTTATCTAGGCTTATACCACGTGTCAAACATGCATTAGTTCTCAAGATTCAATGTTAATCTGAAGTATCATGTGCTTATGCCACATGTCAACCTCTCGATCCCCTTAACTATTTGACTCATCTCATACCATTGGATCAAGATGTACAAATGAGTGAGGACCATTAGATTCTCTAGGACCCACTATTTGAAATCCAATGGCTATTTCATGAGCTTAAAAATAATGTCCTCACTCTCATGATGTTCACACAACCATCATTGATGTTTACATGACCATAAAATTTAATCTCAAAAGGATTTGTATTGTTTGATCTTAAAATTAGTGTTAGCATGAATGTCTTATGTTGCAAGTCTAACTTTAAAAGATTATAACTTAAGCCAAAAAGTTCATATATGCATGAAAATTTTAGAGGATGATCCTAACATGTAGAACTACAATTATGCATGATCCATTGGTTATTTGAGGATTTTTGAGTGAAGATAAAAAAATTAACAAATGAGTTGATTCATTCATTTCTAGATGATGTCCTAGATGGCTTGGATCCTTATACTTGATAAGCTAAACTTTGAGGACATAAATCTTGAGATAAAAGGCTCATCAAGACTTGAAACTTGTAGAGCATGATCTTGGAACTAAAGACATTGATCACATATAGTCTAATGGTCACATGAGTATTTCTCAACATATTTATAAATTACACAAGTAAACTATTCTATTCTAGTTTTTCTATGTGATGTCTTGATGATGGTCTAGCTTCACAAGGCTTGTTCCTAAACTTTTCTAGCTCTTTAAAAGCTCAAATGAATTCTTTGAGGCATAAGCAAACCTATTCTATATTCTAATTGCATTGATCATTATGAAGACCTACCACTTGCATATATGTCCATAAAATGACTCATAAGATATCAAATGGTATAAGGATTAAACTAGACCATGACCAATACTAGAAGGGCATATGAAATGGCATCAAATGAGCTACAACATACCTTATGACATTATAAAAAAACTCCTATACAATATTTTGGATATAGGGGGTTGACCCATTTTAGCTTGAAGTAAAAATGGTCAACAAGTCATAAAAATGGTGAGTTTAAGATGAATCCAAGTGGGTAGTAAATCATCAAAGTTGGATGCACAATACTCATAGTATAATATCACAAAATGGTGAGAATAAATGGCTAAGGCCAATAAGGATGGGGAAACTAAAGGACAAGTTGTTACTCATGAAATAGTTAGGAGTCATAAAATCCTTAAAGCAACAAAGTAGTTAAATAAGAAAGGAAAGGAAAATTGAGCTAACCGAAGATACCCCATGTGTCCAAATGCTACCTACATAGTCCATGCAGACCTTAGGTTGATGTAGTGCTCCTAAAAATGGGAGGAAAAAGACCAAGGTGGTCTAGAAATAAATTTGAATAGATAAAATGGTTCGTCCCAAAAAAAATTGATGGATTTATATCTAATTTTCATAATTTTGTGATTTTTTAGGATTTTTGAAAGTTTTTTACAAATGTTTAGGGGTTTTTTAAGCATCTCAACTCAATCAAGAATGATGAGATACTAAATGGTCCAAATTGTAAAATGGTGAGAGTGTGTCTTAGGTTTCTCATAAAATGGTGAGAGCATTCAAACTTAAAGTGCTCACAAAATGATGAGAACTTACGAAAAGGGTGACTGAGTTAACCTCATTTTAAATTGAGCATCAGCTACATAGTCCCAGAATGGGACCTCAAGTCACTGTAGCTATATCTTATAGCATATGATTTGACTAGGTAGCAGTAAGTTCATGAAATAGGCAAATGGTATAGTATAGAATAATGATGAAAAAAGGTGATGCAATGATGCATGGTGAAGGTGTTTCCCAAAATTTGTGTACAGGTAGTTATAATTAGGAAATAACAACATAGATTAATGATACTATTTTTTCCAAAGGTGGTTATAACTAGTAGCACCAGGAATGAAATAGAATGAGACAATAATTAAAAATTTAGTTGCCAAATTATTATCATACTAATCATGGATGTTGCCTATTTTTGAAATACTAAATCAACTATTGAAACTTCATCTAAATCCCTTTTCCAAAGGTTCTCAAAGAACAAATGGATCAGAACCAAGGTCAAAAAGGTGGGGAAGGGAAGGTAAAACAACTTTGGTTAATAAGGAAGGTATATAAGGAATGATATATGATATGATATAGAGAAGGTGATATTATGAAAATTAGATATAATGGTAATATGTTTGATCCCAAGTGACAAGTTAAGTTAAATGGTGGGGTAAAGGGCAAGGCATATTAAATGATTATATTATTATTGTTAAAGTGGAGATGCTCATTTTGATCAACGTATGATACAATCAAAATAATAAATTATGTAAATTACTAGCTCACACCCCTTCTAAATAGCTACTCTATCAAGAACCTACTACTGATTTAGACTCTAATATTTTTGTTGTGATCTTTGTTGGTCTTTGATTTTATTTCCTTCAAACTTATAGACAATATGTCTTCATAGCCTCTATAAAGTAAAGTGTGGCCAGGGATGGTAAATATGGATAAACAGTGGATAAAATGTTTAATTTAGTAACATAATATAGGTCTTGAATGAATAAATGGATTATAATGGAATGTAAAATGATTAGGAAATAAATGAAGATTGGGATTTTCAGGCATGCATAATGTTGCTAATTCTAGATTCGATATAGTTTTGATTGTGATAGGGCCGAAGACTTTTGAATATGCTTTCAATAGGACCAAAGACTTTTGAAGAACTATTATGCCTATATATTGGTGCCTCAAAGAGGTTTTCACTAATAAATTTGTCTTGATTATCCCATAATTCCTCCAAGAAGGTTTCATTAAGGAACATTGACTTTTGACTTTGATTGTATTTTAGTGATTCAAACAAGGTTTCACTAAAATATGTTGAGTTTAGTATTTGATTTCACCCTAGCACCTCTAAAAAGGTTTCACTAGGAGATTATTCTTCTTTTGTATGAATGTGGTCTTGGTACCCCTGATATTCTTCAACTGATATGTCACCATGAATGTAGTTCAATAATGTGATTCTATTGGTCCCAATCAACACTTGTGGTAAGTGGAATATCAATATAATGGCTATGTTTGGTGGTGTTAATTGAATATGGAATGTTAATGTAATGAGAAGATTCAACAAAATCCTCATAGAAGATACTAAGATAACTTATGTTGATGTTGAATTAATCATCCTAAAAAATTGTGGAAGGATCACAAATGTATTCAAATTGATCTACAAGGCTTGTGTAAGCAATGTTGTAATAACCATGAATGTATTTTAATTCTAAAGTTGAGTCTAACTCGAGGGACTTTGAATCTGATGTTTAGACTGATGTTGATTCTGCTTCTGATGTTAAATCTAATATTGATTCAAAAATCAAACTTGACTTTAATGTTAATTATTTGTCTATTGTTATGATAAATATGCTATGTTGAATGCTTGGTATTGGATGAGTAATTATCTGGGGTTGAAAAATGGGCTCTTCATAAATAAGCTCAGCTAATAATGACTCCATAGAGATTAGCTTGTTAGAGTGAGGCTTCTCAACAAAAGGAAAATGGTCAATAGGCAACTCTACAAAGACTAGCTCATCAAAGTGAGGCTCCTTAAAAAATGTGTGATGGTTAAAGGGTGATTTACCATAGGTTAATTATTTATAAATAGGTGTTTCAATAAAAACATAATATATTGGTTATTTTTTTGTGGTCTTGGCTTACACTTGGTTGCAAAATATTAGTTTTGAACACATTTTGGTCCTTAAATAATGGCTTTTGGAGAGGTAATGATTGGTTTTATTATGGTTCTAATACTAACTTGGATTTTTTAAAGTAGTGGAGGATTGACACTGGATTAAGAATGGCCTATATTTCAATAATAAGGTATTTGTAAATAGGATCATCTACGATGGGATCAACAAAGGCTGGCTACAGGTCTAGGATGGTAACTATGATCTATCTAGTCATGATTGCATAACTTTATTGGGATAACAAGAAACCAAATTTAAAATGGCCTATAATGGTAATGAATGGGTACTATGAATCTTGGTTACTAATATAGGCTAAACAAAATGGGCCTAGAATGGTAATCCTTGGGTGTTATGGAGCTTGGTTTCTAACACATGTGAAAGGAGGAGGACTTGGAATAGTAATGAATGGGTGCTATGAAGCTTGGTTGATAATGTAAGATAAATGATGAAGTCATGTAATGTTAATCCTTGGGAATTGTGAAACTTTGTTGCTAACACAAGCCAAAGGATGAGGGCATGGAATGATAATGAATGGACATTGCAAAGATTGGTTTCTATTGAAAGCTAAAGGATGAGTACCTAAAATGGTAATCCTTGGGTGATATGAAGTTTGGTTGCTATCATAGACCACTGAAAGGCGATTGGCATAAGTAGGGGATCAAATACCATTATCACTGATAGGATGAACTTGGTACTCTAATTAGCCCAAAGAAGGGCAATCTTAGCATATGATAATTGACATGGATGGATTTGGAAATTAGCCCAAATAGGACAATCTTGGTCTATTAAAATGGTCTTGGTCTAGTTCTAAATTTTAAAGTGGCATCAGTCTAGGATAGGTCTTAGTTTAAAACACAATGGGACTTGGAATAGGTACTCAGTCTATTGATACAAATGGTTTAAACTTGGCCTAGAATGGATCTCTTCTAAAAAATTATCAATGGTAAGTTTGGTCTCAAATATATCCAAGGTCTAATGTCTTACACACAAATGTTCAAATTTGAAAGACAAATCTGAATGCTAATCGTAGAAAGGTATTTTTAAAAAATCTAATCTTGGTTTAGAAAATGAAAATGTTGCTAGGTATTTGGGAACAAGGCACAAAGCTAGGCTCAAAAGGTACAAACAAACTCTAAAAACTAAGGAAAATGCTAGGTCTTTAGGAATAAGGCACAAAGCTAGACTTATAACAAACTAGGTCTAAAATGAAAGTTAAAATGATAGGTCTTTTGAAACATGGCACAAAGTTATACTTAGAACAAACTAGGTCTAAAATGAAATTTAAAATGCTAGGTCTTTGGAAATACAACACAAAGCTAGACTTGGAACAAACTAGGTCTAAAATTAAAGGTAAAATTCTAGGTTTTCAAGAACATGACACAAAGGTAGAATTGGAGTAAACTAGGTCTAAAATGAAAGGTAAAATGCTAGGTCTTTGGGAACATGACACAAATCTAGATTTAGAACAAACTAGGTCTAGAATGAAAGGTAAATTCTAGGACTTTGGGAATAAGGAAAAAATTTAGACTTGGAAACAAACTTGGTTGAGGTAAAAATGGAAAAGTAATTGATCTAACAATTTAAAACACTTGGACTCAAACTAAGCACATGAATTTAAACACAAGCTTGACCATTGTTAAAAAGACATTGGACATTAGGCACATACCTAAAACTGATTGGGAAAATCAATCTCAAGTAATCAAAAATAAGAATGAAGAGAAAAACATTCAAGCTCAAGTGATGAGCAAGACTTAAATGTAAACTAACTGTGCTTAAGGTTATACTTGGAGAGAGAGTTTAAACCTTAGTTCTAAGCAACAAAAGAGACACAAGGCATACCAAAATGAGATCACTTACTAAATCTAGGCACAAAGGATTTTCAAAGCAATAAAGGAATTAGTCCAAGTTACATAATTCAAAAGTGAGAGGTAAACATCTAAGCAAAAATTAAGTGAGGCATAGGCATAAACCAATCAACATTTGAATCTAAACTTCACAAGAACAATTACAAACTTGGTTTATAAGACTTGGTTTCTAAAATGGACAACATTCAAGGCCAAAATGGATGGCATAACATACCAATCATAAAAATGTGAATAAGAATATATGATTTGGAACTCAATTTAACACAAGTCAAAGGTTTTAAAACAATATGAGCAATGTAACGATGTTATCTTACTTAAAAGGTATGGCAATTGGGTTTGTTTCAAAAATTTAAGGCAAAAACTTGGGATAAAATGGGAAACATAACGATGCCCCTTTCAAAAAAGTGACACACATACAAATGTTTTATAAACATCTAAGGTTAAGTGTGGCATCAAATGGACAATATAACACCTCCTTAGGCTAAAAGGGGTGTATAAACATGACCTTATTGGTTCATGATTTATTTTTGATGTGTTTTTAACAAAAAAATAGTTTTAGACTCAAAATAATGCAAGTAAAATAAAAAGACACAAAAACACCTAAGTGTATCATCCTATTCCTAAAGACTGATAAGGTTGTTTTGTATTATCAAATTACATCTATATAGTCCTTCTTGAGAGGAAATAATTTTTAATCCAATAAATTTACATGCATATGAAAATTAGGATTTTTAGGCCCCCTCTTCACTCAAGAGTTCTTATGATGACATGGAACTTTAGGCTACTTACCCTGCATTGACAATATTTTCATGACAAGTGGGATTTGTCTAAAAAACTATAAGTTCCACATGTTTCTATATGGTCCCATATGTGTGGTTAACACTAGGGTGTAACATGTCTTTTGAATCCAAGTAAATCAACTTGTTATAAAAAGGTCTTGTCCTTTTTACAACCACTACATCCATCAAATTGCTTAGTGTAGTACAAAGTATAGATTATTCCATTATTTTGAGGGAAATAGTTGATAACAGAGTTAGTTTAACCACTTAAATTAATGTCTCAATGATTCACCAACTCAATTTGTATACCCCACTATGGAGTGCAATTGAAATGATGTTAGGAGATGAATTCCTAGTTAATTCTTCCCTAAATAACTTATGTGGAGGTGATGAAATACTAACCATAAGCTAAAATTAAATAAATAAATATAAAAAACTTTAAAGGTCATTTTAGGATTACCCAAGTCACTTAGATCTTGGGGAGTGCCTTTGAAACATTCTTTATGTTGAGACTAAGTGACAAAAGTAATGAATGAAGTGATTTGGGTCACCTAAGTTCCATAAAGGGGATAGGGGGAGAGCATACACACTAAGTCTAATTTTAAAAAACACACAATAAACAAAAAATGATAAACAAGAAAGCTCTTTAGAACATTTAATCTAATATTTGTGTTCATTTTAAAGAACTAAGTGAGGTATGAAGTGAAATTTATCCCCTTGGATTTATTTGCATTTATGAACTTTGAAGGAAAAAACAAAGTCACTAATATGATTTTTAAGCATCAAATGTAAATGTAATTTGAAGATTTAAAGTGCCAAAAACTTCCTTTCTTGGCCTTTAGGTCTAGCAAAAATTGTTAGTGGGTTCTCTTGCTTAGAAGCTAAAAAGCAATAAAGAAAACAAAAACTAAATTTTAGCTCTTTATTTTCTTGTCTTTTTCACATAGTGCAATACCAGTGATCCACAATTCAAAAATTCATGTCCCTATAATATTGCATGTCTTAACTCAAAATCACACTTTAATTGTAACATAAGCTGTTAGTGCAAAACTACACTTTACAAGTGCAATATCACATTTGCAAATTATAATAATGCAGTTCCATAGTTCAAAACTACACTTTAAAAGTTCAATACTACATTTACATAGTACAATAATGCAATTTGATAGTGCAAAACTGACTATTCCTTGTAAACTAGAGACTCTCAGTGTAAAATCACATGTTATTAGTGTAAAACTACTGATTGTAAATACAATAATGTATCTACCAATTTTAATACCACATTTACAAGAAAGAAAAACTTTAATAATGAAAAATTAAAATTTTAAAGTGCAATGCCACTGATTATGAAGGCAATAACACATTTACCCATTATAAAATTGCATCTCATAGGCTAAGTAGCAAAATTGTATTTTTGTAGTATAAAAATGCCTATTCATGCAATACAACATGTGCAATACCGCATATCCACATATAAATACCACTTGTCATAGGTTTAAAACTACATCTTCCTATGTCTCGGTTGTGAGCTTCAATTTTTCACCTTTTTGAACATTAAGTCCAAAATTTGGCATGAAAAATGTTAACAAAAGGTTCTAAAAGTCCATAAGAAGATATTTATGGGGTACAAGTCCCACTGGGCATGCCATTATGTTATCAATAAGAATACTTATAGGGGAGATTATTATTGTGTTATTATGAAATAAATTAAAACAAAACACACTAAAAGCTTACACCTCTAGTTTAGATAATCAAGGAGCTAGTGGACTACACAATTAACTAATAAATGAAAGCAAAATAAGAAATTTTACCTTTCATGAGAGTAAATTTTATGTGTTAGCAATGATGTGATGTGCTTGGATCTATGATCAAGAAATATTTTTTAATTAATCTCCTTGATCCACCTCTCTTTGTCACGTTGGTAATGTTAAGTTGGCTTGGATTAGCTTGGCTTAGCAAATGGGCATGGCAATACTTTAACAATGGACTTCTTGAAGATATTTTGGCATAATAACATTATACATAAAATATTTTGAGGTAAATCCTACATAATAACATTACACTATCAAATCTTATTAAACAATGGGTGGGGCCTTATATTTATAGCCTTCCAAACTAATCTAACCCAAGTGTAGTTAGGTTAGAGTTATTCATGATTGAGTTCAAACTAATCCTCATTGAGTTAAGGCTAACCCTAGTTAAGTTAAAGAGGGTACATTCAATTAATATTTGGAATAAATATCCCATTTATTAATCATAGATATCCATTTATGAATTTATTACATTTAGGGAGATATTTTCAATTCCTTGACTTTGAGGATGATGACATCATCATGACTCCATATTTATTGAATTTTTATTTTTAAAAAAATTATTATTAATAATCGCACATGTAAAATTCACATAATAATTTAATTTGGTTTGATTAGTTAACTCATTTTGGTTAGCATTTTAACACTTTAGGAATTGCTCAAGTGCCCCACTTAATGGGTTCAAAGGCCAAACTACTAGTTTCTAGGTCACAAGGTGATTGGAGATGAATTAGTGGGAGGTTACTATTACGTATAGGATAGTGTACCAAATAGGGAGACCTAAACATAATTATGAGCACTAATGTTTGATGTGTGGATGAAATTGTGATGTTTAGTGATTCCTAAGCTTAATCTACACTGTTTGGTGGAAATCAATCTGAAGTCTAGTTGGAAGCTGATTATGGCCTTAATGTGGTATTTAAAG
Source organism: Torreya grandis (assembly GCA_037957365.1). NCBI lineage: Eukaryota > Viridiplantae > Streptophyta > Pinopsida > Cupressales > Taxaceae > Torreya > Torreya grandis. Next base: position 3,026,626 of record JARHVA010000920.1, read on the forward strand.
CATTGATACATAGGTGTACTCCTAAATATTACTCTTTTAATTTAAATTAATTTAAAATAATTTCAATTTCAGATTATATGCACTAATTATATATTGTAACATGCTCTCGGTTTTAGGTCAATCATAAGCAAAACACTCAAGCTGGGCTCATGCAAAGGCAACATGTGTTATACACACTTAGGTATGAATTTATTCTCCTTTAAACCAATAATTTCATTACTATATTAAATGGGTAAATATATATGATATTTATGGATTATATAGCACCTCAATCTTGTACACTTGGAAAACTTAGACCTTGGTTATTCCTCTCAGTTTTGGACCTTTCCTACTTTTGAAAGTCTTGGATCTACTTTATCTTGTGCCCCTTGGCCTATATTTTAGTTTGAACAGTCTTATGTTGATGACCCATACCTTATATCTTTCCCAAAGTGCTTAAAATATGCATATCTTATGCCCCTAAGATTTTTGAGCCTATACATATTTTATAATTACTAGGACACAAGCATCAATCTCAGACACCTGTGTTGATGCTAGTGTTTTACACTGACACGAGTGTCTAGTGTTTTAAATTCATTCAATTTTCAAATGAAACATATCCTAATGGCTGGCCCAAGTGCTTTAATGTAATATTTTTCCTGATAAGAGTGGTAGATATTCACAACCACTCGTCATTCATTCTTAACCTAGTATTCATACGAAAGAGAATTTAAAGAGCATTCAATTAAAAAAAAATCGTATTTATTCCTATTTTCACATCACTAAAAATCACTACATATCTATAGGTATGAATTAATGGAGTATCCCAAGAGCCTACTTTTCCAAGTTACAAGCTAGGTCACTATTGTACTTGTTTTCCACATATTGCACCTTTGTACAAACACAAGCCAACATATTTAAGGGAGAACTACATCAGTCTAAGGCCCTCTTCAGAGTAGTTGCTATGTAGGAAACACTCATTGATAGAGGAAACTTTGGGGTTGTTTGACACCATAAGACCACTAACCTCTTTTTCTTAAGGTCACTATGAAGGTGAAGAGCTAGGGTTTTGTCATTTTAAAACATATAAGATAAACCAATAAACATCTAGGTGATCACATCATTTTAAAACATGCATTATAGATAAGACACATGCATCTAGCTCAAAAAGTAGCATTGATGCTAATTTCCAAGGCTGATGCTAGTGTTTGTGGTTCTAGAAGCACTTAATCTAGAATTTGGTGATAATTATAGAATTTTCTTCTAGTTTGTTTCCTACTTGTTTCAAATCTAGAACTATGTTAGCATCAAAACTAGCTAAGTACATTTTTTATTTTTCATTTACATATATATCATAGTTTTACTTTCTATTTTTAGCCTAAATTAATTTAATAAATTCAACATATGTTGTATCTAAGTTTAACATTTAATTGGCCTAGTATAGATCTGATTATCACCCTTGGGCATTGTCATTTCTATATTCTTAACATTATCTACCCAAGTAGGATCCACATCCAAATTTATTGTTAAACAAAAAATAAGATAAAAAAATTAAAATTAAAATTGATATTTGAAAACAAAATAAAAAAATAAGATTTTTGTGTAGAGAAATCAGAAATTAATTTGAAACCCTTGGACAAAAGTTATAAAATTAATGTTTAAAATGATCGACAGGCTCACCAATATGTTTTACACCTATTAGCATTACAAAATTTTATTTTTTATATAAAAAATAGGGTAAAACACATTATTTTCCTATAAACAAGAAAGTAAGGTGTTTGATGTATGAATACTTGTGCAATATGTCCAAAGTACATATATATCTAGTTGTGCCAATATTCACCATGATTGGTTACTCTTTTTCTTAAAATATTTACAAGAGTTTTATTTGTTGCTTCTGGTTGTTTGTTTCCTTATGGATAATATGGTGTAAATAGAGTATGATATATCTTATATTTAACACAAAATATATTAACTATTTTATTATTTGAATGACATCACATTATCTATGATAATGGTTGGTGGTAGTCCAAATCATGAAATGATATTTTTCATTGAGAATTTACATTTATGTTCACCTATAGTCAATGCTAATAGTATGGTCTCTACCCATTTTGTGAAGTACTCAGTAATTATAAGAATAAATTTATGACCCATTGGTGATTTTGGATTTATTTTTCCAATTAAGATAAAGTCCCAAAAGGTGAACATCCATGGAAAGACAGTGGGTTGTATCCCTTGTCATGATGCATGATTTAAATTATTATGCTTTTGACATTATGGGGATAATTTAACATGCTCTTGACTTTCTAATTCCATTTTATCTAAAAAATACCTTTGTGTCAAAATTTTGTAATAAATTTATTTTCCACTAAAATGACCTCCACATCCACTATCATGTACCTCTAGTAAGGTATTTTTAGCCTCATAATAGCTAAGGACTTATGTAATTTCCTCTGCAATGATATTTTGAATAAAGATCATCAAATTAGAATATAATGCAATTATTAATGTTGTAATTTGAATTTATTGGTACATGTAACATTTTTTAGGATAGAAGATTTGTATAAAAAATTATATAAATCACTATACTATTTTGAATGTTGATTAGAATCATATAGGTTGCACTATCCATGGCATCAGTATGTGTGTTGTCTTTTCAGGGTATGTTCTATATTGAAAAAGGATTGAAGTGTGTTTGTAATTGTCATACCAATTCTTTATATGGGATTAAATTTTATTACTTGATTTGGTAGATGTATAAAACTTGATTAACCACTAATTAAAAATCCCCATATACTTATATTTATTTTATTTGTAATGTGTGTGATGTACATAATCTAAGTATTAATGCCTTATATTTTGCTATGTTAGCTATATATGAAAATTCTAAATGATATGCAAATGTCATAGGTTAGCCCTAAAGAGTAATGAATACAATGACAATTTAAACACATTTATCACATTTTGATCCATTAAAATACATGGTATAAATATCATCATTAGTTTTATATGAAGTGAACTCATCACAAAAAGCATTATTTATTTGTAGTGTGCTTATTAATGGAGCTAGAATTAGTTGGTTTACAATAACTTATCCTTTTATTGATTTTGAGATATCAATTTTAGATAAAATTCCATGAGAAACATTACCAATTTAGATATTATTCCTAATAAATGTGACTTTTACATGAGGAATTTGAGCATATTTACCTTTATGATAACCTTTGTCTCATTATTGAGCATGAAGTATCGCAACTTTTGTGCAACAAAAATAAGGACTTAATATAGGTTATCCATATTATTATAATTCATCTCATAGTCAACAAGTGTATGAATAATATAAAAAGTGACATTATCTTTGTTATCATCATATTATGTCAATAAATCCCCTACAACATGATATATGTTGAGATGTTAAATAGTAAAGGTTGGTTCGATGTTAGGGGCATGAAAATAGATAAGTAGATATTATTTTATTACATCAAAACTTTGTTGACATTTGGGATCCCATTAAAATTATGTGTCCTTATTGAGTAATAAATATAAGTGTCGTATCTTATCAACTAAATATGCCTCAAAACATCTTATTGCTTTTATTTTTACTTTTAATGATCATAGTTATTTTAGTCCTTTTAGTCAAGGCATGTTTGAAATAAATCTAACCTTTTTGGGATCTAGTTCAATGACCCACTGAGATATGATGTATCCAAATAATTTCCTTGAATATACCTAAAATAAATATTTATTTTGATTCAAATGTAAATTTTATTTAAGTAAATGCTGAAAAATAATTTTTCAAATCCATATCATGATTTTGTTGTTTTCTTGATTTCATAATTATATCATCCACATAGTCTTCCACTATTTTGTGTATATAGTCGTCAAATATATGGGTCATGGTTTGTTGATAAGTATCCCTAAAAAAAAATTATTTGGAGGACATGAGTACATAAAAAATGTTCCCCATGGTGTAGTAAATAAAGTATTTTCTCAATTGGCCATATGAGTTTTAATTTGGTTATATCGTGAAAAACCATCCATGATTAATAACATCTCATAACCACTTGTAGATTTAAAAATCATGTCAATACTTGGTATTGGGAAGTTATTTTTGGGAAAATATTTATTTAAGTCCTAGTAATTTATAATGCACTGAATCTATCCAAAATTAGATACCCACTTTGAAAATTCAAGGGATCAAATAAATCTTATGTTTAGTAGTTTTTGAATTTTTTCTTTAACCAACAAAGCTAATTTTACACTGGCTTGGCATCAAGATAAATTAAAATGTTATGAAATGAAATTATAGGGTCAATTAATTATATATTTGAGTAAACCTATGTAAATAATTCTAGTTAATCATGTATAATGTTTTGAAATTATTTTCCCTCATCTTATGGTAACATAATAATTAATAATACTAGTATTGGATCCTTACATGTTCTATAATGGAAATATATTATCTCTTTGTTAATTATATTTGATCTATCTTCCATATATGGCACAATAGGGATGGTATTTAGGCTAGCTACTTGGATATGGACATTGGGATCTTTATTTTATGTAAAATATGCATTGGCAATAATTGTGTGAGAAAACCTATTCTTAGGATAGAAGAAAGGGGGATCCTCATATAACCCCAGATATTCTAAGAGAGATTCATCATTTTAAAATTCATCTAATGTAAAAAAAGTTATGGAAACTATGTCTTTAATCAGATGAGGGTATACTAAATTATTGTGCTAGATCTAGCTCTGCTTTGAAGAAGCGTGTATAAATAATAGCTTGTGTTTGGTTTGAATAAGTGTGTATAAATAATAGCTTGTGTGGTTGTTCCTTTCTTATTATTTTCTTAATTTTACATATAACCAATAAATTTTCATTCTTTATGAGTAGATGGTGTGAAAGGATGAAAAATTCCTTGTGCATGTTTTCCAAATCCTTGTCTCGTATATCCAATTTTTTAAAAATATTTATACCCAAAACCATATTGGTTGAAATCTACTGATGGTGATAAAATTAGAGTTATAGTAGATATTGATGTCTCTTTTATTGGATTATTGAGAATAGGTTTGCATATGAAGGATGTAATGATGTTTGGGTTGATTTAGTTCACAATATTTAAATGATTTTTGATCCAAATGACATACACATGTGCATGTGCATGTGCACACACACACACACACACACACACACACACACACACACACACACACACACACACACACACACACACACACACATCCTTGATGAATTAATTTTAAGAATTCATATAGAGTATAATAATGCATTCATCTGATGAATCCATGATATCCCTAATATAATATTATGATTGAGTTCATTAAACATGCCTTAAAAAAATATGGCTATCATTCGAGGGCCCATAGTAACATGTAGTGTAATTTATCTTAGCACTTTTCATGGGATATTGTCAAATCCCTAAATATTCATATCTGAGTAGTTAACATATTTTACCTCAATAAAAATTAGGTTCAAGAAGGAGCTATTAAAAATGTTTAATCTTCATATATTATCCATCAAAATTCACTTGAAAGCCTTTTTTTAACTTGTAATTTAATATATAGTATTATATGTTGCTCTATAATATTCTTAGGAGGCAAGTATTCTTGTTCAAAAGACACTTTCCTCAATACATCATAGGGATTGATAATATAAGCCATATAGGGTGGTTGTACATCATTTGGTAAAATTATATCTTGTAACACTAATAAAGAATGTCTTTATAAAAATGCATAATTTGAAGTAATTCTAAAAAATAAATTTTTGCATGATTATTTTTTAGTTGATTCATGATATATATACCTTATATTGATTAAATTACTTGGTGCAAGGTTGTGGGTGTTAAGGGTGGAGCTGGTGAGGTCCTTTGGTTTGTACTACTATATGGGTCACCTTACCCCTTCATGTTCAAAAGAGACACTTTCCTCAATACATCATAGTGATTGATAATATAAGCCATATAGGGTGGTTTTACATCATTTGGTAAAATTATATCTTGTAACACTACTAAATAATGTCTTTATAAAAATGCATCATTTGAAGTAATTCTAACAAATAAATTTTGGCATGAGTATTTTTTAGTTGATTCATGATATCATATACCTTATATTGATTAAATTACTTGGTGGAAGGTTGTGGGTGTTAAGGGTGGATTTGGTGAGGTCCTTTGGTTTGTACTACTATATGGGTCACCTTAGCCCTTCATGTTATGACAACATGGACCACTGGATCTAATATAAGCCAAGGGAAATTATTAGAGGCAAGATGCTAACTATAAACATTATGAAATATAGAGTGAGGGACATAATAGTCATGCATGTTCCTTTTTATCTAATTTTAATGAATTTTGACTATTAAAACATTATAAATTATGAACACATTATTTATAAGTTGTGTTGAATTTATTTCTATACTTTCCTTTAACCAATTTTTTACATATTTGATCCAAATTAAATACATTATCTAATTAGAACAATATGAAAATATTAATTTCATGATTTGTGTTAACCATTAATGTTCATTCATTATAACCATGAGTATGTGTATTATTAGAGAATGTTCACAAACTAGGTCTAAAAATAGAACCCTAAGGTTGAAATATGAAACCCTAAGGAAAACATAGCATTTGAGATAGTTCGATCAATGCAAAGAATTACCGATATGTTTTACCTTAATTTAATTTTGGAAATTCTAATAGGATATAAATTCTTAAAATAATTTAGATAAATAAATAGGGCATTCAAGCATACATATAAATGCAAAATACTAAAATTGATTGTAAATATTTGACAAGTGGAATATGTTAAATATAGAAAGTATAACAAAGGGATGAGTACTTATATTTTTTGATAAATTTTTTAGCTATGACTATGTTATGGCAATGGAAAATAAACTAGAGAATGCATGTGATGTGTCTGGTTTAAAAACTATGTTTTTATCTATTGTATTAAGTGAGTTAGTTCCATCGGATCTAAGTCAATATTTACTGTTAGTATTGACCTAAGTGGTTGGTAGTGACATGTGCCAAAAAATGCATTTGTGACTATACAATCACCTTTGTTTGTCTCTATAATCTCTATATGTGTGATGTCAAACCTGATGATGTATGCAACTCTTCAAATTAGCCTCATTTACCTTGACTCCATAGGTGTGCTTGTGAAAGATGAAGACTTGTAAAGATCAAGAAAACATAATGGGTTGAGCTAACCCAATCATCCTTGTTTGATGATTATTCATTTCCTACATATCTAATACTCTAAGGAAGGAAATTAAACCACATGTAGTTCTCCCACCTAGAGTGATCATGTACTTGTGCTCCTTTGATATATATATGTAGCTAATGATTTGGATTTGATACATAAAATTTTTTACTCTGATTTGGATTTGATATGATTCAAACTTGGATTTTGACTACTACTAGTGATTTATTCACAATTTGGGAATAATAAGGTAGATTTTATCAATTTGGAATAGTGTATAGATGTATACCAAATAAGTTCCTAATTCCATATTAATTGAGACCTTGATTTATGTATATATAAGTCTAATTGATTAATTTATCATGCCACTGACATAATAAGTAGAGGGGCTAACCCTAAAGAAAGATTTTATTTAAAAATTAGTTGTTGGGAAAGAGTCAGTCTTTTCTAGCTTAGGTCAATATTGGTTGGTGATACTGACACAACATAGTGTTAACAACATATGTACGTGTTTAATAAACTAATTAGGCATGTGATCCATTTCGTTTAGGAACCATGTTTCTATCTATGTTACCAACCAAGTTGGTTTTGTTAGATCTAGGTCAATATCGATTGTTGATACTGACCTATGCCAAAAAATGTGTATGTGACCATACAATCACTTTTGGCCTATATTTGTAATCTTTGTATGTGTGATGATGAATTAAATTCTATAAATTATCCTCCTTTCTCTTGACACCTTAGGTGTTCTTTTGAGGGATAGAAACCTATAAAAATTAGGAAAGTGTGATGGGCTGAGGTGACCCCAATCATCCTTATTTGATGATTAATTAATTCTTATATATCTAATACTTTGAGGAAGGAAATAAATCCACATTTAGTTATCCCACCTAGTGTGACCATATAATTTTGTTCCTTCCCTCTATGTATGCAACTAATGATTTGGCTTTGATACATGAAAATGTTTTCTTTGATTTAGATTATATATGCTTCAGACTAAGATTGTAACTACTCCTACTAATTGATTCATAATTTGGGAATAATATGGTATATTTTATAAATTCTTAATAGTGTATATATATGTACCAAATAAGTGTCAAATCCCCTATTAAGTGAGACCTTTATTTGTATATACAAGTCTAATTGATTAATTTATCATACCACCAACACACTAGGCAAATGGGCCAACCTTAAGTAAGTAAATATTTATTTTTAAAAAATATCTATTATTGGGAGAGATTTGGTCTCATCTAGGTTATATTAGTATCTATTAGTGATAATAAACCAATTTAACATTACCAACCTATGCATAGGTGGACTACACTAAGCATATGGGCATGTCTATGTAGGATAGTATGTTAGTTTAAAATAAATAGAGAGGTTCCTGAAGGTGTGTAATAGTAGAAAAAAAGGATTTAGCTCATAATATATCATTTAAGTGTGAGATAATGGTGGGTTAGGACCATACCTAAGTCTCTAAATCACACACAATGAATATATGTTAATGTTTTTCATTATCAAGTACTTGATTTCAAATTTTAGTATCTAAAGTATGCTTAAAATTTATGATATGTGCAATGTTCTATTCAAGTGATGTAATCTTATTTTTTTTAATTTTTAAATAACTCTAGGGACTCCCTCATAATAGTTATCTAATCCAAAATAGTCATACTAGACATAATACTAGTCATAGGTTGGGAAGATTCAATGTTCATACAATATTTGGTTATAAGAAGGAACATTATAAGTAATAAAAACTTATAGATTACTCTTTTTTTCTTATATTTCATTATTTTAAAATGGTTCAACAAATATTTATGATTTGGCCTCTCCATTAGGTTGTGTTACTACATTAACTGTTAATTTTGATTTAACAAATTGTTTATTTTGGGACCTTGTATTAAGAGAATTAGAGATATTCTAAAGCTTATTCGTGAAAATGAGCTTAACTTCATGGTCCTTAATTGTGTGGCATACATGGTCAAAATATTGAAACTCTTTGGAAATGATAGATTCATGTAATGTATCAAGATTTTTTTTTTAATATGTATTTAAACTCATTATTAGGAATAGTATTTTCCATATTAGAGATCATCGTATTATAATGAAACACACAATTTTGGATAAGTTCATTGGGTTCTTACTTAATATCATAATCTGAACATAAGAAAACTTTTCACTAATTTTGATTTCAAAAGGTCTTAGAAATCAGCCAGTTAAAGGTTTGGAGGCTCACTCTAAGTGAAAAGGAATATGATCAAACCATGTTAATGCATAATCCTTTAGAATCTTTGGAAACTTTTTTGTCAATAACTAATCATTATATGCATATTCCAAGCATGTTTCATGTAAAAATATAAGATGATGCCCTAGATCTCCTTTACCATCATAAAATGGAAGCTTAGGTGCTATGAAACCCATGGGTAAAAGATAATATATAATACCCATTATGTTTAGCCTCTTTTCCCTAGAAAACTTAGTGTGTTCATCATGTGTGATGATCCTCAGGGTTTGAATAAATTCAAATTTTAACTCCCTCCATGAGTTAATGGTTAAACATTTTTAATTAAATTTAAGGAGGTTTAATTAAATTTTAATTAACACAACTTACAAATAATATTATATAATTCATAAAATTTTCAAAATTTTAAAAGTGGAAATGAAAAGTTCATAGGCCTCCTAGAAAGGCTATGATTTTTAACAAGTAGGTTAGTTAGGTAGCCTAAAATACTTAGAATCCTAAATAAGGTGTGGTAGGTTTGTGAAACCAGTTGGAGTGTATAGATAATTGTGTAAGATAATTAATTAATTTTTAAGATGCCTATGTGGGAATGTAATAAATTATTAATTGAGTAAATAAGTGGGGTTAATTGTGAAATTAAACACGCATATTTCTTGTAAAATAATCCAATAAGAGTGCAAGAAAAGTATGGGATTGTAAGAAGCATTTTTTACCATTGTAAGAAAAGTAAAAGGGTGAGTTTACTTGTGTAAGTAAACCCACATGGCCTTGTAAAGATTTTTAATAAAGGTATAACAAGAAAATACACAAGTGTAAGGAGGGTACTCCCCTTGATTAATAATTTTGGTGGAGTCTAGTGGATGAAATTTTTATTTAACCTCCCACCAATGGCTCATTCAAAGGTTGAATAACCATGGGAGGATATTTTTGGAAGGAAGAGCTTGGGAGGAGGTGGATATTCTCTTGGAGTTTTATAAACTTGTGTTATGGTTGGCAAGTGGTGGAGGAGAGGTATGCATTTTATGTTTATCATTCCTCTAATGTCTTTTATGTTTGGAAAATTTAACTTGGTAGCATTTGATAATATTTCTCAATCATGTATTAGAAATGGAAAGAAAATAAACTTGTTTTATGAACTCTCTCTATATTTCTTTATCTTAAGGATGATCTTTCTTGGGAGGTCTAAGGAATTTTTACAGATAAAATCTAAAGTAATTTCTCTTCAATTTCAATACAATATTATTATTTTATTTAGATGACATTTAGATTTACGTAATGAACTCTTACCATGGGATGGAATTTAACTTAGCACATTGTAATTTCACCATGGAATGGCACTTATATTTTGTTCAGTATGATCTTTCAACAAAATTTCACTTGTGTTGCACACATCAAAAAATATTTGGAATGATAAATTCTTTGGGTATTAGTTGACTTATGACAAAATATGGATATAAATATGGCACTAAGTGAACTACATGAGAAAATTAGCATCAACTAATTGACCTAAAACCTATATGAATTATTAAATTCTACTTTTAAAAGATAACCTAAATACCTAATAACAAAAATGATGTCCAAATTCAATAATTCTATACTTTTTAATAAGATAAATCCTTGTTTAGACATTTTTTCATAAAAAAATAAAACTGTATGGCATTTATATCTTCATTTGAAAAATTTGGAAATACTTTAGCTTTTAAATGACATTAGGCTATAAAAGGTGTTAATTATCACTATGTTACAATGACTTGGATTAAAAACATAATAAATATTTGTTATTTTTATGTCTACTTGAGTTGCATTAATTAATAACTAAGTGTATCCTTTGGAAGTGCATTTTATTTTTGACACTTAGTGTTTGGTTAGCACATCAAGGATTATTTTTTTATAATAGGGGGAAAATGTTATACCCCTCACATTGAGCCATTTTACCTAGCTAACTTGGTATGTTCAACATGTGTGATGACTCATAGGGTGTGAAGATATTTGAAGTTTAATTTCCCTCCATGTGCTAATGGTTAAATATTTATAATTAAATTTGATGAGGTATAATTAAATTTAAATTAACATGGCTTAAGAATATATTATATGATTCATAAAATTTTCAAATTTTTAAAAGTGTAAATTAAAAGGTTCATATGCCTCCTAGAAAGGTTATGAGCTCTAACGAGTAGGTTGGTTAAGTAGCCTAAAATTCTTAGAACCCTAGCTTAGGTGTGGTATGTTTGTTAAACTAGTTGGAGTGTATAGGTAATTATGTAGCATAATTAATTAATTTTTAAGGTGCCCATGTGGGCAATAATAAATTTATAATTGATTAAACAAGTGGGTATAATTTTATAAGTAAACCTATATATTTCTTGTAAAATAATTTAATAAGAGTGCAAGAAAAATATGGGTTTGTAAGAATAATTTTTTACCATTATAAAAGAAGTACAAGGGTGGGTTTACTTGTGAAAGTAAACCCACATGGCCTTGTAAGAATTTGTAAAAAAGGTATGAGTCTTGTATGGAAAGAAACACACTTTGAAGGAGGGTACTCCCCTCCATTAATGGTTTTCGCAGTCTAGTGAGAGAAATTTATATTTAGCCTTCCACTAATGACTAATTTGGAGGTTGACTAACCATGAGAGGAGGTTGTTTGAAGGAGGAACTTGGGAGGATGTATAGATTCTATTAGATTTTTGGAAACCTACATTACGCTTGGCAAGTGGTGGAGAAGAGGTAGGCCTCTTATGTTTATCATTCCTTTAATGTTTTTTATGTTTGGAAAAGTTAACTTAGCAGTGTTTGATAATATTTCTCAATCATGTTTTAGAAATGGAAAAAAATAAACTTTATGTTATGAAATTTCTCTCTATATTTATTTTTCTCTCCCTCTAAGTTTGAGTGGATCTCCTTCCTTTTAAAATAATTGGTTGCATTGGCTTCTTTGTATTCATGCTTTTAAAATTAATATACAATATATAAAATGAATATACATAGGAGATTTATAATGTAGAATAATTAGCAAAAACCAAATCAAATTGTACATAGTGACATAGAGATAATGTGGAAAAACCTCCAAGAAGTAAAAAAAACTCAAAAATGATTATATTCATTTATTGAGAAACAAATAACCCCAATACTCTACCTTCATCTTCTCATTTCCTCTCTGATAATCCTCTTTACAAAAACTTACACAAGATATTTGCCACATGCAAATATCAATTCACTCAAAAATATTTGAGATGATTTATATTAGAGGTATAATCCTATCTATAATGAGGATGAGGGGAGGTGACCATTTTAACCAATAGGTCCATCCTTCTCTGATAATTATTACTTTTTTAAATGAATGGTAAGTAATAAATAATTTATGTTTTATTATTTATTTACACAAGTTTTTTCAACCCATATTTAATAAATTATTAATTATTTAATTAATTAAATGTATTAAGGGTCTCAAATAACCCACTTAACCATTAATTATTATAACACTCCCCCTTAATTCTAAATGGGGATATAATGGCATGTCACCTTAATAAAGGAATCAAACTATGTAAAAATTTGAAGGATTTAAAAACCTTCATCATGTCAAACATCACCTTATGAAATAAAATAAATTATAATTCATAAACTACTATAAATTAAGTCTAGGCTAGCATGATTGTGAGACTACATCTCATAATTTCTCATGAACAATCATCTAAGGATTTTTGGAGCCTTTTATAACATAAGGACTTGCATTATAATATGTTTTTAAGTATTAGGGTACAAAATTAAAAATTCCACATGAAGTTTATTCAAATCACATAACTTCCACATGAAGTTTACAATGCTTCAAAATGAGAATAAGTCTAGATAATAAGGAACATGTGGTCATTAGGAAGTGGCATTTTCATGCACACTCCCCCTCAATGGTAACTCTAAGAGGCCCAACATTAAATTAAATTGACAAAACTTGGCAACACCAAGTGGTTTTGTGAAGATATATACCACATGTTCATTCATAGGATAAAACTAAAAATCAATATCACCATTGAGGGCTTTCTCTTAGATAAAATTCACATGAACTTCAATATGTTTTGTTCATTGGTGTTGCACTAGATTTTTCACCAAAGCTATACAATTTTAACACCTACACAAAACTTAAACATATATCTAGAAGTAGATTCATGAACATAGTATGGTTAGCATCATAATAAATAAATACATAAAGATAAAATATGACATATGGTTATCTATGGTAAAACACATTTTAAACAATCAAGTCATTTTTTAGGAAAACAAGTTCACTACTTTGATTACAAAGTTAGTGACAAACATAAATTATTGTATGTAATTCATTATTGGATGTCCCTAATATTGACAAGATGACGTCCTCAAATATCATACAATGCACATACAATAATTTTATTAATAATATGATACTAAGTTTACCCAAACATGAGATATCATATTAATAATAATTCATTTTATAATTCGAGCCTTAACAAAACTTTGCAAGTTTAATATGTTTCAATTGTCTAATGATATAGAATTGGATTTAATAAAACATTGAGGTATGTAACCTGTAATAAATTAAATATGGATAATTTTAGCATGATAGACAATCATCCAATCAACTAGATATGAGATTGAAATAAATAATTTTATTTATGTATGAATAGAATGCTTAGTAAAATAAAAGATGAAGAGTTAATTAATAATACAAACTCTATTTACACATAGCATTTCATAATATATATTATTATCAAATGAAGCATATAAGCATGTTAGCATGAAATTACCCCATTAATCAAATGAAATCATCTTAATAATTGAAACATAAAAGCTTCAAACTTATTGAGCATGATCTTCTTACCAAATACAATAACTAAACATGATAATTTTTGTTAAATTAAGCATGATGTTATGCATATAATCTATTTCAATGCTAACTTGTATGAATTGAAAATATAATGTCAGTACATTTTATTTGATTTGTTATCTAAGAAAAAATATATTTATTAAAATATAATTGTAATTAGAAATTAGTAAGAATAAAAATAAATAGTTTTTCTAACAAATATAAATGTATTTGAGACACTATCAATTTACTTAGTAACAAAAAAACTATTATAATGGTAAATGATATGAAATTAACATACATGTATTTTAATTTATAAAATGCAAATATTTATTAGGGATGCTATTCATAATATGCATATTAGTATTCATGGCTTTGGCTCATAAAAACTTAGTAACATTTAAAGAATGCAACATTGTTCTATCCATCTAAATAATGGTGCAGTTTTTCCTTTCAACAACACCATTTTTCTTAAGGTAATAGGGAGTCTTTATTTCCTTTTGAGTACCAAAACTTAAAGAAAAAATAATCAAACTTTTTACTAATGTATTCACCACCATTATCATACTTAATCTCTTAATAGAAAAAATAGAAGTGATTTCAACAATAGCTTTAAATTCCTTGAATTCAGATGACACTTCATATTTATTTTTAATGAAATATGAATAGATCATTATAGTAAAATAATATATAAAATTAAAAACATACAAAGAATCATTAAAAGATATAACTTCAAGAGGTCTTTCTACATCACTATGAATTAATTGTAAAGGATGTGAGGAATTCACATCAAGATTCTTGTGAAAGTGGTAAGTATGTTACTTAACACGTAAAAAACCATCACAAGTTTCATGATGAGAAAATATATAAGAAAGTCCAACAAAAATATTATGAGTAGACATATCATGTAAACTTATAAAATTAACATGTCCCAATATTTTTTGCCATAATTGAAATTCATTCAATTACTATTCAATGAAAGAAAACATGTAGAAGAAGCAAATAAAATGTATAAGCCATTATTTTGAACACTTTCAACAACTAGAGAACTAGATTAATTTCTAATGGACTAGATATCTTTAAGAAATTTTACAATAAAATTATAATTTTCAAGTTGAGAACAAGATAACATTTTTTATTAAGTTTAGGTCCAAAGAAAACATCATTAATAACAATATTTACAAATTTTGATTTTACTTGTTTAGTTGCTTTTAAAAATGAATTATTTTCTAAGTAATTTTTTATAAATATTTATAGAATCATACAAAATATGAGATAATCAAGTCATGATGCACCACTATCTATAACTCATTATTTCTCATTTGAAGCAAATAAAGCAATAACATTTGAATTCTGATCTTGACTATTATTTTGATTAGGGTTTTGAATTTTATATTTATTTTGATTAGATTTATTTCATTTGTTATTTTTATAAGATTAATTGTTAACACTATATTTGTTTTTATAAAAAGTTTCCATTTTATAACCAAATTTACCATACACATTAAAATTAGATTTATGATTCTTATTACTAGATTTATTATTCTTATTTGAGCCATTGGTAGAATTAGGGTTAGATTTATAGTTCATGTTGTTCTTAGAAATAGGATTGAGAGTGAGGAGTGTATGAGTGGCATTATCTTTAGAATCAAATTTTGTCATAACTTTCTCTTTTTGAATCAAAGAGTTGACAAGGTAGTGAGCTCAGGAATATCTTTCTTTGTTTGGTATTTTGAATTCAAAATTGAGATAAAATTACAAATTTTTTAATGAATAATGAACTATAATAATTTATCTTGAATAAGATTATAATTACAACCATTTAACTAGTCTTTAATATTCTTAATTTTAGAAATAAAGTTAACAACATTTTCATCACCTTTCATAGGTGTTGTAAGTAATTCAAGGACCAAATTACTAATCTTAGAGAGATGAGTGAAATCATGCATAAACTGAAAGATTTTTCAAGAATCGCTAAGAGACTCTTGATTCTCTATATGGAGTAGGAATTCATCCTTAACACTCTATAAGATAATCAACATGGATTCTTGTGGTTTTTATTGAAATATATTTGAAATCTCATGTGTCACATATCATCTTGACGAGGATTTTTTAGTCCCAACAATAATATTCCACAAATTTGAATCCATAAATTATTGTTCAACTCAATTTTTCTATATGTTATGATTAGATCCATTAAGTATTTGTGATTTATCTAGTACAAAATTAGGATAAGCCATTGCTTCCCTTAAAAATTGGTACTAGAACATTATATAAAAATTAAATTTGAAACCTTTTTAAATGTGAATTTATAATATATTTAAAAATAAAATAAATTTTGGGTGTAGAAAAACAATAATTGTTTAGTTTTATGCTAGATAAAGTAATAAAAGTATGAAATATTGCTACAAAATAAGGTGTTGTAAGTGTCATAAAAATACATTAATGTAAGAATAATTATTAAAAATAAACCTTGATTAATGTGAATTATAACTTTATTTGATATGAAATAAAATTATAAGCATAAAAAAGTAACACTTGTTAAAATATATGCTAAAGTATGCAAAAAAATTGAAGCAAAAAAGCAATAATTTAAGTATCGTAAGAGTCACACATAAAAAAACTATCTAAACACTATGATTAAAAAAGGTATAAAAAATATAATAAGAGGCTTGAAAAATAAACATGGACCACACCAATACATTTATAATGTTCTATAACTTAGGAATCAACTGGTAATATGACTATGCTCGACAAAACATTTACTAAGTCAAATGTCAAAACAAGATCGTCAGGTCTAGGGTTTTTGTACAAGAAAATTTTGACATGCAAACAAAAAATGGTATTAAAAATTAATTAAATTTGAAAAATTAACTTGACTAAGCCAAAAAAAAAAAATTAAAAGAGTTATTATTTTTAGGGGTTTTTGAATAGTGGACCACCCTAGTTATAAGGTTTTAATAAAATAAAGACCACCAATCCTTCTAGGAAGCTATATAAAAATTTACATGTATAAAATTATAAATGAATCTTTTTAAATATATTTTTTCATAAAAAATATATAAATTCATATATAAAATACATGTAAATTGAATAGTAAATTAATAGTACTTATTTTTAACTTTTAGATTAAAAAGCTAGACAAGGAAGGTGGGGGAAAATAAAATCTATGTGAAAAATATAGAATTTAAATAAGTGGAGTATTTTTAAAATATTTTTATCAATTACATAAAAAAACTACATACAAGTACCTAAAAATGGCACTCTTATAGATGTAAAAATGCTCACAAAAATTTGAATAGGCCATTAGAGACCTCCAAAATTCACCAACCTTCTTAAAAGCTTGTAACAATATAGATTGAACTTCAAAATCAATTTTTTGATGAAGAATTCAACATTTTCAATTACCCAAGCTGAACTATGGCACTTAGGTGGCTGAGGAAAAATCACAGAGGTCAGTAGAGCCCACTAGAGCCTTTATAAATTTGCCGATCGCCCCAACTTTTCTCACTGAAGCTATAAAAAACTTCAAAATTGAATTCTGACTAAGAAATGTTTTTTTTTAACTTCTTAAGCTACATAATGGTACCTCAAATAGACAAAAAAAATTATAAGTGTTAAATAAGCCTTTAGATTATCTCTAAGGTGTTTTTACAAGTTTAAAATCCAAAAAAATGATTCTTTTAACACCAAAAAACATACTAGAAGCTTTGTTTGTTTAAAAAAAATTCAGGCTCCTCAAGCTATACTTGGGTTGTACAATAGCCAAAAAAATGTAACATGTTTAAAAAATATTGTTTAAATGCCTTTGGTTGAAATTTGAATACTCTAACTTGGAACTAGTTGACAAACAATATAGATAAGATCTTCAAAGGACATTTAAAGCATTTCCTTCCTTCCTCTATGGTGTACCATGCCAAACCATGCTTTGAAAAATAATTGAAATATTATTTGAATTTGAATATAAAGCTCCTCACAATGGTGCTCAAGGTTTGATTCCATAATAAATTTCATGTATAATATATAAAATGAATATACATAAGAGATATAAGATGTAGAATAATTAGCAAAGCACATATAAAATTATACATAGTGACACAAAGATAACATGGAAAAACCTCTAAGAGGTTAAAAAACCTAAAAATGATCATATTCATTTATTGAGAAACAAAAAAACCCAATACTCTACTTTCATCTTCTCACTTCCTCTCTAATAATCTTCTTCACAAAACCTTAAACAAGATACTAGCCACATGCAAATGTCAATTCACTCAAAAATATTCAAGATGATTTACAAAAGGGGTAAAACCCTATTTATAATGGGTATGAGGCATAAAATTAATGGTAAGTAATAAATGATTTATGTTTTATTATTTATTTACATGAGGTTTTTCAACCTATGTTTAATAAATAATAAATCATTTATTATTTAATTACTTAAATGTACTAAGGGTATAAGATAGCCCACTTAGCCATTAATTATTATAACAAAAAGGCTATGATTTCTAACAAGTACGCTAGTTAGGTAGCCTAAAATTCTTAGAATCCTAGCCTAGGTATGGTATGTTTGTTCAACTAGTTAGAGTGTAGGTAATTATGTAGGATAATTAATTAAGTTGTAAGAGTCCCATGTGGGTAGTAATCAATTTATTAATTGAGTAAAGAAGTGGGTTTAATTTTATATTTCTTATAAAATATTTTAATAAGAGTACAAGAAAAGTATGGGCTTGTAAGAATATTTTTTTACCATTATAAAATAAGTACAAGGGTGGGTTTACTTGGGAAAGTAAACCCACATGGCTTTGTAAGGATTTGTAAGAAACATATGAGTCTTGTACAACAAGAAAAGACACTTTGAAGGAGGGTAATCCCCTCCATTAATGGTTTTTGGTGGAGACTAGTGGGATAAATTTCTATTTAACCTCCCAATAATGACTCATTTGAAGGTTGACTAACCATGAGAGGAGCTTGTTTGAAGGAGAACTTGGGAAGATGTGGAGATCCTTCCTTTAATGCTTGGAAAGTGATGGATAAGAGGTAGGACTCTTATGTTTATCATTCCTTTAGTGCTTTTTATGTTTGTAAAAGTTAAATTAGTAGTGTTTGATAATCTTCCTCAATCATGTTTTAGAAATGGAAATAAAAGAAACATTGTTTTATGAAATTTCTCTCTATATTTATTTTTCTCCCTCTAATTTTGAGTGGATCTCATTCATTTTAAAATAACTGGTTGCATTGGGTTCTTCATATTATATGCTTTTAAAATTATAAAGAAGCAAAAATATATATTGATTCATACATTACTTATTTGGAACATTTGTTTTTCATATACACATATATGGTTATTATATAAAAGGAAATAATAAGGAAAATAATAATAATAATTAAATAATTAAAAAAATAAAAAATAAATGTAGGGTTAGTTGAGGGGGTCGACCAACTATCTCTGTAAGAAAGGGATGAGGGAAATGCCCCCGACTACGTCCCTTGGGGGAGGCCAAGGGTGACACCCTCGACTGTACCCCCTTGGGGGGCTGAAAGTTCTGTGAGTTTTTGGGTGGGGAGTGATTCTCCCACCCTCCCACCTACCATTATATATTAACAATATTATTTTTTAAAAACACATTTGACTTATGTGTTTTCTAATTTATTCAATAAATATATATTTTTAATTTATATCATAATTTTTAAGTTTGAATAAAATATTAAAAAATATAAGAATGAATAGCATGTGAAGTCAAATGTTTATGTGCCCCACTAATGGTTCCTCTCCCATCATGTAAGTAGGTGTAAAATATTTTTGTGAATTTAAATGTCTTATTTATAGAAGTACATCCACTATAAAAAAAAACTATTGCATATATAAAAGGTTTGAAACTATATTATGTTAAATAAAATGTGTCATTTATAGAATACATCCACTATTTACAATTTATGATCATTTATAATTATGTTAAATGAAATGTGTCATTTATAGAATACATCCACTATTTATAATTTATGATCATGTATAACAATTTGAATGAATAAAGTGGAGTCAACTGCTTTGTCCATAGGAGTACATCCACTATTTGAATAAATAATTTGTATAATGAAATATCACATATAAATAATAATAAATAAATAAAATGAACATGTAATTATTATTTTTAAACCAAAAACATAAAATAAAATAACAATTTGGCAATATGAAGAAAATGATTGGGATAAAAACAACATAGAAGTTGAATTGTCTGATAGGTCTAATATGAGGGTTAGAGGTGTAATTAATCAAATAGATGAGATTATTTAATTACTTTATAATTATGCCCTGATAATTCAACACTTAATTTTTATTGGTATTATTTTATGTAAGTTAATAATAACAATTATCCTAGGGAAATGTGATAAATAGATTTTTGGCTAGCTCCTTAAAGTGTGTGAAAATAATTTAAAACCTAAAGCAAATGGCTATAATAAATTTTAAAGAAAATGGTTAGATTTTGATTTGAGTAAAGGACATTTTAATGTATTTATAAAATTTAATTATGACTATATATCATAATTTATTGAACATTAACAAAGTGAGTGCTAAAATAATATAATCAAGGTGTAAATAGAACATGGGTTAGAAGATCTTTATTTTAAATAGAAAATTGTCAATTATATTTGTTAAATTGAGTTTTTTATAAATTTAAACCAATTAAATGTAATATATTTAGAGCATGTGGCTTTATTACTCTGGGCTTAACTCCCAACTCAAATTAGTATTTTTAAATTAAAAACCCCTAGGTGTTGTGATTAGAATTCATGTTCAACCTAAATCATTGAAAAAAGACTTTTTTCCCTTTGATCAGATAAACAAGTTTTAGTGTTTTTCCACCTTCCCAAACTTGCTTAAACTCATTTATAATCAACAAAAAATAAATGCATAAATTTTAAAAAAATTAAATATGAGACTTGGACCAGATTTTGTTTTGATGCGAAACACAAGTATAATAATTGCATAATTTTTTATCTCCAACTATAACTGTCATTTTTGACCTATTCCGAAGGACATTTGTGGAAGTGGATTTTTATTTATTTTCCTTGTCTCTAAATTCAATTTGGAATTGACAAAAAATAATTTATAAAAATGAAAATTATCAAATCTAAGAGTTGTAATACATTTTTAAAAGCTTAAAATTATCATCTATATAATAAAATAAGTTAATTATTGGGTTTTACTATTTAAACAAGACATATTTGAAAACTAATTTTATGAATAATTTGTATTGCTCTTTTCAGCTTGTTTAGTTCATTTTAGTATGCTATGGAAATTCATTATATCCTTACATATAAAAATATTTCAATGTCAAAACCGCATTCCCTCTAACCTATAAAATATGTTATAATGATTAGAAAATTTTATCACCTTATTCGTGAATTTTTACTAGGGTGTTTTTGTACCTTATTTATCCACTTGGAATTTAGTGTGTTTATCATCATTTGCAAGTATCACTTGTTATTGTGTTTTGTTTAATGCATTTTATTGTAAATAAATTGGTCAATGGATATCTTACACTCTTACTAGACTAAGACATATTTAAAATATTAGTTCAAATTTATGACCTTAAACATATTTATTTATATAAGGATTTAGTTGCTCTATGATTAGGTCTAAGGAAGATGTTTTGTTATAGATAAAGTGTGCTCTGAGTATAAATATTGATTCACCTTGCTTGGGATTTAGAAGTCTAAAAGAGATAATTTATGTATGTTTGGGTACTTCTTTTAACTCTTGGAAGTATCCAATTATGTTTGGGCTAGTTAGTGGCCATCATGTTACCCATAAGGGTAACTACATTAAGCTTAGCCATAAGACTGAATGGTGAAGGCCAGATGATTTTGAATTTAAGCTAACACTCATTTTTATAATGGATAAACTATAACTAGCTCTGATTCTTGTGAATGAAGTTGGTCATAGCAGATATGTAGGCAGCTCAGGTAGTGAGCACAAACATTAGTAATCAACTCATATGGTGATTTTTATTGCACAAGTACTAACTAATAACCCTTAAGGAACTTATCCTTAGCGAGAATGTTATGATGTTACTCCTTATGCAATCTTATCCTTCCTAGTTTATAACTTATTAGTACTCATAGATGATTAGTAGGTGTGACTCTAATTAGTGGTTAGGCAGTAAGTTATGTTGTACCCATTTGAGTGATCGTGTATGTATCTAACTTGATATCATCATACGAGAGACACTCTTAGGATACATAGCTTCTCCAAGTAGTGTGAGTTTTATATCTTTAATAATTATAATTTAGTTGGGTCAAAGTAACACATGTTTCTTTGCCATAAACTTTGATACTCAGATGTGCTATTGTGTAATAGTGATTTTAGGTAAGCACACACACCTTAGATTATTAAGGTGTTTTGTAATAGGTGATCATTTTAAGTGTGTGAATTCATCTTGAGTATTGATGTCTAAAGATTATATAATCTCATTAGAGTTTTTTAGTTATTTATTTGATGGCTTAGATTTCTAACCCCCTTTTGGTGATTAGATCTCATGGAGGAGACTCTTCACAAGTTCTAGAAGAACTACATTTGACCTTCATTTTAAGGAGGGAATATGTAGGTTTACCAAGTTATTGGGACATCCAGTCTAGGTCATAAGCTAAGTTAGGGTTAACTCATTGTCATCCCTAACATTAGTTTAAGACATTTTTGTTTAATTACTTATATATGTTTTTTAGTAAAATTCGTCGGATCAATCCATGATTGAATATTATTAACCCCTATATCAATATTGGTTTATATCTATGGTAGATATTTCGAAAGGAATATTACATTGCAAACTTCCATTGTTTGTAAACTCTTGAGGAGTGATCTTTGTGTATTATTATAACAAGGAATTTACACCCAATTATATCTTAGGGTGGTAGTCCTATCAATTGTATTTGTAGTCCATGTTATTTATTGTTCTCACTTGTGTATGTTCATGCTAGATTAATATTAAATTATCTTCTTGAACAAAATAAATCAATAAAATATAATTAAAATGGACCTCCCTTTTTAAGACATCATATTTGTTCCTCTCATGTAATAAAGATGTCAAGTTGATATTAAATGAACTCTCAAATGGTCTAATAATTATTGATGACTACTATTGAACTTAGCTCTCACTTAAAAATGTTGAATTCTAAATTTATGGTAAGTATCATGTGTGTCTATAAATCATACTAAATTTAATAACCAATCTAAATAATGTTGTGTGTCACACTTTTTAATAACATTGGATGATTGAAAAAAACAAAAACACATTTAAGTATCATTAAATTAAGTAATTTTTTTAACATACTAGTTGACCAAATTTGACCCTACATGTCAAATTGGGACCCTTACAGGTAAAAAAATGTTCTTTAGGTGTTTTAGGGGTCTAATATATGTCATAAGGTGTATTATAGGTCATTTCATGTCACATTAGCCTTGGTCTTGGTCATTTTAAATATTTATGTGTTTTTTAGTCATTTGGGGATCAAAATGGAGCATTAAATGAGTTATACGGCCTCCTTGAGAAATTTTAAGGTGTCAAAAGGTGATGTCACATGCCATGTGTCTTATTATGTCTTAATCAACTATTTATAACTAAAAAGTGGTAGGTATTTTAGAAGAAAAGGTAGCTTTCTTGGAAAAATGAGCATTTAATGAGGTATACCAAGTTTTATGGCATCCTATAGATGAGGGCACTTAAATAGTGTCTCTTGGTGTTACACACACTTGTTATAGTTATTAGTTTTATCATAAGCTCCCAGAAACTGAGAAAACCATTTTTCTCTTCTTCCACTAGGTTTTGCAAACAAGAATGCCCTCAAGTTTGTGTTAGTATGGCTAAGAGGAGACACATCAGGAAAAATGCTCCTAAGGTTGTCTTATAAACTTAGTCAACTTAAATTTTATGTTTGGTTTCATAATAATGGTGACTTGTGCTTTATGAACAATTCCTAAGAAGTTGACCTATCCAATTTTCTTGTTAATTTGTGCACCCTATAGGTTTTACTTTAGTTTGGAGAAATCCATATAATAAAACTATTGATATTTATTTAAAATGTCTTTTAATCCTATATCACATGTTATAAATCCTTTTTTTCAATTTTGGAGTTGATTTGATGAGATAACCATCTTAGGTTTGTAGACTGGTCCCATTTTATGTAGCAAGTAGGTTTCCACCACTTCTAACATTTTCATGTCTTGGTAATGGTGTTAAATGATGGTGATGGTTTGTATTCATGTTTAAAAAAAAAATCTTTCATTATAGGCTAATTATGTAAATAATTATCCATGAGGGTGTAGTCATAAAGAATCATGCACTCAGTTTACTCTATGACAGTCACACACAGTTAGCCATGGTGAATTACGTGTATGAAGCTATCTCACATTAAAAGTGAGGTTTATAAACTTGACTCAAGATTTTTATATCACCATATATCATTTTATCCCTTTGGAATAGTATGTATCTGGTCATAAGGTCATATTCTTATCCATTTCTTAAACTCACAATCCCCTACCATTAACACACACTTCAGGTGTTTTAATGGAAGCCCATCATATCAAGAGAGAGTAACTAAGATAATTAATGTATTTTATAGTAATAAGAGTCAATTTTAAACTACTAAAAATTTCCAAACTATATTGGAAACCACAAACCATGCATATTTATCTCATTTCATTCACTACTTATACACATGACAGTGTCCACCTACAAGTGGTTTAGCAGAGGATTGAGAATGCTTGTATGGAGCATTAGAACAAGTGATATAACTCTTTTTTAAGCCATATTGTGAATTAAAACTTATTTCATACCAATTTTAAGTATCAAATGGGCAATTTGAGGTGTAAACTACCTTCAAAACGTGAGATGGTAGTATTTAGGGATCAAATCCCTAAAGTGTGAAAATAGAGTACTTGACAATTTTGTGGAAGTCATATAACAAGGTTGATAATAATATTGGTACATATATATTTTATTTCCTTGTATCCCATACATAGGAAAATATCCATGCAAAATATGGAGGGTATAATATTTATGGAAGATAGAATTTGGAGGTCTCCAAGTTGCACTTTTATGTCCTAATTTGATGCAGTAGTATCTATAGGTTTTGAAGGTACAAAGTGATCTTAACACTTCAAGATGCCAATAAGGAATTTTATTCATGATTAAATGACATTATAAATTTAAAATCATATAAATTATCATAAAAACCATTATTATATGTTGATATGAACTTTTGGGGGTCTAATTAGCACCTACAAGGTTGCCTTCATTTGAAAACATTCACCTACAGCTAATTGTTAACCTCTATACCATCCATAGTAGATTTATGAATAGAGATACCAATATTAGTTATTGAAATAGGATTAAAAATGACTCAAAAATACCTTATGTTTTTTATAATTAATATCTATCATAGGTTTTAGGGATAAAATCCACCTATAGGACTCCATATAGTCAACTGTACGTGACTGTAGGTAGATAGTAAACTAAGACAATATGTCTAAGGGATGGTTTAGGATAAGAAGGGTGAGAAAATGAGTTAAATAAATTTAAAATGACTCCAAGGTATTATAAATATATTTTATACATTGTATTTTAGGTCAAATCATGCAAATTAACCTACAGGTGTGGCATTTTGAAGCAAAATATGGTCATAATTACACTCAACCTTGACCAGTCAAGGAGTATAAAGAGGCATGTAGAGAATTTAGGTGATAAATTTGATTGGAAAATCTTTTTTAAGGTTTTTATGTAATTTATATACCCTAATATTACATAAAACAATAAAATAAAATGTTCTTATGATGCATCACATAGTACATATGAGAACCCTGCATACACATAGTCTGCCTTCTAACAATATGTCTTAGGTTCTAATGATTTTGGAAGGTAAAATGGAATGAAAAAGGGCCAAAAAATTATATGAAGTGTCTTTTTCACCTATATAATTTCCTTAAATTATTATCCATTTTGATAAAATAGGGTAAGTGCCCTATGTTTTGTCTCAGATAGAGGGCACTCCCTTTATACACAAACCCTACAATCTTGGAAAGAAAAGATGAAAGGGTGGAGTAGGATATGTTTGGACCTTATAAAAATGTGTGTAAAGATGAAACACATCTAGGTAAACATGAGTAACCTTTAATGGAATTATTAATCCCATTTTGGAGGTCTAGACTCTCAAACTTGCAGGTAGACCTATTAGGCATGGTTAGGCCCAGAATTCAAATGAGAGGACACTTTCACTTCTAGCTATTAGTGAGCCTTATAAATGGTTATAAAATGTTTATAGGATTAATTTATACATGTCAAAGATCATGGTTTTCAAATAAACCATATAGAAAACCAATTTTAGCTCAAACATATTCCAAGCCTATAGGAAATGGAGAAAAGATCTCGATAGGGCAACTTTGAGTGCTTGCATCTCCTCTAAAGCTTTGCATGGAGACCCAAGACATTTGGAGGTGTTGAAAAGGGTCATAAATTTTTAATTTATGGAATTGGTTGGAATTTCCAACATCCCATCTTCATGAATAATCCTTAAGGACAAAATGACTTAAACCCCTCTTAAATCCGTAGTCTAGACCCAATGAGGAAAATGAAAGAGATAATGCACCAAAATGGCATAGTTTACTCAAAAAATGATTTTTTATTGTATAAGACTCACTAAATCTCCATACCATTAGGATGAGTTGTATATAATCCATACAGATAGAGTGTAGAATTGCTTTTCCTAACTATTTTATGCATTGTGTAAGTTCTAGGAGGTTTAAAGAGATGATCTCAACTTTGGAAGGAATATTGATACTTAAGATAACTCCCCATGTAAATTTAATTCCTTATAAAAAATCCTAATCTTTCTTACCAGAGCTCTCATCTCAACCAGTCTGAACTAGCATAGTGAACATGGAGTGATAAGGGTGAAAAGCTTTAAGTAAACTAATTTCAAAGTGTGCCTAATGCCTATAAGGCCATGGAGGGTCTTTACAAGTGTCATCCACTACATTGCAAAAAAATTCATGGAAAATTGATGCATTTTTGGAAACCAAGTGTGTAAGGTGTGTGAAATAGGAGTTTTTTTAACTATAAGTAGTGATGGCTCACTTCTAGAATATTTTAGATGACTAAGAATGAAACCAATGCATGGAGAAGCATGTATAAAACCCTTACCTCTTAGTATAATCATTATACATATCCCTAATAAATTTTTCAATGTTAAAATAGGGGTGAATGATGAAGGTAGTTTCCTTGTGTAAAATGAAAACTCCTATGCCACATTTCAAGAGTTTCATGACTTAGGGTGACACTTGTGCTTATTGAATTTTCATGATCAGTTTCAAATTCCCTTTTCATACACATATAACTCATTTTATTATCTTTAAAAGTGTCCTTATGACCTTTGGACTTCTCTTTTCTCACTTTTCTCTCAAGTTCTGTAAGAACTAGCCATTTTGGCCTTTGTAAACTATGATCCACCTAAGTATGGCAAAGCCCTACTCATTTGTATACCATGGATCAATAAAGACTACTAATTTTTACCTCTTCCTTAACTATTCATAGTGTTTTCACTTGAATGATTGATCTTGCTTATGTGATGACTATTGATTCCTTAGCATTGTTATCTCATTCTCACACCTATTTAAGCTTGAAATATTCTTCTTATAGGTCATGTAAAGTGTTTTATGATGTGTCAAGGTTGAGTGAGTTAGTTTATTAAAATAGTGCCATTATGGGCCTCTTATCTAGTCCTCCTAGCCTAAACATTTATCACAACCTCATAATGAAATATTGATGTGAGAATAATTAGATTAGAGAAGTGTATGTGTAGTTAGTCTCTTGGTCTGTGTGTGACATGCAGCTGGTTAGTAGTCATCAATAAATTTAGTGTATCACCACCATTAGGATAGTTTACTTTCAGTTTTCTCTCCCTTTTCCCTTACAAACATAGGTGTAGTAGTGATCCAAAAGTGGTACATCAAGGGAGTTATCCCTATGTAGATATTCACCTCATTCTTAGGCTCACCCAAAGCCTAGAGGTGTTTTAATTCTACCACTTGGATGAGGAGAGCTAATATATCTCCTCAAAGGGTGAAAATCCATGTGATAATAATTTTTGGCATGCTCAATGAGATTTATTGTCCAAAATTTTGAAAGATTTATGGTTTTGTCTTTCAACCAATCAACCTTTATAGGCATCTATCCAAGCATCAATGGAGACTCTAAAGTTACATCATCTAGTCAAGCAGCCTAGGTTTTCCTTTTGAATATTTTTGGTAATGTTTCTTTGTGTTCATAATTCCTAATGAAGTTCCATGGCTAATTTTGGTGTTGAGTATTATTTTACACAATTTGGTGAGATATCTCAAGCTTATGGCACTCCTTATCAACCTTTGTATGATTCTTATCAGCCTTGTCATGATCCTTACCAGATCCAATATGATCCTTATCAACTTTTTCATGAAGTGTATTATCCCTATAACCAACCTTCTCAATATCTTGTTCCTCCTAGTCAACCTAGTCACTTCTCAAGTTAGTCCATTTCAACTTTCAAGAAAACTCACTTGGGATATGAGATGTACATGATAGATATTGATACATAAAGGGGACATATTTAAGATGTTCTTAGTCATCTCATTCATAAGGTGAGAGATGCATTAGATCTAATTAAAAGATATTGGACACCTATTAAGAGAGCAAATTGGCAAAGGCTCACAAGTGAGATGCTAGATGTGAGTGGCTTGGTTTCATCCTTAAAAGATAAGATAAGATTTTGAGAAGAGTAGCATCACCAAATATATTATCCCTCATATCCACCTCCCCATATTGCTATCAGTCCTACTTGATTCCTACTCATGAACCCAATCAAGCTTATCAAAGTCTCCCCTTTCCCAATCAACTAAAAGAGAGAGTTGGAAAGACAAACCTTATTTTTAAAGCAAATATTGATAGGAAAATTGAATTATCCAAAAATAAAATGCATCAGTCCATCTTATCATCAAATTAAGTGAAATCTAAGCCATCATTTCCATCTCCCATTAAATCCCCACCTCAAGAAGATACCTCTAGATATGAGATTCCAAGTTGGAGACAAGGTGGAGAATCCAAGATTAAAGAGATCCCAAGTTTCTTAAAACTTCATCCACTCCTCAAATTGCATCACTACCTCAAGAAGGGACTCCTAATCCTAACATCCTAAGCTATAATAAGGTAGTGGAATCATGGGGAAAGAAAGGGGATAAAATCATTAATAAAGAGCATGAAGTTGACAAAGAGCTTGATCATATGCAAGTCCCTCCCACCCTTCCTCAAGAGACCTCTTGTTTTCCATACCATCCCTCTTGTACTCCTTATCCTCATGAAGATGCCTATCAAATTCAAGAAATACTTTTCCAAGAAAACCTATCCAAGCCAATTGAAGAGTTAGAGTCAAGAAATAAATTATTAATTCAAGGTGTGATGGAAGGTTTAGATCAAAAAAAAGATAATATGCCTAAACATACCCCATATAACCTTCCTAAAGAGAGTGATCAAGATCAATCAGATTGTAATGAAGTGATTTTAAAATGGAAGGAAGAAACCCAAGCTATTTTAGCCTAAGGTCTACCTCCCCTTCCTCAAGAACTCCCAAAAGAATCCCTTACAATTCACTCTCAATCTGATGTTGAGTTTTTTGTTCCACCTCCACCAACTAGTTAATCTTATACTCACCCCATCACCATTTTCCTTGATGTTCCTATGGTATTGGAGCCTAAAGAGGAGCATTTGGTTGATAAGAATTTTAAACTCTTTATTGAAGAAAACATTGCTCCTCGATAGCCTTATTGGAATAAGTCACCTGATTACAAGATGCGTAGTCTTGGCATCACCAAGAAGGAGAAGGAAATTGAGGATCTTGCAGCCCTTGAGAACCAAAATCAGGTTATGATAGTTGAGATATAACTTGAGAGCCCTCAAGAGGTCCTAAATGTTGAAGAAGAGATGAGTCCTTGTGTTAAGTCTTCATGTTGTGTTGATAATGAAGAATGCCTTCCTTGTGTCAAAGAAAAAATATTAGATGAAGTCCTTTTAGATTATTAAAAAAAGGATGAAATAACTTTTCTTGTTGTTCCCCTTCATTATTTTTATCAAAGAGAATATGAGGACTTATGATAGTAGTTTTTAAGCATTTTAAATGAGTTTGAGTATCTCAAGCAGTCTACAACTTCCTTAGAGCTGATTGCAAGTGATGGTAAGCAAGATGACATTTTACAAAATGTCATAGATGAGCTAGAGAAAATTTCACCTTAGCCTTTATAGGTCAAAACAAGATTCTATTGGCCTCAATCTTCCAATGAATAAGAAACTACTCCTCTTGAAATCAATCCTACAAAGAAGATGCAAGTTGATCATGAGATGAATAATGAGTAGCAATATGAGGTATGTGTACAAGGCCAAAAGGAATACATTTACATCAGAGACCTATTTGAAGATGGTCTAATTGAGAGCATAGCAAGTGAAGTGCCAATAAATAGGTTTGATCTATCAAGTACCCAATCCAAAGAGCAACATGTTTGGAACTATAATTTATCTCATGAAGAAGGAGATGCAATGAACTTTCCTTTTGATCCTAGAAAGGGAGGTATGATTAATTTTTAGTTGTACATAGTGGTTTGTTTTTTTGATTTCCCTAAGTGTTTTGAGCACATGTGCATGTGTCTTGTTAGTTTTTTTACTTTGTTTTGTGTGTGTCCTTCATTTTGTGTGGTTGAGGTAGTCAATTGGTCTTGTCTTGATCAAAGCTTGTTATCATTGGTCAAAGTCCTCTTATTGTGTTTCAAACTTCAGATGACTCTCTAATCCTAATAGACTGATAAGGCTACTAATCTTTAGTATAACAGGCATACTAACCCTATGAGTCACCAATTTGTTGACCAAATTTGACCCTGCAAGTCAAATTGGGACCCCTATAGGCAAAAACATTTTTTTAGGTGTTTCAAGGGTATAATATTATGTTATAAGGTGCATTATAGGTCATTTCATGTCACATTAGCCTTGATCTTGGTAATTTAAATATTTATGTCTTTTTGAGTCATTTTTGGGGTTAAAATGGAGCATTAAATGAGTTATATAGCCTTATTTATAAATTTGAAGGTATCAAAAGGTGATGTCATGTTCCACATATCCTATTGTGTCTTAATCAACTTTTTATAACTGAAAAGTGGCAAGTTCTTCATAAGAAAAGGTAGTTTTTTTGAAAAAAATGATAATTTAATGAGGTGTGTGGAATTGTACAACTTATTATAGCTAAGGACACTTTAATAGTGTCTCTTGGTCTTCCAAACACTTTTTATAGTAATTATTTTGATCATAAGCTCCCAAAAACTGAGAAAACTATTTTTCTCTTCTTCTACTAGGCTTGGCAAGTAAGAATGGTCCTCAAGTTTATGCTTAGTACAGCCAATAGGAGAGGCTTCAGTAAAAATGATCTTGGGGTGTCTTATAAACTTATTTATATTCCATTTGATATTTGGTTGTATAATAATGGTGACTTGTGCTTTATGAACCATTCTTAAGAAATTGACCTATCTAATTTGCTTGCTAATATGTGCACCCTATAGATTTTACTTTGGTTTGGATAAATATGTACAATAAAACTATTGATATTGATTATATAGATATTTTTCTTCCCTTTAACATGTTTCCCATCCTTTTTTTCAATTTTGGATTTGATTTGATTATCCAATCATCTCAAGTTTGTAGATTGGTCCCATTTTGTGTAGTAGGTAGGTTCCACCACTTCCAATATCTTCATGTCTTGGTAATGGTGTTAAATGATGGTGATGGTTTGTCTTAATGTTTTAAAAAAAAAATTAATTTCATTCTAGGCTAATTATCCAATCAAATCTCCATGAGGGTGTAATCATAAAGAATCATGTAGTCAGTTTACTCTATGACTATCATACACAGTCAGCGATGGTGAATTACATGTATGAAGCTATCTCACATTGAAAGTGAGGTGTATAAAATTGCCTAAAGTTTTTTATATCACCATATATCATTTTATCCCTTTGGAAGAGCATGGAGTTGGTCATAAGTTCATAATCTTGTTCATTTCCTAAACTCACAATCTCTTGTCATTAGCACACACCTTTAGGTGTTTTCATGGAAGGCCATCATATCAAGAGAGAGTATATGAGATAATTAATGTCTTTAATAATAATAATAGTCCATTTTAAACTATTTAAAAGGTATAAAAAATATTTTAAACCATATACCATGCACATTTCTCTCATTTTACTCATTGTTTGTATGCATGACAGTGTCCACCTATAGGGGGCTTAGCAGAGGATTGAGAATGCTTGTATGGAGCATTAGAACAAGTGATAAAACTATTTTTAATTTCCTAGTGTCAATTAAAAATTAGGGTAGACCTATTTTAAGTATAAAATGGGTAATTTGAGGTGTAAACTACCTTCAAAAGGTGAGATGATAGTATTTAGGGATCAAATCCCCAAAGTGTGAAAATAGAGCACCTGGCAATTTTGTGGAAGTCATATAACAAGGTTGCTAAGACTCTTGGTGACTATATATGTGATTTCCTTGTATCCCCTACATAGGAAAATATCCATGAAAAATATGTAGGTTATAATATTAATTGAAGATAGAAGTTGGGGGTCTCCAAGTTGCACTTTTATGCATTAATTTCATGCAGTAGTATTTACAAGTTTTAAAGGTACAAAGTGATCTTAACACTTCAAGGTGATAGTAAGGAATATTATTCATGATTCAAGGACCTTATAAAGTTAAATACATATAAAGGAGCATATAAACCATTATTATATGTTGATATGAAGTTTTGTGGGTCTAATTAGCACCTACAAGGGTCCCTTCATTTGAAAACATTCACCTATAGTTGACTATTAACTTCTATACCATCCATAGTAGAGTTTTTCATGGAAATACCAATCTTGTTTGTTTAAAGAGGATTAAAAATGAATAAAAAATTCCTTATGGGTTTTTTAATTAATATTTATCATAGTTTTTATGGATAAAATCCACCTACAAGACTTCGTACAGTCAATTATAGGTGACTGTAGGTAGATGGTAAACTGAGACAACGTGTCTAACAGATGGTTTAGGATAGGTAGGGTGAGAAAATGATTTAAATAAATTTAAAATGACTATAAGGGATTATAAATATGCTGTATAAATTTTATTTAAGTTCAAATCATGAAAATTAACCAATAGGTGCAGCAGCTTGAAGTGAAACACAATCAGAATTACACTTAACCTTGACCAATCAAGGAGTATAAAGAGGCATGTAGAGAATTGAGGTGATGAATTATGTTGGAAAAAATTGGTTAAGGTTTTTATTTAAATAAAATACCCTCATATAACATAAAAAAATTAGATAAAAGGTTCTTATGATGCATCGCATAGTACATTTGAGAACCTTGCATAGACACAGTCTGCCTTCTAACAGTTTGTCTTAGGTTCTAGTGCTTCTGGAAGGTAAAATGGAATAAAAAAGGGCCCAAAACTTGTATAAATTGTATTTTTCACCTATAAATTCTCCTCCAATTATTATTTGTTCTGAGCAAATGGGGGAAGTGCCCTTTGTTTTATCTCAAACAGAGGGCACTCCCTTTATACACAAACCATGCAATCTTGGAAAGAAAGGATGAAAAGGTGGACTAGGATCTGTTTGGACCTTATTAAAAGGTGTGGAAAGTTGTAAAACATATATTAAAACATGATAAACCTTGTATGGAATGAGGAATCCCATCTTGGAGGTCTAGACCCTCAAACTTGTAGGTAGGCCTATTAGGCATGGTTAGGCCTAGAATTCAAATGAGAGGACACTTTCACTTATAGCTCTTAGTGAGACTTATAACTGGTTTGAAATTTTTTATATAATTAATTTATACATGTCTAAGTTCATGTTATGTAAAGAAACCACATAAAAAACCACTTTTGGCTCTGAGATAGTCCAAGCCTGTAGGAAATGGAGAAAAGAGCTCGATAGGGCAACTTTGAGTGCTTGCATCTCCTCTAAATCTTTGCATGGAGATCTAATATATTTTTAGGTGTTGACAAGGGTCCTAAAATTTTAATTTTTGAAATTGGTTGGTGGTTCCAATGTCCCATCTTCATGAACAATCCTTAAGGACAAAATGGCTTAAACCCCTCATAAACCCTTAGTCTAGACCTGATAAGGAAAATGAAAGAGATAATGCACAAAAATGGCATATTTTTATCCTAATAAAAATTATTGGATATTATATAAGACTCATTCAATCTCCCTACCATTAAGATGAGTTATACATAATCCATACAGACATAGTGCAGAATTGATTTTCTTGACTATTTTATGCATTGTGTAGGTTTTATGAGGTTTCAAAAGATGAAATAAAATTTGGAATGAAGATTGAGAATTAATATAACTCACCATGTCCATTTAATTCCTTTTTATACTTCTAATTGTTCTACCAGACCTCTCATCTCAGCCAGTCTAAACTGACATAGTGAACATGGTAGTGAGAAGGGTGAAAAACTTTAAGTAAACTAATTTTAAGGTGTGCTTGATGCCTCTAAGGACATGGAGGGTCATCCAAGTGTAATCCAATCACTTATATTAATTTTCATGGAAAATTTATGCCTTTTTGGAAGCCAAGTGTGTAAGGTGTGTGAAAGAGGAGTTTCTTTTACTAAGAGCAGTGATGGCTTACTTCCAAAAGATTTTAGATGACTAGGAATATAACCAATGCATAAAGAATCATGTCTATAACCCTTTCCTCTCATTCCAATCACTATACCTATCCATAATCAGTTTTGGGATGTTAAAATAGGGGTGAATGGTGAAGGCATTTTCCTTGTGTAGAATGAGAACTCCTACATCACATTTCAAGAGTTTCATTACTTGGGGTGACACTTGTGCTTCCTAAATTTTCATGATCAGTTTCACATTCCCTTATCATGCACATGTAACTCATTTTATCATCTTTAAAAGTATCCTTGTGATATTTATAATTGTCTTTTCTCACTTCTCTCTCAAGTTCTTTAAGAACTAACCATTTTGGCCTTTGTAAACTATGTTCCACCTGAGTATGGTGAAGACCTACTCATTTGCATACCATGGATCAATAAATACTATTGATTTTAACCTCATCCATGACTATTCATAGTGTTTTAACTTGAATTATTGATCTTGCTTATGTGATGATTTTTGTTTCCTTAGCATTGTTGTCTCATTCTCCCGCCTATTTGTAGCTTAAAAGCTTCTTCTTGTAGGTCATGTGAAGTGTTTTATGATGTGTCAAGGTTGAGTGAGTTAGTATATAAAAATAGTGACATTCTAGGCCTCTTGTCTATTCCTTCTAGCCTAAACATTCATCACAACCTCATAATGAAATATTGATGTGAGAATATTCAGATTGGAGAAGTGTATGTTTAGTTAGTCTCATGTGTGACATGCAATTGGTTGGTAGTCATCAATCAATTTGGTGTATCACTACCTTTAATATAGTTTAATTTTAGTTTTCTCTCATTTTTCCCTTGAAAACATAGGTGTAGTAGTGATCTAAAAGTGGTACATCAAGGGAGCTAGCCCTATCTAGAGATTCACCTCATTCTTAGGCTCACCCACAACCTAGAGGTGTTTCAATTGTGCCACTTGGATGAGGAGAGCTAAGACATCTCTTCAAAGGGTGAAAATGTAAGTGACAATAATAATTTACTTGGGTTTTAGGGAAAATATTTTGGGATGACATAATCTAAAATATTTAGGGCTAATAAAATAAGAATCAAAGCACGTTAATTTATTAAATGACTAGCTCTAGAAGCACCGTACTCTAACTACAACACCATGGTCTGTAGATCTAAAAAATGTGCTCATTAAAGCACACAACAAGTAAAGTTGATGATGTAATATGTGTAGTCATTTGAGGATTGGAATATGTTGACTATTTTAGATACCTAAATTTTGTATAAGACTTATTTCATTATAATTTTAAACAAATTTGCATATGTAGATCTTGAACCATGAATTAAATACTTAGTGGTGTGTTTATTTTGATAATATATTTGACTACATGGAAACTATTGACCAATTTTCACCTCAGTATAATTTATTCAACCATTTTCATTGAGAGCCAAAAACAGTTACAAAAATAGGGAATTTCAGAGCTCCAAAATTGCAAGTCAAGGAGGCTAAAGTGTTTTGGCTCCATTGTAGTGTATATTGGGTTCTCCACAGGTCAAGTATTGGCCCCTCGTAAACCTAAATTACATTATCAAGACCAAGTCAGGTTCTCTAAATGACTCAACTTGTAGAATTTCATTAGTATAAGTAATTCAAGTTTACGAACCTAAATTTCTCCTTCTAATGCTTTGTGGGTTTTCAATGATGCATGACTTCAAATTTTCCAAGGAGTAAGTCTTATGAATTTTATAAGCAAAAGCATTTTGAAAACCTGAAATGGTCTTGATAATTTCCCCCCCCCAAGTGTCCCTTTAGACTTTTTTGAAGGGCACTTTGTTTTCCCAAGTGTCCCTTCAAACTTTTCTGAAGGGCACTTTTCTTTCTAAGTGACCCTTCGAAAAAGTTTTGAAGGGAACTTTCCTTCCCGAGTGTCCCTCCAAACTTTTCCAAAGGGAACTTTTCTTCCAAGTGACCCTTAAAACTTTTCCAAAGGGCACTTTTTAGCCCAAGTGTCCCTTTAGACTTTTCTGAAGGGCACTTTATTGTCCAAGTGACCCTTTGGAAAAGTTTTTAAGGGCACTTTTCTTCCCAAGTGACCCTTCAAACTTTTATAAAGGGCATTTTATTGCTGGAAATGCCCTTTAGAAAAGTTCCAAAGGGCCATTTCCTTTGGAAATGCCCTTTGGAATTTTTTGAAGGGACCTTATTCCTTCCCCAAGTGTCTTTCAAAACTTTTTTGAAAGACACTTTCGTAAGTGTCCTTCAGGAAAATTTCTTGAAGGAACTAACCATTGCCTTTCAAGAAAAATCCCTAAAAGAATTCCTTCAAATAAATTGTTTGAAGGAATTACTTCAATAAAATTTCCTAAAACTAAACCCGATGTATCCCCATGATGTACTGTAGGACATCAAATTTAGGGTGGCCAACTAACCTTTGGGTTGCAAAGATGACGTGCCATAGGATGTCAAATTTAGGGTGGCCAACTAGCCATTGAAATTTAAAGATGACATGTTGTAGGACATCAAATTCATGCCTAAAGTCTTCAAGTAGGAAGTAAAGTGTTTCAGAGGACTCGATAGGGTCTTAAGTAAGGATAGTGAAAATCAGGTTTCCCAAAGAGCTTTGCTTATAAATTTTACAAGTAAAAGCAATCGAGAAGCCAAAAAAGGAAGAGATAATGATTTTTGGGTTTTCAAAAGATCTTTGCTTATGACTTTTACAAGTAGAAGCAATCAAATAACCTGAAGAAGCAAGTAGAAGTAAAGTCACTTGGAAAACCTAAATGGGTCTATAGTATAAAATATGAGAGCTCTCAGAAAAAATTCATTGATTTTGAAATGATCTAAGCCATTTCTTATGGAGGGTCATCTCACCATTTATTTTTTAATGATCTTGATCATTTCAAGAGGGTGAATCAAAGAGAAGGACAAACTCCAACTGAATGAGAGAATAGCTGGAATCAGTTTCACTAGGATGGTGACTGTAAACCATATTGGAGGCTTCTATTTTGGCACCTAAGATCTCTCTCTTTTATCCCTCTTTTGATATAAATAGGACCCTTAGGCCTTGTTTTATCATCCATAGATAATATGGCAAAGCCCTACTAGAATGTTTTGCCATTTTCTTGCCTTTGAGAAAAGAAGCATAAGTCTATTTTCTTTCTAAGTTTTAGACATTTGTTTGGGAATGCAAGAGACATAGAGTTACAAGTGATGTTTTATCCTTATATTCTTTATCCTTCATGTTTTTGAGCAAATATTTGATCCAACAGGTCATGGAGAGTGCATTCTAGCTATATGAGATTTTACACGTGTAACATTTTTCTGGACTATATAGGTTATCTTTTTTAGTTATTTACCTTGTGTGGTCTCATTCATTTTGTCTCTACATTGAAATACTTATGTTGAAATCTTATAAAGCTTGAGTTATATACTATATTCTACTATATTATTCATAAGTATAAGGCATACATGTGGATACTAATTCTTGGTGTATCACCATCTTAGACTAAGATTTTTATTTATGCAAATTTCTAACTCTTTTCACTCATACAAACTAGTTCAATAGTTTTATTAAACAAAATATAATACAAGTAGCTATCCCTTTCAACCTAAAGGTTCATTTCCACTTATAGGCACACCCATAGGCTTGAAAATGTCCCTACATTGCCCAAATCTAGAGGATGCCTAAACATCCCTCTTCTAGGGTGAAATATTTAGAGATGATAGTTCTATCACACCCAATGGGACATGAATTATTGCTAAGTCAAGGTGAATGTTGGTCTTGATAGGCCTAAGTAGTATAAATACCCTTAACCTAGCATTTGGTGACTCCAAAAGTGAGTGAATCCCTGGTTCTAGACCAAATTTTATACATGATCCTCACAAGGTCCTTAATATTTTCTAACCAAGCCCCTTTAGCTGAAGCTTTTCTTGAAGAACAATGCCTTGAACCACTCCTAGCCCTATTAAATCCTTGTTAGGGAGGTTTTGGGGAAGAAGCA
This sequence comes from Torreya grandis, assembly GCA_037957365.1. Taxonomy (NCBI): domain Eukaryota; kingdom Viridiplantae; phylum Streptophyta; class Pinopsida; order Cupressales; family Taxaceae; genus Torreya; species Torreya grandis. The sequence goes on from JARHVA010000920.1 coordinate 3,065,611, forward strand.
AAAAAAGTTGAAGAAGTTCAAGGAGAGGAGGAAGTTGAAGAAGAAGAAGAAGAAGGAATAGAGAATCATAGAAGAAGAAGAGAAATGGGAGAAAGGGGAAAGATAAATAGGTATCAACCTTTCCCTATTTTTAATACCCAAAACCCAATAGAGGTTCCTGCATATGACCCCATCCCTCCAAATGCTACCAAAAATCTTCCTAGTTTCAATGGAGAGGGTCCTATTACCCCATCTAAACATATTAGAGACATCTCTGATTTCTAAAATTTCCACAATGTTACTAGAGCCAATATAACCATTAGGTTGCTTGTTATGTCTTTAAAAGGCAAAGCATTTGACTAGTATAGAATGTTATAATGGTGCTGCATTACAGGTTGGGATGGTTTTGGAGACCTATTGGTGACAAGATTCAAAAATAAGAGTGATCATGATTCCATAATACATCATCTAAATGTAAAAAGAAGAGGTACAAATGAATCCATAGGAGATTTCAATGAGATATTTCAAATAACATGGTATAGGTTTCCACCAATCATGAGACCCCCTCCTATCTTTGTGTTCCCAACATACCTCAAAGGGATTGGTACTGATGTTGTTATTATGTTGAAATCAATGGGAGGATTCACTCTTCCAAGTGCATATGAACTATTAATTAAGGCTAAGAATAGATTGATTTGGAAGACTCCCTCCAAGAGTTTCCATGCCTTTGTTATCCCACAATTTGATTGAAGCTCCAAGCATGTCTTAGGTTCCCAATTCTAATGTGAAGCCAAGAGCCTTTCCCAAGAAGGTGGATAACATTGTGGACAAGGATGAATAAACCAAATCATTGAGAGCTTAGCTCAAGCAAGCTCAATATTAAGGCAAGTGCTCCTCTTAATGCAAAATATTATCCTCAATAAGGATATAGAGCTCCATCCCAATATAATTTTCAAGGGAGAGGACAAAATCATTAAGGTTATAGTAGGCAGCCCAATGCATATAATCCAAATTCTACTCCTCCCATAAAGGCTATTGTTCTAGTTCATACAAATCTAGTGCAAGGAGAATATCATGTGGACCAATGGGGTTAGCTTCAAAGTTATTTTGTGTAGGATGATGGAGGAACTAGCTATGCTTTGACTACATAAGAAGAATCTACTCCTTACATGATAGTAGAAGAAGCATGTCCCAGCCAAAGGGATAATCATGGAGAAGGCAACAACCCAAGTGTGGGGATGATCAACTTTCAAGAGAAGGATTAGTTTGTGTTGACTCAAGGCATGTCAATTATAGCTAATACAAGATCTAAGAAGAGATCCTTGGGAGAATCCCAGGAGCCATGAATAGTTATAGTGATACCTCTCCAAGGCCACAAAAAGCCAATCAAAGTGTTACACCTTCTACAATCGATATTCCTGAACAAAATTAGAATGTAAATGCAATTTCCAAGATTGCAACATAGTAGGCAATAGTTCCTTTATTATCATAAAAAATGTAGGATAAAGTGAATACTCCATCTATAAATATTTTGGACTCATTAAAGATCACTAAGACAAGCATATCCCTTTGGAAGGTTCTACATATACCTGGTCAAAAGGAGTTTTTGCAAGAGTAGTTATCAAGCATGTAGGTGGCTCCTCAATCTTCAAGAAATCATAGTGTGGCTCTCAAAAATTCTCCAAATCATATTTTAGAGCCTTCCACTAAAGCTAAAAATTATCCACCCTTCTACCTCACACTCATTATAGGAGATAAGTCGGTCATCAATTATATTATGGATAGTGGAGAAAGCACTACTATTATGCCTAAAGTAGTGGTTGATAAGTTGGGTTTGAACTATGAGCCACATAGAAAAGTCATATTACATCTGGATGGAAATCTAACGAAGATTTTAGGATTGGTCAAAGGTCTAAAATTGTTATTACATGGCTACCCAAGCTTCCTTATCATGCAAGATATTATGGTGGTGGACCTTCCAGCACACTTTGTTATATTCTTGTCTAGGGACTTTACAGCCAAGATAGGAGGATACCTTTCTACTAATTGGTCCTTTATAGCTTTCAAAACAATTTATATAATTAAGGTAACCATAAGGACTCAAACCTTATCAAGGTTCCACATTGAGCCATACTTGGAGACAATGACAAATCAAAATTGTCTGATCAATAAGGTGGAAGAGGTAGTCTTGAATAGTGAAACATCTTCTCCTCTTGAAGGTATTTTTGACCTCTATCTTGACATGTATAGCACTAAAACATATGGCCTTGATCCATACACTTTCATTGAGGAAATGGATTTGGGAGTTTATTTTATGCATAAGGGAAACGTCCCAATTCCTTTACTCACCAATGAAGATCATGAACTTGATGGCATGTAGGAAATATTCTTTGATGGTTTAAGGAGAAAATTAGGTGTGGGAGCTAGTGTCATGTTGGTGTCCCCATCAAATAATCATTACTACTCTTCTTATAGGTTTCACTTCAGTTGCACTTACAATGTGGTAGAATATGAAGGCTTAGTTCATGGTCTCTAATGGGAAAAGAAGAAAAGAGTCAAGCTTTTGAAAGTCTATGGAGATAGTGAGTTGGTCATTCATCAAGTGAGAAGTCAAGCTATAGAAAAGAACCCCTTTCTCAAGTCATAAAATCATAGGGTATGGGATATAGTTGAGTATTTTGATGCCTTCAACATCCATCCCATACCAAAAGACTTGAACAAGCACGTTGATGGATTGGATGCAATAGGATCATGTTTTGACTCAGTTACTAACATCGAACAAGAGAAGGATCAATCTCATATCAAGATCATTATGAGACCTTCCATTCTAGATAATGAAGTGTCATGGTAAGTGTTTTAAAGTGATGAACACATTGCACACTTCTTGTAAAATGAGGCAGGTTTCTCTTCAAGAAATTAAAATAATTTGCATGATCATTATGAAGAGTAGATTATACAATTGAAGACAAACAAAATACCTAAGGGGATAATTACCTTGGATAGTGTCTTCAACAAGGATGACCAAAATAAAAACCAAAGAATGAGCATGTCAACAAAAGAAGAGAACTATGAGAGAGTTCTAATTTTCAAGGATAAACTTTTGAAGATTGTCAAGGCTTGTTCTCAATTGGAAAGGTAATCTTTTATTGCATTATGAAAAGATTTTCATGACATCTTTGCCTAGAAATACAAGGACTTGAAAGGGTTTGACCCAATTTTATCTCATCACACCATTAAGTTGTAGCATGGAGATAAATCAATAAGGAAAAGACAAAGGCCTATCAACCCCAATGTAGAAGAACTCATGAAGAAAGAGCTAACCAAATTGATTGAGTCTAGGATTATCTTTCCTATCAAGCACTCAACTTGGGTAGCCAACCTTATTATGGTTCAAAATAAAAATAGAAAAATTAGACTTTGTGTAGATTTTCATGATCTAAACAAAGTGTCTCTCAAGGATCATTACCCACTCCCTTCCATAGAACAAATTCTACAAGTTATTTTAGGTTCTCAACATTTCTCACTTCTTGATGATTATTCAAGTTACAATCAAATATTGATAAATGAAGAGGATCAATTCAAGATAACCTTCACCACTAAGTGTGGGACCTTTGCCTACAATAATATTCCATTTGGTTTATCCAATTTTGGAGCTACATTTCAAAGGGCAATGGACATGGATTTCAAAGGTTTGATCAATAAGTTTTTTCTTGTTTATCTTGATGATATAACTATTTTTTCAAAATATGTTGCTGATCATATGGGAGATCTAAGGCAAGTGTTTGAGAAGTGTAGAGAGTATGGCATATCCCTCAATCCAAAGAAGTTCATCTTTGATGTCTATGAAAGTAAGATTTTGGGTCATGTTTCAAAATAAGGCTTATTTATTGACCTCAAAAGGATTGAAGCTATTATAGGCTTGTCTTTGCCTCAAAACAAGAAAGGGGTGCAAAGTTTCTTGGAAAAAATAAAATTTGTAAGGAAGTTTACCCCAAAATTTGTAACTGTGGTAAAACCTATCATGACCATGCCAAAGAAGAACCAAGTTTTTACTTGGACAAAGGAAGGTAAAGGTAGCTTTGAGGCAATCAAGCAAGTAATTACAGCCTCTTCCACTCTCTTAAATCCAAATTTTTCTAAGGATTTCATTATTTATACTTTTTCTAAATTGGAGACAATCTTAGCCATACTTATGCAAAATAATGACGAGGATGTTGAGCAGCCAATTGCTTTCTTCAACCAAGGCTTGGAAGACTACAAGGTGAGATATTATTTTGTTGAGAAGCAAGCTTTAACCATCATTAGAGGCTTGAAAAAATTTAGGCATATGGTCTCCAATAATAAGATCCATGTCATGGTGTCCCATTCTATCACCAAGGAGTTTCTCCTAAGTAGGGATCTCAATGAGAAGAGGGCTGGATGGATCATGAAGGTGATGGAATATGACATTGACATCAAGGTAACTAGCATAGTAAGAGGAAGAGGTTTATGTGAGAACTTATCATCTGAATTTAAAGAGCTAAAAAAGTAGGCCTTGGTAAATCAAGTTTAAGACTAGCCATCTGATCAAATGCAGAATCAAAGTTAGACACAAGACATCATTGGTTTTCTTCAAAATGGTGAGTTTCCCAATAGATTGAACAAATCTCAAATAAGGTATTTTTGGCTATAATATATTCCTTATTTTCTTTTGGATTGTATTCTCTTTAAGAAGGATGTCAGTAATGTGTTGCTAAGATGCATTAACAATGACCTATTTGATATGTTTCTAGAAAAGTTCCATAATGGTGCAGATGGTGGTCACTTCTCTCCTAGAACAAAAACTACAAAAATAATGAGATTTGGTTACTATTGGCCTAGTCTTTTTAAGGACTATTATTATTAGGATAAGGTTTGTCCTTAATGTGCTTTCTGTGTTAGAAAAAAAAAGCTTGTTTCCTTCCATTGAATCCTATCCAAGTGGACCAACCTTTCATGCAATGGGGCCTTGACTTCATTGGCATGATCAACCCTCCATCAATTGTTGGACACAAATGGATATTGACTACTATAGACTACTTCACAATATGGGTAGAGGCTATTGCTTTAGAAGAAGCAAATGAAAATTCCATCTTGGAGTTTGATGATAGCATTATAATAAGGTTTGGAGCTCCTCATGTTATCATCTCAGATAATGCACTTGCTTTCATAAGTGCTATAACTTTTGATTGGGTAGCAAAGAGTGTAGTTAATTTGAGTAACTCACCCACCTACTACTCTCAAGGTAATGGATTGGCTGAGTTTACCAAAAAGAACCTCATCAAGATCATCAAGAGGACATTAGAAACCAATCAGAGAGCATGGCATAGCAAGCTAAAGATAGCCTTATGGGTAAATAGAATCATTCCCAATAATTTAATTGGTAATTCTCCCTTTGTACTTGTATATGAGAGAGAAGCTAGGTTGTCCATATCATAAGAGATCCCTACCTTGAAACTTGCACAACAACTGGAATAAATTAAAAAAAACTACCATGGAGGTCAAATTGATAGAGTTAATGCAGATATAGGAGGCAAGAGATGATGCACATAGAGCTTTAGAACACCATCAAGTCATCATGAAGAAATCCTTTGACAAAAGGGCAAGGAAAAGAGTGTTCAAAGAAGGTGACTTGGTCTTGAAATGGGATGAAGATAAAGAAAAACCATGCAAATATAAAAAAATTTATACCTTGTGGAGTGGTCCTTACATCATCAGCAAGTGCAAGAAAATAAACACCTTTTAGCTATCCAAAATGGATGGAAAAGAGTTACCTATTCTAGTGAATAGAATCTATCTAAATCATTATTTTTGACCCTTACTGGCCATGTCTTGTATATACTTTATTTTGGTGTGTTTCCTTTGTTGTGTTTGCTTTCCCTAAGTGCTTTGTATCATAGGTGTGTTTTCCTTCCCTTTGTTTGGTGTGCATCACTGCCTTATGTGTGTAATCAACCCAGCTGGTGTGTTTTTAAACCAAAACTTGTTCAGTTCTCTTTAAAGTGCCTATATGCATGACTCCATGCCCAATGGAAGGATTTAGGTAGCTATTATTTGATATAGTAGGCATGCCTCCCCTCAGAATCACTAAGAATGTTGACCAATTTTCACCTTAGTACAATTTGTTCAACCATTTTTATGGAGAGCCAAATAGTAGTTACAAAATTAGGGCATTTCAGAGGTCCAAAATTTCAAGTCAAGGAGGCTAAAGCATTTTAGATCCATTGTAGTGTATGTTGAGTTCTCCATAGGTCAATACTTGTCCCCTCATAAATCTATATTACATTATCAAGACCAAGTCATGTTCTCTAAATGACTTGACTTGTAAAATTTCATGAGTAGTAGTAATTCAGGTTTATGAACCTGAATTACTCCTAATGCTTTGTGGGTTTTCAATGATGCATGACTTTGGGTTTTCCAAGGAGAAAGTCTTATGAATTTTATAAGCAAAATAATTTAGAAAACCCAAATGGTCTTGATAATTTCACCCCCACAAGTGTCCCTTTAGACTTCTCTAAAGGGAACTTTGTTTTCCCAAGTGTCCCTTCAAACTTTTTTGAAGGGCACTTTTCTTTCTAAGTGACCCTTTAGAAAAGTTCTGAAGGGCACTTTCCTTCTTGATTGTCCCTTCAAAGAAATTTAAAGGGCATTTTTCTTCCAAGTGACCCTTCAGACTTTTTTGAAGGGCACTTTTTAGCCCAAGTGTCCCTTCAGACTTTTTTGAAGGGCACTTTATTGTCCAAGTGACCCTTCAAAAAAGTTTTGAAGGACACTTTTCTTCCCAAGTGACCCTTCATAGTTTTTTTAAGGGCACTTTGTCCTTGGAAATTCCTTTCAAAAAAATTTTGAAGGGCCATTTCCTTTGGAAATTCCCTTTGAAATTTTTTGAAGGGACCCTGTGCCTTCCTTAAGTGTCCTTCAGAACTTTTTTGAAGGACACTTTCCCAAGTGTCCTTCAAGAAAAGTTTTCAAAGGAACTAACCATTGTTTTTTGGGAAAAATCCCTAAAATAATTCCTTCAAACAAATTATCCGAAGGAATTACTTGAGGAAAATTCTTGAAACTAAACCTTATGGATCCCTATGGCGTGCTATAGGACATCAAATTCAGGGTAGCCAACTAGTTGTTGGGGTATAAAGATGACGTGCCACAAGATGTCAAATTTAGGGTGGCCAACTATATATTTAGATTCAAATATGGCATGTTTTAGGACATCAAATTCATGCATAAAGTCTTCAAGTAAGAAGTAAAGCCTTTTAGATAACCCAATAGGGTCTTAAGCAAGGATAGTGTAAATTAGGTTTCCCAATGAGCTTTGCTTATAACTTTTACAAGTAAAATCAATTAAAAGCCTTAAAAGGAAGAGATAATGCTTTGAAAGTTTTCAAAATATCTTTGATTATGACTTTTACAAGTAGAAGCAATCAAAGAACCTGAAGAAACAAGTAGAAGTAAAGTCACTTGGAAACCTCGAATGGATCTGTAGTGTAAAATGTGGGAGCTCTCAGGAAGAATCCATTGATTTTGTAGTGATCTAAGCCATTTTTTTTGGAGGGTAATCTCACCATTTATTTTTTATTGATCATATTCATTTCAAGAGGGTGAATCAAAGAGAAGGACAAACTCCAACTGAATAAGAGAATAGCTAGAATCAGTTTCACTAGGATGGTGACAACAAACTATTTTGGAGGATTCTATTTTGGTGCCTAAGATATCTCTGTTTTCTCCCTCTTTTGATATAAATAATACCCTTGGGATCTTATTTTATCATCCATAGATAGTACGATGAATCCCTATTGGAATGTTTTGCCATTTTCTTACCTTTGAGCAAAGAAGCATAAGTCTATTTTCTTTCTAAGTTCTAGACATTTGCCTAGGCATACAAGAGACACAGAGTGATAGCAAGTGATTTTATATCCTTATGTTCTCTATCCTTCATTTTTTTGAGCAAATATTTGATCCAACAAGTCATGGAGAGTGTATTCTAGTTGTATCAAATTTTGCACATGTGTAACCTTTTTCTAGACTATACAGGTTATCTTTTCCAGTTATTTACCTTATGTAATCACATTCATTTTGTCTCTACATTTAAATACTTATGTTGGAATATTATATAGATTTATTTATATACTATATTCTATTATATTTTTCATAAGTATATGGCATACATGTGGATACTAATTATTGGTGTATCACCATCTTAGACTAGGCTTTTCATTTATGCAAACTTCTAACTCTTTTCACTCATACAAACTAGTTAAATAGTTTTATTGAATAAAATTTAATAAAGGGAGCTATCCCTTTCAACCTAGAGATTCATTTCCACTTATAGGCACACCCACAGGACTATAAATGTCCCAACATTGCCCAAATCTAGAGGAGGCCTGAACAGCCCTCTTCTAGGGTGCAAGATTTAGAGATAACAAAAACTTTATCCTATCATGACCATATTTGAATGTCATATCAAAGATATATTTGGCCCTCCCTATCACCCTTGGAGTCTTTTTATCCATGGGTCAAATCCAATATTTATAGTCAGTATCAATTGTTAGTATTGACTGCAAATATCAAAATTGACAGGGGTCCACATTTTAATTTATTTTTTGCACATATTATTTTATGACCATTATTTTGACATGTTTTAACTTATTTTTTCATGTTTTATGTACCAATATCTCCTCAATTAAAATTTAAGGACTCATATATACACAAATCTACTGTAAGGTATTTTGGAATAAATTCATTGCATTCTTAAGAGCTAAACAAGATTGCATATTGTACCTACATAATTGCTAAAGATAAATATAAAGTTTACAAGGGTTAATTCATATCTACATGATTTTATTGAGGTAAAAATATAATAAATAATATATAGGATTGCATACACCATTAAACACACATTAATGGGAAAAATGCATTCGAGTTTGAGCCTCCTTAGAGTATTGGCAATGTAGTTTAGTGTTTGGTCTATCAATAGCGATTGCCCAAGGTCAATATAACTCAACCATTTTTCCAAACACCCACACCATTTGATGTTAGGTGTTTCTTTTTTTAAATTAATGTTTGAACATATAGGTGATCCGACATGACCCTAAAATAGATATAGGTAGAAACAAGCATCATGTACACAGTCACATTACTTTAGAAAGAAATAATTATCCACTACATGTAGGGTCAATTCTAACCATAAAATTGATATCTTACTTCAATAATAGCTAAATATATCAAAACCAACTTAAATAAAATAATTGAAATTAGATTATACACAAAGCAGTAATACAATCTTGAGGTGTAGAAATCAAATAATCTGGATTTTGACTTGCACAAAAAATAATCTAAGAGTTCTCTTGCCTCTTATTGGATATTCATTACTATATTTATTAGGTACATTTGTATGTATTGTAAAAACATTAATTTATAAATTATTATAAACATTTATATCTTATTAGGGTTTCATTAATTTATATTAGGGTAAAACATATTGGTGAACCCATACACATCAAATAATTCAAAGCCCTAGTTTTTTATCCCTAAGGGTTTCATATTTTTGTCTTAGGGTTTCATATTTAATTTTTTATTTCATGTTTGTTTAATTATTTGGATTAGGCCTTACCTATATTTAAATAGCTTTTAAAAGACCTAAAAAATAAAAAATGGATAATCTGTTAGAAATTTCCAATGACTACCATCCTATGGACTTCTTATTTGCAACAAACTCCATCCCTTATGCTTATGATAATTAATGGACAAATAACCAAACATGTGTGATTAACATTTCTACTTATGTAGATGAATAATATTCTTGTCATGATTATGACTATAATGATGACTATAATTCTAATATGAAAAATAATAGGTTTAATATGATAATGAAGATCAATGAAGAAGAAAATGAATCCATTAATGAAGAAACAAAAGAACCTTATTTTCCAAATTCCTATTTTATTCTGCTTTAAATTTTACAATAGCACAAGATGAGCAAGATAATATTAAGCATACACATGTTTCTAAAATATCTTATGAATTAAAAAGTTAAGATTCTTTTTCTAATATACCTCCTTTATCTCTTAAATTTACCACATCATTCCATCTCATTAATCAGTATAAAATGAAAAGGTAGAAGTTATAAATGGAAAAAGAATGCAAATAATGTGAGACTCCTTCCCTATCTATAGTAATGTAAAAATAATATGAAGAATCTGAAAAAAAAAAAAAAAAAAATTCTCTCTAGATATGTCAAACAAATGTGTAGAATGTAAAATTCCCTCTCTCTCTTGATATGGAAAATAAATGTGTAGAATGTGAATTTCCTTCTCTCTATATAAATTCTAAAAGAATGTGAAATTTCTTATCTCTATATAGAAAAGGAAAAAAATGTGAATAAATTGAAATTTATTCTCTCTTTATAAATGGAAAAATTTAGTGAACTTATTGTCCATCAGTAATGATAGATGGTAGACATTAATTTTATTATATCCACAAGGTCACAAGGTTCCAATGTTTACCAAGAAACTCGTTCAAGTCCATGGACCAGTTGATTTATATATATAAATTCATATTCATTTCACATCCACACTTTACCATGGCTTGAATAACTTCATGGATCCATAGGACTTTCAATTACAAGTATAATCCCAACACGTCTCTTTCCCTACACATAGAAATAAACCAACCAATCACATTAAATATTATAAATCCATTATAGTAAATATTATGAAATAAAATTGGAGACTTGATAGTCATAATATTTTCATGGAGTAACCAAGGTATTTTTTTTCAAAGAGGTCATAGTGGGCTTCCATGGATCTGTTAGTATCATATATTATGTATTATTGCATGGTCTGAAGGGATATAAATAAAACACATGAACCGTATTCTTAAAATTACATATATATAATTTTAATACTAAGGTTCATGTGTTTTATTTATATCCCTTTAGACCATGCATGGTAATCTTCATTCAAGGAATCATGGAGGAAAAAACTCCTCAATGGACATATTTATTTATGCATTTAGTTTTGATATTGGTCGAGTTTGCCAGTTTACTAGGATATATATATGGAGTGGAATATAAAGTGTAAATATTTAGTATATATGCATGTGTGTGTCCACTAAGTGATCTACTGTTTCACAAGGGTACATATGGATTTAGTGCAAACCCATTTAGATTTGGTTATATATGAGTGGGTGGCCATTGACGAACATAAGGTTTTGTTAAGGGATATTATGTGGCCATTAAATTAAACTAAAAACTAGGTTAGGTTACCATGTGAAATAAACCTTAGATGAATTATGAAAGTGAAGTTCATATATCCATTTATAATGAAAGAGGATCCATGTTTATTTTGATGAAATGGGGGCATATTAGTCACAAAAAATTGCCACTTATGTGGGAAAAAAATTGTTCAGCATTTAGAACTCAGTACTCTCTTATTTCACATCAAATAAAACCATTTGTTCATGTAAGAAATTTATATACTTTCACTTGAGATATAAACATCAATTTAAATTTTATCACATGACATTATAGGCCTTGACATCTATGAAGAGGTAAAATTATCTGAAGTGATTCATTTACCTTACCTTATAGGATTTTGATATAACACTAGAGTGACCACTCGATGTCATTTTTTTAATAGATATTATTATTTTTATGTTTTGTTTTTTAGTTTTATGGGAATGGATTAGGGGATAAATATTGGGTATTATCCAATTTACATCATGGAATCTATAGGACAAATAAATTTACTTTTGGCTCCATTCTAGGTAAAGGGATGATAAAAAATGTTCAACATAAGTGTTATTGTTTTTCTACTTTCTCATCTTTCCTCGAGAGAATACACAATGTGATAAAGTGTAGTCATAAATACTCTTCATTTCAAAGAATTTTCTTACATCTTGTGATGATTTAGAAATAAAATTTAAGTTCTCTTATGGAAATATAACCTAATCAAGCATAATGTTGATATTCATCTAAAATTTTACTAGTTTTCATGAAAATTTCAACACTTTCACTGTGAATTCAACCCTTTCAATCAATTGAGTGTGACTAGGATCTCCTACGGAATGGATTGGAAATGTGGACATAGTGAAAACTAAAAAATTATTGGACTTATCAAGTGTGGATGTGTGTAAGGATGTTTTCAATTTTTTTCTACCTTCAACAAGATTTATTGAACTATCACCTGATCAAAACAAACTATTCTAAAAAATTAGTGAAAACAATACCCAACTAAGAAAGAAAAAAGAAAAGTAATCTAACTTATCTAATCCTAATCTAATCCTGAGATAAAAATCATAATTATATTGAGGATGATAGAGATGGAACAGCTAAGAATTAGTATTTCAACAACTATCCATTTACTAGGAGTGTCAATCCATTTATGTGCAAATCCTTCAATCTAAAAGCATTATTTCCCAATACCTCAAAGATATGATATGGTAAAATCCATAGTGGATCCCATTTTTAATGTAATAATTTATTCTCATGAGTCTTGTCCCATAGTAAAACCAAGTCTAAAATTTTGAAAGCTTTAACTTTTACCCTCTTGTCAAATCATCCCTTGACCATATCTTGATGTTGGCTAAAAATATTTAGGGTTTTATCTTGTGTGTCCTCAATTTAAAGGATGTTGAGTGGTTTGGATTGAAATATATTATCATAACCCATGTAATATTGCACAAAATAACAATTTGACAACTTCAATGTATTGGGAAATACCAGTTATTGTCCATAAATTAATAAAATTGGATAATATTTTAGTGTTTATTTATATCTTATCCTATCTACCTATAATACATATTTCAACAATTAATGTTAGTCTCTTGGTATTTTATAGAATCCTTATTAATAGAATTAATGAGATTTTTTATTTTTGGATTCATCAAGTCCATTCCCTTGTGGATAGTAATTTGATGAAAACTTGAAGGTGATCTTATTTTTATAAGCCCATTATGTGAACTTTGTAGAGTTAAATGAAGGTTTTGTATGTACACAAATTTTGCATGGTGAAATTTTTCATGATATCTAATGATGATGCATGGACCTCCATAAAATAACATGCTCAGACTTGGTATTACTTTTTTTTCTCATTTTTGCCTCTTTCTAGTCCCTATCTAAGTATATAATTTGTAAGTTTTAAATTCATTATTTCAAAACATTGAGTTTTGGAATAGTGCAGAGAAACCACTATGACAATTTTAAAATAACTAAGGTGGTTATATAACCACCACATTAATTTTAACAAACCACTTATTGGTTCAATAACCATTTCCTACATAAAGAGTTGGTTTCATCACTATTGCATGGTTTTTGAAACTCACTCCCAGGGCACACATCTTGACATGTTTTGCATGTTTTAGCTCATTTTTTAATCTTATTATATTACTCATGTCTAAGATAATTTTAGTTAAATCTAAGTTAGCTCCAAAAATATCTTAGTCAAGCTTTTGTTAATTCCCACATGCAACCTCTTATCTTTCCTTATAAATAACCCCTTTTATTTTGATTTTTAGATTATAAAATTGCATTAAGATATGGGAATACAAGTTTAGATAGATATATAATACCTTTTATATCTTATTGAAGAACTCAACCCAAGTCCCATAGAAACATTTTGGTCACCCATGTAAATTTGAGGAATAAATTCATGAGCTTGTATCACAACACTCTGTTGTTCATGAAAATCTAGCCATGGTTTAGTTGCCTCTTTATTAAGTTGGTGATTTTGTCTTCATATAATTTTTTGTTCTTTTTTTTGGATAATTATCAATTCATTATTGATCAAAAAATATGGAGTCAACAACTTGAGGGTCAATTGATTTTAGTATTAGATCAATCTCTTTTTCTCCAATTGTCTTTTGATTTGGTCAGGTTAGGGGATTTAGTTTTATTTATTATTATAAGTTTATTTATTATTTTAATTATATTAATTTTAATATATTAATTTTATACAAAACATACTAAAAACAAATCATCTTTTACATTCCCTTGCATTGAAAAAATTTCATATCCTTTGTAGCTTCATTTGCATACAATAGATATGAAAGAATAATAGTTTGCATGTAAAATTTATTGTTGGATAGACAAAATTTTCGTCCATTCATAGCCATAAATATATTTTTATTTAATTTATATCACACACATATTCATACATAGAAAAATAACAACAACCTTCATACCCACTTGCACAAGATAACCCAAAAAACCCAAAGAAAGATTTGAATCTAAAATCAGCATATATTCTTTAATTTAGTAAAATTAATTAAAAAATAAATACAATCACAAATTATAATTATTTTATTGCATATTAAATCTAGTTGCATATAAAACAAGAAAAAAATGAAAATTTGCATCTAATCTTGCATTCAAAGATTAGATTCTTAAAATTCAAAATTTTCATTTCATGCACATAAAAATCTGAACTTAAGATTAATTTTTTACTTGAAAATTTTAAGTTTAAAAAATCATTTACATTTTATTGAATTCATACCAAAACATTCATATTTATCAAGTTTACTTAAATTTCCACACTTTTAAAAATAAGAAAATAATAAAAAAATCAACTACATATTTTAGTTTAATTTTTAGAATTAAAAAAAATAGAAATTTAGAAAAAAATCAACCATGCAAATCAAAAAAAAAAGAAAACTACTCCTTTCAAAGCTTCAAAACAAATACTTCATGTCTTATAAATGACACTTCCTAAAAAAGCTTATTTACATAGAGTAAGAATGTTTCCACATATACCAACCCCTTTACTGGTAAACAAAACTCAAATAAAAATACAACTTAAGATCAGGATACCATTATTTCACTATAATCCCTTACCTAACCTCATAATTAGCCAATTTAAATGCTCTAGATGAGTAAACTAGGTTGATTGAGGCCCAACTAGTTATATAAATCCACCTCCTAACCTGTAACTTCCAAATTTAACCTTTCCTTTAATCTTTGGGTATGGAATCATCTAATTTAATATAATTTATAGATTAAATTATTCAATAAATCCAAATTTTATATATTTAATCATATACCAGAGTTATCCAACTCCATTTCAACTCATTTGGAGAGCCTAACATAGACCAAAAACTTCACTACCTAGTCCTCTTGAATTTTGGGTATTCTTTAGATTTAATTACACCTCAATTTAATACCTTTAAAAATAAATTTTATTAGATAATATATTTTGGTATAGACATGAACAACCTCTGCCAATCATTGCTTAAAATTGTGTGTGGGTAGCTCATCCAAACCAACCAACCATTCCAACTCTTATGACTCAACCCATTCAACCACCCTAATCAAATCAACCAAACCAATAACCTCCATCTATAGACACCCATTTTGGTACATGTACACATATTAATAGTATTATTGTATGTATATACCTATTTAATAATAATTAGACATCTAATGATGAGGTCTCTCATGGACCTCTTCGATTCCATTTTATTTCACTTGATTTACCTACCC
This sequence comes from Torreya grandis, assembly GCA_037957365.1. NCBI lineage: Eukaryota > Viridiplantae > Streptophyta > Pinopsida > Cupressales > Taxaceae > Torreya > Torreya grandis. The sequence goes on from JARHVA010000920.1 coordinate 3,081,083, forward strand.
CTTGGGCCTGTGTGTTATGTTTGTTTATCCAAATCCAATGTATACTAGAGACACATACCTATTGTGATTATTTTATGTATATTTTAATTTCCTGGACACTTGTGTCCATCCTAAACAATTGTGTCAATGTTAGTGTCAAAGATTGATGTAATTGTCTAGTCTTGTCTTTTTATCTTTTTGTTTTAGCTTTTGCATTGTGACTGCTTTAGTATCCCTCTTTGCCCATCCTATGGTAAAAATTTTATGCATCACTAAGTTATAATTTAAATTTAAAAAATTCCTATATATACAAAGGATATGGTCTAATTAAAACACCTTTTAATTTGATAAGGCAACTCTGTAATAAGAAATTACTATCTATTTCAAGCTATTAAATTACAGTATAACATTGTTTTAAATATCTAAAGCATTCAAAAGGTTAAATATACTATTGAATAAATTGTACCAATGGTTAATAGGATAAATATCATATATTTATACTATTAAAATTCCACACACATGCATGAGGGGGAGAACTACATGTGAATCTGAGGCCCTCTAAGGAGCATTGGTTATGTAGGCATCACTTAACAACAACAAGGATGTTAGGGTATCACATTACTAACCCATATTACCCTATTTGTAAGAGGTAAAATTAAAAATAACTAGGGTTACTTATTATATGGATATAAAACATAAGTGAGCATAAGTTGAAACACATAATGATTACATTGGGGGAAGTAAGGGTTTGCTTCAAATTTGAGCTCATTCATGTGTTTATCTTTCACTGGACACTAGCATCAGATATAGATATAAGAATTTAAATTAATATCCTATATCAACATAATTATTAAAAAGTAAAAAATAGTCAAAACATATCATTAACAAAATCCATATCTCTAATACATCTCTATGATGACTCCTAACCACTACCATGATCTAGAATATAACATTAAATAAGATACGCTCTCTTTGTCCCTTAGTTGTTTTGTACTTACTATATTTATTTCACATGTTAGATTAGGTAAATTTGTATTATTTACTATATTTTAGTGTAAATATAAATATTTTCATTCCTTTCAAATAAATTTATTTGCTTCGGTATTATCTTGTAAAACTCCAAAAACATATAAAACATTTAGTGAACTAGACCTCTCTTTATTGAATGAAAACCCTAGTTTTTATATTAAGGTTTTTACCTTCTCTCAAATTCCATTTCAAATTCATATATTTTATTTTTTAGATCTGATTTATGCTTATGTATTAGTAGTTTAGGAATGTTAACTATGTTTATTGCTTTGGCTCTCCTGTTTGTTTTTTGAAAAAAATTCATAAAAGCTCACCTCTTTATGGATTCCCTAGCTCATCCAAAGGACCCTCAACCAAAAAAGACCCATCCTTTTTATATTATTTTTAATGTACTTGATGATCAATGTATTTCATATGAGGATCTTATGGAATATCAAAAATGGGTTAAATCCCTTAGTTTTGCTTATAATTATGACAATGAAAGAACAAATAATGCAAATGTAAATTTAAATGACCAAGCTAGTGACAATGGAATTTTTTATTATGGATATGAATGTAATGATATTCCTATTAGATATGTTTAAATTCATTCTCCTACTTCTTTTCTATATAATGATGAGCAGTCTCAAGAACCAACAAGCACGTAAAATGATATTATTCCTAGTCTTGAAAATACCTTCTTTGATTGTTTTAAAAACTAAATGTGAGCTTCCCCTTTATAATGTTAAAAAATTCAAGGAGATTTAATGTTCCCTTAGTGTGTATCATAATTAAAATATTGAAAAAATCAAGTGTGTGTATTCACCTCCAAACCATCCTAGTGCTGAAAATACCATGTCTTCTTTGCATGATTCAAACACACCTAGTCATAGTTGTTCTTCCCCTAAAATATGTAATAATAAAAATTCATGTATTATCTCTCACCATTTATTGATTTAATGGAAAAAATAGAGATCTAATGGACATCCTAAGGAAACACTTAAAAAACTCGCATTATTTAGAGACAGACAATAAATTTAAACTTTGCTTAATGTATCTCATTTGAAGGTTAAATCATACAAATCTAAGAAACTCAAAAGTAGCATTCCATTATCTATTAATTTTTTGAGTACAAATTAAAGTGATAGTTTCATCCCTCACAATTATGATATTTCAAATAAAGTGTTAGATGTCCCTCTGCCTTCCACTTTTTCATTTTTAGTTAAACAAGAGCAAACATGCACAAGTGAAAATATTTCACCAATTCCTATTGAAAGTAACAAAATTCTAAGTGAATTATCATATTTTAATGTAAATTTAATTATCCTTTTTGATATATAATAGGACATACTTACCTCCTTAACCATGGGTATTCCTTTACCAAATATTGTAAACCCTTATGATGATTCTCCTCTTGTGAGTGATACAAATCCCATCATCCCTATGTTTCATGTGAATGGTATTTTAAACCCCTTAACACAAACTAAAATCTCTCCTCATGACATGTTATCTATTATGACCACCATGGGATATTCGCAACAGCAAGTCAATGCTCTTAATTTATAAGTTGCTTCTCATGAGGCTCTTTTTTAGGATAATACATTATCATGACAACCTATTGCTTGACATGTGTTTGAATACCTTTATCCAAAAAAAATTATCATGTCCAATTTATCCTTATTCGATGGTTAAGGGGATCTTGCTATTCATTTTCAATAATAAATACACTCCCTTGGACATTGGGCCCAAAATGTAAGCTTGTTATTAAAAGCCTTCCATTGCACTTTAACATAAGGTGATATTCATTGGTTTTACAACCTTCTACATGGTTCCTTATCAACTTTCACGAATCTTGAAGATGTTTTCCTATCACATTTTCACTGATTTACCTTAAGTTATCATTGGAACATTTACAAACATTGACCCAAAATGAGAATGAATCTCTACCAAATTATGTTATTCAATTTAAGGATGATTTATATTCCTTTAACTTTACACCCTCATATTTGGAAATAAAATTTATATTTAGTATGGGTCTTCTCTCTCTACTTAGAGAGATATAATTACACAATCCCTTTGATTCATTCAAGACTTTGTATTGAGATGTGCATAAATATGCATGTGCTCTCACCAATACACAAAATCAATTACCTATTTTCCCATCACCAACCAATCATGCTAAGAATCATGTTTCAAGGGAACTTAAACAAGTTACAAAGGATCATGAACCACTTCAAAATTATCATGTAGAACCACCAATACCTACCAAATCACTAAAAATTAAAGTATTGACAAAGGAAAAGAACATGGTTTTTAGTATCTCCCATAATTACACCAAATAACACCATGAGATGCTAATCTCTTCAATTTGATTGGTACTGAGATATACCACATGATATATAACAAAAAAAATTGGATAAATGATTTTTAAAACTCCCTCACTTTTTAGGACTTAATACATGTAAATATTAGGTTGTTAAGGGGCTGGGTACATAGGGTAAATAAAGATAAATATTGAAATTTGATTAATTGAATTTATTTACCCAAAATACAAAGTGAAATGAGAAAATCAAATTATCTGGAGTGAAACAAGCATCACTAGATGATGGTAAGGGTATAACATGTCTAAAAATCAGCCTGGAGTCCTTTCATTTTGAAATTGGAGTTGAAACTACTTTCGAACAATAGTGTGGTTAGAGGGATAATAACTTAATGTGTTAGTGTCTAAGGCACCACACTAGTGTCATTTTAGGGACATGGGGTTTGTGACTTCTAGAGATGTTATAAAGAGGATCAAGGGTTATGTATGTGTTCTCAAGGTCATAATAAGAGACTTAAGTAAGGGTAAAGAATCGTAACAAGTTGAAAATGTGACTATTGACACTTGGATTTGCACCCCTAAGGAGATGATCAAATCTCATCATCCAAGTGATAAAATGGAATCATCTCTCTTACTGTGGGTGATAATTTCATTGAGATGAATCTCTATATTAGGGGCTAGCTCCCTTTGATGCACCTTTAAAACTCTCTCTAATCTATCAATTATGTATGTAAAGGGGTAAATAAAATGGTGATGTACCAATATGTATTATCCTCCTATTTGACTAAAAATCCACTACTTAAAGGTAAACAAGGATGTTTCACACAAACTCACAAAAAAAAAACATTATTGCATCAGTATTTCATAAGTTAGATTCAAGAAGGTACTTGACACTTAAGAGGGTGATGAATGATTCTATGAAGAGAATAAACCTATACCACTTCTAAGACTCTTATACACTTAGTAAAGAATACTAATAGAGACCTACAACAATATCTCTTTTGCACATTAATAAGTGACCATGGATTGATAACTATAAAGTAACTCTTTCAATAGTCATCATCAACAAGATTCAAACCTATACTCAATAATACAATGTATGAATGGTGAAATCACTTGTATATTTCTTTAAGAGTTTTACAACTACAAATCTAGCCAAAATTTTCCCAATAACTAGCAAAGGCTATAAAATGAGCCAAGAGAATGCATATATATAACCTTGAGAGGTAGAGAAATCAAAGGAAGTCCAAGGGTGACTTGGCTATGTGTCATCTTGAAAGAACTAGTTACATTTGCATGGGAGAGAAGTGGGAAATATATGACATATCATCGAATGGATTAGTGACAATGAGTTATAACTAAACCAAAAGCATTAGTTAGATTTGTTACAACTAAACCAAAGCCTCAGTTACATTTTTCCATTTGTTATCTCTTATCTTCATCTTCAGGTTCCCATCGAGCCTTTTCTTTTAAACTCCAACGGTTAGTTTCTATAGTCTAAAATTGATGTTTTGCAGGTCATCACTCTTTGGGCATTTTCTTTGGACTTTTTATCTCAGCCCTTTTATTTCCTTTGTATCAAACAAGTTTTTTGAAAGAATTCATTCCTTTGGATGTTTTGTTTGGCCCTTCAAAATGTTCCTTTGGGTTTCTTGAAATGGACCTTCAGCTTTGGAATGACCCTTTCAACTTTCTTCAAATGACCCTTCGGTAATTTGAAAAGACCCCTTAGAAAAAGTTGCAAGTGTCCTTCAAATTTTGAAAATGACCTTTCAAAAAGAAAAAATACCCTTCAGATTTTTTGAAAAGGTCCACCTTCCCATGGAAATAATCTTTCAAACTTTTTGAAAACGTCCCTTCGAGAAAGTTGAAATATACCCTTTGGAAAAGTTGCCTCAAACTATTTTTTTGAAAGAATTCTTTTGGATTTTTTGCTAAGTACCCTCCAAAAAAATGAAAGTGCCCTTCAGCTTGTTGAAAATCTCCCTTTAAAAAATTTGTAAGGTACCCTTTGAAAAGGCAAGTGTCCTTTCAGAAAAAATGCAAGTGACCATTTGGAAGATTTGTAAGTGTCCACTTTCCAAATAAAATACCCTTTGGGAAATTTTCAAATGATCCTTAAAAAAAATGTAAGTGGACCTTTTCCTGAAAGGAAATTATCCTTCAAGAAAGTTTAAGTGCCCTTTTAGATAATTTACAAAGTACCTTTCAAAAAAGTGAAGTGGAACTTTTCCTAACAAAAGATACCCTTTGGAAAAATGGAACATACCCTTCAAAAAAGTTGTAACATACCCTTCATAAAATTTGTAACATACCCTTCATAAAATTTGTGACATTCCCTTCAAAAAAGTTACCTCGGACAATTTTTCCAAAAGAATTTTGCCGAATGAAAAGTTTGAAAGAAATACACTTAAGGAAAAGTTTCAGACAAAAAGTCCAAAAGAATTTGGCAAAATATTAGAATAAAAACCCAAACTAATTAGGTAAAGGCTTAGCAAAGACCAAAAATCAACTTTCTAAAAGGAATAGGCTTGTACATTTGTTGGGGCTTTGACAAAGAACACTTCTTCTGAAGAAAAGCTAAGTATTGGACCTGGCCAATGATATAGACTTAGATGATATTTTACAAATAGGGGTGCCCAATTTTGGCCTGAAAGGCCAAAATTTGGTCAATAGTGACCATTAGACACTAGCACCTATGTGGACACTAATGCACTAAGCTTGTGTATTAAGACCAAGAAATTGAGTATTGATTATTGCAAATAGGCCAGTGGGACCCCATAACTAGGATAGCATGACATAGGACCAATAGAGGTGCATCAAATAGGAAAAAAAAGTCATAATAAAGATCAAAATACTAAAATGACCATGTGAACAAGACACACAATCATTATTAAGACCTTCCCATGAAAGAACAACAAAAGACATAATACTTGTGTTTACTTAACCAAATTAGGGTTTGTACATTTGCCCCTCTTTTATTCTAGTAATGCAATGAAAATGAAATTACTAGATTAAAATTAAAATAAATGCATACTTGTACTTACCCATGAGGATGTATTCTAGACTTGGCCCACTTATTGGCTAGAGAAGTGGATTGCAATTGGAATGTTGGATATGAAGATGAAATCCATGATTTGGGTGTCTCCTATACTAAATTTGAGTGAATAACTAGATCATGAGCAACAAAGTTCTATTTGTCCCCACCCTTATATGTATTTGAGTCTTAGAAGTAATATGTGGACTACAAAGAAACAATCCCTATTTGGCCCCACTCGACATGTAACTAAGTTTGAGAAGTAATCTATAATTATGGATAAATAAGAATTATTTACCCCCACTCTAGTATTTAACTAAGATGATAATTAAAATGTAATTGTGGAGAAACAAGCCTTAATTTCCTCCACTCTGATGTGTGAACTGAGTTTGAGAAGTAAGTTACTAGAAGGTCTAAACTATCACTCGACCTTTGTAATTTAGGTCTGGTGAAAACTATGGATTAACCACTATAGTTAGATATATGACCCAACCTATTGAAATCTTGGTGACATCTTGGTGATAATATGTATGTGAGCTACTAGTCTACTCATAGAGAATGGTATAATTTTATCTATTTAATCTAGTGGAATCCTATGGGATCAAGGATATGTGTCATGTATCATACCCCTGAACCTGATACTTGAGTAATGTAGTTGCATATCTTGTATATAAAACTATGTCCATATAGGGATGGTGTATCATGTACATGCCCCCATAGTCATAATTGGAATCTATAACTATGTCAACTTCTTGTGTGAAATCTAAGAATTTAAACTAGTGTTGTAGAACTTTGGAAACTTGAGTTGACATGTGTGTTTAAATATTTGAGTGCATGTATAGATGTATATCTAAACCTAAGTGTCTAAGTATATATCTATGTCTAAGCCAATCTATATGTATGAGTATCTAAGCCACTAAATTAATAAATTTGAGTAAACTATATGTTAAAATCTGAGACAACTATGTATCTATATATTTGAGTCATTGAATTGAGAATTATGAGACAATTATCTATTTGTATATCTGACTCACTAAATCAATAAATCTAAGTCAATATGTGTATCTAAATTAACCTATGTACATGAGTATCTATGTATCTAAATCCCTATATGTTTGAGTATCTAAACCACTATATAACTAACTAAATTGGGATGTCTAAATTAAACTATGTGTCTAAGTAGAATTATATCAGTGTAAATAGTGTATAAATGCCCTCATTTTAGTGAGAGAGTTGAAACTTAGGTTAAGGTGTCGAGCCAAAATTGATATAGGTATGTATTCTAGTGATAGTTAGAATTGATAAAAGAATTAAGATATATTATTTTAGAGATTATAGAGGAATCATTTGTAAGCTAAGTCTAGGATACACCTATGATCTATATTGAATTTGTTAAGGAAATATAAGTTTTATCATTTGCAGATTCAAATAGATTGGGATAGAAGTGTAACTAGTATGATACAAGGGATATTGTCATCAATACCTAGACATAATAAATAGATTAAAAAATAGATCTATGGGTTTTGACATATTGTGATTGGAATATTTTGGTATTAGTTGGAAAAATTTACATGCAGGGTCAACCTTAGGTAGGCGGCATTATTTAAACATAGGTTAAATAGGTTGATTGATTGATTTTGAAATAAATTTGAACCTTTTGACTTGAGTGAATTATTTCTATCATCTTATAAAATATGAAAATGAGATGAGGAGTGAATGTGACCCACTATGAGGAGGTGGAGGGACTCATCTAGGCTGATGAGGAGGTTACCTTGGTAACGAACCTATCATTTTTTATGTTTTTTTTTAATGAAATTTTTAATCATTTTAAACATAATTTAGGTCCCTTTTTAGGAGGGTCACGATAGTGTCCCAAGGAGTGCACTAGTGTCTTGGGATACTGTGATATCATCCAAGTGATGTGCCACTATCTAGCGCTATTATCCTATTGTCAATGTCTAGTGTCCTATGGAGTAAAAATTGTAATTTTTTATTCTAATTTATGTTTAATGATCATTTTTTCATGTTTATATGTCATTTAGAGATGTTAATATCAGATCTTGTTATGTTTTATAGGAGGATTTATGCATGATGGAGTTTCATAGTGGTCGGATGATGGAGTGTTTACATAAATTGTGTTTAATAGATGATGAGAGGGTGGTGATTAATATGTTTATTTTGGGTTTTGTGGCATCAATTGCACCAATGCCTTGGGATTTCCATATGATGATTACCTTGTGAAAATAGTGGAATGATGATACCTATACATTTTAGTTGCCCACTAGGGAGATCACTATGACTCTAGAGGATGTATATAGGATATTAAAAGTGCCCATTACTAGTTAGTAGGCTATATTATAAGAGGTTACTTGAGATAGAGCTATAGATCAGGCCTTTAGGTATTTTTTAGGCATAGTTGTGGGGACCCATCATTGATGGAGTTATAGTGATGATTTATTATCGGTGATGATTTATTACCAGTACACAAAACTCAAATAAAAATAGAATCTAATATTAGGATACCATTATTTCACTATATTCCCTTACCCAACCTCATAATTAGATAATTTAAATTCTCTAGATGAACAAACTAGGTTGACTAAGGCCTAACTAGTTCTATGAATCCACCTCCTAGCTCACCAAGCCCATAACTTACAAATTTAAATTTTCCTTTCATCTTTGGGTATCACCTCATGTAATTTAATTAGATTTATAGTTGAAAATATTCAATAAATCCCAGTTTTATATAGCTAATCATATACCTAGACTTATCCAACTCCATTTCAACCCATTTAGAGAGCTTAACATAGACCAAGAACTTAACTACCTAGTCCTCTTGAATTTTGGGTATTCTTGGGATTTCATTACACCTCAATTTAACACCTTTATAAATAAATTTTATGTTGATAATATATTTTTTTATAGACACAAACATATTTTTCCTATCATTGTTTAAAACCTTGTGTTCTTAGCTCATCCAAACCAACCATCCCTTCCAACTCTTTTGACATAGCCCAATTAGCCACCCCAATCAAAGCAACCAAACCAATAACATCCATCTATAGACACCCATTTTGGTAAACATATGATTATTACTAGTCTGATTATATGTATAAATTTCTTTAATAAGAATTAGACATTTAATGATGTAGTCTCTCATGAACCTCTTCGGTTTCATCTTATTTCACTTGATTTACCTACCCCTTAGGCCTGTGTGCTATGTTTATTTATCCTCATCTAATGTATAATATAGACACCTACTTATTGTGCTTATTTTTTATATGTTTTAATCCCCCAAACACTTACATTTGTCTTAAATACTAGTGTCAATGTTAGTGTCCCAGATTGATGCAATTGTCCAGTCTTATCTATTTATCTTTCACATTATGATCATTTTTATAGCCCTATTTTCCCATCCTATGGTCAACTTTTCATGCATCACTAGGTTCTAATTCAAATTCAAAAGGTTCTTATATATACAAATTTTATTGTCTAATTAACACACCTTTCAATTTGATAAGGAAACAATATAATAAGAAATTATTCTCTATTTCAAGCTATCAAATTACACTACAACACTATTTTAAATATTTTAAGCATTCAAAAGGTTAAATATAATATTGCATCACTTTTACTAGGGGTTACTAGGATAAAGAGCATATAATTGTATTGTTACAATTCTACACACATGCATAGGAGGGAGAACAACATGCATGTCTGAATCCCTCTTAGGAGTATTGGCTATGTTGATAACACTTAGTAATAATAGGGTTGTTAGGGATAGATAGACACACATTACTATCCCATTTTTACTAGGTTGTAAGAGGTATAATGTAAAATAACTAGGGTTATTTATCATATGGATATGTAACATAAGTGAGCATAAGTTGAGACACATAAAAATTACATAGGGGTCAACACAGGTCTGGGCTAAATCTGATATCATTCCTATGTATTTCTTTAAATGGACACTAATTTTAGATATAAAAATAAGTGTTGACATTACTATCCTAGACTGATGTAACTATTCCAAAGTAAAAAATAGTTAGAACACAAAATGAACAAAATCCAGATCTCCAATACAACTTTGTGATGACTCTTAACCACTACCATGATCCAAAGTGGAACATTAAATAAGATACGCTCTCTTTGTCCCTTAGTTATTTTATATTTAATATATTTTTTACACATGGTAGATTAGGTAAATTTGTATTATTGACTATATTTTAGGTAATTCTAAATATTGTTATTCCTTTCAAATAAATTTATTATCTTATAAAACTCCAAAAACACATAAAATATTTAGTAAACTTGACCTCTATTTATTAAACCAAAACACTATTTTCTATATTAGGGTTTTTACCTTCACTCAAATTCCATTTCAGATTTCTATATTTTATTTTTCAAATCTGATTTATGCTTATTTAGGCCTAGTTAAAGAATGTTAACTATTCTTATTTCTTTGGCTCTCCTACTTGTGCTTTGCAAAATTTTATTAAAATCTCACCTCTTATGGATTTCGTAACTCATCCAAAGGACCCTCAACCAAAAAAAACCCATCCTTTTGATATTATTTTTAATTTACCTAATGGTGAATGTATTTCATATGAGGATCTTATGGAACATTAAAAATGGGCTAAAACCCCTGCCTTTGCTTATATTTATGACAATGAAAGAATAAATGATGCCAACGTAAATCTCAATGAGAAACTAGTGACAATGGCATTTTTTATTAAGGATATGAATGTAATTATATTCCTATTAGCTATGTTGAACCTCATTCTCCTACTCCTTTTCTATACATTGATGAGGAGTCTCAAGAACCAACAAGCATGTAGAATGAACTTACTCCTAGTGTTAAAAATCTAATTATTGCATATACACCTTCTTTGGTTATTTTAAAAACCAAATGTGAGCTTCCCCATTATAATGTTGATAAATTCAAGGATGTTGAATTTTCCCCCAATGTATCTCATAATTAAAATATCTATGAAATCAAGTATGTGCATTCACCTATAAACCATCTTCGTGTTAAAAATTCCATGTCTTATTTGCATGATTCAAACAAATCTAGTATAAGTTGTTCTTCCCATACAATATTTAATAATAAAAATACACGTGTTATCTCTCACCCTTTATTGATTAAATGGAAAAAAGAGAGTGTCAATGAACACCCTAAGGAAACACTTATAAAACATCCATTATTTAGAGAAACATAAAAAGTTTAAACTCCACTTGATGTATCTTGTTTAAAGGCTAAATCATAAAAATCCAAGAAAATCAAAAGTAGTATTCCATTATCTCTTCCTTTGTTGAGTAAAAATTAAAGTGATAGTTTCACCCCCCCCCCCCCACTCTTAATATTGCAAACAAAGTGTTAGATGTCTTTTTGCCTCCCACTTTTACATTTTTGGCTAAACAAGAGTAAACTTGTAAAGTGAAATTATTTCACCAATTATTATTAAAAGTAAGCAAATTAAAAGTGAAATAACATCTTATAATGGAAATGGACTTATCCTTGGTGATATACAACATGACATACTTACCTCTTTAAGCATGGGCACTCCTTTACCAAATATTACAAGCCCATATGATGATTCCTCTCGAGAGTGATACAGATCCCACCATCCCTATGTTTAATGTGAATGGTATTTTAAAACCCCTAACACAAACTTCAACCTCTCTTCATGGCATGTTTTATATTATGACCACCATGGGAGATTTGTAACAATAATTCAATGCTCTTAAATTACAAGTTTCTTCTCATGAAGCTCTTTTTGAGGAGAATACATTATGAGGATAACTTATTGTTTGACATGTGTTTGAATACCTTTATCCACAAATCTTTATCATGACCAATTTATACTTATTCAATGGTTAATGGGATCCTACTATTCATTTGCAACAATATATACACTCCTTTGGACATTGGGCCTAAAATAGAAGCTTGTTATTAAAATCCTTCCATCACACTTTAATAAAAGGGGCTCTTGATTAGTTTTATAGCCTTTCAGATGGTTCCTTATAAAGTTTAAATAATCTTTAGGATGTGTTCCTATCACATTTTCACTGATTTACCATTGGAACACTTTCAAACATTGACTCAAAATGATAATGAATCTCTACTAAGACTATGCTATTTGATTTAAGGATGATCTATATTTCCTAAAATTTAGACCCTCAAATTTGGAAATAATAATTTATATTTAGTAGGTATATTCTCTCTCCACTTAGAGAGAGAGAATTGCACAATCCCTTTGCTTCATTCGAGACTTTATATTGGGATGTGCATAAATATGCATGTGTTCTCACCAATACACAAACTTGGTTACCTATTTTTTCATCACCACCAAGCATGCTAAGAATCATGTTTTAAGGGAACCTAAACAAGTTATGAAACATCATGAACAAATTTAAAAGTATTCTATAGAACCACCAGTACCTACCAAATCACCAACCATTAAAATATTAAACAAAGGAAAATAACATGTTTTTTGAGTATCTCCCATAATTAGACCAAAGATCATCATGAGACACCAGTATATTCAATTTGATTGGTATCTAGATAGACCACATGATATATGATGAACTTTTTTGGATAAATTATTGATCAAACTCCATCCTAATTCAATTTACCCACTATTTTATCTATTTAGGACTTAGTAGATGTAAATCCTAGGTTATTAAAGGATTAGGTACATAAGGTAAATATATATAAATATCGTAAATAGATTAATCAAATTAATTTACCTAAAATACAAAGTGAAATGATAAAATCAACTTATTTGGAATGAAATAGGCATCACTAGATGATGGGAAGGATAGAACATGTCTAAAAATTAGTCTGGAGTCCTTTCATTATGGAACTAGAGTTGAAACTAATTTTGGATAATAATGTGGTTGGAGGAACAATAACACATTGAGTAGTATCCAAGGCACCGTGTTAGTTTCCTTTCATGGATAGGGGTCCTAAGACTTCTAAGGATCTTATAATGAGGCTCTAAGGTTATGTATGGATGTTCAAGGGCTTATGATAATTTTTCTATATCAATATTTAGGTGTTTCTTGTTTGAAACCTTAATGAACACCTACACACAAAACAAAAATAGGATCAAATACAAAATGAATGGAAAATATGGGTTTTCAGATGTTATGATTGTATGCTATAAAACCCCTACTATCTTGACTACTACCTACATTAACCCAAATGTTATGGAACTCAAGTTGCATGTAGTTCTCCCTTAGGGAACGTGTATAATCAATGCACATAGAATGTTAGAATGAATTTCACTTAGGCCCTTATTTGATAAATCATGAATATATATGTGTGTTATTGAGTAATATGTAGAGTGTTTAGCTATACTATTAACTAATTTTAATTTATTATGTGCCAAAGTAGTAATCGATAGATGTAAATTACCTTATGAGGCTCTTTATATAGAAGGAAATTTAATTTAAATCTAAGACCCTTGTTCGCTAGCTAACAAGGTGAAAAGGAAAGACCAAATCATAATAATAGACTCAAGGAAGTGTAAGGACTTGTAAAAAAGTTGAAAATTTGATCATTGAACAATAGTGCTAAGGTGAACACTAGTGCACTACATTAGTGTCCAAGACTGTGCTAGTGTCTTAAGATCAAAAAGCTAGGTACTAACTATTAAAAATAGGATAAGGGGGTCCTATGACTAGGATAACATGACATAGGACTAATAGAGGTGTAGAAAATAGGAAAAACAAGTCATAATAAATATTAAAAGACCAAATGACCATGCAAACAAGAATTTTAGTCATCATTAAAAATCTTCTTGTGAAAGAGCAACAAAGGACATAATACTTGTGTTTACTTGACCAAATAAGGGTGTGTACATTTACCCCCATTTTATTCTAGGAATGAAATATAAAGAGAAGTACTAGAGTAAAATAAAAATAAAATTCATACCTATACTTACCTGTGAGTATGTATTCTGGACCTGGCCCACTTCTTGGCCAAAGAAATGGGCAGGCATCTGGAATGTTAGTTGTGAAGAGGAAATCCATAATGTGGGTGTCCCCTATACTAAATATGAGTAACTGAGTATATCATGAGAGACATATCTCTATTTGTCTCCACCCTCATATAGAGTTGATTTTGAGAAGTAATCTATGAACTACAGATAAATAATCCTTGTTTTCCCCCATTCTGACATGTAACTAAGTCTTATAAGTAATCTAGAATTGTGTAGAAATAAGCCCTAGTTACCCCCACTCTAGTATGTAATTGAGTCTAAGAATTAATATGTAATTATGGAGAAACAAGCCTTTATTTTCCCACTCTGATGTGTGAACTTAGTATGATAAGTAATCTACTTATAGGTCAAAATTGTCGCTTGGCCTTTGTAATCTAGGTCTGGTGAAAATTATGGATCAACCACTATAGTCGACTATATGACCCAGGTTAGTGCAATCTTGGTGACATCATAGTGATAATCTACATGTGATCTAATATTATACACATAGATAATGGTATAATTTTCCATTTCATCTATATAATCTAGTGGAATCCTACAAGGTCGAAGACATGTGTCATGCTTCATGCCCCTAAACCTAATACTTGAGTAACATAGTTACATATCCTATGTAAAATATTGTGTTCATATAAGGATAATATACCATGTGCATACCCCCATAGTCATAATCAAAGTTTGGAACTATGTCAAATTCTTATGTGAAATCTAAGAACCTAAATCTAAGAATTTGAACCAGTGTTATAGAAACCTAAAAATTTGAGTCAGCCTATGTATCTAAATATCTAAGTGCCTATGTAGCTATATATCTAAACTTGAGTGTTAAAGTATATATATGTGTTTAAGCCAATATGTATGTTTGAGTGTCTGAGCCACTAAATTTATAAATTTGAGTAAACTATATGGAGAAATCTAATATAACTATGTATCTATATATCTAATTCACTAAATCAAGAAATCTAAGATAACTGTGTATCTATGTATTTGAGTCACTAAATAGGGAAATCTAAGTCAATATATATATATATATATATATATATATATATATATATATATATATATATATATAAATTAACCTATGCACCTAAGTATCTAAATCATTATATGTCTAAGTATTTGAACCACTATATATCTAAGTATCTAAATCGAGAAGTCTGAGTCAAATTATGTGTCTGAGTAAAATTGTATCAATGTAAATAGTGTATATATGCCCCCCTTTTGATGAAGGAGATAAAACTTGGGTAAAGGTGTTGAACTAAAATGATATCAGTATATATGTTATTGATAATTAACATTGATAATAAGAATGTAAGATCAATTACTTTGGTGATTGTAGAGGAATCATTTGTAAGCTAAGTCTAGGATAGAACTATGGTTTATATTGAGTTTTTTAAGGAAATATGAGTTTTGTCATTTATGGATTCAAATTGATTGGGATAAAAGTGTAACAAATACAATGTGGGGGATATTGTAATTAAGCAACACACATAATAAATGGATTGCAAATTGGAGCTATGGTTTTTGACAAATTATGATTAGAATATTTTGGTATTACTTGGTAAAATTTATGCATAGGGTTAACCTTAGGTAGGTGGCATTATTAAAACATAGCTTAAAAAGGTTGATTGATTGATTTTAAAATTATTTTGAACCTTTTGACTTGAGTGATTATTTCTCTAAGCCTAGTGAATATGCTAAGGATACAAGGAGTGAATGTGACTTGCTACAAGGAGGTGAAGCTATTCAACTAGGTCGATGAGGATGTTACCCTCATAAGGAACCTATCAATTTTTATGTTCTTGAAAAATGTTTTGACCTTTTTTATCATTTTTAATCAAATTTAGGTATTTTAGGGCCTTTTTAGGAGGGATGTGATAGTGTCTTAAAGATCATGATAGTGTCTTGGGATACTGCACTACCATCTAAGGGACATGATATTATCTAGTTCTAGTGTATTGGTGGTAGTGTTAGTGTCTGATGGAGTAAAAAAATTAATTTTTTATTCTGATTTGTGTTTAATGATCATTTTTACATGTTTATATGTTATTTAGAGTTGTTAATGTTAGATTTTATTATGTTTTGCAAGTGGATGTATACATGAGGGAGTTATATAGTGTCCAAATGATGGAATGATTAAGTGGATTGTCCCTAATATATGATAAGAGGGCAGTGATTGATAGGGCTAGTTTGGGTTATGTGGCACCACTTATAACAATGCCCTAGGATTTCCATATGATGACTTCCTTCTGTGATGAGTAGAATGTCAATACCTATATGTTTTGGCTGCCCATCAAAGAGATCACTATGACTCTAGAGGATGTCTATAAGATACTAAGAGTGCCCATTACTAGTCATTAGGCTATATTATAGGAGGTTACTAGAGATAGAGCTATAGATCATGCATTTATGTATTTTATGAGCATACCCATAGAGACCCATCATTGATGGAGTTGTAATGATGTTTTAATATTGGTTATCATTATGGCTAATGTTTCATGGTTGTGTAAGTTTTTAGTGTTACTAGTATCATTTTTCATTATGGATGATAGTAGTGTGTCTATTTCATACATGATGCATGGGATTTTGTAAGATATAGAGGAGCGTAGGATCATATACTCATGGGTTTGCACCATGTTATCCCACTTATATCAATATTTGTATCATTCTACTCAAGAGGTGTGCAGTGAAGGTATTGGATATTCAACATTGTTGCATTATTGAGTTTATGAACACATTATAGTGGCTGGGCCTGAGGGGTTTCTATGTATGGATTGGACCTACCCACAAGTGTTTACAGAGAGATGAATTATCATAACTCCCATGTGATTGAGGATCACTATGAACTATCAATGGGTATTAAATTGGGTGACAACTAGAGATATTATTTGGAGACCCTACATGGCATTTTAGGGATAGACCAAGGATGGGATTCAATTGAGATGGGTTTGAGTGAGTTACTAGTTACATGACCATTGGATCAATGTTTTTAATATATTTTAGAATGAGTGAGTGAAACAATATTTTGGTATCATTCAAGATCTGCCACCTACACCATTGGTGTGGTTAAGGAGCTATTAATCCCCAATGAGGCTAAGACATAGAATGAGACCATATTTGGTTGATCTGGCTCTGATTCTGATGATAGTGTAAGATCATATTTTAGATATACTTGATGTAGATGATGTGGGGGTAACCAATGCCTTTATTGTATGGTAGAGGCAACATAGATGGCTGATAATATTTCTAAGAGATAGGGATATCATGGAGGATGTGCTATAAGTAGATCCCATTAGGGAAGTTTTAGGTATGTTATTATTATAAATTTGTATGTTTGGTTTAGTTTAGTAACTAACTTATTGAGTAAATATCTAGTGTATTAATTTAGAGTGCATAGTTCTACGAGACAATGAGTATTAGAACATTATTGAGGCTACACTATAAGAAATGACATGACATATCCTTGATGATGTCATGGATGATGGGATAGTGGAGAGGGCCATAGGAGTTACAAGCATTCATGCCCACATTTTTTATTAAGCATCCATTGCCACCACTATATATAGGTGAACAACTACTGATATATTTGAGGTACGTGTTGAGTTGTAAAGGTGAGATATACCCACACTCAATGTTTTAGGTAGGGTAGGTAGTAGGATCATGGATGAATACATTTATTTACAATGAGATCATGAAGATTTATTGGCTGACGTGGCTATGTTCTGGGATAGAGTGTGGAGACATAGGTCTTGGTCTAGATCTAGAGGTGATGTAGGTGCATCTAGCTCTAGTGTGTATTTATCTAAGAGTGAGAATGAGGAGGTGGTCTTGGTGATATAACTCTGATTATTGATTGATTTTTTGTTATTATGTTACTAAAACTTATTTGCATTTATATATATATATGGACTTTTTGTTAAATGGCTATTATGTTACTTGGCATTTTGATTTTTATGTATTGTTCATGTGTTGAGATAAAAATGTGTTTTTTGGATAAGGAATGGTAATTGGTTTCTCATACGTATATGGATGTTTTGAGTAGATATGTATATTATAATAGGAATGTTAGTTGTTAGTATAGTATCATAGTATATCTAATACTGATACTAAAACTAATACTAATCATTGTGCATTATTGGTAGCAAGATGTGTAGCTTCTGTAGTAAATAGTCTAATCAATTATTATAATTAAAACTATGCTCTAATCTTTGTGATCTCTACCAAATATCTAAATCAGTTGTTAAATTGAAACTAGTGGTCATGATAAAACTATGCTTTCATCTATATGATCTCTACCAAATATCTTAATCAATGGTCATGCTCATATTATACTCTAATTTCTATTATCTCTACCAAATATCTTAATCAATGGTCATGCTAACATGGTGCTCTAATCTTTGTGATCTATGCCAAATATCTTAATAATTTTTTGAACTAAAATTGTTGGTTGAGTTTCTTTCCATTTTTTACTATATTTCTATAAGTAGGTTTAGCTCTATGAATTGGTTTCCATTGATGTTGAATCTATGATTCATGAGATATCATATAAGTAGGTGTCCAAGAAACCACATGGTTTGTATGATGAGTAACCACCGTCTCCTTGAAAGGAATGTCTTGGGATATTAACTCATAAAAGAGTGTGATTTATGAGAGTGTGGAGAAGGAGATCTCGATGCCCCTTATGTGAATTCTATAATGCCTCTATCAACACATTAGTCAATACGATCTCTAAGTGCATAATATTTATTGTCCCAATGTCCATTGATTCTATGATAATTGTAATATGGTTTGTTTCTTTTTATTTACAAATGATGTGCTAGATGAATTTGAGTAGGAGGTTGGGTGATCATCCCTCTATCTAGTAATGTCACTAATATATCATGAGGCCTATCTTTATCTGAGAATTGTAGGGCCCTGTTATTGGTGTTTCATGCTTTATTATTTTTAGGATATGTTCTGTGAAGTGGATATTTTCCTTTGTCAAGCATCTTGAAAGTGGTTTTTGTTTCACTTTTTATTTAGGCATTTGTGTATCAATTTTTTGTACCATATTGGATGACTATGCCTAAGAGAGATTTAAATCCAAGTTTATCTTTGAATGTGTCTCAGCTAGTCCCAACTTATTCTCTAATGTCATAACTATGTTACATAGATGCCATAATGATTTGGATGTCTCATATAATAATTTATCCTTAAGAGGGAAAATGAGACCTCTAGCAAAGATGTATTGTACCTCTAAATCTATCAATTGGTAGATCAACTATGGCATGCAGAATTTAAATCTTAGAATGTAATGAAGGTACCTCTCATGTGTGACTTGAGGTCCCTTATTCTAAATATAATGCATGAGAAATACTTCTTCTAACTCATCGTATGTATGGAGTGATTTACTAGGGAGTGAATGATGAAACCAATTTAATGCCTCACACTCTAGAGTCTAAGGAAATATCTATAAGAGGATAAACCTACCAATGGAATGTGTTATGGCATTTTTTTAATATTTAAGGTTCACATATGGATATATGTGTCTATTAAACTTCAATAATATTGGTATCTGAAAATGCTTTGGTAACTTTGTAGTGAAGATTCTGTGTGGGATAGGATTGCCATGGATGGTATTAGAATTAACCCAAGAGTGGTATGATTTACTTTGTAATGTTATATAATGTACTTGTTTTAAAACACCAAAGGCATGCATCAAATATATTACCTATTGTGAAGGTATATTAACATCATTAAGAGGTTCATTTAATTCCTAAATATTATTATTACTTTTAGCCATTTGTACACTACATTGGGGAACATAAGTATAAGTTCACGTGTGCTTATTAGAATACATATTATCATTTTAACTAGAATTTAATAGGAAATTAATTTCAATATATTCTTCACTAAAGTCAGAGTAGTCATTTTTATTCCAAGTTTCAACAAAATCAAAATATAATTCACTTGTAGAGGTAAAAGTAAAAGAACTATCATTTTCATGCTTAGAAAGAGGAGTAGAAGAATATTTTAAATTTTTAATACTATACAACATATCACCATGTGTAGGTGAAATGAAATGTATGTCTTTATATTTATGATTAGAATGCCCATGTTATCACTATGTTTAATAATGGGGTAAAGGGTGGAAGAAGTAGCAACCATGTTTTCATTTGGCATATAATGACATGTAGTAGGAGAGTTAGAGAGATTTAAATTTTATATATTCTGCATACAATCACTATGTTGAGATTGAAATTTAAAATAAGGTGACAATATAATATCATCTACTTTAGTTTGTGAATTTTTAAAAGGTGTAACATCACTTGTACTTGCTTCTTTGAATGGAATGGAGAAAGGTAAGGGATGTGCATTTTACCTTTATATGCTAGGAACATCATGTATAAAGTTACTTGAAACATTCAAAGGTAAATTAAGTTTATTATTCTTTTATTGCTTTAATTTGAATAAGGTTGTAGCAAAAGTGGTTGAAAAACTAGGATCACACTCAAACAAAGCACTTCATATAAGGGGATCTTTTGGCCTTATGTTTTTAATGTGATTTTTACAAGGAGGGGAAGAGAGAGTAGAAGGAGAAGAAGGTGCATCTAATCTATCCTCATCCACACTTTCAATATCATGTTCATAGTGTAGATCAGGAATATAAAGTAAGTTAATTCATATGTTAGTAAAGAAAACCAATAATAAGCATAAAGAACCTAACATGATAAGCTCACTCCCTCAAGGGGTAGTGTCAATGAAATCAAGAAAATAATTAGGAAATCAAGACAAAAAATATCCTCTCATAGTGTCCCTCCTTTAAATATGGTCCATAAACATGTTCATTCTTGGATTTGGCACTCCAAGTCTTTATCAATGTGGTTAGGAAAGCACCTTTGTCATCTCTTCTAGTACCAATGGCTTTGGCTCCTTGATTGGTCAATTTGGAGTAATTGGTTAAGCTCTTATAGAAATATTTGTGCATAGGTTGTTTGCACTAAAAAATCTTGATCTCTCTTGAAGCTATTTCTACATAATATCATTAACAACTAAAGCTTAAAAGTTATGGCAATGGCTCATGTATTTATAGATTTTACAAAAATGTTGAGAATCAAAAGTGACCATCCATATTGAGATCAAGATGTGTGGTAAAAGATTAATTCAATTTTGAAGGACAAAGCCATTAACATTTTGGAATAAGGAAGCATTAATAAGGTATGGGTGGTATTAAACCTAATATTTATCTCCATTAATGCTTAGTGCTTAACACCCTTTCAATGATGTCATGGGTGATGTCATGGCCCATATATTTTAAATTATGAATTTTCAATAATAGATATTCAATAATTTTCCATGGATTTTCCACTAAAGCTCTTAATCTGATTAGATTTGTTTAATGAGTTTACTTAGTATTTTGCAATTCTTGGAAATTGGGTGCATGTTTAATTAAAATGGTAAAAAATATCACTTTACTTGGTCATAATCTAACTAGAGTTGAATCAGAGGATGATAACAATTATGAATTGTGCATTGCCCTATTTAGGGACACCTGGGTATAAATTAACAATTAAACATGACGTGTGTAAATGAATTAGAGCATTCAAATGGTCTAGAATGACAATTTGATTGGTTGTAAACATGAATGAAGTAATTTGGAAGAATATAATGATTGCATAAAATGCATTTCCCCATTTAGGGATACATGAGCATAAATAGGCACTTTCATTTGATGTGTGTAGATAAATTAGATCATTTTGGTGATTTTGGTCTAGATTAATCGTTGTTATAGAATGTGATTCAAATTTTCAATTTTAGCACAATAATGATAAGAATTGGATGTCTACTTTTTGCCCCTATTTGAAAAGGTGTGGTGAGACATTCATTCAAAGCAATGACTTTTTAAAGAATAAAAATGATGCCCCCTCAAGGGAAGATGGAATTTTTTGAATATTTGATAGGTTGGCCCTTGATCAAAAGAAAAATAATCATGTAACTCAGCAAACTAGGTTAAAAATGGAGCAATTAGAAGAAAATAGTTTGAAAAATAGATAAATAAGGTGAGAATGAGCACCCTAGGAAGATAAATGGGAGAATAATAGGCTTAGGGGGGAATTTTGAAAAATTAACTATAATTTTAACCCTAGGGGTAAAAATAATTAATTTTCACCCTCCACTATTGCAATCTAGAGATCTGATATTTGTGCACAAGAAGCTAAGTAATATGGCTAATATCTTACACCATCAACACCTTGGGGAGCACATCTAAGAGTACCAAAGACCACCAGGGAGTGGAGTATTGGTAGATACCTTTTTTGGATTCTAAATTCCACATTTATTATTAGGTAAAAGTAGTATGTTAGGCAATATCTCTATTTGTATAGTTTGGAAAAATGATGAGGTCACCATCAAAAATGTTAGTTTTGCCATAAAAATGATGATTTCACCACCAAAAATGGTGAGGTCACAAGATCTTTAGTAGGGTTATAGACCAAAATGGAAAGGTTTCCACTTAATCAATGACCTCACCAATTTTTATAGAAATCATTGATCAAATAGTGGGATTGACAAGTCAAATGGTGATATCACTAAAAATAATGTTGCCCAGCCAAATGGTGACAACACCTTGTGAATCAGTGAGTTCATAAACCCATGAAGGAAAATGATGGGGTTAATTTGTGAAAGAGAGAGATCACCTTTATAAATGGAAAAATTGCCAAGAAAATGGTTAGGTCATTATAAATACCAAAATGAAGTAGAAGAATAGAAAAGGGGGGCAATAGAAGACTAGTCTAGCCCAAAATTAGAACTTAGGTAAACTTGATGAATTACAAAAAAATGATTGATTTAGTTCTTTATGTTTTGACTTACAAGAATGATTTAGTGTTATTATGGTGCATGAATGATGATCCCAAGTGATGTAATGATATGGCATATGGATAGATGAGCTTGTGGGCCTACTAGAGGTGGCAGAGTTATATCACCTAGATTGGCTACCAATGATTCATTTGGATTGATCCTATCTATCATTACTTGTAAAGAGGTGACACTAATATCTTAACCTTCCATTTGTCAATAAAAGAGGCCAAAGTGACCTTAGAGGATGTACAAAGGATATTAAATTTGCCTATGCAGGTCTAGAGGATCACTTAGATGTTAAGCAATCCAACTAGCTATGTTAAAAGATTTGATTGGTGTCACCAACCTAGAGGTAGTAAAAGTGACCATAGATATAGATGTACTGAAGGACTTGGCTTGGCCTCTAGACATTAGATCAATAGTAATATAGGTAGGGGTACTAGCATTGGAATTATCACTAGTGCAAGGGATAACTCCCCTAGAGGTTGTTATTTTGATGGCTCTTATCAGCAACCTTCTACATCCAAATAAAAGTGGATGGTTCTTTCAGATTGGATTGATTAGAGTGGTATAGGATATGTATGATCATTCTACATGATTTTCATGATGACCCACCATTTTGGCCTAGTTATATAAATATTTGCATATGATAGCCTATCGTAAAGGGTGGAGTGTCAGGGACAATATACTATTTCAGGTTTGGGCTTGGGAGCATATAGTGATTGAATTGCTAGTGGGGCCAAGATATCAATGAGTAACCAAGGATATAATGCTATTTGGGTGGTATCTCATAGGCCCAAGATTATGAGGCCACCTTGGGGACTTGTATTTTTATTTATGGGCCATAGATGAGATGGTTGATGGTGACTTTATCTAACGACCATATTTATTGACATTATTTTACTAGATTGAAGACTTATTTATCATTGGGTTCAAGATTACACCTTAATATATCATAGGTTACCATGACTTTTTGGTAAAGAGATGCAAAATAGATGGATTGTAGAGATAGTTCAGCTTATAGTAGGATATTATTGAGGGTCCACACTTATTTTCTTATATGACTCATGAATTTAGAGAGTGTGGGGGATGACAATGCCTTGAGATTAGGCTATGATAGATTTTGGTAGAGTTTAGCATATACTATGGGATTATGTAATTGGGGTAGCATATATTAGCATGATATATTCCTATGAAACATGGTGTCTGGTACCTGACATATTAGATTGACTAGGTCATGGCCTCAACAACTAGTCCTACATCAGAGATGGGTTAGATAGAGGAGAGATCAAGACTAGACCTTGATACAAGGATAGGTTCAGGTGATGATAACATAAGATGTCTCATTATAAATTATTCATTCCTAGGTGTAATATGACCCTCTAGGGGATATAGATATGGTTGAGGCAATAGGTGGGTAGGATACAGAGATAGGTGAGGCACTAGACAGTGATAGGGGCCATATGATATGGACAAGATAGGATGGATGATCTAGAGGATTTTTATCCCTTCATATGTACCCTAAATATCCTTAAACTACTTTATCATGGAATATCACTCTTATATATTTCCAAATCCTATTAAAACACATGAATTTAGCAACATATGCTCTAGATATCATTTGTTAAATTTTTGTGTCAACAGGTTAAAAAAATATAATGTGGTGGTTTGCTAATAGAAGACATGTTATATTAGTGTAATTTCAATGTTCCAATTACACCATATTATGTTGATTATGTTGGTGCATCTCATGTTGAAAAGTGGTAGGATGAGGAGCATTATAGTGGAGCTCTTGGAGAGGTCTACATGGTGGGTCCTCATGCCACCACATGGCCTACCACCAAACCACTTCTATTTTCCAAGACACTTGTACATGTTGAGTTTGATCTATGGTGATCCTAAGTTAGAGATATGATGAGTTCAAAGTATACAACTCAAGACCCAACTTGATGTGACTGAGTTTGAGATCGAGACACTTATTCCAACCAAATATAACCAATTTATAGGCAACTCATTAGGTTCTTAACTAAGCTTGGATCTTCCAACTTAGCATTGAATCTAACTCAAGTACTAAAAGGGTGAGATACATGGCCAAAGCCACAAGTCATATATTAGTCTATAGGATATTTTAAGACTTTAAGGAGTCTTTCACTAAAAAATGTGGGATCTTTATCCCCAAAGGAATATATACCATGTTCCAAGGGATTTGAACCCTAATTTGAAAAATAAGAGAAGCTCATCATTGAAATGAGCGAGGAGTATGTGTGTGATTGCATATGGAAAATACATAGTCATGAAGGGTAGGATATATACGTAGCTCACTATCAAATCATAGATGAATGTATAATTGTAGCTCATTATTGGATTATGATAAGCATGAATGTATATTTACTTATAGGTAATCTAGGAATGGAAAATAGATTGAGTCTATGTAATGGGGTTTTTCTATTTGGTATGACCCTTTTCCAAGAAAGATATATATATAATTATATATATATATATATATATATATATATATATAATTACATAGTCCCAAATGGAGGGAATATATGTATACACCTATTTTGAGAGGATTTTAAGCCACAGGTAAATGATATACATTATTGAGTGTTTGTAGATAGATAGGCCTAAGTTTGTTATGGACATTATATCTATTTTGTAAGGCTTTGAGCTATGGGTGAATGTTATTGATAGGAGACATGAACATATACACAACCCTGAATGTGGAAGGTTGAGAGACCAAGTTTGGCTTATGTTATTCTTATTTAGAGGCTTTTTAAACCTAAGGAATTTGATGCAGACCAAAAATGGGAAGGACTACATAGACTCGAGCTGGTAAGTAGATAAAGGGTTAGATTGGGCCTTAAACTTGAGACCTCTCTCTTGTAAAAGAATAGGTCTTACCATCAAACCAAGCAAGATGTACTAGTATGTATACTATGAAAAATTATATTTGAATAGATCTTGACTGTATTTTTAATGCCTCTATTTTATAAGGCCATTGGCCATGGAGGATGAATTTATATAGTTTCAAGGTTTATTTTTAAGGAGTTACAGGTTGGATGAAACCAAAGATACTCCTCCAATATTGAAATGCCCATTTTATGAAGAGTTTACATTTAATCTTAATGGATAAGTCACAAATATAATGCATAGGTGATATTGATTTTGATATATGTTATTGTTGACCAATTTCAGAGCCTTCAAAGTCAGTTTTAGCATTATTTTTAGATATAAAATCCATTCTTGATGTAAGTTTTTTAATTGTTATATTTACATCATTTATAATGGATCAGTTTGTAATTAAGAACCTAGAGACATAGACCCTAAATGGATGAACTCTATTATCAAGTTTTGGTGTCACTTTCCTTTCAATTATTTCTAGGTTTTAGTTTAATTAATTCAATTTCAAATGAATTAATGAGACACATAGATTAATTATGAGAAAGTTATAAAATGACATAAATTAGGAGTTTTAAGTAGGAGATGAGTTTATAAAGTTTTTTAATTACTTTCTATTCATTCCTATAATATTTTACATCAAATTCTATTTCACTTAAGGAAGTGAGAGTTTTCAGTGTCTTATTTTAAAAACTGTTTGATTTATCTAAATGGTAAGCCTAGTTTATAAATCAATTTTGATATCAAAGCAGGTTGATACAAGACTTGCTTCAATTATTTATATACTTCAGTTTGAAGTTTTTAGATATCATATTCTTGTTTTGTGTTCTTCTATTTGATTTGACCATGTAGGAAGGCTAGTGTAAAGGAAAATTGGAAGGTGTTCTAATTCACTAGAAAAAGACAAGCTTCTAACAGTCAGGGTTCTAAAACCACTAGCTATATAGGATTAACATGGATGATGAACAAACACATTGTCACTTGAAGGTGTGAGATGGTGTTGAGAAAGTATCAACCTTTCTTTTTTAAGATGCATTTAGATAAAATACAAGGCATTTTCAATGATGCATATCCAAGAGGAATTAGTTTCAATCCTATCATCATTCTTATATAGAGGGCAGATTAAGGTATGATGATAATCTAATTTCATATTGGTATTGACACAACATTTTAGTCTTTGATAAATAGTTGTGTATATTTTATTTTTATATTACTAATCATATTATGTATGCCTATGTCCTTGATTATAGGAGTAAGTGAAAATACCAATTCCATGGTAAGATATGGAAATGACAAATAGGGTATTGTTCAGGGAATTGAACATGTTTTTGCAATTTGTGGATTGAGTTTTTGATTGGTTCATAGATTGGTATGTTTCATAGCTTTGTTAAGATTTGCAAGAAGCAAACAAGAAGTTGTTTAAGACACCAACAATATTCAAGCTAGTACTCAATAGGTGTACTTCATAGTTTCTTCAGAGGAATACATTATTTTCAATCGTAACAATGTATACACAATTTTTGGTTTAAGTCTAGGTAACCTTTATGTGGGTTGCTTTGGAAGTAAAATATGCCTTGATGTGGAATTATTTTTGAAACCCTTTTGAAAATGAAAATGGAACATCTAACTCTTGGTAAAATAGAGTTTATAAGATGGAATCTTCTATTCAGGTATTGAAAACCATGAAGAGGGAACATCCCTTATTGATAAAATGGTTTAATTGAATAGTTTTGATAAATCATAACTATAGAATGAAATAATATGCTTGGATTCACTTCAAACAATATTTTTAGGGAATTCTTAACTAGTTTATCTAGGGAAGGAATTTTTGATAAACGTGTGTTTGGAAGGATGTTTTTGTTATCTCTTATTTTATTTTTCTATTGTGATAAACTTTTTGGAAACTAACTCAGTTTGGATGAGTGTGGAGGTATGAATCAGGGAGTAGTCAATAGAGAGGAAACTTTGAGACATGTTAAAAATTCTTAGTTTTTTCCTCATATTTATGATTTATCTTATAGTTATGTCCAGAGTTTGTAAGTTTTTAAATAGGCTCTTATTTTTAAATTGTGCAATTAGTAACTTTAGGATGGATAAATTAGTTGCACTCACATATACTTGACATATACATTTAAGTCCCACTAAATCTTGGGAAATGTTTATATTATAAATTATTATACACACACATGTATGTGTTCATGCATGTCATGTAGATGTAATTTCAAATACCCATAGTTGGGCAATGTTGTAAATGCAAGTATATAGGTGTTACTATTTGTTTAAGTCCTATAGGGGTATGTAGCACATGTTGTTTTCCCTTGTCTAATATAACAAGGAGAACACCTTAGCCTTCATGCAGTGTAAGGGTTGAGAGAATCCACTAGATTCAATGACTATTTTGGGTAATAGGTCATTTTGATAGAATGGGTAAAGAGTTTGTTTTACTCTCCATAATAAGGTTACAATTTTAGTTGAACAGTTGACTTCTTACAAGGAAGTTTTATAATGTCTTTTTTCACTGAAGTTGACTTGGTATTTTTCAAATGGAGTTTATTTGCATAACTTAACTTCATAACACCTTTACTTGATATATTTTGGTTTATGTATTTTTATGTGATATAGAGAGCCATTTAGTAGATTCAGTGGATTATTGGGACTTTTGGAGACCAAAATCCTTGTTATGGGGAGGTTTGATTTGGAGGATTTTTCACCCTTCATATGTACCTTGAATCTCCCTAAACTGCTTCAGCATGGAAGAACACTATGATAGCTTTCCAATGCCTATTAGAATGCATGAATTGAGCATTGTATGCTCTAGATATCATCCATTAAAGTTTTGTGTTAACAGTTTAAAAAATATAATGTGGTGGTTTGCTAATATAAGACGTGGTATATTAGTGTAATTTTAATGTTCCAATTACACTATAGTTTTTATGCCATATTATTTCAATTATGTTGGTGTATCTCATGTTGACAAGTGGTAAGATGAGGACATTATAGTGGAGCTCTTAGAGAGGTCCATGTGGTGGGTCTTTAGGCCACCACATGGCCTAACACTAAACCATTTTTATTTTCTAAGACACTTGTACATGTCGATTTCAAGCTATAGAGAGCCTCAGTTAGAGATATATCAAGTTTGAATTATACAACTTGAGACCTAACTCAATGTGACCGAGATCAAGACCAAGAAACTTATTCCAACTGAATACAACCAAATCACAGTAACTCATTAGGTTCTTAACTAATCTCAGATCTTCCAAACTTAGCACCGAATCTAACTCAAGTACCAAAAGGGAAAGATACATGGTCAAAGCCATAAGTCATATGTTAGTCTCCAAGTTATTTGAAGCCTTTGAGGAGTCTTTCATTGGTGAATGTGGGATATTTATCCCCAAAGGAATACATGTCATGTTCTAAGGGATTCAAACCCTAGTTTTCAAAATAGGAGAAGCTCATCATTAAAATGAGATGGGAGTACATGTGTGACTGTGTATGGAAAACACACAATCCTAAAGGGTAGGACATATACATATCTCATTGTTGGATCATGGATGAATGTATATTTGTAGTTTACCATTAGATCATGATAAGTGTGACTATATATTTACTTATAGGAAGTCTGAGAATAGAAGACAAACTAATTCTGTGTAATGGGGTTATTTTATTTGGTATGACCCTTGGCTAGGGAAGATATATGTATGAATGACTATATATATAATTACACAATCCCAAATTGAGGGAATATATGTATACACATGTTTTAAGAGGATTTTAATCTGTGGGTGAATGATATACATTGTTAGGTGTTTATAAATAGATAGACCTGAGTCTATTGTGGACATTACATCTATTTTATAAGGCTTTGAGCCATGGGAAAATATTTTTGATAGACATAATACATGAACATATACACAACACTAAATGTCGAAGGTCAAGAAACCAAGTCTAGCTTATATTATTCCTATTTAGATGTTTTTTGAACCTTGTGTGTTTGATGCAAACCAGAGATAGGAAGGAATATGCAAACCCAAGCTGGTAAGAAGATAAAGGGTCAAAATGTGCCTTGAACTTGAGATGTCTCTCTTGTAAAAGAATATGTCTTGTTATTAGACCAAGAAAGATGCACTAGTATGTATATTGTGTAAAATTATATTTGAATAGAGCTTGACTGTATTTTTAATGCCTCTATTTTATAAGGCCTTTGGACATAGAGGATTAATGTATATAGTTACAGGGTTTATTTTTAAGGAGTTATAGGTTGGATGGAACCAAAGACACTCCTCTAATGTTGAAATGCCCATTTTATGAAGAGTTTACATTTACTCTTGATGGAGAAGTCACAAATATAATGCACAGGTCTATGGATTTTGATAGACATTATTGTTGACTAGTTTCAAACACTTTAAAGCTAGTTTCAACATTATTTATAGATCCAAAATCCATTCTTGATGTAAGTTTGTTAATTGTTGTATTTACATCATTTATAATGGATCAGTTCATAATTATGAACCTGGAGATGTAGACCCTAAATGGGTGAACTTCATTATCAAGTTTTGGTGTCACTTTTCCTTTAAATTATTTATGGGTTTGAGTTTAATTAATTTAGTTGAAAATGAATTAATGAGACACACAGACTAATTATGAGAACGTTATAAAATGACATAAATTATGAGTTTTAAGTAATAAATGAGTTTATAAAGTTTTTTTATTACTTTCTATGCATTCCTAAAATATTTCACATCCAATTCTATTTCACTTAAGGAATTGAGAGTTTTCAGTATCCGATTTAGAAAACTATTCGATTTATCTAAAAGGTAAACCTATTTTACGGATCAATGAAACTTTTGGTATAAGGATAGATACAGGTATAAGGGAATAAGGGACCTCTAACATAGGTAGGTCTACATAAGACCAATATTTTATTGATAGTCTATAAAGGGATATTACTACATGATTATCAAATATTACATGATTACGAAGTGATATAATTGGGTTACATAGAGAGTTAGCCACTACATAGAGTGAGACTACCTAGCTATAGGAACTGATTATGGATAGGGAATTGATATTTTTACACTAAGGGGATAGGTGGCCCATTTGATAAGCATACAGGCCTAGTTGGCTACTTGAGATGTAGAGCTTATGATAATGACTGATAAATAAGACAAAGCTTAGGGTGATTAAGAGTGGTTGATATCTCAGGTAGAGAGATTTATTGAGGAGTAGGATGAGGCTTGATGAGTTGGTACAGATGTTAGCTCATCTCAAGCATTAGATAATGTGATTATGGCCAAGTATGATGCCTTATACACAATATACAAAGTCCTACATGCTAAGGATGAGTATCATACTACTGTAAGTTATGTTAGGATGCAGTCCTGGTAGAGAAGAGAGATCCATCATTTAAAGACTCCTTGATATTATTATGGATTAATAGGACCTCTAAGTCTAGATATATGACTCAAATTATTTAGTAGCATAATCAGCTTCACAATGGGTAGAGATGGGTCCACATCCACCACCATTGCCAGCATCAGGCACAGGCCAGAGTTTTTAGTAAAATCCCCCAAGGAATGGCCAGGATCATAGATAATTTTGTATCTTTATATTGTATATGAGATGTATATATATTATCTTGATGTATAAAACTTGATTTTGAGATATATATATATATATATATGACATTCATTTTTAGCTCACAACTACTTGTACATGGACCGTTAATATTATTTGTGTTGTATGATCCTTGTAGCTCTTGTTATGGTATATGCTAGTGTTAGGAGATGCACATCCTTAGTTATCATGTGGATGTTGATTTATGTATAGATCTATTTGATGTATGAATAGATGCTAGAGGATAGTTTAAGAGATACACATCCTAAACCAATCATAAAAATGGCAATTACAACTCAATGTGTACACCAGGAGATGCACATTCTACATAGAGAGTCTTGTTTGTTTCCAATGGTTTGGCCTCCATTATGTGTATGATATCCTATTTAGGTAGTAGATATGTAGGATAGTGCTTTCAAATATGTTTTTTAGCACCACATTGATTGTTGGACTTTAGATCACTTGGTGTTTAATTTGAAAAAATGAAATTAAGCATCATAAGTATGAATAACCTATAATAGCATTATATTTATTTTGTGAATGGACTAGTTTGAATGTGAATATTTACAAATAAATATAATGATAAAAAATACCAAAACCAAAGTTTCAAACATTTATTTTTGAACAAAAAAAAAAGCAAAGAAAAAGATAAAAAGAAGCATTTAAAATACAAAATGTAACCAACTTAAAATTAAGATATGAATCATCAAGAATTAAGTAGGCATGATAATGTACTAAAATGTGAACAAAAAATTAAAAAAATTAAATACAAATGTAAACAATTCAAACCCAAGTTAAGGATAGACTCAAAAGGTTTATAAAATGTATTCAAACACAACACTAAAAATTAAAAAACAACCCAATAAACAAAACACATGACAAAACACTAATAAATGAACACATAACAAAACACTGATAAGCAAAAAGTGACAAAAACAAATGCAAACAAATGCAAACAATGGTTAAACATAATGTTAGTACAAAGATAAATAAAATGTTCATGTATGTGTAATAGAGGTGTTACTCTTGGTGTTCGGGTGACCCCTAAGCTAGGTAATAATGACACCAATACAACAACATAAGGACAATGGGTAAAAATTTTCCCCCAAGCTATAGAGAAACAAAAACATAAAATAAATAAAATGCACTAGGCAAGTAGACACTACCTACATAGTTCCAAGGATGCGAGGTCTAACATGAACTTCAAGCCAAATATAGTCCTCCTAGGATATGGAATAGAATAAAATCAAGGATAAGTAAATATGACTTACATGTAGAGGAAAATGGGAATGGTCTCACAAAATGGTGAGATCCTAAAAAAATCCAAGGGTGTAGTAATGCATCTACTTCAAATAAACAATGCACATAATGGTGACTCACAAAATGGTGAGAGCATATGGCAAAGGCCAAATAAGGATGAGGAAACTAAAGGACAAGTGGTCACTTATGAAATAGTGTAGGATTCCCAGGATCCTTAAAGTAAATAAGTGGTCAAAAAAGAAGAGAATGTATGACCAAACTAACCTCGTGCTTCCTACATAGTCTATACATACCTTAGGTCGATGTAGTTCTCCCAGAAATGAAATTAAAAAGACCAAGGTGGTTTATAAATAAACTAATCAAACATGTTGTAACATCCTAAAAATTTTGACGGATTTATATCTTTAATGGAAATTCTAAGCCAATTTTCATGATTTTGTGATTTTTATGATTTTCTAGATCTTTTACAAAAGTTTTTGGAATTTTATAAGTGTCTCAACTCAATTAAGAATTATGAGAGACTAAATGGTCTAACTCAAAAATTGATGAGAGTGTACGAAATAAAATTACTCATAAAATAGTGAGAGAATTCAAGATCAAAATGTCTCATAATAAAAGGACAAAATTGATGATCAGAATAAAAATGAAACCCATCTCGAAGATGACATGTCTTTATAACTTCCATGAAAATTGTAAGCCTATTTGTATGAACTGGCAATATTTTTGGTCTTTTGTTTTATCATTTCATAAAAAAAAAATTGTGTTTTTGGGATAATAAATGAAAACTCAATATAAACAAAGTTAAAAAGAACCACTTAGTTTAGGAGATTCACTTCCATAGGTAAGAGTTCAAATGATAGCTAAACTGGCTATAATGGGTATATCAATGACCATTTTAAGGTAGTGGTAAATAAAAAGTAGTAGTAAAAAAAGACTAGAATAATATGAACTAAAAAAATAAATCCTAAGGTACTATGCAACAAGAAAAAACCATGTGTTGACATACCCTGGTACACTTGTTTACAAAAGAAGCTATGAATACTGATCAAGTGAAACTACCTCATAGAATGGTCCTTGAATGTGTATAAAATTTTAGTGAATCATAATTGGAAAGGGGCACAAAATTAGAAGAGTCCAAGTGAAATGAGGATCTATCTAGGTATAGTGAAATAGAAAAGGTTCAAGTTACAAAGGTATAGGGTACAATGGTCCAGGTTACAATGGTCCAAAGTATAATTATAATAAAAAATAAGAAATTTTAGCATAGGGTGACCACAAATAAGGGATCTTATATATAATGGTTCAAAATGTTTTCAATCATAGAAACACTTGAGATGTATAATTTTAATTGGTTTTAAGAGCTCTTTTTCATTTGGAATAGCTGATTATTATGCCCTTGAACCATAGTTTGTTGTAACTACATATGGGCCCAACCAATTGGGATAAAACTTACCCTTCTTCTTGCATTCAACATTGTTGTTCTTTTGATTCTATTTTATAACCAAGTCACCAACTTCAAACTCCTGAGGGAGAATGCATTTGTTATAGTTATGATGCAACCTATTTTGGTATGCTCTTAAATTTTCCAAGGTAGCTAAACACTTGCCATCAAGAAGTTATAGCTCTTATAACCTAGAAATTTTATAGTATTCATCATCAACAATGTGTTGCAATGATACCTACAATGAAGGTATCTCAAACTCAATCAAGATAATAGCCTCTATGCTAAAAACTCAAGAATATGGAGTGGTACCTATAGGGGTACGATGACTAGTATGGTAAGCCTAGAGGATAGGAAATATTTGTAAGTGTCAATTATAACCAGTGTCATTGACAATCTTCTTAAGGATTATGATAATGGTTTTGTTGGATGTCTCAGCTTGACCATTGCCTTATAGGTTGTATGACGTGGACTTTTTGTGTTTGATTTTGAATAGGGTATAGAGGGATTTAGCATCTTTGTTCACAAATGAACTACCATTATCAAATATGATTTGGGTGGGGATACCATAATGATAGATAATATGGTAATAGATAAAGTTGGTGATTTACTTCCTAGTTATGTAAGTGAGAGGAATGGCCTCATTCTACTTATTAAAATACTTCGTAGTAGTATGAATGTGTTTATGGCCATCAGAATGTGTTAGGTTTATTTTCCTGTTGACATTGATACCCCACGTAGAAAATAACCATGATGTAGTAACTAGTTGTAGCGATAATGAAGGTTTGTGTATCAAATTACCATGTTTTTGGAAGGTAACACACTTATTGACATATTTTCAAGCATCTATATCTATATTTGGCTAGTAGTATCCTAAGGAGTTTCTTGGTGAGGACTATGCTACTAGTGTGGGACCCACACATTCCTTCATAGACCTCTTTAAGCACTAATGTTGATTTTTTTGAATATAAACAATGAAGAAGCATCCCATCTTAGTCCCTATGATAAATCCTATTTTTAAGGAGGGTATAATAGGATAGGTGATGAAGGAATTTTTTTTGGTGATTCTTTGAAAGGTTAGGAGGAATAACTTGGTCATGAAAATAGTTATAAATATCTTAGTACCAAAGGAGGTTCAATTAGGAGATTGGGACCAACAATAGCACAAACCCTCTCTAAATCTAGTAATACATGATTAGGATATAGAAGGTTATCAATGATAAGTTGATACTCTTTAGCATCAATGAAAACTTTTACCATGGACCCAATTTTTTCCATTACATGGGATTATTGATTATTGACCTATGGTACCTATTCAAATTTTAGTGACTTAAATTATGCCTTGATATTTTTCACAATATGATTGTAGGTTAAAATCTTCTCATCCCTAATCTGATATTGGTTTTTAGTCTAATTAATGATTAACTAATATTCCCCATAAACCATTAACTTTTAGATATCTAATTGTATTGTAAGATGAAGTCCTGCAGTAAGGGATTCATATTCGGCCATTTGTTGGTGCAATGGAAGTTGATATAAAAGGCTTTGGGGAAGAATTCCCCTTATGGTGTAACTAGTAAAAGGCCAAATCTATCCATGGGATGTGAATGAGCTATCAAAATATAATGTCCAATGTTTAGATTCATGATCCACTTCTTCTATTGCCATGATAGAGTCATCTAGAAAATCAAATGTGAGTGTTTGAGTATCTATCATAGAAGCTTCATCAAGTTGATTTACAATGACTTGCCCCTTAATAGATTTCTAATTCTAGTAATCAACATCAAATTCACTTAATGGCATAATTCATTTAGCCACACATCCTATAATATTTGTTTTAGATAATTAGTACTTAAGAAGGTTGACCTTAGCAATGATAATAGTCTTATTAGTCAACATTTAGTGCCATAACTTTGGGAAGTGAACACTATTACCAAATAATATTTATTAATAGGTTAATAATTATGCTCATATGTCATGAGATACATTCTCATAAGTATACTAAATTCTCTTTACCTTGTTCATCATGTTGGGCTAAGAGTTTCCCCAATACATGTTTTGTTGTTGATATATAAAGAATCAATGAATATCCAAGTGTTGGTGGTCTCAATACTAGTAGGTTGGATAGGTATGTATTTAATTTTTCAAATTCTTGTTAACATTAAATGGCCCACTAAAATGTAACACCTTTATTCAAGAGGTGCATAAAAAAATGGCACTTGTTTGTTAGATGTGATATGAACCTGTGAATAGATTGAATTTTGCCTTATAGGTTGTGGAGCTATTTTAGATTAGAAGATGGAAGCATTTCCATGATGTCTTTGACATTAGATGGATCCACTTCAATCCCTCTCTATGATAAAATTAATCCTAACTATTTTCCTAAATAAATGGCAAAGATGCCCTTCTTAGGATTGAGACAAATACATAAAATCTCTCAAATATTCTTCACAAAATGTCAGGATGTCCAACACGAGTTATTTATTTTTCTAAGATATCATCAACATAATCCTCAACTATATCATGCATCATGTCATGGAAGATGATGAGTGGAACCAAAATTATTCAATCCAAAAGGCATGGCTGAGTAACATAATCTTCTCCATGGCATTATGAATGTGATCTTGTGTTGGGCCTCTGGGGCTATCTTTATCTAGTTGTACCTAGAGAAGCCATCCATGAGGGACAACATCTCATACCATGTAGTTGAGTTGACAACATTTCAATGTTTGGTAGAGGTAAATCATCCTTAGGACATGATTTGTTGATGTCTCT
Organism: Torreya grandis; assembly: GCA_037957365.1. Taxonomy (NCBI): domain Eukaryota; kingdom Viridiplantae; phylum Streptophyta; class Pinopsida; order Cupressales; family Taxaceae; genus Torreya; species Torreya grandis. The sequence continues at coordinate 3,118,255 of JARHVA010000920.1, forward strand.
AAAATTAGTACATAATCATATATCCTGTGGCTTTTTGGTAGCTGGGACTATATTTGATATCCATTCAAAGTAGTCTAGTGGTCTTATGAAGCTAGCTCTAAATAATTTATCTAGCTCCTTTTTTACTAATATGGCAATGTGTGCGTACATCTTCCATAATTTTTGCTTTACTAGTTTAGCATTTGGATGTACTACAAATTGATACATGACAAAAGTAGGGTCCAGGCCTAGCATGTCTGAGTTAGCCCATGTGAATATACCAATAAATCCCTCAGAATAGTAGCAATATAATCATGATCTTAATTATTGAAGGGTACACCTAGATAAACATTCTTAGGGTCTTCATAGGTGTCAAAATTGACCTCAATAGTCAATGTTCTAAAATAGTAGTCAAGGTTGACCTCAGCTATTAGTTATGAGTCCCAAAGCTCATAATAGTAAGAGGAATTTGGGTCCACCTATTCTGGTAATGGCCAATTGACAAGTTTATCTACAAATTCAAGATTAAGATGCTCAAAGATTTTAATTTGTTTAAAAGTAATCATGTTGGGCCTGTTAGGCTTTCAAAAGGTTTAGGTCTTCCATAAGACTTGGGATATCTAGGCAAATTTCCAATATTAAAATCATCTTTTAGATGGTATGTGGAAATGATGGCATCCTCAATAGTAAGTTGGTTTGTAAAGCTTACAGGAAATGGATCAGTCAAAGTGGAAGAAAGATCACTAGGGTTGATATAATTAGATTCAGGTGGTTCATAAACTATGGCTTTGTTCTTCTTTGATACAAATTAAAAATAAGGGAAATAGTTATATTTTTTATATTCGGTCTCTAAATGTTTTCAATATTGTTATGGTTGTAAATAAGCATAAATAGTGACCTCAATTCTAGAATGTGGGAACTTGAGGCATCGATCTAGGGTAGAAGTAACAACTCATACTTCATAGATCCAAGGATGACCAAGAAGGACATTATAAGGCAATTATATGTCTATGGCATGGCAAAGGGTATCATGGGATACATGCCTAATAATAATTTTCAAGTAAATGGTCCCTAAAGACTCTATTTTAGCATTAGCATATGCTTTGATCATGATTATTTCTAGCTACATGTCTTTGGCAATATATCTCAACCACTATATCAATTTAAATGACATTATATTTATCCCCAAACCATTATCTATAAGAACTTGCTTGATATTATGATGTGTGATAATATACTTGATATACAAGGGATTATTATGGCTAGGACCAAGGGAACACATAACTAATTGATCAATGGTAAGTTTTTGGCTTGGAGATATATGTCCCATGAGTGTTTGGAATTTGCTAGGTTTAATGTCCTTAGGAACAATGGATTTTTGGGGGAAGTCATTTAGTATGGTCCTGTGAACTTTTAACATATGCAAGATATCTAGGATAAAAATTTGCATAGATGTTTTACTTAGTTGTTCATGAATATTGTATGGTCTCTCAATAGTTTGTCAATAAGGTTTGGCCTTAGCCAGTACAGGGCTCATTTTAGGATTGGAAGGCACAGGATTTAAATTTGACTCAGTGTTTAAATAAGGTAAATGACCTTGAAGGGTAACTCATGAGCATTTATTTGTGATTGCATAATTTTAATTTGGTAGGGATTTATCATAATTAAAATAATTGGGTGATGGTCTAAAAATAGTAACATGTAGAAACTGAAGTGTAATAGAATTGCTTGAAATTGGTGCAACCTTACTTGAAGGAGAGGTTGATGACCCTAAAATATAGGGACCAATGCTTCAAGAAAATTGAAATATTACATGGGGTTTGACTATAATGGTAGTGACATGATTACTATAGATATGCCCCATGGTGTCATTATAATCATATGGCATAGTATTATAAACTAGGTTATTCAATTGGGTTATATGATCCTGATTATGAAGATGTTGATTTTATTTTTGATGTTGTCCTTGCTAACATTAGCCCTAGATTTGGTTATGATTATTCCATTGTTATTGTTGGTTATGCTTGGGAAATGGGTCTTTATAAATGCCCATATCCTAATTAGTGTTCTGTGCTACTTTTTTTACTTCAATTTATCCGCTCTCAATCAGTTCTTCAATGAGACGCCTCAATTACATACATCAATAAATGACATGGCCAATAACATGATAGAAATCACAGAACTCATCTTCATGATACTGACCAGGTTTGGGTTGATCTTTAGGAAATGGTTTTGGTATAGGCTATATGATTAGGTTGGCTACAACCAACTTCTAGAATACCACCTCAATAGATTCTCCTCACTTATTGAATGGTCTATATTTGTTGAATCCTCTATGTAGAGGAGCTCTTTGTAAAGTAAATGGTGGATTGGGTTGTGCATTTTGAGCCAGAAGATCTTGCACTATTTGTACATGTCATGATTCTATTACTCCATTACCCACCATGTTCTTGTTTTTATTAAAAACTTTTGGCTTCTTTGTAGTATTAGCTTGAACAAGTGTTTAAGTCAAATTGGATGTTTGAGCCTATGAGTATATTTTCACCAAGACTTTGGTAATAAGTGATTTATCGATCTACACACCCTTATCAATGATTTACTCTAATGTGTTGGCACAAGCGAGTCTTAGATTATGGGCCACCTTAGGGTGTAGTTTCTATGTAAAAATTTTAGTGAGATACCTATCTATAAAATTGTGCTAAAAGTGACTAGCTAGTGCTCTCCACCATTGTAGATATGCCATGAAAATTTCTCCATCTCTTTGTATTGATTTACATAAGTAATGACTGTCAACTCATGCTCAATGTTATAAGAAAAATGGTCAATAATTTTTTTTGATAAATCATTGAAATTTGTTATCAATCCTTTAGGTAATTTTAGGAGCCAATATAATTCTTTTCCAACCAAGCTACAAGGAAACAAGCATAGAAAATAAATGCTACTGTAATCTACCTCCTAGCATACAATGGAGAAGGATTGAATATGTTCTCTAGGATTACCCTTCCCTTTATATTTATCAAACTATTATGGCTCAAAATGAGGTGAAAAAGTTATGATCTTGCACTATTTATACATGTCATGATTCTATTACTCCATTACCCACCATGTTCTTCTTTTTATTAAAAACTTTAGGCTTCTTTGTAGTATTATCTTGAACAATGTTTAGTCTAATTAGATGTTTGAACCTATAAGTAGATTTTCACTAGGAATTTAGCAATAAGTGCTTTATCAATCTACACACCCTTATCAATGATTTATTTGAATGTGTTGGCATAAGCAAGTCTAATAGTATGGGCCACTTTAGGGTGTAAGTTCTATGTAAATATGTCAGTGAGCTTCCTGTCTAGAAAATTGTGCTAAAAGTGACTAGCTAGTGCTCTCCACCATTATATATATGCCATGAAGATTTATCCATCTCTTTGTATTGATTTACATAAGTAACCACTATCAACTCATGCTCAATATTGTATGAAAAATGGTTGACAATTATTTTTGATAAATCATTGAAATTTATTATCGATCCTATAGGTAATTTTAGGAACCAATCTAATGCTTGTCCAACCATGCTATAAGGACACAAGTGTAGCAAATAAATGTTACTATAATCTACCTCCTAGCATACAATGGAGAAGGATTGAATATGTTCTTTAGGATCACCCTTCCCTTTATATTTATCAAACTATTGTGGCTCAAAATGAGGTGGAAAAGTTATGATCTTGCACTATTTGTACATGTCATGATTCTATTACTCCATTACCCACCATGTTCTTATTTTTATTAAAAGCTTTAGGCTTCTTTGTAGTATTAGATTGAACAAGTGTTTGAGTCTAATTGGATGTTTGAGCTAGTGAGTATATTTTCACCAAGACTTTGGTAATAAGTTCTTTATCAATCTACACACCCTTATCAATGATTTATTTGAATGTTGTGGCACAAGAGAGTCTCAAATTATGAACCACCTTAGGGTGTAAGTTCCATGTAAAAATGTCAGTGAGCTACCTATCTAAAAAATTGTGCTAAAAGTGACTAGTTAGTACTCTCCACCATTGTAGATATTCTATGAAGCTTTTTCCATCTCTTTGTATTGATTTACATAAGTAACCACTGTCAACTCATGCTCAATGTTATAAGAAAAATGGTTGACAATTTTTTTGGATAAATCATGGAAATTTATTGTTGATCCTTTAGGTAATTTTAGGAGTCAATCTAATGCTTGTCTAACCAAGCTACAAGGAAACAATCATAGCAAATAAATGTTACTGTAATCTACCTCCTAGCATACAATAGAGAAGGATTGAATATGTTCTCTAGGATCACCCTTCCCTTTATATTTATCAAACTATTATGGCTCAAAATGAGGTGAAAAAGTTATGATCTTTCACTATTTTTACATGTCATGATTCTATTACTCCATTACCCACCATGTTCTTATTTTTATTAAAAACTTTAGGCTTATTTGTAGTATTAACTTGAACAAGTGTTTGAGTCTAATTAGATGTATGAGCCTGTGAGTAGATTTTCACCAGGACTTTGGTAAAAGGTGCTTTATCAATCTACACACCCTTATCAATGATTTATTTGAATGTGTTGGCACAAGTGAGTCTCAGATTATGGGACACCTTAGGGTGTAAGTTCTATGTAAAAATGTCAGTGAGCTATATGTCTAGAAAATTGTGTTGAAAGTGACTAGCTAGTGCTCTCCACCATTATAGATATACCATGAAGATTTCTCCATCTCTTTGTATTTATTTACATAAGTAACCACTATCAACTCATGTTCAATGTTATAAGAAAAATAGTTGAGATTTTTTTTTGATAAATCATTAAATTTGTTGTCGATCCTTTAGGTAATTTTAGGAGCTAATCTAATGCTTGTCTAACCAAGTTTTAATGAAAAAAACATAGCAAATAAATGTTACTATAATCTACCTCCTAGCATACAATAGAGAAGGATTGAATATGTTCTATAGGATCACCCTTACCTTTATATTTATCAAACTATTTTGGCTCAAAATGAGGTGGAAAAGTTATGATCTTTCACTATTTGTACATGTTATGATTCTATTACTCCATTACCCACCATGTTCTTTTTTTTACTAAAAACTTTAGGCTTCTTTGTAGTATTAGCTTGAACAAGTTTTTGAGTCTAATTGGATGTTTAAGCCTTTGAGTATATTTTCACTAAGACTTTGGTAATAAGTGCTTTATCGATCTACACACCCTTATCAATGATTTATTTCAATGTGTTGGCACCAGTGAGTCTCAAATTATGGGCCACCTTAGGGTGTAAGTTTTGTGTAAAAATGTTAATGAGCTACTTGTTTAGAAATTTATGTTGAAAGTGACTAGCTAGTGCTCTCCACCATTGTAGATATGCCATGAAGTTTTCTCTATCTCTTTGTAATTATTTACATAAGTAGCCACTGTCAACTCATGCTCAATGTTATAAGAAAAATGGTTGAAATTTTTTTTTGATAAATCATTGAAATTTGTTGTCGATCCTTTAGGTAATTTTAAGATCCAATATAATGCTTTTCCAACCAAGCTTTAAGGAAACAAGCGTAGCAAATAAATGATACTATAATCTACCTCCTAGCATACAACGGAGAAGGATTGATTATGTTCTCTAGGATCACACTTCCCTTTATATTTATCAAACTATTGTGGCTAAAAATGAGGTGGAAAAGTTAAGATCTTAAACTATGTGTACATGTCATGATTCTATTACTCCATTACCCACCATGTTCTTATTTTTATTAAAAACTTTACTCTTCTTTGTAGTATTAGCTTTAACAAGTGTTTGAGTCTAATTAGATGTTTGATCTTGTGAGTAGATTTTCACTAAGACTTTGGTAATAAGTGCTTTATCAATATACGCACACTTATCAATGATTTATTTGAATGTGTTAGCACAAGTGAGTCTCACATTATAGGCCACCTTAGGGTGTAAGTTATGTTTAAAAATGTCAGTGAGTTGCTTGTCTAGAAAATTATGTTGAAAGTGACTAGCTAGTGCTCTCCACCATTGTAGATATACCATGAATCTTTATCCATATCTTTGTATTGATTTACATAAGTAACCACTGTCAACTCATGCTCAATGTTATAAGAAAAATGGTTGATAATTTTTTTTGATAAATCATTGAAATTTGTTGTCGATCCTTTAGGTAATTTTAGGAGCCAATCTAATGCTTGTCCAACCAAGCTATAAGGAAACAAGCATACCAATAAATGATACTATAATATACCTCCTAGTATATAATAGAGAAGGATTGAATATGTTCTCTAGGATCACCCTTCCCTTTATATTTATCAAACTATTATGGCTCAAAGTGAGGTGGAAAAGCTATGATCTTGCACTATTTGTACATGTCATGATTTTATTACTCCATTACCCACCATGTTCTTGTTTTTATTTAAAAACTTTAGGCTTATTTGTAGTATTATCTTGAACAAGTTTTTGAGTCTAATTGGATGTTTGAGCCTGTGAGTAGATTTTTACCAGGACTTTGGTAATAAGTGATTTATTGATCTACACACCTTTATCAATGATTTATTTGAATGTGTTGGCACAAGTGACTCTCAGATTATGAGCCACCTTAGGGTATAAGTTTTATGTAAAAATCTTAGTGAGCTACCTATCAGTAAATTTATGTTGAAAGTGACTATCTAGTGCTCTCCACCATTGTAGATATGCCATGAAGTTTTCTCCATCTCTTTGTAACTATTTACATAAGTAACCACTGTCAACTCATGCTCAATGTTATAAGAAAAATGGTTGACAATTTTTTTGATAAATTGTTGAATTTTTTTGTCAATCCTTTAGGTAATTTTAGGAGTTAATATAATGCTTATCCAATCAAGCTACATGTAAACAAGCATAGCAAATAAATGCTACTGTAATCTACCTCCTAGCATACAACAGAGAAGGATTGAATATGTTCTCTAGGATCACCCTTCCCTTTATATTTATCAAATTATTGTGGCTCAAAATGAGGTGGAAAAGTTACTTAAACAATGCTCAAGTCAAATGGATAATGGCATATCCCTTGATCTGATTATTTGTTTCAAGCCTCATGACTATCTCCTTCATTGAATTCCACTCTTGTATATTTTGTGCATTTATTTATGGAAGGTAATTTTATTGGGGAGGAACATACCCCCTAGGTATTCCTATTAGGTATATGGAGCCTTTGCCCATAATTTTGATTTTGGTTCATCCTTAAATGTGAATAAGTCTAATGTTGTTGATTCAAAGGATTTTATTGCTAATTCCTAGATGTTTGATACTAATTCTTAGGAATCTATGGTTGTGAACTATAGTAAAAATATGTTGGTTTTATGGTACTTAATATCAATTTGATAAAGGGCATTATCACTATTGGTTTACAAATGGAACTTGTTGTGTTTGAGAAGAACTTAGTAAAGTGTTTTTTAAAATACCCATAGCTTGTGATGAGTATTTAGCAACATGATGTTGCGACTGGGTAAGAGTCTCCTGATGGTTAAATAAAGTATGCTCCATATCAAGTGGAACTTGATGTAAAGTATCTATAGGTTTATTTAATTCAAGAGAAGCCATAAGGTCCACATCAATTATAGGATTGGGTAGGTTTTTTTGTATATAAACTAATGGTTATTCTTACTCTATGAAAGTGGTATTATCAATTGAAGTTACAACCAAATAAGTTATTAAGTCTATGGTGAGTTGATTAGTATGTCATTGACTAATTTATTATATTTTAGTTGCAAAATATTGATGATTTGGGGAGGATTCCATAAGTGGGCCTTTACCTTTGATAGAAGAAGTAGTGTTTGGTTTTATGATACAAATAAGAGCTTGCTCTAGCAACTATTCCTCTACTCTAATAATTCTATGTAATTACTCCATTGGGAAATTAGGCAAAAATCTAGCTCTTAATTTTATCAACCTTAAGAGAGATTCATCTTTATCCTCAATAGGTTGGTGTTTAAAGTAACCTTGTTTGGATCCTACCATGGTTGAGATGTCCTCAAACATGATAGGGTGTTCTTCCCCATCATAAAAATTCTCTTTCTTGTAACTAGGGCCATAAGAGACCCCACTATGAGTGTACCTTTGCATGTTTGATAATGATTTTCTACATCTATGAAGTGTTTTGAATTTTGGTTTGTAAATGTCAAAAGGTGTTTGGATTCTAAAATCAAGTAGATAAAAGGTTGACTTGGGTCTATAGTTATAAATAAATGGCGTGATACCTCACAACTATAAGAAGGAAAAGAAGTCATGAGAATACTCAACCTTGGTTGGTCAAAATCAATAATTAGAAGAAGGTAAAATAATCTTGGAGATTAGGGTGTAGGCTATCACAAGAAAACCTAAATTTGAAGTATGTTAGTATTATAAAAATATATGTGTGACCATGGTAGGACATGAACAAAAAAATTAGAAGTCTCAAGTGATCTAAGAAGCTTAGGATGTATGTTAACACATGAAATCCTAAGTTTAAAATCAAAAACAAATGGGCAACACAATAGTGCCCAATAAAAAATAAATTCAAATGGTTAAATAACTTAGAGCATGAGAGAATGTAAGATAACCTAAGTTTAAAGAATAATAGAATTAGTAGCATCTTGACAAAGGCTTTCAATTCAAATTTAAAATTTTTCCCAAGTTACTCAAACTAAGCACAAAAGGTGAACTAACCAAGCCCAAGTTGTAGGCAAGACTCCAGAATAGACCAATCATGTTTTGGGTTAGAAATTAGAAAGGTAAAATTTTCAAATTTGGACTAAAGGACCTTATATCTATAAGAGATGAATATTATAGACCCAAATGGGCAGCATAATAACGCTTTTAGAGACACAAGCACAAATGGTTTGATTCATTTTTAAACAAGGCTAAAATATTTTGAATTAATTTGATCAATGTAATGCCTATTTGTTCAAAAGGTGGTGTTTTAAAAAGTGTCTTATCTTGGGCATGCCTTGGTTTTTTTTTTGATGTGGCACACACACAAATAGTTTTTAAACTCAAAAAATTATGAAATTAAATAGGAACAAGAAAATACCAAAGTGTTCATCTTACCCTAGAAACTGAAAAGCTATCTTTATACCATTGGATTTCATTGATATACTCCTTGAGAGGAAATAACTCATTAATTTAATAAATTTATATGCACATGAAAAGTAGGGTTGTTTAGACCCCCCTTCTCTCAATAAATTATATGGTGACATGGAACTTTAGGCTACTAGCCTTACACCAATAGTACCCCATGACAAATGGGGTTTGTCTAAAAATTATAAGTTTTGATCAATCTATATGGTCCCATATGTGTGGTTAACACTAGGGCATAAAATGTCATTTGGATCCAAGCTAATCTACTTTTTGTAAAAATGTCTTATCTTTTTTACAACCACTACATCCTTCAGATTGCTCAATGTAGTGTGATGTTCAGATTAGGCCATTATTCTAACATAGATGTTACTAATAAAGTTAGTTTAGATGCTTAAACTAACATCCCAAAAACTCACCCTCAATTTATATTTCCCACTATAGAGTGGGGTTGAAATAATTTTGGGAGATGAAATCTTAGGTCAACGCTTCCTTAAATAGCTTATGGGGAGATGATGAAATCCCTCTCATAATCCAATTGCAATAAAAATTAAAATAGGACTTTAAAGGTTGTTTAGGATCACCCAAGTTACTCAAACCTTGGGGAGTACCTTTGTGACATTACTTATATGCTTAGAATAAGAAACAAAGCAATGAATGAGGTGTTTTTGGTCACTCAATTTCCCTAAAGGAGATGGGGGAGAACATACACGCCAAGTCTATTTTTTAAGAAAATAAATAAAAGAAATAATAAATAATAAATAAAATCAACCGCTCTTAAGATTACTTAGTCTAAGATTTGTGTTCATTTTAAATCACTAAGTGAAGTGTGAAATAAAGTTTGCCTTTGTTGTTTTAAAAATTTAAAATATCAGAGTGTCTTAATCTTGTAAAATAGAATTGTTAGTAGTCAATCAAGGGTATAGGATATCAAAAGGAAACTAAATCTTGATATTTCAACTCACTATATTTTGACACAAGGTGACTTCCTTATTTGATAGAGTGATCCTACCATTCCAAAAGGTGATACTATCATTCCATAGATTGATCCCTCTATTCCATATAAAGATAAATACACTATGTGTCAACCTTATCGATTAGTAAAATGACCTCACTGATTATTAGGATGAGTTCATTGATTTTAATTAAGCTCAAAACACAACAATTACCTAAAATTTTGGTTCCAAACTATCTTGTTGATGTTTATATGACCTTGTTGTTCCATAGGTTGATATTGATAATATCTAGGTCAATCTTGTTGATCTCTATAAACACACTATGAATAGAAAATCACAATAGTGAATCTCTCTATTTATGCATGTGACCTCGCTATTTCTTAGGGAAACCTTGCCATTCCACAAGATAATCTCATTGATATTTAGGATGACCTCATCATTTACCAAATGACCTCACTATTTGGTCCAAAAGATAGAAAATGTGAAATGTAGAATAAAAAAGAGTAAAATGACATTAAAATATGGTTTGAATGCATAATTAGAAGGATAAAAATGGTACATGAGATGAATTTTCCCACCATGTGTGATAAAATTTAGAGTAAGATTATAAACCAAGTTAATTCATGTGTTAATAAGGAAAACCAATAATAAGCATAAAGAACCTAACATGTTAAGCCCACTCCCTTGAGGGGTGGTGTCAATGAAATCAAGAAATTAATTAGGAAAGTAAGACAAAAAATACCCTCCCATAGTGTCCTTCCTTCAAATATAGTCCTTAAATGTGTTCATGCCCAGATTTGGTGCTCTAAGTCTGTCAATGTGGTTGGGAAAGCACCTCCATCATTTCCTCTAGAACCAATGGCTTTGGCTCCTTGATTGGTTAATTTAGAGGAATTAGTGAATATCTTCTAAAAATATTTATACATATGTTATTTTCACTAAAAAAATCTTGGTCTCTCTTAAATCTATTTCTTCATAATGACATTACATAACTAAAGCTTAAAAGTTATGGCCATGGCTCATGTATTTATAGCTTTTCTAGAAATGTTGAGAATCAACCATGACCATCCATCTTGAGATCAAGATGTGTGGAAAAGGATTAATTCAATTTTGGATGACAAAGACATTAATATTTTAGAATAAGGGAGCATTAATAAGGCATGGGTGGTCTTAAACCTGATATTTATCTCCATTAATGACTAGTGCTTGACACCCTTTCAATGATTTCATGGGTTATGTTATGGCCCAGATATTTTGAATTATTAATTTACAATAATAGATATTCAATAACTTTCCATGGATTTCCCACCTAAAATCTCTTAACCTCATTTGATTTTCTTAATGAGTTTACGTAGTATTTTGCAGTTCATGGAAATTGGTTGCATGTTTAATCAAAAGGGTCAAACATGTCAATTTATTGGTCATAATTTGACTATAATTGAATCAGAGGATGATAAAAATTGTGAATGGTGCATTTCCCCATTTAGGGACACTTAGGCACAAATTGACACTTGCACGTGACATGTGTAAATCAATTAGAGTGTTTAAATAGTCGAAATTGATAAGTTGCTTGGTCTCAAACTTGATACTAAGTTAATTAGAAGATAAAGATTGCATAAAATTCATTTCCCCATTCAATGATACATGAGTGCAAATAGGCACCTACATATGATGTGTGCATATGAATTAAAGCATTTTAGTAATTTTGGTCTAGATTATGTATTGTTGCGAAACGTCATTCAGATTTACAATTTTAGCACAATAATGATAAGAATTGGATGTCTACACATAGTAATCATCATATCCATAATAATAATAATAATAATAATAATAATAATAATAATAATAATAATAATAATAATAATAATAATAATAATAATAATAATAATTACAAATGAGTCATGTTCATTATCATTTGCTAATTATAATTTTAAAAATTGGTCCATTCTTTTGTATAATTATTTGAATGTTTAGAAATTGGTCAACTGGGTAAGGGGTAAGAGGTTTCCTGGAAGTCATTTTAAACTTACCACAAAAGAGAATGTAAAAAATAAACATTAGTAAAACAATGGGGAGAAGATAATCTAACATAGATATATTCGAAAATATGTGAAATATTTGGCCCAATGTATAGGAAATGAATCAAAATTTTACTTAAAACCCTAAGGGATAATTTTTTAGTGTATGAGGACCTAGTATGCAAATCTAGGGTTTGAAGGGTTTGTAATTTTTTTAAAGATATGTTAAATTAATCAAACCTTAATAAAGGAATTGATATGGATTAGTTAAGATGTACAAAAATCAAGAAAATTTAGAATTTAATAAACCTTAATTTAGTGCACAAAAAATGGAAAAGGCAAACCCTAAGGTGGAACTAGTGTTGTTAAGTAATATTCAAAGTAAGTCAGGTTCACCAAATGTTTTAACTATTTAGGACTTAGTAGATGTAAATCTTAGGTTGCTAAAGGGTTGGGTAAAGAGGATAAAAATATATAAATAGTGCAAATAGATTTATTGAGTTTATTTACCTTAAATATAAAGTGTAATGAGAAAATCTACTTATATGGATAGAAAAAGGCATCACCAGATGATGAGAAGGATGGAGTATGTCTATAAATTAGTTTGGAGTCTTTTTGTTCTATAACTAGAGCTAAAACTACTTTCAAAAAATAATGTAGTTAGATGGAAAATAGCTCACTATGTAGTGTCTAAGACAATGCACTAGTGTCCTTTAAGAGACAGGGGTCCCAAGACTTATAAGGATGTTGTAAAGAGGCTACGAGGTTCTATAGTTATGCTTAGGGGCTAATGATCATTCTTTAGTTGTTTCTTATTTGAAACCCTAATGAATACCTACACACATAAAAAAATAATGGGATAAAATGTAAAAGGAAGGAAAAAGATGGGTCATGGGATGTTATGATCATGATATATAAAACCCATGTTGTCTTGACCATTGCATACATTAACCCCAATTATAGGGGTCTCAAATTGCATGTAATTCTCCCTTAGTGAATGTGAATAATCAACATGCACATAATGCTAGAATGAATTTTAATTAGGCACTTATTTGATCAAGTATGCATGTTTATGTGTGTTTTTGAGTAATATGCAAAGTGTTGAGCTAAACTATTGACTAATTTTAAGTAATTATGTGCCAAAGTAGTAAGTGTTAGATGTAAAATGCCTTATGAGGCTCTTTATATATAAGGAACTTTAATTTTAATGTGAGACTATTATTCATTGAATGATAAGGAAAACAATAAATACAAAATCATAAGAAGAGACTCAAGGAAGAGTAAGGACCCATAAAAAGTAAAAAATGTGACCGTTAGACACTAGCGTTGATGTGGACACTAACACACTGTGTTAGTGTCTAGGACCATGCTAGTGTCTTGTGACTAAAAAATTGAGTACTAAAAATTACAAATAGGTTAGGCCCCCATTGTGACTAGGCTATCATGACATAGGACCATTTGAGTTGTAGTAAATAGGAAAAATAAGTCATGAAAAATTAAAAGACCAAAATGACCATGCAAACCAGACTCACATTCATCATTAAGACCTTCCCATGAAAGATCAATAAAAGACACAATACTTGTGTTTTTTTGACCAAATTATGGTGTGTAAACCCACCTCATAGATTTTAAAGTGTAAAAAGATGCCACTTTTACACTTATCATGGTTTTAATAGACATTGAGATAATGAGTGTTTTGTTCTCGTGCAAAAGCTTACATAGTTAGTCGATCAGGGAATTATTGCATTTAATAAAGAGGCATATAGAACTCATTCACATACTTATTATAAATACACATCTAATGGGTTTGATCCATCCCACATGAATCCTTATAAGGAAAAAATTGTCCATCAATCCTCACAGAAGATGCGCACTAGCATAAGTCTTTCTCCTAGTGTACTCTCTACCAAGACTGATCTCACCCATGTTGATCCTACCAAGGAACCATTAGTTGATCATATATTGGATAGAGTAAAATGTGAATTGGATGTACCTTAAAAATATATTCATGTTCCTAAACATGTACCTAAATATTTATCAATTACACCTATGATTCTGACAATATTGATTACATAAGAAAAACTAATAGTTCACCAAATGATCATTACCGTAAAGCATCATTATTTCCTACAGGATTCCATTACATATGATGAGTACTTTATAAATCAGATTATATAATATTTTTCATTAAATTTAAATATTTTTTATACCTTTTACCATATCCACAACATAACCATGAAAGTTAATTACAATTAACCAATCATATATTGATAAATAGAGAATAAAGTAATGCAAATATATGAGATACCAAATAAAATCTATTTGAACAATGTCATATACATATAAAATGATATAAATGTTTTACAAATAAACATATCAAAAATAAGTATGGGTAATATCCCTCAGGGCATACTCCTCATCACTATCTACATCCATAAATCCAACACCTCTAGAGATATACGCACCAAGATCAAACTGTGGGCCCTGTGCATGTGAAAGGATGTATATTCTCTCCTTGAAATCATCTATATTCCACATTGTCTCTCATTATATCATCTTACATAACAATAACATTCAAAAAGTGTTTTCATGATCTCAATGGAACTCTACTCTAGGATGTCCCATCTATTTAGCTCCCCATACAACTCCTCATGCTCTATGGATACCATATGGTATGCTACCAAAAATCTCATAAATAGATTAAAAAATGGTGTATGTGCACCAAAAAAAACAAAAAATATTTGAATAAATCCATCTCTATCTATTTCTATCAACACACTATGAGTAAAGGCCTAACTCCCCTGATCTACCATGGTCGACCACTCTTGGTTACCTACTGACATTTGAGATAATACATTAGTTAGTGACATATATGAAACCCAATAATTTTATATAAAAATAAAATTAAAAACTCAAAATTAAGATACTCACATGTGGTTATAATGGATTTCTCATCAATCGATGTTAGTCTTGCTAGAGCATCATCTCCTTCATCACCACTTATCTCTCCACCACCACCTTGTGTTATAGGAATGGCACCTAGAGCTAAAAATATAATAGGAAATAATAGAAACCATAGGGTCATATCCCACCACTAAACATATCAATCCACACACCCCACATCATCTCTTATTATCATGGGAACCATGGGATCTTGTTATTTGCTTGGGTCTAGTGTTAAATCTACAACAGTGGGTATTAGCCTATCATGTGGCCTATGACCACTTTGTATTGTGTGATACCATTGATATGGTGTTAAGGTCATACCCTATTCAAATACAAACTATCGTATCACTTGATCATACTATAAGAACTCATACACACCAAAAAATTGATCAATCAACTATATACTAGCACAAACTCTCTATAACTCATGATAATCCTTAGGCCAACCAATAAAAGTCCTATAAGGATGCCACATAATCTAATCAGGAGAAAAATTATCCAAGATAATTTGGTATTCCATAATGGTATGAATTCTACAATGTGGGAATACCAACTTCTTAGAAAACACCTATGGGTGGGCCCATACAAGAATAATACCACCAATTGGCCACACTAATGTGTTATGCTCATACGCCCAGATATGTAATAGTCATTGTGCTAATATTACCACCATGGATCTCCAATGTAAATATGTAGATATACTCATACAAGTGGGATAATATAATATGATCTCAATAATACTTTTTTCTATCCAACTCAATATGATGAACTATATGATATATACAATAATAAATCATAATTGTACCACCTTCCACAGCTACAAAGGATGCTAGTAACACATAAATAAACTTTTGTAGCTGTGGAACATTACCACTAATAATTTTATCAAGATGAATCATACTACATGGATATAACTTATGAGTCCTCTACTTAATAAAATATACATGGGATCACTAAATATAGCTATGGATACCATCATTGGTAACCTGCACCCTCTCACCCCTAATTGACATTTGAAAGATCTAATATACATCCTCTAAGGTGATGTTTCTCTCACTAGTAGGAAGCCAAAATTTATAGGTATTTGGGTTCTACTTCTTTAATATATATGTGAGGATGTGGATATCATACGTAATCTATCCCAAGTAGGCCACATGCCCCAATCTTGCGTGATCAATAATAGTCCCATCAGTCACATCTAAACCCAACTCTGCCAAAGTTGAATAATGTTAACCATACTAAAACTCTTGAATATACTCATCCTTTTTCAACCAAGAAATAAAGAATTTAAAATTTTTATTAAGCACTTTTTGTTATAAAAATATAGAAATATCAATCAACTAAGCACAAAATACAAAGATACTAGCATTGGATAGTAGCATCCAATAGGACATCTGCATCAGATTCTAACATCCATGTTAGACACATACATCAGACAGTAACATATAAAAGTGGATATTTACATTTCCATCCCAATGTAATCATCTAGGACATTGATGTAATCATCCTATATCCCATAAAAATGCCAAAATAATAGGCTGAAATTGCAAATTTTCAAAAAATCAAAATTACCAATAAATTGCCAACAAACTACTTACTAGCTCAAGAAAATCTTGGTTGGCTAGGACACTCTGAAGCATATCAAATTACAAAGGACAAGGATATATTCTACATGGAATTGTTCTTATCTATGCTTAGAGCTCAAAATTCACAAAAGGTTCAAAATGAAAATGATTTCAAAATTCTATTCCAACTCACCTAATATACCATTTTAGCACAACTTCAAATGACCATAACTTGAGCCCCGATTATCTAAATTTGAAACTATAAATTACATTCGGATATATAAAAAGAGACATTCCACATTATACAAAATTTGAAAATTTTAAAACATTTCCAAAATAAATATTTCTTTTCTACACAAATATTCTATGACATTCCAAATACTACCAAAAATAATGTTACAATTTCTTGGCTACAACATTAACAAAATATTTCCAAGTCAAATATTATCAAACAAAATCTCTAGTATTCATTTTATGAAGAGACCAAAAAAAATTTAGAACCAACTAATGAGAGGGAAAGGGGGTGAATTATTTAATTAAAAATAGCTTATTCAATTCCATTCATCATTCCATGAAGCATTCATTCACATAAAAGATCAATGCATTAGTAAAACAACTATACAAGCATATCACAAGGGAACACAAGAGATATGTGGGAAACCCTCTTTGGGGATAAAACCAACTAAACCATGTACATGTATTATATTAATATAATGTCAAGATTCAAATTTTAGTGAATCACTAACTTCACAAGGAGTTCTAACCCCTACCTAGTTGAGCACCCACTCAACTAGTCTTATATAAGCTCTATCTTGTAAGGAGGTTCCAACCCCATAGGTATCTTAGCACCAACTAAGTTAACTCTTATCTTTTATCACCTTATAAAACTTTTTTCTAACTCAAATATATATGATAATCTTCTTTTGTGCTCTTTTTCCCTTCAATCTCCCTCAAACAGACTCTTAGGCCTTCTCGCTCAAAATAACCTCTCTTTGGCAGAATTTGGTAAAGTGACCTTCCTAAAAACCTATATAAAAATATTTATATATTCAAGGCATGATTTTATTATCTTTTTGATAACCTTTAATCTCTTAACCTATTCTCCAAAACACTATATCCTTCATTCAATAGGTCAATATCAACTAGTCAATTTAGGTCTATTAAGCCTTCTTACGTACTTGACCCTTTCTCTCACCCATATTAGTCAGCCATGAAAATTTCCATACATGAAATAAATTTTTAATATATTACCATACACGTTTCAAATGTGAAACAAACATTACATAAGTCAGTCATAGTCCACAAGGACCAAATCGATAATTAGGCCTAATGGAGAACTAATGCAATTAGGTCTGTCTTATCCACACATTACCATTCCGACCCTTAGGAACACTTATTATCACAACAAATGGATTAAAAACTTCATAAATTCCTCTAATATACCCATAATAAGTTCACCTTGAGTCCCTAACTCCATTTGTCCCATTTCACTACTTGGACCTACCAATTAAGTCTCCTCACTGATAGGCCTTCTCACTACCTATAAGTATGTCTTGAAAATTTGAATAATATACACAAATTTACCACATAAACCATGCATTAAATCATATTAATTTAATATTAAATACTTAAACAACTTCCTAAAATGCTTTGGTCTTCACCACACAGGTCAAAAGGCCTCAAGAACACTCCTATAGATGGCTTACTCAAAAACACCAAATACTGTCAACACACAATCAAAATAATTTGACTCTCCAATCTTTATAATGTACTCAAAATGGAAAAAATTCATTCACATGATCCTATTATTCCTTTATAACATCTTCAATATCTTCGGATCATTCATCTTAGTGAAAAATGACTTGGGGACATCCTTTTCACATACATACAAAAATTGCCTATAAGAACCCTTTTATGATCTTCCAATGGATTTTTGTGAACCTTTAACATACTTATTTCATCTCTATTAAGATACATTTCATGTTCATATATCAATATTAGTCTTACAGACCAATCTCACTATGTCACTCTACACAGACTTCACTATGCTAGATAGACCAGTTTGAGGACAACATTTTGTATAGGTGTAGGCATCATCAACACTTTTATATCAATGGGATATGAGGTATGGGTCTTTAATAATAACCCCATGCCTTAATATCCATTCCTAGTCCTTTCAACCAATCCCTAATCTCATTCTCATTCTCACCTAGTTTTCTTATTATTTTGTTCATTAGGCTAGTTTAATGATAGGCTAACTTCCATGACCAATTTTGCACATTTTTGGTTAATAACATATTCATAAACTTCATGATAATAAACTATAAGTATTTCACATCATCCTCCATCCACTTTCATGTTTTATCCTGGTCAACCTTATTTGTAGCATCAAAAACCCTAAAAATAAGGGTTTTCCTATAGCTTTTACTCACTGTCAAGATAAATAAAAACCACCTAAGGAGACCTTGAAGAGTCATTTACATGTTACAAACACTAAACTAGGTCAAATTGACCATTTTGAGCCATAACCAATTAGATATTTCCTATCAGTTCTTTGTAAGGGTTTTAGGAGGGTTTTGACTGCCTTAACTTCTTATCAATCATTCATAAAGGTTTTCTCCTCAACTTCAAAAAAAATTATATAAAAATAAATATATGGACCTTACCCAACTACCATGAAGTTCTTATGTTCTCATTCAAAGGTTTCACATGCCAATGAGCATGATAAATTTATTCTTGGGTCTGCAACACCCCGTTCTATGCACATAGTCAGCCTTGTTACCAAATTTCTTGCTTTCTCCTATAAGATATGAATTCAAACTTTTTCATCATGATTATCACAATCCTTCACACCAATTTAAATTATATGAATATATATTTCATCATTTGAAAATATCTTGACCCCTCATTAGGCCACTATAGGTCACTTTGCATACTTGGGTCTTACACTACCAACATACTTTGACTATGACCATGCCTTAAAGCCACTTGAATTATCTTAAAAACTTTAACCTCATGTAATATGACCTATAAAAAGTTCATACATTTCTAAAATTTCTCACACAGGTCTCCAGTGGCTCAACTCACCATGTTATCAAGTTTATCTCACTAAGGCACCAAGCCTGCAGCTTCTCACTAGGTTTCTTCATACAGGAGCTAAGTTTCATACTTGTCCTTTGAACTCATCTAAATTATTATTTACCTCTTTCCCATGTTAAAATATCTTATAACACTTGTGTTTGTACTGACCTAAATCATAAAGTTTCATCATGCATCATGAATACATTTTCTCATAGAACTAAGCGAAGCTACTCAAAATACCTTGTATTATCCTCAGTACTCAGAGCTTAATTAGGCTACTTCCTTTGTATCTTGACATGTCATGCAACCTCAAAAATAATACAAAATTTCCTTAAAATTTTCTCTCAATGGAGAGAAATAACTTCTTTACCACACACCGCCTCAACAATCATGACATCGACTCTGACTTTTGACATGAAGGGCATTCAACTTAACTTTGACATCAATGACAATATCAATGCCATAAATCATATATTAGGAACATACCTTAACAATATCTCCCATTTTCATTGATGGAAAACATTATTAATCATGGAAGATCATTCTCTAATACTTGATCTTGAACATGAGATTTTTACCCCTTTGACATTAATGACAAAGGTTCACCTTCTTGGTAGTTATTTGGTCTTTGGACCTAAGATAACTTACTTTTTATTTCAAACAACCTCATCAATATTTTAGCATATATCAGGCTCACATACCTCTTATGATTGACTCCCTTTGTCTCCATGAAAATTCAATATATTTTTAGAACTGTGACTTGGTTTAATCAAGTTAGCATACAAGTGTTTTGTGACTTGTCTCTTGTGATCACATTTGTAGCAGACTTTTTGACTAAAAATTGAATATGAAGGTCTCCTAAGACCACAAAACTCCCCCTATGACCAGTCATCATTCATGATTCTTGTTTACTAGTTGAGTGCCTCCATGAAGCCTAATGGAGTCACCTCTACTCCAGAGAGCTAGAAAAACATAAATTCTAGATTCCTAGATCTCCATGTCCTTGTAGGACTAAACTTCCTCCATGATCTTCTTATGCTTGATTTTTCATTTTGTATTGATCACCTCAATATTTTTTTGAGTATCATTTTGGCTTGATTTATTGGTCTTGACTCCTTCATCAACAAACTGAGTTGATAGAGAAAATTCTTGTCACTCTTTTGCATTTTTATTTTGCTCTACCATGTCAAATAGTCCATTTGAACTTACAAACGGATTATCAAATTTATCCACCTTAAGTTTCCACTTACTTTTTCTCTCTTGTGTTCTATAAGCCTCAAACTTCTTATCTTGTCTTGAGAAGTCATGCTTATAGTACTTTACAATATGACCAACCTTATGATAGTTAAAACATGTTATCCCTCTAGATGGAAACATACCATGACCTATACCTCTTGATTTATGGTTATCCTCATAGTTCCATGAAAATTCATTCTTGAAGGGCCTTTTACAATGCTTTGCTCTATGACCAAATTAGTTACATGAATAACAATATCCATTAAAAGGATTAGCATACCTTATGTTATTAAATTTCTTGATGGTATTGACCTATGTTTTGTTAGTTCCCCATTCTTTGATTGATCTTTGACCCTTTTGATCACACTAGTGTCCTTCTCTTGATCTCCAATGAAACCAAGCCCTATGTTATCATCAATAGTCTTTTGACTACTCAAAAGTTTATCTAGATCATTAGTTCTCTTTTTAAACCTTAAAAATTAATTTACCTTATTTGATGTTTTCTTCAATTTATCTCTCAAAGAGTTCACTTTAACTACATACTTTGCACATTCTTTTTATTTTTCTTCTAGGCCTACAGTCACAATTTCAAGTTGACTCTCCACCTGTTTGACTATTTCCTCTTGCTCCTTAGAGTTGTTACTTAGTCTAGATTCAAACAATATTATTTTATCCTCATAGTATTTGATAAGGGACCTAATCACCCTATCATTTTCCTTAATTATCTTCATCTCTTCTAGAGTATTCATCAACTCAGTTTCAATACCCACCTCATCTCTTTCTTCATCTGTATCACCTATAACACCTCCAATCCATATGGATTCTTCTAAATTTGAGAAGCATGCTTCTTCATCCATGAAGATAACCTCATTTACATTAGGAAAATCACCTTCCTAATCACTCTCTAAATCACTTCTTTCACTATCATTAGATGAGATGTAATCTTCCTTGGTATAAAGACTTCTTTTGTTATTGAAGAACTATTTCTTGTTATCATAACTTCTAAAGTTTTTATTTCTCTTATCAAATTTATAAGGCCTTTTATCATCATTATGATATTCATTATGTTCTACATCATCCTTTGTCTTATGTTTGTGAGGTCATTTATTGGCAAAG
This sequence comes from Torreya grandis, assembly GCA_037957365.1. Classification (NCBI taxonomy): domain Eukaryota; kingdom Viridiplantae; phylum Streptophyta; class Pinopsida; order Cupressales; family Taxaceae; genus Torreya; species Torreya grandis. Next base: position 3,140,246 of record JARHVA010000920.1, read on the forward strand.
TGTCCAACCTTTCCACAATTGAAATTTTTGAAAGGCAGCTTGCCTTTGTATTTTCCTGAACCTTTCTTCAACTTTCTTGCAAACATATCTATTAACTCATCATCATCAATATCATATTCATCAATATTTATTACTTTCATACCTTGTGACTTCCTCTCTTTTGGCTTATTTTTTGCCTTGAACATAGCTTCCCTTTTTATAGGTCTTCTTTAACTTGTCCTCATCTCATAGGCTATTAGGGTTTGATGAAGTCCATCCATCTCAATTTTTTATAAATCTTGAATTTATTCAATAACACATACCTTGGAATCAAATTTGGGAGTTAGAGACCTTAAAACCTTTGAAAAACAATAGTCTATTTCAATTCTTCTCCTAGACCTCTTATGGTGTTGACCACATCATCAACCCTCAATAAGTAGGTTGTAATGGTCTCATCTTCATTTATTTTTAGACTTTCAAATTGTCTTTTATGATTTTTCAATTTAGCTAATTTGAATTTGTAATCTCCCTCATGAATAGTTTTCAACTTATCCCATATTTTTTTGGTAGATATATAGTGCATAACCTTCACAAGTTCTACTTCAGATAGACCACACAAAATGCCATTCATTGCTTTTGAGTTGTTGTCACTGGCCTTCTTAATTGTTGCATCTATAGGAGGAATAAGGGGTGAATTATACCAATCTAATACTGATTTCCAAACATCATGACCTTGAGATATCAGATATGTCCTCATCCTCACACTCCAAAATGCATAATTGGATCCATTGAATAATGGAGCTTTACTTGTAGAGAAACCACCATGTGCTTGACTAGTCATCTTAGCTTATTTAGAGTCTCCTTTAGGTTGTAATGCCTCCTTAAAAGGACCTGATATGATACAAAATATTGTAATTAGATATTGAGAGGGTGGGTGAATCAGTTACTTAACAATAACTTATTTAATTCCATTCATGATTTTATGAAGCATTTATTCACATAAAAGATCAATGCATAAGCAAAACAACTATACAAGCATATCACAAGAGAACACAGGAGATATGTGGGAAACCCTATTAGGGTATAAAACCCAATTAACCATGCACATGGACTATAGTTCTATAATTTTAGTATTTAAAGTTTAGTGAAGCACCAACTTCACAAGGAGTTCCAACCCCTAGCTAGTTTAACACCCACTCAACTAGTCTTCTACAAGATCTATCTTGTAAGAAGGCTCCAACACCCTAGGTAGATTATCACCAAATAAGTCACATATAATATTTTATCACATTAGAACACTTTTTTCTAACTCAACTATATATGACAATCTTCTTTTGCACTCCTTTTCCCTTCAATCTCCCTCAAACATCCTCTTAGGACTTCTTGCTCAAAATAGCCTCTCTTTGGTAGAATTAGGTCAAATGACCTTCCTCAACACCTATAAAAAATATTTATATATTCAAGGCATTTTTTTTTTAACTTCCTAATAACCTTAAATATCTTAACATGTTCTCTAAAACACTATATCCTTCAGTAATAGCTCAATATCAACTAGTCAATTTAGGCTTATTAAGGCTTCTTAAGTACTTGACCCTTTCTCTCACCCATATTATTAGGACATGAACCTTTAAATACATTAAATAACTTTGTAATATATTACCATACACGTTCAAAAGTTGAAATAAACATTGAATAAGTTGGTCATAGTCCATAATGACCAAATCCACAATTAGGCCTATTGGAGACCTAATGTAATTAGGTCTTTCCTATCTACACGTTACCATTTTGACCCTTATTAACACTTATTATGACAAAAAAAAAATTTAAAAACTTTATACATGCCTCTAATAAACACCTAATAATTTCACCTTGAGTTCCCAACTCCATTTGGCCCATTTCACTACTTGGACCTACCAATTAGGTCTCCTCGCCAATAGGTCTTCTCACTACCTATAAGTATGTCTTATAGAATTTAATAATATATAAAACATTTCCACATAAACCATGAATAAAATAATATTAATATAATATCAAATACTTAAACAACTTCCCAAAATGCTTTGGTCTCCACCACATAGGCCAAAAGGCCTCAAGAACACTCATATAGATGGCTTACTTAGAAACACCAAATACTGTCAACACATAGTAAAAATCATTTGAATCTAGGTCATATTAATTTATAACATATTAAATATCTTTTTATCATTAATCTTAGTGAAAAATGACTTAAGGACATCCTTTTCACACACACAGAAAAGTTGCCTATAGGACCAAAAATATAGTCAAGAAAATCAACTTATAGAACACCTATGGGAACACTTATGTGATCATAAAATGGATTTGTGTGAACATTTATAATCCTTAGATAATATTTATAAATATATATTTCATTTTCATATATAAATATTGGTCTTATAGACCAATCTCACTATGTCACTTACACAGACTTCATTGTGCTAGACAGACCAATTTGATGACAACATTTTGCATAAGTGTAGCAATCATGAACACTTATAGACAAAGGGGATAGGATTTATATGTATTTAATCATTTCCTCATTCCTTAATATCCATCCCTAGTCCTTTTCAACCAATCCCTAATCTTATTCTCATTCTTGCCTAGTTTTCTCACTATTCTGCTCATTAGGCTAGTTTAGCGATAGTCTAACTTCCATGACCAAATTTGCACATTTTTTGTTAGAAACCTAATTCAAAAAATTCATGATCATAAACTATAAGTCTTTCACATCATCCTCTATCCATTTTCATGATTTATCTTGGTCAACCCTATTTGTAACATCAAAAACTCTAAAAATAAGGGTTTTCTTGTAGCTTTTACTCACTATCAAGAAAAACAAAAACCACCTAATGAGAAATTAAAGAGTAATTTACATGTTAAAAATAATAAAATGGGTCAAATAGACCATTTTTAGCCATAAATTATTATATATTTCCTATCAGGTCTTTGTAAGGGTTTTAGGAAGGTTTTGACTGCCTTATCTTCTTAGTAATCATTCATAAAGATTTGCCACTCAACTCTAAAACCAATGCTAGGGAAATAAAGATAGGAAATTTATTAAACTACCATGAATTTCTCAAGATCTCATGCAAAATTTTCACATGCCAACAAGCATGAGAAACTTCTTCTCGGGTCTACAACACCCCATTTTGTGCACCCAATCAACATTGTCACCAAATTTATTTATTTATCCTATAGGATATGAATTCAAACTTGATAAACATGCTTATAATAATATCTCACACCAATTTAAATGTTATCAAGAGATCAAACATCCTTGGTAAAGATATTGACCCCTCATTAGGCCACTATAGATCACTTTGCATACTTATGCCTTACACTGCCAAACATACTTTGATTACAATCATGCCTTGAATCCACTTAAATTATATTCAACACTTCAACCTCATTTCATATTACCTTATACTAGATTCATAAATTGTTAACCTTTCTCACATAGGTCTCCAATGGCTCAATTCACCATGCTATCAAGCTTATCTCACTAAGGCACCAAGCCTACAACTTCTCACTAGGTTTATTCATACAGGAGCTAAGCTTCATACTTATCCTTTGAACTCATATGAAGGTTTATTTTCCTCTTTCCCATGTTAAAAAAACTTATAACACTTACTTATTCTTGTACTGACCTAAATCACAAAGTTTAATCATGCATCATGTGTACATTTTCTCACAAAGCTAGGTTACGCTACTCAAGATACCTTATATGCTCTTCAATCCTCAGAGCTTAATAAAGATGCTTCCTTTATATCTTGACATGTCATGAAACCTTATAAGGGATACTAGGTTGCCTTCAAATTTTATCTCAATAGAGAGATAAAACTTCTTTGCCACACACCACTCCAACAAGCACAGCATCAACTCTGAGTTTTAACATGAAGGGAATTTAACTTAACTTTGACATCAATGCCATAAATCACATATTAGGAACATACCTCAACAAAAAATTCACTATATTCTCTCCTCCCAAAATGGGGGTGTCTCAGTAGGTTCATGTTTATAAATATGTTCTACATAATCAAAACACACTTAGCATAGTTCTAAGATATAGTAAGGGCATTGATTAGAAGTATGTTCTCCACATTTATTTAATATGGGGTATTTATATCAGTTTTCAGATTTAGTGGGGGCATGTGTAATCACCTAAAAGTGGTATTTGGATGTTAAGAGTGTTGTTTGAGACAACATATTCTTAGCTTAGCCCTAGACCTATCCTAGAGCCTTTATCACACTTTTATAGCCATTATGTGGACAACATACATCTCTAATTAGCTAAAATACAATCCTAAAACTGCATTCCTAGATCCTAACCCTTCATGCCCAATAACCTACCAAATGGACACTAATCCCTCATTAAGGACACTAGAGCCATATTACACTAGTGTCCCCAACTTGGTGCTAATGCCCCTTGCCTTAACTCTCTTGAGCAGATATATTTCAAATGTATGACCCTCTTAAGGTCGGCTTAAGCATATTTATTTATCTACATAATATATGGATCACTATAAATACAAGACTACTATTCCTATATCCACTAGATGGAAAATAGATGCAAAAAATCAAAGTTATTAATCCCTATTCTATCCTAATTTTGTATATTACCATCTACATCTACCTTAAGCCCAGATTTCAAAGATTTGCAATCTCAAGCACACTCAAGGAATTTAAGACCACTATCATTCTAGCATTCACTTTCACTTGCACTTACACCAATCACTAGGTAGGAGGACTACATCGTGATTGATCCCTCCTCAAAGTATTGGTGTGTAAGCAAATCTCTTCATAGCAAGGTGTTAAGGATGTCTCGTCTATCCTACTAATGAACACACATTTTTAGGTCATGCCATACTTTAAAGGAGGATTATCGTTTGCAACTTAAGTCAGCTATTATAGGAACAATATAGAGTTTCAAATTTTGTTCATGTAGGAATAGAACCTAGAAATAGGCACAGAAGCTCCTAGAAATTAGGAACAATCTTGTAAAGAGGACACTAACACCATTTTAAGGACACTATAGCCACATGGCACTATTGTCCAGGTGGGGTGCTATTATATAGGTAATATTATAACTTAGGGAACCTATTAATGATACTCAGACCTATTTATAACCCAGTTTTTATCACCTAGATCTTATGCAATAGTCATTTTATAGATAAGTCTCTATTTACACATATGTATTACTATTTTTAGAAATTCAAAGCAAGTCAAATTTTGTAACAAATTAGTGTTTATTTATTGCATATTATTTCACTAATTTAGACAACTCAAACCTTTAATCTAACATAGGATTTATATTAGCTAAACCCTAAAAAGTTAAATCATTTGGTGAACCTCACTTAATTCAAATATTGCTCAAAAACCTGGTTTACATTATCCAAATTTTTGTGTACTAAATTATGGTTATATACTTTTGTTTTTATAATTTTTTGGCATAACCTAGATCATTAAATCAATCTCATATTAAGGTTTCATTTTTTTAAATATAATTTATTTTTTGCAAAGCAACCCTAAAATCAAAAACCCCTAACCCTATATGTTCATAAGGTTTGTATCCTTCCTCTTCCTATTTTCTCTAGTTGCTTTCAATTTTTTAGATTTTTTATATTCTATTTTTGCAGTTCTATTCTAGTATGCCATCTAAAAAATCTATCTCTCTTCCATTAAGAAGAAGTGCTAGACTAGGTGGTAATCCTATAGAGCATATTTAGAGTCTTGTTATCTTAATCTATAACATGGATAAGAGACATATCATAACTCCAAATATGCATCCTTCACCCCTTGATTATGTGGAATTTAATGATATTACATCTGAAGATGAACAATACAACCAAGATCAAGATGATATAAACATTAAGAATTAGGACACTCTCACTCCACTTAATAATGATGACATAATTATCAACAAAGATGAGATATTATAGGGCTTTAGAGATAGAATTTGTGAACAACCCCTTGATCCTACAAGTCAAATTAGAAATCAAGAATAAAATAAATACTGTTCAATATTTAACTCCCCCAATTAATAAAATTATTAGACCTACAATGGGGCCAACTCAACGAACTCAACTAGCACAACCTAAAATTATAATTCAACAACCCGCAGTGATAGCTACACCTCTTGTGTCTAGTTCTTCCACTCTAGATGTACAATCCCTTATGCATGAGATTCATACTCTGTAGTCTAAGGTGTTCCATCTCTAGAAGGGAGCCACTAGGCCATAACACACCTTGGATTATAATATTCTCTTGCATACACCTTTGGTACATCAAATATCAACAACCCCCTTACAATCCAATTTTGTATCACCCAGGATTACATTGTATGATAGCAAGGGTGACCCAAAGCATCATCTTAGATCTTTTTACATAGCATGCTTAGATTATTTGTCCAACAATTGGCTTCTAATGAAGTTATTTCCATGAAATTTATAGGATTATGACCTATAATGGTCCTATGATTTACCAAATCAATCTATCAAGAAATTCAATCCTTTAGTCAAGATGTTCTTAGCACACATCATCAACATTAGTGACAAGATATCATATGCACAAGTGGTACAATTGAAAAAAAATTCAAACAAGCCTATCATAGATTATTTCTTATGATACAATACTATATTAGCCAAATTTACTATACCCATGGTAGATAGATATATTCAAGACATATTTAAACAAAGTCTCTTACCAACATTACACGAAGTTATCTTGTTCAAGAAGTTTCCTACATTTACAAATTTATGCCACAATCAAAGAAAGAGAGGTTAAGCTTCTATCAATAGGAAAACTTAAGTATACCAATGGATCAAAATCAAATATTAATATTTCAAACAAACCCCCATACAAGGTAAGGGCCATTGAGAACAAGAGTTATCAAAATTCCATAGTCAACGTAGCTTCAGAGCCATATCCTAGATTGGTTTTATTCACTATTTAATGTTGAGTCTTCACCAACCTTTTAGATTAACTAGCATAGGTTTTAAAACATATATTAGAATGAAATGTAATATCTCACCCTACTATTTAAAAGGTTAATATGACATAACCTCTTCCAAATAACTATGATTCTAATGCATTCTCCAAGTATCATAGGGCACCAGGCTACACAACAAACAGATGCATTATCCTAAAGCATAAGATACAAGATCTAATTGAGGCTAATATTATTGATGTGGGAACACCCATAGAGGAACTAAAAGAACAATAAATAGAAGCTAAGTCACTATAGATATTCTTAGATCCATTCTTGAAGCACACAATGAATGAGGTAAGGGGAACATCAGGTGTTCATTATACATATTAGGCACATCCACCACCAGCTTCCTATTAGATAATTATAGAGGAGGCACATACATTATAAAAAATCATTAGCATGTATCATACTATAGTGTCACCTATACCACTCATCACATTCTCAAAGTAATAAATTGTTGATGATGATAAAAATTTACATGCACTCTTTCTATAGGTGTACATAGATCATCATCCTATCCAGAGTGTTATGGTTGATAATGGGTCAATCATAAACATGTACACTATGAAACTTTTACACTATTTGGGGTACTTATAGTAGGATATATTCCCATAAATATAGTCATTATTAGTTTTTATGGTCATGTTCAAAACTCCAAAGGGTAGATTGTGCTTCCATTATAGGTTGGACCAGCACATATAGCCACTCAATTCCTAATAGTACCTAGTGTAGGCATGTTTGATATGATATTGGATAGGCCATGGTTATAATAGCTCTGATCCATCCCATATAGTATACATATATACTTAAAGTACATAAATTAAAACCAAGTGGTCATAGTTGAGGGTATCCCATATGAGTATCTTCTACCCATCCCATAGGCAGTTCTAACATAGTTACCAGTTACAACTTAAACATAGTCACCAATTATAGTTCCATCAACATTACCAGATATTGCATGGTTATCAGTTAAAACTTAGAACATAGTTTATATGCATAGATTAGAGAGTTTAGTAGAGCCACTAGTATAGGTGAGGTCTAATCCTATAGTATTAGCATGTACACATAATCTCCCATGGAGACCATTATTAGAGAGACCCTTACATCAAACATATGTCATAGATTCTAGAGGATATTACTCCACTTATTTTATGTAAATATTAGTATCATTGGGTTCTAGGGGTTCTCTATATAGGACACCTACATCTTTTATAACTTCTTATTCTACTAGATGGGTTCTTAAGACCCCTACAGTTCATAGAGCATCACAGTCAGTGCCACAAATTCACAACATCACTACATAGACATATACAGACATAGATTATTTTACACATAGATTATGGGATCATAGTTTCCCTTTCACATAATGATCTTGATCACAGTTCCTTTATTCAACATAGGTCATGGTGATAGTGAGTCTCCCATGAGACTCATTGATTAGTATGGTTCTTACCCCCTTGTACATACTTCCTTCTCTCTTGATCATTATACATAATTTATTTTCAGTTGCTTATACATAGATTATATATAGAAAATATAAAAATAATATAACATGTAAAAACATTCAATATTACTCAAAAAACACAAAATTTACAAATTGCATGCATTGTTATGTTTACATTTATTCTACTTGCCAGATACTACATATGCTAGCTATCTTAGTATAATTAGTTTTATCATACATATATGCTTCACTTTTTCTTATCAAGTGCTTTTAGATTACATATGGGACTCAGGTCCAATACACTGATTTAAACTTGCTATCATCTACCCATTGGGGGCATATACACAGATCCAAGTTTATTTATTTGATATATTTGCCCACTTGAGGGCATCTCATACACAATTTCTATTAACAAGTTCTATTCTTACATCTATACATTCTAATTTACACATTGATATATCTTGATATTTATCATTTCTACTTATACTTAGATTTTTCTTCAATTATCACTATTTAGAATCAACATATGTACATCCTAGCATTTACATGGATCTATACTTCATTCATACATACTTTCATTTCTAAGTTTCATAGTTTAGACTTGATTGTATTTCCTATGCTTCTTCTATTTGAGTACATTTAAATATGCCATTATTCTTTGCCTATATGCCACTTATATTCATGTAAGCCTTCAACATGTGCCCTTGTCCTTTATGTGTGCCTTCCTGATTATGTATGTGGACATTTGAACATGTCCTTCTCTATGGCTCTAAGTCAAAATACTTATTGCTTGTGTATGTGGACATTTGAACATGTCTTTATATGTCTTATATTTTAAAATTTAGTGACATGTGCTCATGTCCCTTATATTATCTCCCCTTGGCCTATCTTTGCATTCCTTGTGTGTTTTGTTTGTAAGCTTTCTTGTATGCATCATCACCATGATACTTGTCTTTGATTATTACACACACCAATTTTTTATGCCATGAGGGACCTCATGCATCTACCCTTCCTACTTAGGTGCCATGATGGACATCATGCCCCATCCCTCTAGGTAGCTACTCAAAATTGTTATTATACACATTGATTAAATCTATCTTTACACCCTTATGTAATGCTAGATACAACATACATATTACACTACATAATATTCCCCATATTCTCTTACATTTTGATGTTAAGTTTACACATTATATTGGAGTGTCATGCATTTATCATATATTTTTTTATTAACACATTTTACAAAGCTATTTATTTTGAGGACAATTTTTTCATAGGTCAACAATTCCCCCCACAAGAGGGGGAGTTCATAGGGGTTTATCATAGAGATTATATTCCTACATTTTTATTCACAAATCATGTTTAGCACATAGGCTTAGTTTCAAGAAATTAGACATAGGTAAGACATAGGAAAAGATAGGGACTCAAAAAATAATTTAGTCATATAGAATTTAAACTAAATAGACATTAGCACATAGATTGGGACACTAGAAATACATGGTGCTACCATCCATTACATGGTGCTACTACCTAGTAGCCCTATCTTTAGGTTAGTCCTGATTATCTAGAATAATACACCAAGTATAGTATAGGTTTACATAGATACAACTATAGGTTTGATAGTTATATTTAGATTTTGCTTAGATACACTCATTTTAGCTCAGGTTTATATCAGTTTCTTAGATTGGGGGCATCATGCATGACATGATCACTCCCACATTCAGTTCAAATACATAGATACAGTTATTACATAATCAGTCTAGAATTAATATACTTAGATATTAGATTGGGGGCATGTGCATGACACATAGTTTCTTTATGCTCAATTACACACAGGTTGATCAAATGGAACAAAAAACTCCATGTCATTATATACAATATATATACTTGTTATAATATTTCAAGTTATCACCAATTTCATGCCTTCATTTGTAGTAGTTGGCATTCTTGAGTGGCCCAAAGCCACTTGTACTCAAATGGTTGTGGAGCCAATATACACAATTAGATATACCCAATTAGATACTTTTAGCACTTTGCATAATTTAGTTTTAGATGCATTTACTACACATGGGTGGGTAATGATGGAGTCATAGCCTACTTGATTTCTTGAGCCACCCATATGAGAGGGTTAGACACACTTATAGTCTAATATAATCTATTCACTAGTCATGATCCACCAAGTATAGGTGGGCAATGATGGAATAAAAATTAGATTGAGTTTTTGAGTGATTTGTAAACCAATAAGGACCCCCCATTTAATCAAATACTTTTTAAATAGATATCAATCTCAATTATCCCCCCATACTTAAATAGATAATCAGCTTCTAAAATTAATAGAGTGAATAAATTTCCCTATTTAAACTGATTCTACACTTTAAACATTCACCTTTTAATACTACAAGTAAAACTAAAAGTAGAATGGAAAATAGTGACACATTAACACCAAAGTCATAATGAAGTTCACTTTTTAAGGGCTCCATCTCTGGGTTCACTACAACCATGAATTGATCCATTCATAATAGATCAAAGTAAAATTTTATAAAACTTACATCCATGGATAATTAATCTATAATAATACTAAAATTAGACTATATGAAGACTTGATCTAATTAGGAGCTCATCTCCCCTTCATTCGTAGCACCTACGCATCATCTCCAACATCTAGGCATAATTATTTGTACAAGAGTAAAAAAACTCTCCAAAAGAAGTCAATATCTCATCACCAAGGAATAAAACTCAACTTTGTAATAGTGATGAGTTACTTTGATAAAATATCATATGAGGGTTCTGTAGGCATTTACCTTTACAATAAAAAATAACCTCACAATGGAAAATAACCTCATTTATAGTTGGATTATAGAAATTCTGATACAAAACATCATATGAAGTCTCCCGTAGACATTTTTCCTTTACAATGGAATAACTCCTTTATAATTTGAAATAAAATAGCTACATCTCTAAAATATTCCTCCAATATTAGCCTCCAAGAGTGTCTTATAAGCCCTTTACAAAATATCCATAGGCTTACAAATAAACATTAAAATATTGGCTTAAAAAGCCTTACAATGCTAAGAGGATCTAAAGCTATGTGTGTGTTAAATAAAACCAAATCCATGCCTTTATATACATGTTTCACCTCTGGGCTTCATGTTAAGGATGCTTATCCTTTTGGCCAGAGGTTATAGGGTCAAATCCCTTCTTTTATCCATGGCCAAATCCTCTTTAAATAGAAGATTCTCCCTTTGAATTTCAACCATCCACTTTTGCTGGAATGGCAAAGGGATTAAAATGGAGAATGAGGTATTGGGGGTTTGATCCTTCCCAATCATATTTTGCCTAATGTGGATTTTACATGGTTTAAAATCCCACATTTATGGGTAATGAGGATATAGATGGCTTTTTAAAGCCCTAAACCACCAATGCTAACGTGTCTTGGTCCACATCTTCTCCCATTTTCTATTATGCCCACTACTCAAGCTTTGGTTTTTGGGAACCTTCAGGAAGGATATGAGCTTGGTCAAGCTGGCACTTGCATTGGATTAAATTTGGACTTGGGTCAGGTTAGACTCTAATCTGGGTTGGATTTTGAGCTAGCATTAATAAATAACTCAAACATTGTGACTTATAAAAATAGAGGTGGAGAGTGATGGCAAGACACATGGTGGCCTAAGGTCCCACCACATGTGCCTCTCAAATAATTCCACTATATCACTCCTCCACCTGTTACTTGCCAAAACCAAAAGCACCAAAAATAATATAGTATATAAATAATGTAATTGAAGATATTAAAATTACACTAATATACCATGACAGTAGAGTCCCCTTCCATTACAAAAGTCGGATACACTGACTACAGTCCCCATAGATAGTCCTTTTATGACCATTGAAGATCAGAGGTATGCAACCCCATTTTTTACCATGTGCCCAAAACTTATCACATCATCATTTGACCACCAATTGACCAACTTTGACTAGCCATATCTAGAGCAAATGAGCTCTATTTCTTGAGTTTTGTATACCATCAAAAATCTCTCAATGAGCCTTATGTAATGGTGCTTGTTCAAGGAGGATTAGGGATGTTCAAAAATGTATTCTAGATCAAACCTTTTACAAAGTCCTTTTGGCCTTCAAAAGGCACAATCTTTAAATTATTTGAAAATGAAGGTACACCTCCTATATTAACTCTCTTCACTACAAAAGCCATCTTCACATACTAATCAAAATATATAGGAGCCAATAATAATTGAAGGTGTTTCTCTGCATAGAGGCAAAAATCACCCAATCAAGATTAACTCTCTAACTAAGGGCAATGCATCTCTTCTATCCACATCTTCCTGCACACATCAATATATATATATGAGCAAATATAATAGAAGGAACTTGAAGTCAATATGTTATGAAATTCCAAGTATCAAAAACTATCGTAAACTATTGCTAAAACTCCAAATCTGTCTGGGATAATTTCAAAATAGAGCTTGAAAACCAAAACCATAGGAAAAAATACTAAGCATGATAAACCTATTGCCAATTATTTCCTACTACAGGTAACTCTAGTTCTATAATGTCAGCTTCTCTTTAACAGTGAGGTATAGTTTTTCCATAAAGGGGTTATCTCCCAAATAGGGGTAATATCTCAACAATGAGGAAAATATATAAAAAGGTACAATCTCTTAATATAAAGTATTTCTCAAAATGAGTCAAAATAACACAAGTTTAACCATATCAATTTCTCTCATAAAGTCTATCACCAACTAGATTCTGTAAACTTCTATGAAGAGGGAAAATGAAATGTCTTTCAAACTCCAAGAATTAAACTTAGAGAATTTTTGAATGGATCTTCTTTACCAAACTCGACATCTATTTCAAGTAATCAATAAGAAAATATCATAAACATGAGAAGACAAACTAAGAATGATAAACCTATCTCAAAGTTCTTCCCACTGATTGATTGCTCCAAATCCATTATACCAAGTAGTATATATTTTCCTTCAACATTGGTTAAAAATTCCTCCATATGATAAATAAGGAATTTTAAAAAATTTTGATGATGAAAAATAGCATGCTTATCAAAATTGTAGTAATGAAAAATAAAACTATCCAAGAAACCATTTTAACCAAATCAAGGGTTATCCCCTTTCATGGTTTCCACAACTTGAATAAAAGGTCATACCACATCAAACCTCATTTAGTATGAGGTAATGATGAAACCTCTTATTTTTTGATACGTTCTAAAATAATTTTGAAACAAGGTACATTCTATTTCCAACAAGCCACACAAGGTTATCCAATCAAACATGGATATCAACCAATATACTGTGTATATGGCCATTTTCTCATAGACAAGAATCATTGGAATAGTTTTAACTTCATTCAAAACTATGAACTACACACTTCATTGATCAAAGGTTAAATTTTAAAAAACCAATTAATACCTAGTAAAACTGAAGTGCAAAACTTGTTCAACTTCATGAACAATGCCATATTGCCACTCTCCATATATTATCATAGAAAGTGGTATTTTCACTTGCTTACTATTTCTAAGGACATAGGTTTTAAAAATACAATCACTTCACCAAAAATAAATGTTACATAACATGATTATCAAAACATTATGTTAAATACCAATACTAATTGGATCCATCTCCATACCTTCATCACCCTATAAGCAAGTTCTATGAGAGCAATCTAATAATCTCTCATTGGCATAGATTTTGAGGCTTTACCTATGGTTTACCCTAAAAAAAAATTGTACTTACCTACACATATTTTTATAACCATATACAAGACTAAAAATTTTGCTTAATCCAAGTAGAAAACCATTTTTACCTCAAACTATGCTAGTATGATAACAAGATCAAACTCGTTGTTCTCAAATGTACACCAATGAAAAATGTCTAGAATTTTATCTAGATGATTCCAAATAAATAAAGACTAATCTCATCACAACATCATTCGGCACATACACGCATCATCCGTAGTGATGGTGTGTTTTCTCCTCTTATGGACTGATCCCTGTAGAACTAGTGGTTTTGGACTATGGCTGTTAGAAGCTTGTCTTCTTCCAGTGGATTGGAATGTCTTCCAATTCTCTATTGCACTAGCCAATCTTACATGGTCAAATCAAATATAAGAACACAAAGCACAAAATCAAAAAACATGTTTGTAATCAACCTTCTCTGATTCCAAAATTTGATCTGTAAACTGATAGTACCCTCACTATTTAATCAAATAGTTTTTAAATGGATATCAATCTCAATTATCCCCCCCATACTTAAGTATATAATCAACTTCTACAATCAATATAGACTAAATATAAAACCCTATTTAAATTGATTCCACATTTTAAACATTCACCTTTCAATATTACAAGTAAAACTAAAAGCAGAATGGAAAATAGTGACACATTGACACCAAAGTCATAACAAAGTTAACCTTTTAAGGGTTATGTCTCTTATTTCACTACAACCATGAACTGATTCATTCATAATACATGAAAGTATACTTTAAAAAACTTACATCCATGGATCATTAATCTACAATAGTACTAAAATTGAACTATATGAAGACTTGATCTAATCAAGAACTCATCTCCCTTTCATTCGTAGCACCTACACATCATCTCCAACATCTAGGCATAATTATTTGTAAAAGAGTAAAAAAACTCTCCAAAATGGATCAATATCTCATCACCAAGGAATACAACTCAACTCCATAATAGTGATGAGTTGCTTTGATAAATTAGCATATGAGGGTTTCGTAGGCGTTTGCCTTTACAACAAAAAATAACCTCATTTACAGTTAGATTATAAAAAAATTGATACAAAATATCATATGAAGTCTCCCATAGGCATTTTTCCTTTACAACAAAATTATTCCTTTATAATTCAGAATAAAATAACTACATCTTTGAAATAATCTTCCAATATCAGCCTGCAAGAGTGTCTTATAAGCCCTTTACAATATATTTATAGGCTTACAAAATAAAAACTAAAAAAACTTGGATTAAAAAGCCTTACAATGCTTTGCAGGATCTAAAGCTATGTGTATGTTAAATAAAACCAAATTCATGCCTTTGTATACAAGTTTCACCTTCAGGCGTAGTGGTAAGGATGATTATCCTTTTGGCTAGAGGTTATAGGGTTGAATCCCTCCTTCTTTCATCCATGGCCAAATCCTCTTTAAATATAATATTCTTCCTTTGCATTTCAACCATCCACTTTTGGTGGAATGGTAAAGGGCTTAAAATGGAGAATGAGACATTGGGGGTTTGATCCTCCCCAACTATCTTTTTCCTAATGTAGATTTTACATGGTTTAAAATCCCACGTTAGTGGAGAACGAGGATAGAGATGGCTTTTTAAAGCCCTAAACTGCTAGTGCTAATGTGGCTTTGGCCACATCTTCTCCCACTTTTTGCTACACCTAACACTTAGGCATTGGTTTTTGGGAACCTTTGAGAAGGATATGAGCTTGATCAATCTGGCAATTGCATTGGATTGAATTTGGACTCAAGTTAGGTTAGACATCAAGCAGGGTTGGATTTTGAGCTAGTATTAACAAATAACTCAAAAATTATGACTTAGAAAAATAGAGGTGGAGAGTGGTGGTAGGCCACATGGTGGTGTGAGGTCCCACCACATGGGCCTCTCAAATAATGCCACTATATCACTCCTTAACTTGCCACTTGTCACAACCAGAAGCACTAAAAATAATATAGTATATAAATAGTGTAATTGAAAATATTAAAATTACACTAATATACCATGATGACAGAGTCTGATTCCATCACAAAAGTGGGCTCCACTAGCTATGATCCCCATAGCTAGACCTTTTATGACCATCTAAGATTGGAGGCGTGCAAACCCATTTTTCCATGTGCCTAAAACTTTCCATGTCATCAGTTGACCAACTTTGACTAGTCATATCTAGAGAAAATTAGCTTTGTTTCATGAGTTCCACATGTCATCAAAAAGCTCTCAATGAGCCCTATGAAATGGTGCTAATTTAGGGAGGATTAGGGATGTTCAAAAATGTTCTCTAGATCATTGAGCCACCCACATATGAGGATTAAACAAGTTATCAACTTAGTCTAAGTTATTCAATAATTTGATTAATATGTACATGTACACATATAGGTCATTACTTTGGATCATGTTTCACATACATAGACTGATCTTCACATATTCAGACTTAGCTCCATATGCTTCAATTCCTAAGTAATTCTAGGTATGCTTATTTTTCCTTTATAGTAGTCATTTTGTTTTATTGCATTTTTATCTTAAAGGGAGAGAAAATGTAATCACCTAAAAGTGGTATTTGGATGATAAGAGTGTTGATTGAGCCAACCTATTCGTAGCTTAGCCCTATACTTATCTTAGAGCCTTTATCACACTATTCTAGCCATTATGCAAACCACGTACATCTTGAGTTAGCTCAAATATAGTCACAAAATTGCATTTTTAAATCTTAACCCTTTGTGCCTAGTATCTTGTCAGTTGGACACTAACACCACATTAAGGACACTAGAGCTACATGGTGTTAGTGTCCCCAACTTGGGGCTAATGTCCCTTGCCCTAAATCTCTTGAATAGATATATTTTCAATCACATGTCCCTCCTAAGGTCAGCTAAACAATATTTTATTATCCACACAAGATATGGATCACTATAAATATAAGACTATTATACCTCTATCCACTATATGGAAAATAGATGAAAAAAGCCTATTCAAATAAGAAATAAGTTGAGAAAAATTAAGGTTATTAATCCCTATTCTTCCCTACTTTTGCACACTACCATCTACAACTTTCCTAAGTCCATTTTTCAAATATTTCCAATCTCAAGCACACTCAAGGCATTCAAGACCAATATCATTCACTTGTACTTTCACTAAACACTAGGTGGGAGAACTACATTGGGATTGACCCCTTGAAGTACTAGTATGTAGGAAACTCTCTTCACAATAAGGTGTTGAAGATGTCTAGCATATCATAATAACGAACACGCATTTTTAGCTTATGAAATACTTGCATTGAGGATTAGGGTTTGAAACTTAAATCATCTATTACAGGATCAATACAGAGTTCCATATTTTGTGCATGAAAGAATATAAACCAAAAACATAAACACAGGTGCTCCTAGAAATTAGGAACAATCCTACATAGAGGACACTAGTTCCATTTTTAGAACACTATAGCCACATGGTGCTACTATCTAGGTGGGGCACTATTTTCCAATTAATAATCTAACTTAGGGACCTTATTGATAACACTCAGACCTATCCATAACCTAGTTTTTATCACCCAGATCTTTTGGGATAGTCATTTTCCAAATAAGTCTCTATTTACACATATTTATTACTATTTTTAGAAAGTCAAAGCAAGTCAAATTTTGTAACAAATCAGTGGTTATTTATTAAATATTATTTCACTAATTTAAATAACTCAACCCTTTAATCTAACATAGGATTTATATTATCTAAACCCTAAAAGGTTAAATTAGCATGTCATATGGACATGGATTTCATACATTCACAATTTCCAGATTAAAGTAAGGGCATGTTTTAAAAGCATGTTTTCCACATCTATTTAGTATTCAACATCTCCAATTTATATTGGGGGCATGTTTCAGAAAACTTTTTCTCCACATTGGTACTTATTCTAATTTTATATTCCTCTATACATAGTGGGGGCATGCTTTGGAAGCATGTTATCCACACTTATATAAATGTCCAGATTGTTAAAACATACACAGTATATGATTGAGATTCATAGTTTTGAAAAAATACTATACATGGTTACCATTTATTATACATAGTTTCAACATGAGACATCCAAGGTGAATTTTCTATGCAACATGTGCCTAATATTTCAAAAATCCAAATCATTTTCAAAATTCCAAAACTTATATGTACTGATACCCCCACATACCGATACCCTGATTGAGAATTTATAATCTATATTGAGCCATACCTATCTACAGTGGTTGGTTCTTCCTTTTGGTGTGATTAGAGGGATTAAATAGTCATGCCTCATCAATTTTTTGGGTGAGCTTGATTACATCACTCACCTTACACTTATCTATATATCTACATATCCTTTACACTCAAGTTGTGCTCATCAATAAATGATACTACCAATGGTTGAAATACGACTCTTCCTATTCTGGGTTGGGGGCATGATTACCTCCCAACTCTCCTTAATATAGGTACAACACCACCATGGTGAAACACACTTTTACCACTTGTAGACTCACTCATCTTCTTGGCTAGAATATTTATGATGTTGTAAGTCCCCCTTTCTATTTCTCTAGTTTCCAGAACTTCAGACCTAGTTACTATGTAACACATACGCAGGTGTACTCTATCATTGTTCTTTCTTTATGATAATTTTTAGTATTTATTACATATAGATTATATATGTTGATTTATATTTTTTTCATATGCTTGGTTTTAGGTAATGATCAAGGATGAAAAATTAAAGGAGCAACTCAAACAAAGACAAGGTTTATTGTACACACTATGGTATGTATTTTATTTTCCTTTAATCTAGTAAATCCCATTTTTATTACATAAAAATATTAAGGGGGGGATTTAGACACCCATTTTGGCACAAGCACACATACTAAAAGTCTTATTGTATTCATATACCTCTTTACTAAGAATTATGAATTTAATGATGTAACCTCTCATGGACATCTTCGGTTACATCTTATTTCATTTAATTTACCTACCCATTGGGCCTATGTGCTATGTTTTTTTATCCTAATCTAATGTATAATATATACCCTTAATTATTTTTCTTATTTTATGTATGTTTATATCTCCAAGACACTTATGTCTATCCTAAACACTAGCATCGACATTGATGTCTAGGCTCGATGCAACTAGCCAGTCTTATCTTTTTATCCTTTTATTATATATTTCATGTTGTGACCATTTTTTTAGCCTTATTTTCCCATCCTATGGTCATATTTTCATGCATCACTAGGCTATAATTCAAATTCAAAAGGTTCTTATATATACAAAGGCTATGGTGTAATTAACACACCTTTCAATTTGATAAGGCAACTATGTATTAAGAAAGTAATGTCTATTTGAAGCTATCAAAATGCACTACAAAAATATTTTAAATATCTAAAGGATTAAAAAGGTAAAATATACTATTGTATCACAAATTATAATTATTTTATTGTATATTATATCTAATTGCATACAAAACAAAGAAAAATTAAAAATTCACATCTAGTCTTGCATTCAAAGATTAGATTTTTAGAATTCAAAATTTTAATTTCATGCACATTAAAATAGAAAATTTAGAGTTAATTTTCACTTAAATATTTTAATTTTAAAACATCATTCACATTTTATTTAATTCATACCAAAACAACACTCAAAACATTCATCTTTATCAAGTTTAGTTAAATTTCCACACTATTAAAAAATAAGAAAACAATAAAAAAATCAATTGCATATTTTAGCTTAATTTTTAGAATTAGCAAACATAAAAATTTAGAAAAAAAATTCAACCATGCACATCAAAAATAATAATAAAAAATCAAACTACTCATTTCAAAGCTTCAAAACAAATACTTCCTTTCCTATGAATGACACTTCCTAAAAAAGCTTATTTACACAAAGTAGGAATGTTTTCATGGGTACCAACCCATGTACTAGTACACAAAAATAAAATTAAAAAAAAACCTAAGAATAGACTACCATTATTTCACTATAATCCCTTAACTACCCTCATAATTAGCCAATTTAAATACTCTAGATGAGCAAACTAGGTTGACTGAGGCCCAACTAGTTATACAAATCCACCTCCTAGCTTGCCAACCCTGTAACTTCCAGATTTTACTTTTCCTTTCATCTTTGGGTATGGAATCATGTAATTTAATTCAATTTATATATTAAATTATTAAATAAATCCAATTTATATATAGCTAATCATATACCTAGAGTTATCCAACTCCATTTCAACCCATTTAGAGAGCCTAACATAGACCAAAAACTTCACTACCTAGTCCTCTTGAATTTTGGGTATTCTTTAGTTTTAATTACACCTCAATGTAATACCTTTAAAAATAAATTTTATGTAGCTAATATATTTTTATATAGACACGAACACCCTAAACACTAGCATCGATGTTAGTGTCAAAGATTGATGTAACTGTCTAGTCTTATCTTTTTATCATTCACATTGTGATGAGTTTGTTAGCCCTCTTTACCCATCCTATGGTAAATTTTTCATGTGTCACTATGTTATAATTTAAATTCAAAAATTTCCTATATATACAAAGGCTATGGTCTAATTAACACACCTTTAAATTTGATAAGGCAACTCTATAATAAGAAATTACTAACTATTTTAAGCAATAAAATTTCATTACAACATGATTTTAAATCTCTAAAGCATTTAAAAGGTTAAATATACTATTGCATCATTTGCACAAGTGGTTAATATGAGAAAGATAATATAGTTTTATGATTAAAATTCCACACACATTCATAGGAGGGATAACTACATGCAAGTTTGAGGCCCTCTTAGGAGTATTGACTATGTAGGCATCACTTAGCAATAACAAGGATTCTAGGGTTAGATCGACTCACATTACTAACCTCTTTTAATTTGGTTACAAGAGGTACAATGAAAAATAACTAGGGTTACTTATTATATGGATATGACACATAAGTGTGCATATTTTGAGACACATAAAAATTACATAGGGGGGAACATAGGTGTGCTTTAAACTTGATCTAATTCCTATGTATATCCTTACTAGACACTAGCATCAGATATAGATATAAGCATTGACATCACTATCATAGATCAACATAACTATTCAAAAGTAAAAAATAGTTAGAAAATAAAATGAACAAAATCCATATATCCAATACATCTCTATGATGACTCCTAACCACTACCATGATCTAGAGTAGAATATTAAATAAGATACGCTCTCTTTGTCCCTCAATTATTTTATACATACTATATTTATTGAACATGTTAGATTAGGTAAATTTGTATTATTGAATATATTTTATTAAAAATTTAAACTTTATTTTCTTGGTTATTATCTTTTAAAACTCCAAAAACACATAAAATATTTGGTGAACCAGACCTCTCATTATTGAACCAAAACACTAGTTTCTATATTAAGGTTTTTACTTGCACTAAAATTTCATTTCAGATTTCTATATTTTATTTTTTAGATCTAATTTATGCTTATGTAGGACTATTTTAGGAATGTTAACTATTCTTATTTCTTTGGCTCTCTTGCTTGTGCTTTGTAAAATTTTCTTAAAAGCTCACCTCTTTATGGATTCCCTAGCTCATCCAAAGGACCCTAAACCAAAAAATACCCATCCTTTTGATATTATTTTTAATGTACCTGATGATCAATATATTTCATATAAGGATCTTATGGAATGTAAAAAATGAGCTAAAACCCCTACTTTTGATTATAATTATGACAATGAAAGAACAAATTATGCAAATACAAATTTCAATGACCAAGCCAGTGACAATGGCATTTTTTATTATGGATATGAATGTAATGATGTTACTATTGGATATGTTAAACCTCATTCTCCTACTCCTTTTCTATAAAATGATGATCAGTCTCAAGAACCAACAAGCATGCAAAATGATATTATTCTTAGTGTTGAAAATACTATTATTGCACATATACCTTCTTTGGTTATTTTAACAACTAAATGTGAGCTTCCCCCTTCTAATGTTTATAGATTCAAGGAGGTTGAATGTTCCCACAAAGTATCTCATAATTAAAATATTGACAAAATCAAGTGTGTGCATTCACCTCCAATCCATCCTGGTTTTTAAAATCTCATGTATTCTTTGCATGATTCAAACACACCTAGTCCAAGTTGTTCTTCCCCTATAGTATGTAATAAGAAAAATACATGTATTATCTCTCACCATTTATTGATTTAATGGAAAATATATATATTTCCAATGAACATCCTAAGTAAAAAAAATTTAAACTTACATTGTTTGGAGACAGACAAAAAGTTCAAACTTCACTTGATGTATTTTGTTTGAAGGCTAAATCATAAAAATCCAAGAAAATTAAAAGTAACATTCCACTCTCTCTTATTTTGTTTATTAAAAATTAAATTGATAGTTTCACCCCCCCCCCCACCAACTCATGATATTGCAAATAAAGTGTGAGATGTCCCTTTACCTACTACTTTTACATTTTTGGCTAAAGAAGAGAAAATATGTATAAGTGAAATTATTTCACCCTATTGAAAGTAACCAAATTCTAAGTGAAGTATCATATTTTAATGGAAATGGAATTATACTTTGTGATATACAATAGACATACTTACATATTTAACCATGGGCACTCCTTTACCAAATATTGTAAACCCATTTAATGATATCCTCTTGAGAGTAATATAGATCCCATCATCCCTATGTTTCATGTGAATGGTATTTTAAAACCCATAACACAAACTAAAATCTCTAATCATAACATTTTATCTATTGTGACCACCATGGGAGATTTGCAATAGTATGTCAATGCTCTTAAGTTACAAGTTTCTTCTCATGAGGCTCTTTTTTAGGTGAATACATTAGCAAGATAACCTATTATTTGACATGTGTTTGAAAACCTTTATCCACAAAAATTTATCATGACAAATTTGTCCTTCTTTGATGGTTAAAGCGATCTTACTATTCATTTTCAATAATATATACACTCCCTTGGACATTGGGCCCAAAATGGAAGCTTGTTATTAAAATCCTTCCATCACACTTTAATAGAAGGTGATCTTTATTGGTTTTTCAACCTTCTAGATGGTTCCTTATAAACTTTAAAGAATCTTTAGGATGTGTTCCTATCACATTTTCATTGATTTTCCTTACCTAATTTACCATTGGAACACTTACAAACATTGACCCAAAATGAGAATAAATCTTTACTAGACTGTGTTATTTGATTTAAGGATGATTTATATTCCTTAAAATTTACACCCTCATATTTGGAAATACAATTTATATTTAGTACGGGTCTTTTCTCTCCACTTAGAGAGAGAAATTTTCAAAAGCCCTTCATTTCATTCAAGACATTATATTGGGATGTGCATAAATATGCATGTGTTCTCACCAATACACAAAGTTAGTTACCTATTTTTCCATCACCAACCAAGCATGCTAAGAATTATGTTTCAATGGCACCTAAACAATTTATGAAGGATCATGAACCACTTCAAAATTATTATGTAGAACCACCAGCACTTACCAAATCACCAAAATTTTAAGTATTGACAAAGGAAAAGAACATGTTTTTTGAGTATCTCCCACAATTAGACCAAATAACACCATGAGATGCTAGCCTCTTCAATTTTATTGGTACTGAAATATACCACATGATATATGACAAACTTTGTTGGATAAATGATTGATCAAACTCCATCCTAATTTACGTTACCCTTTATTTTAACTTTTTAGGACTTAGTACATGTAAATCTTAGGTTTTTTAGGGGTTGGGTATATAGCATAGGTATAGGTAATTATTGAAAATAGATTAATCAAATTTATTTACCTAAAATACAAATTCAAATAATAAAATCAACTTATCTAGATTGAAACAAGCATCACCAAATGATGGAAAGGTTAGAACATGTCTAAAAATCAACATGGAGTCCTTTCATTCTAGAATTGGAACTGAAAATACTTTTGGACAATAGCACAGTCAGAGGGAAAATAGCATAATGTGTTAGTGTCCAAGGCACTGCACTAGTGTCTTTTTAGGGATATGGGTCTTGTGACTTCTAGGGATGCTACAAGGAGGCTCCAGGTTTATGTATGTATGCTCAGGGGCTTATGATTATTCTTTTATGTCACTATTTAGTTATTTCTTCTTTAAAACCTTAATAAACACCTTCACAAATAAAATAAAAATGGAATCAAATTCAAAAGGAAGAAAAAATATGGGTTGTGAGATATTACAATCACATGATATAGAACCCATACTATCTTGACCAATGCCTACATTAATCGCAATGATAAGGGTCTCAAATTACACATAGTTCTCCCTTAGGGAATGTGAATAATCAATGCACATAGAATGCAAGAACAAATTTAACTTAAGCCCTTCTTTGATGAAGCATGTAGGTTTATGTGTGGAGTTGAATAATATGCAAAGTGTTGTGCTATATTATTGACTGATTTTAAGTAATTATGTGTTAAAGTAGTAAGTCATAGGTGTAAAATGCCTTGTGAGGCTCTTTATATAAAAGGTAATTTAATTTGAATGTGAGAACCTTATTATCCATCTATCAAGGTGATAAAGAAAAACTAAATCATAAGAAGATACTCAAAGAAGGGTAAGGACTTGTAACAAGTTGAAAATGTGACCATTGGACACTAGCACTGAGGTGGATACTAGCACACTAAGCTAGTGTCCAAGACTGTGCTAGTGTCTTGAGACCAAAAAATTGAGTATTGATTGTTGCAAAAATAGGCCAGGGGGACCCCATGACTAGGATAGCATGATATAGGACCAATGGAGTTGCATCAAATAGAAAAACAAGTCATAAGAAAGATCAAAAGACTAATATGACCACACGAACAAGACATACATTCATCATTAAGACATTCCCATAAAAGAGTAACAAAAGACATAGTACTTATGTTTGCTTAACCAAATCAAGGTGTGTAAATTTGTCTCCCTTTTGTTCTAGTAATGAAATGAAAATGAAATTACTAAAGTAAAAGTAAAATAAATGCATACATGTACTTACATGTGAGGATGTATTCTAGACCTAACCCTCTTCTTGGCTAGAGAAGTGGATAGGCATTTGGAATGCTGGATATGAAGAAGAAATCTATAATGTGTATGTCCCCTATACTAAATTTGAGTAACTAACTAGATCATGAGAGAAAAAATTATGTTTGTCCCCACCCTGATATGTAGTTGAGTCTAAGAAGTAATATGTGAACTATAGAGAAATAATCCTTGCTTGTCCCCACTCGACATGTAACTGAGTCTGAGAAGTAATCTATCGTTATGGAGAAACAAACCTTGCTTACCCCCACTCTAGTATGTAAATAAGTCTAAGATGTAATATGTAATTGTGGAGAAACAAGCCTTAATTTCCTCCACTTTGATGTGTGAACTGAGTCTGAGAAGGAATTTGCTCAAAGGTTAAAACTATCACCCAACCTTTGTAATCTAGGTCTGGTGAAACTATGGATCAACAATTACAATTGGCTATATGATCTAAACTGGTGAAATCTTGGTGACATCCTGGTGATAATCTAAATGTGATATAATATTTTTAATTCTTAGAGAATGGTATAATTTTCTATTCCATATATATAATCTATTGGAATGATATGGGATTGAGGACATGTGTCATGCATCATACCCATGAACTTAATACTTGAGTATTATAGCTGTGTATCTTGTGTGTAAAACTATTTCCATATAGGGATGGTGTATTAGGTACATGCCGCCATAGTCATAATTAGAGTCTATAACTATGTTAAAGTCCTATGTGAAATCCAAGAATCTGAACTAGTGTTGTAGAACCCTAGAAACTTGAGTTGACATGTGTATTTAAATATCTGAGTGCCTATATAGCTATATATCTGAACCCAAGTGTCTAAGTAAATATGTGTGTCTAAGTCAATCTATGTGTATGAGTATCTAAGCCACTAAATTGAGATATCTAAGTAAACTATATTGGTAAATCTGAGACAACTATGTTTCTATATATCTGAGTTACTGAATCAAGAAATCTAAACAATTGTGTATCTGTATATTTGACTCATTAAATCAAGAAATCTAAGTCAATGTGTGTATCTGAATTAACCTATGTACGTGAGTATCTTTGTATCTAAATCACTATATGTCTAAGTATTTAAACAATGTGTATATTTGATTATATGAATTGAGAAGTTTGAATCAAAATATGTGTCTAAGTAGAACTATATTAGTGTAAATAGTGTATATATGCCCCCATTTTGGTGAGAGTTGAAACTCTGGTGAAGGTGTCAAACTAAAATTGATATTGGTATACATGTTAGTGATAGTTAGCATTAATAATAACAATGTAAGATCAATTATTTTGGTGATTATAGAGTAATCATTTATAAGCTAAATCTAGGATAGACCTGTGGTATATATTAAGTTTGTTAAGGAAATATGATTTTTATCATTTAAAAAGTCAAATCGATTGGGATAAAAAATTTAACCAGTATGATGCAAGGGATATCATCATCAATCCCTACACATAATAAAAATATTAAAAATTGGAGATATGGTTTTTGACATATTATGATTGGAATATTTTGGTATTAGTTGGAAAAATTTACATGCAGGGTCAACCTTAAGTAGGTGGCATTGTTAAAACAAAGCTTAAATAGGTTTATTGATTGATTTTGAAATTCATTTGAAAATTTTGACTTGAGTGAATTGTTTCTCTGAGCCTTGAAAATATGACGAGGAGATGAGTGAATGTGACCCGCTACAAGGAGGTGGAAGCGCTCATTTAGGCCAATAAAGAGGTTACCTTGGTAAGGAACCTATCATTTTTTGTGTTTTTTTTTAAAATGACATTCTTATAATTTTTAAAAAAATAAGTAGTTTAGGGCCCTTTTTAGGAGGTTCATGATAATTTCCCAATGAGCGCACTAGTGTCCTAGGCTACCGTGATACCATCCAAGTGTTACACTACTATCTAGCATTAGTGTCCTATCAACAATGCTAGTGTCCAATGGAGTAAAAATTGTAATTTTTTATGCTAATTTATGTTTAATGGTCATTTTTACATGTTTATATGTCATTTATAGATGCTAATGTCAGATATTATTATGTTTTATAGGAGGATGTATGCATGAGGGAGTTTCATAGTGGTTGGATGATAGAGTTCTTACATGGACTACCCCTAATAGATGATGAGAGGGTAGTGATTGATAGGTCTAGTTTGGGTTTTGTGGCATCACTTGCACCAATTCCCTAGGATTTCCATATGATGATTACCTTGTGTGAACATTGGAATGTTTCTACTTATATAACTTGGTTTCTCATCAAGGAGATCAATGTGACTCTGGAGGATGTCTATAGGATATTGAAAGTGACCATTACTAGTCAATTAACTATATTACAAGATGTTATTTAAGATAGAGCTATAGATTAGGCCTCTCGGTATTTTTTAGGCATACATATGGGGGCCCATCATTAAGGGAGTTTTAGTGATGATTTATTATTAGTGATCATTAAAACTAATGCTCTGTAGTTGTAGAAGTTCCTTGCAGTGTTATTATCTTCATTTGTCATTTTGGATGGTAGTGGTGTGTTTATTTTATACATGATGCATGGGATTATGTTGGATATATAGGAGTGAAAAACCTTATACTCATTAGGTTACACTATGTTAACCCACTCATATTGGGATTTGTACCATTTTACTTGAGTTGTGCAGTGGAGGTATTGGATCTTTGACATTATTGCATTATTGGATTATGAGAGCATTGTAGTGGCTAGCCCTGAGGGGTTTTTGTGTATGGATTGGGTCTACCCATAGATTTTTTCAAAGAGATGTACTAGCATAACTCTTATGAGATCGAGGAACACTATGCATTGTCACCAGGTATTAGATTAGGTGACAATTGGAGATATTATTTGGATACCTTATAGCACATTTCAAGGATGGCCCAAAGATGGGATTCAACTAAGATGGGTTCAAGTGAGCTACTAGTTGCATGACCATTGGGTCAATGTTTTTAATACATTTTAGTATTAGCAAGTGACATGACAATTTGGTATCACTCAAGATGTGCCACCTATACCATGGGTGTGGTTGAGGAGTTATTGAGCCCCAACAAGTCTAGGTAGTAGACTAAGACCATCTATGGATGAGCTAGCTCCAATTTTGATGATGGAGTGAGATATTATGCTATATATACCTGATGTAGATGATGTGGGGGTGATTGATACCTTAATAGTATGGTGGAGACAACATAGATGGCCACCACTATTTTTAGGAGATGAGGCTATCATGGGGGATGTGTAGGATATGGATCCAAGTAGGGCAATTGAGGGTATGTTGTTATTATAGATTTGTATGTTTGGTTTAGTTTGGCAACTAACTTATTGAGTAAATATCTAACATGTTGTTTTGGTTTGCATAGGTATAGGAGATGATGAGTATTGGGAGAACATTACTGAGGCTATGCTAAAGATCTAACATGACATATCCCTAATGATTCTATGGATGATGGGATAGTGGAGAGGGCCACAGGAGTTACAGGTGTTCATGCACACCTTTTTTATTGAGTGGCCATTACTACCACTACATATAGGTGATCAATTACTAATAGAGATGATGCACATGCTAAGCTACAATGGATAGATATGCCCACACCCAATGTTCTAAATGGGGTAGGTAACAAGATTTTGGATGAATACATTAATTTATAATGAGAGCATGGAGAGTTATCAGCTGAGGTGGATGTATAATGGGATAAAGTACAGAGACATAGGTCTTGGTATAGATCTAGAGGTGATGCATGAGCATATAGCTTTAGTGTGTATGTATTTGAGATTGAGAGTGAGGAGGGTGGTCATGATGATCTAACTTTGATTATTGAGTGATTATTTGTTATTTTACTAAAACTTGTTCTGAGTTTTATATATATATATATATGAATTTTTTGTTACATGGGTATTGTGTTACTTAGCATTTTGATTTGTGTGTATTGATCATGTGTTGAGATACAAATATGTTTGTTTGGATAATGAATGGTGATTTTTTGATCATATGTATATGGATGTTTGAGTAGATATGTATATTACATTAGGAAAGTTAGTTGTTAGTATATTTGTTATATAAGTAACATAGTATATCTGAGTGTTGATCATAGAACTGTAACTTGCACTATATGAACCCTGAAGGTAGATTAAACAAATTACCATACTAATCATGTTGTGTAGGTTTATAATTATACTCTAGAACTGATATTACTCAAGTGCACTATTGGTAGCTAGATGTGTAGATTCTGTAGCAAATAGCCTAGTCAACTATCATACTAAAATTGTGTTCTGATATTTGTGATCTCTACTAAATATCTTAATCAATTATTGAACTAAAATGGTGGTCATGTTAACAATATGCTTGGATATCTATTATCTCTACCAAATATATTAATTTGTAGTCATATTGACACTATGCTCTGATCTCTATGATCTCTATTAAATATCTTAATCAATGGTCATGTTAACATGGTGCTCTGATCTTTATGATATCTGCTAAATATCTTAATCAATTGGTAAACTAAAATTGGTGGTTGAGTTTCTTTACATTTTTTTACCATGTTGCTATAATTAGGATTATCTCTATGAATTGGTTTCCATTACTTCTAAATTTGTGTTGCATGATATCCCACATAAATAAGTGTCTAAAAAACCACATGGTTTTTATGATGAGTAACCAATTGTTCCTTGAAAGGAACATCTTGGGATAACTCAATCATAGAGGAGTGTGATCTAGGAGAGTATGGAAAAGGATATATCGATGCCCCTTATGTGAATTTTGTAATGCCTCTATCAACACATTATTCAATATGATCTTTGAGTGCACAATAGTTATTGTCCCAATATACATTGATTCTGTGATAATTTCAATATCATTTGTTTCTTATTCTTTACAAATGATGTGTTAGATGATGTTGAGTAGGAAGAAGGGTGAACATCCCTCTGTCTAGTAATGTTAATAATATATCATGAGGTCTATCTCTATCTAAGAAATTTATGGCCTCACTTTTGGTGTTCTAGTCTCTATTCACTATAATAGATGCTATGTGAAGTGGTTCTTTTCCTTTGTCAAGTAACTTTATGATGGTTTTTGTTCCACTTTTTCCTTAGGCATTTGTGTATTAGGTGTTTGTACCATATTGGATGACTATGCCTATGAGGGACCTAAATCCAAGTCTACCTCTAAATGTGTCTCAACTAGTCCCAACTTATTCTCTAATGACATAGTTATGTTAGATAGATGCCAAAAATGATTTGGATGTATCATATAATCATTTATATTGAAGAGGTAAAATGAGACCTCTAGTAAATATGTATTGTACCTCCAAATCTATCAGCTAGTAGATCAACTATTTCATGTAGGATTTGAATCATAAAATGTAATCTTTTACTATTTCTAACTCACCCCATTGTAGTGAAGATAAACTATCATATGTGACTTGAGGTCCCTTCTTTTGAATATAATGCATGAGAAAGACTTCTTATAACTCATCGTATGGATGGAGTGAACCACTGGGGAGTGAATGACAAAACTAATTTAATGCCTTGCCCTTTTGAGTCTGAGGAAATATCTGTAAAAGATCAAAATGCCAATGGCATGTACCATGGCCTTTTTATAATCTTTAAGGTACACATATAGATCTTTGTGTCCATTAAACTTTGGTAATATTGGTATCTGAAACTACTTTGGTAACTTTGTAGTGAATATTCTGCATGGGATATGAATACCGTATATGGCATTGAAATTAACCCAAGATTAGTATGATTTACTTTCTAATGCAAGCTATTGAAATTCTTGTTGTAAAGCACATACAACATGCATCAAAGAGATTACCTCTTGTGGGGTTATATTAACATCATTAAGAGGTTCATTTAATTCTTGAATCTTAATATTAATTTTGGCCACTGGTACACTACATCAGGGACCTTTGGTTTTACTCATGAAAATCTTTAGATGGGTTATATCTTAGACCTGGTGAGAGGGAAATTGGCTACCACCCTTGTGTAGGTTAGGATGAGAAATGAGTTATATTGTAGTAAGGGGGGTGAGGGAGATTTATTAGTATATGTTATATTATTGGTTGGTAATGTAGTATCACATGATAATGGAATAAAAGACACATTTTTATCATTTAAATGTAAATTATGTACACAATGAATATAAGTATAATTTCACATGCGTTTATTTGAAGACATATTGTCATTTAAACTAGAATTTAGTAGGCAATCAATTTTAATAAATTCTTCACTAAATGCATACTAATCATTGTTATTCTAATTTTCATCAAAATCAGAATTTAATTCCCTTGTATAGGTAAGAGTAGAAGAACTATCATTTTAATGCTTAGAAGGAAGAGGGGTAGAAGAATATTTTATATTTTTACTACTATACAATGTATCATCATGTGTAGGTGAAATTCAATGCATATGTTTACTAGCTATGATTGGAGTGCCCATGTTATAGCTATGTTCAATAATGGGATCAAGGGTGGAAGAAGTATCAACCATGTTTTCATTTGGCATATAATGACATGTAGTAGGAAAATTAGAGAGATTTGAATTTTCTATATTTTGCATAAAATCACTATGTTGAGTTTGAAATTTAAAATAAGGTGATAAAATAATATCATCTACTTTAGTTTGTGAATTTTGAAAAGGTGTAACATCATTTGTACTTGAAATTTTTAATGGAATGGATAAAGGTAAGGAATATACATTTTGATTTTATATGCTAGGAACATCATGTATAATGTTACTTGAACAATGCAAAGGTAAATTGATTTTATTGTTCTTATATTACTTTAATTTGAATAATGGTGTATCAAAAGTGGCTGAAAAAGTAGGTTTGAATTTAAATAAATCACTACTTATAAGGGGATATTTTATCCTTAAGTTTTTATTGTGGTTTGTAAGAGTATGGGAAGAAAGAGAAGGAGAAGAAGGTGCATCTAATCTATCCCCGTCCACACTTTCACTATCATGCTCATAGTAATCATCATATCCATCATTTAAATAATAATAATCATCATAATTATAGATGAGATCATGCTCATTATCATGTGCTAATGTACAATTTTGAAAATTGGTCCATTCATTTTTATAATTATGCAAAAAGTTTAAAAATTGGTCAACTAGGTGATGGGTAAGACCTATCCTAGAAGTAATTTTAAACTTTTCACAGAAGAGAATGTAAAAAATGAACATTAGGTAAACAATGGGGAGAAGATAATCTAACATAGATATATTTGAAAATATGTGAAATATCTACCCCAGTGTATAGGAAATGAATTAAAATTTTAGTTAAAACCCCAAGGGCTAATTTTTTAGTGTATGAGGACCTAGTATGCAGATCTAGGGTTTGAAGGAGTTATAAAGAAATTTAAGATATGTTGAATTAATGAAACCCTAATAAAGGAATTGATATGGATCAATTAGGATGTGCAAAAGTTAGGAAAAATTATAATTTAATAAACCCTTATTTAGTGCACAAAAATGGAAAAGGCAAAACCTAAGGTGGAAATAGGGTTGTTAAGTGATATTAAAAGTAAGTCATGTTCACCAAATGTTTTAATTATTTAGGAATTAGTAGACATAAATCCTAGGTTGTTAAAGGGATGGGTACATAGTGTAAATATAGACAAATATTACAAATAGATCTATCAAATTGATTTACCTAAAATACAAAGTGTAATGAGATAATCAATTTATCT
The DNA here is from genome assembly GCA_037957365.1 of Torreya grandis. Lineage (NCBI taxonomy): Eukaryota > Viridiplantae > Streptophyta > Pinopsida > Cupressales > Taxaceae > Torreya > Torreya grandis. The sequence continues at coordinate 3,173,169 of JARHVA010000920.1, forward strand.
AGAGTGAAAAAGGCATCACCAGATGATGGGAAGGTTGGAACAGGTCTAGACGTCAATCTGGAGTCCTTTCATTTTAGAACTAGAGTTGAAATTACTTTTAGACAATAGCATAGTTATAGGGACATTAGTATGTTGTGCTAGTGTTCAAGGTACTATGTTGGTTTCCTTTCAAGGATAGGGGTCCTAAGACTTTCGAGAGTGCTATGAGGAAGCTTCAAGGTTCTATAGTTATGCTCAGGGGATTATGATCATTTTTCTATGTCATTATCTATATGTTTCTTCTTTAAAACCTTAATGAACACCTACACACATGAAACAACAATGAGGTCAAATATAAAAGGAAGGAAAAATATGGGTTGTGGGATTTTATGATCATGTAATACATAACCCCTACTATCTTGACCACTGTTTACATTAACCCCAATGATAGGGGTCTCAGATCCATTGTATTTATCCCTTAGGGAATGTGCATAATCAATGCACATGAAATGTTAGGATGACTTTCACTTAGGCCCTTGTTTGATCAAGCATTTGTGTCTATGTGTGTTATTCAGTAATATGCAGAGTGGTGAGCTATATTATTGACTAATTTAGATTAATTATGTGCCAAAGTAGTAAGTGTTAGATGTAAAATACCTTGTGATTCTATTTATAAAGAAAGAAATGTAATATGAATGTGAGACCCTTGTTCATTAGAAAACAAGGTGAAAAATAAAGACTAAATAATAATAAGAGACTCAAAGAAGGGTAAGTACCCATTACAAGTTGAAAATGTGACCATTAGACACTAGTATTGAGGTGGACACTAGCACACTATGCTAATGTCTAGGAACACGCTAGTTTTATGAGACTATAAAACTAAGTACTGATTATTACAAATAATTTATCCCCCCTGTGACTAGGATAACATGACAAAGGACCATTGGAGGTGTAGAAAATAGGAAAAAAATCATAATAAATATGAAAAGACCAAAATGACCATGCGAACAAGACTCACATTCATCATTAAGACCTTCTCATGAAAGAGAAACAAAAGACATAGTACTTTTATTTTCTTGACCAAATTAGAGTGTGTACACCCATCTCATATATTTTAAAATGTAAAAAGACACCATTTTTTCATATATCATGGTATTAATAGACATCAAGATGATGAGTGTTTTGCTCTTGAGCAAAAGCTTACACAGTTAGTTGATGAGGGAATTATTGCATTTAAGAGAGATGCATATATAACTCATTCACATACTTCTTATAGAGGCACATATAATAGGTTTTATCCATCCTATGTGAATCCTTCTAAGGAAAACATGGTCCATAGACCCTTACAGAAGATGCCCACTAGTACTCCTAGTGTGCTCTTTACCAGGACTGATCACTCCCACACTAATCCTACCAAGGAACCATTGGTTTATCATGTATTAGATAAAGGCACACATGGAGCAGATGTAAATATAAACCATATTTGGGTTCCTAAACATGTACTTATATATTTACCTATTATGCCTATGATTCCAACAGAGTTGACTACAGAATAAAAACCAGTAGTTACTTTACCACATGATCATTACAATAAAGCATTATTATTTATTATAGGGTTTTATTGCATATGATGAGTACTTTATAATTCACATTATAAAATTAATTCATTAAATTAAACTATTTTTTATACCTTTTACCATATCCACAACATACACCATGAAAGTCAAATACAATTAACCAATCATATATTGATCAACAGAGAATAAAGTAGTGCAAATATACTAGATACCAAATCAAATCTTTGTGAACAATTTCACATACATATAAAATGATATAGATGTTTTAAAAATAAACATACCAATCATAATTAGGGGGCATATCCCTTGGGGTATACTACTCATCACTATCTAAATCCATAAATCCAACATCTTTAGAGGTAGATGCACAAAGATCAAATTGTGGGCCCTGTGCATGTGAAAGCATGCATACTCTCTCCTCAAAATCACATAGATGCCACATTGTCTCCTCATGATATCATCTCAAATAATCATAGTGATTAATAAGTTTCTACATGATCTTGGTGGAACTCCACTCTGGGATGTCCCATCTATCTAGCTCCATACGTAACTCCTCACATTTTATGGCTACCATATGTCACCATAACTCTTAAAATTGAATTAAACAATGGTGCATGTGCACCAACAATATATAAAACTCTATGAATAAATCCATCTCTATCTATTTCCATCATCACAATATGAGTAAAGTCTTGAATCACCTGATCTACCATGGTTGACCACCCCTGGTTACCTACACACATTTAAGATAATACACTAGTTAGAGATATATATAAACCTTAATACTTTCATATCAAAATCAAATGAAAAACTCAAAACTAAGATAACCACATGTGGATCTAATTAATTCCTCATCAACTAGTGTTGGTCTTGCCAAATCACCATCTCTTCCATCGCCACCTATCTCTCTACCACCATCATGTGATGTAGGAATGGCACTTGGAGCTGCAAATACAATAGGAAATAAGGGAGGCCACATGGCCCTAGCCCACCACTACACATATCCATCCATACACCTGGCATTATCTCATACTATCATGGGAAACATGAGATACTTTTCATCCCATGGGTGTAGGGCTAAATCTATAGTAGTGGGTGTTAGCCTATTGTGTGTCATGTAACCACTCTATACTATGTGATGCCATGGATATGGTGTCTATGGCATACCTTGTTAATGTCAAACTCTCATAGCATTCAATTATACTAGAATAATTAGTACACACCAAGAAATTGATCAATCAACCACATACTAACATGAACTCTCTATAACTCATGATCATCCTCAGACCACCCAACAAAAGTCCTATAAGGAAGCCACATAATTTGATAAGGAGCAAACCTATCCAAAGTATTCCAATATTCCATCATGGTATGAATTATAACATGTAGGAATACCAACTGCTTAGAAAACACATGTGGTTGAGCCCATCTAGGAAGAGGTCCACCAAGTGGCCACACTATTGTGATATGGTCATATGCCCAAACATGTAACAAAGTCATCATGTAAATACTGACACCATGGATCTCCAATGTAAATATGTAGATATCACTATATAAGTGGGCTAATATAATGTGAGCCCAAAAATACCTATCCCTATCCAAATCAATATATTGAGCTATCTAATACATACATTAATAAATTGAAACTGTACCACCCTCCACAACTACAAAGAATGCCAGTAACACACAAAAAAACTTCTACAACCATCGAACATCATCACTAATAATGTTATCAAACAAAATCATACTACTCAAATATAACTAAGGATCCCTCTACTTGTTAACATATACATGGGATCATTGAATATAGTTTCATCTACCATCATCATCAACCTACACCCTCTCACCCCTAATTGATAGCTAAAAGATCTAACATACATCCTCTAAGGTGAAGATCATCTCACAAGTAGGAAGCCAACATATATAGGTATTTAGGTTCTACCTCTTTGTTAGAGCTGTGAGGAAGTGGATATCATACATATACTATCCCAACAGGCCACATGCCCCAATCTTGTTTGATTAATAATGATCCAATCAACTGCATCTAAACCCAACTCTACCAAATTTAAATAATGTCAACCATATTAGAACTATCAAATATGTGCATTCTATTAAAATTGATAAATAAATAATAAAAACTTATTCTTAAGCACATTTTTAAATAAAAATATCAATAAAGTAAGTATAAAATACAAATATACTAGTGTTAGACTCTAGCATCCATACAGGACATCTGTGTCAGATGCTAAAATCTATGTTGGACACATACGTCAGATGGTAACATCTAAAAGTGCATATTTATATCATCATATCAATGCAAGAATATAGGACACTGATGAAAACATCTGATATCCCATGGAAATGCCAAAAAAATAGGCTCAAAATACAAATTTTCAAAAAATCAAAATTACCAACAAACTACTTACTAGCTCAAAAAAATCCTAGCCAGCTAGGGCAATCTAGAGCATATCAAATCACAAAGGATGAGGATCTATTTTACATGGAATTTTCTTTCTCTATGTTCAAATATTAAAATTCATAAATGCTTAAAAATGCAAATGATTTCAATATTCTATTCCAACCCACCTAATATACCACTTCAGCACAACTTCAAATGACCATATCTTTAGCCCTAGTTATCCAAATTCTAAATTGTAAGTTGTAGTGGGATTTAGATAATGAGTCCTTCCTATTATAAAAAATTTGAAAATTTTCAATCATTTCCAAAGTCACTAAATTTATCTCTACACAGATATTCTGACATTTTAGATACTATAAAAAATAATGTTATAAATTCTTAGCTATAACATTACCAAAATCTTACCAAGTCAAATGTTATAAATAAAATTCTATGGTACTCCTTTTATGAGGAGACCAAAAATAGGAACTATATTATCTCCTACCAAATTGGGGGCATCTTAGTAGGTGCATGTTTTTAAATATGTTCTACACAATTGAAACACATTTCGCATAGTTCTTAGATACAGTGAGTTCATGCATTGAAATCATGTTCTCCACATTTATTTAGTATGGGGTACTTATATAAGCTTTCAAATTCAATGGGGGAATGTCATATGGACATGGATTCCACACATTCATATTTTTTATATTAAAGTGGGGGCATGTTTTAAAATCATGTTATCTGCACCTATTCAATATTCATCATCTCTAGTTTATATTGGGGGCGTGTTTTGGAAAACATGTCCTCCACATTGGTACTTATTCCAATTTCAAATTATTTTATACATAGTGGGGGTATGCATTGGAATCATGTTATCCACACTTATACAAATTTACAAATTGGCAAAACAAACACAATATATGATCTAGATTCATAGTTGTGGAAAAATCATATACATTGATACCATTTATTATACATAGTTCAACACGAGACATCCAAGGTGCATATGTTATGCAACATGTGCCTAATATTATGAAAAACCAAATCAATTTCAAAATTATAAAACTTTTATGTACTGATACCTTGACGTACTGACACCTTGATTGATAATTTATGACTATATTGAACCTTACCTATTTACAACGGTTGGTTCTTCCTTTTGGTGTGATTGGAGGTATTAAATCATCTAGTATCATCAATTTTTTTAGTGATATTGATTACATCACTCACCCTATACTAATCTATATATATACATATCATTTACACTCAAGTTATGCTCATCAAGAAATGATACTCCCGATGGTTGAAGTACCACTCTTCCTACTCCAGGTTGGGGGAATGATCACCTCCCAACTCTCTTGCTCTAGGTATAACACCATCATGGTGAAACACACTTTTACCAATTATAGACTCACTCATCTTCCTGGCTAGAATATGGATGAGTTTGCAAGTCCCTCTATCTATTTTTCCAATTTTGAGCACTCCAGACCTAGTTACTATGCAAAACATACATAAGTGCACTCTATCTATGTTCTTTATTTATGCTACTTTTTAGTATTGCTTACATACAGATTATATACATTGATTTATGTTTTTGGCATATACCTAGTTGTAGGTAATGATCGAGGATGAAATATTAAAGGAACAACTAGAACAAAGACAAGGTTTATTTTCCACACCATGGTATGCATTTTATTTTCCTTTAAACTAGTAATTCTCATTTTTATTGCATTACTAAATTAAAGGGGGGGAATGTAGACACCCATTTTTGTTAAATTACATGTATTAATATTCTTATTATATGTATATACCTCTTTACTAAGAATTAAACATCTAATGATGTGGTCTCTCATGGACCTCTTCGGTTCCATACTATTTCACTTGATTTACCTAGCCCTTGGGCCTATGTTTTATGTTTGTTTATCCTCATCTAGTGTATACTAGATACCCCTACCCATTATGTTGGTTTTATGTATGTTTTTATCTCCTAGATTACGTCCATCCTAGACATTAGCATTTATGTTAGTCTCTAGGATTGATGCAACTGTCCAGTCTTATATTTTTATATTTTTGCTTTATATTTCATGTTGTGACCATTTTTTAGCCCTCTTTTCCAATCCTATGGTCATATTTTCACATGTCACTAGGTTATAATTTAAATTCAAAAGGTTCCTATATATATAAAGGCTTTTATCTAATTAACACACCTTTAAATTTGATAAGGCAACTCTATAATAAGAAAGTACTATCTATTTCAAGCTATGAAGTTGCACTACAACACTATTTTAAATAGTTGAAGCATTCAAAAGATTAAATATACTATTGCATCAATTGTACTAGGTGTTACTAGGAAAAAGAGCATATAATCATACTATTATAACTCTACACACATGCATAATAAGGAGAACTACGTGTGAATCCGAAGGCCTATAAGGATTATTGGCTATGTAAGAAACACTTAGTAATAGTAGGGTTGCTAGGGTTAGCCAATTTCACGTAACTAACCCCTTTTTACTAGGTTATAATAGGTAAAATTCCAAAGAACAAGGGTTACTTATTATCTAGATCTGGTACACAAGTAAACATAATTTGAGGCATAAAATGATTATATAGTGGGTAACATAGGTCTGGTCCAAATCTGAGGTCATTCTTATATATATCTTTCACTAGACACTAATGTTAGATATAAACATAAGAATTGACGTTACTATCCCATATCAATGTAATTTTTTGAAATTCAAAAATAGTTAGAACATAAAATGAACAAAATCTAGATCTCTAATACAACTTTGTGATGACTCTTGACCACTACCATGATCTAGAGCAGAATATTGAATAAGATATGATCTCTTTGTCCCTTAGTTACTTTGTAATTAGTATATTTATTTCACATGCTAGATTAGGTAAATCTATATTATGGACTATATTTTAGTGTAAATCTAAATATTTTCATTCCTTTCAAATAACTTTGTTTGCTTTGGTTTTATCTTATAAAATGAAAAAAGCACATAAAACACCATCACATCATCTCTTCAATAGTTATCTTGGAATAACCTTGGGAATATGAGTATATTAAGGTTGGCATTTTTTTTTTTGAATGTAAAAATATAGTGAACTTGATGTGAAAGGATTCTCCTTTTGAATTTTTTCCTTTTTTTTCCACCACCTTTTCTACTCTTCCAGTTATTCTGTGGGTGTTTTTACACTCCCAAAATATGTATAGATAGGAACTTGAAAGGAATTTTGACCTTGAGGCTAATAAAACAAGTGTTCAACCTCTAGGTACAACTTTTCTCTTTAGTTGGATTAACACATCTAATCAAAACATGGACAACTAGTCTGTATTTTACAACTCTTCTTCTTTTTCACTACAAATCAAATATCATATATTGAGTCAAGTGTTACTAGATCCTTTAGATACTATGAGTAATTAAAGAGACTCTAATGACATGAATATTACAAAGCCTAAATACTAGACATTACATTAGTATAAAAAGCCTTAATAATGAATGTATGATGAGATTAGATTAATACACTAAAAGTATTTTTATTTTAGAAGATGGTATAAGTAGATTAAAACTACCTCCACTTCCTTAAAACACTAATAAAACCACTTTCATACCTTTTGAGTAGACCATGATGACTCTTTTATAGCGATCCAACAAAAACCAATTTATTATAGGTTACCAATCTCTCCTTTCTGAGCCTCTTGTGAGAGAGGCTCCTAAAACTACTACCAATGTTACATTAAATGAGCTCATCTCCACCTCGATGGGTTGAATTATATATTTTGAGAGTAACCAAGCCTCTCTCTAATATAGGTAAGGGATGAACTCAAACCTCAATAATTAAGGTCATGCCTCTTCTATTCCCATCCGGTGGCATCTTATCAACTACCACAATAAGAACCCAATTATTTTCTAACCAGTTATATGACAATCCAAAACCTTGGGAATATTATTACCTTTAAAATCCCAAATCAGGTATCATAATGCATACCCCCACACATCAACCTCCTAATCACATTTCCATTAGTGGTCCCTTCTCTTATGTTACCCCAAACAATATGATGGATAACACACCACCACCCATAACTCTTACTAATTACGTGTCAAGTAGTATACTGCCCATGTATATTCCACCTATGCAAGTGTCAGTTGGCACACCCCCTTATAATTTTATATAGTTGTATTATCATGTTTCCAATTCCACCTAGCTAGATATATATTTTATGGCATACTATAATCTGCCCACTCAGGTGACATCTTTTTCCCTTGGTGGTTTTGTGGTTAATTATTATCTAAATCCTCTTCCCCAAGCTTATCCAAAGACTAAATATATAAAAGAGCCTCTTGATCACATAATTCAAGGGGTTATCTTATCATGTCCATTACTGAATTTCAAAAATATAAAGGGGAAGGAGATTGAGATACACATGTCAAAGCATATGCCACAACCATTATATATCTTCTCCCTTGTGATGGGGTAGTGGCCAAAATATTTCCCAAAACTCTTGAATGAATTTCCTTAGACTGGCACTACTATATATTTAAGGCTTCCATCCATTAGTTCTTTCAACTTATGGTTGAATTCTTAAAAGTGTTCGACATGAACAAGATTATTTTAACTGACATACATGACTTCATATACATTAATCAAGAACCTGATGAGTCTACTCCCCACTTTATTTCAAGGTGGTGGCTAGTACTCTATTCTTCCACCAATGGCCTACACATGAACCAAATATATTTGTGAGATCTTTTTTTTACACTCTCTTAACAAATAAATTAGGGAATGTGCAAAAATTTCCCTACAAATCTTATGAAGAAGTGTTATAAAGAGTGATTAGAATAGACCAAGTGACCATAGATAGTTCCCATAGGACCTATGATCAAATGAGTGAATTTTTTACCCTAATAAAAATAATGGGGGTTTTAAAAATTTAAATAAAAATAATTACATTAACCAATATCCTAATATTCTAAACCTTAACCAAAATGTTATCATAAATGGTGTGACAAACTAACCCAAGAAGATAAATGTTGTAAACAACATGCAAAATCAAGAAATGAATAAAAATAACAACAATAACAATGGAGGTGTGAGGAATCCAAACCCTTCACCTACATTTCATGCAATATATTTTGGCATTCCACCACTTGTGATAACCATTATAAAAAGTAATACAAAAACTAGTATCAAAATCTTAACCAAAACCAAAATGCTCAATTTCAAAACCAATGTTTCTATCTAAACAACAATCAATAGAGGTTTGGTCAACATAATTAGAACCAAATATGAATGGATTATGATCCCAATGTGTACTGAAATTTTCATAAGATCATCTATTTAGGCACTCTCCCATGTATGGAGAATGATAAGTTCATCCAACAATTCCATGCAGATCAATGATAGACATTTGTGGACATGTTTTTGGTAAATGTGAATGTGAATCCATGTTTTAAACTAATTTTTATTGATGAGTTAGATTAATATAATTAATATATAAATTTTAAATATAATTAACATCAATAAATATGGCATTCAAGCATTCATCAAAACATAAAATACTGAGATTGATTCTTTTAATTTGATAAGGGCATATAATAAATATATAAAATACCAAATAGATCATGATACTTAGATTTTATAGGTGAATATCTAACTATGACTAAATTCTAGAAGTGAAAATTAGGGATAAGCACACTATAGTTCATTCGGTTCTAAAATTGATTTTTTATTTGCCCTAGGTTAGTTCCATAGGATAGAGTTAGTATTATTTATCGATATTGACTTGTTGGTAAATATTAATCTACATGGAAGTATGACATAGTGACTATTTGGTCACCTATGACTATGTTTTCTTACTTTATGTTTGAGATATTAAACCTTGATGACATGAAGAGATCTATAAATCAATCTAATTTACATTGAAACCCTATATGTGCTTATGAGGGCTATAAACCTATAAAAATAGGGAAAAATTTTAATGGACTGATCTCTCCAAAATAATCCCTACCTAATGATTGATTATTACCTACATATCTAATACATCTAAGAGAGAAATAAATCCACATGTAGTTCTCCTAGCTAATGTGATTATGAAATTATGGTGTATGTAACTAATGATTGATCTGGATACTTAAAAATTCTTGATTTGACTTTGATTTTGAATGATTTAGACTTGGATTGTGATTGATCCTAGTGATATGTTTTAAAATTAGGAAGAATAGGGTAGATTTTTTCAATGTGCAATAATGTATAAATGTATAATAGATAAGTGCCCAGTCCCTTTTGAATGAGACATTGATTTGTTTATATAGGGATCCAATTGAATAATTCCTTATGTAATTAACATGTTAAGATTATTGGCTAACCCTAAGTATGGGTTTGATTTTACAAAATATCCATTTCTGGGAGTGGGTAAGTTTTGACTAATGTAAGTCATTATCGACTAGGAATAATGATCCTAACTAGTAGAACTAACCCATGTACAGGTGGAATAAACTAAGAGCTTGGCAATGTTTTTATAGCATATTTAATAGGTTTGAAATATACATTGAGTTATCTCTAGGTGTATAAAAAAATGGAAGGATTGACTCATAAAATATCATGCAAGTGTGAGATTAGGGAAAATTAGGACCTTATTTTAATGCTCAAATCATTTGTGATAGATATGTGTCAAGATTTCCATTTTCAAGAACCAAATACCAGATTTTAGCATTTACAAGTACCCCATTTCTAGTAATGAGATTATTAGAGTAAAAGGATAAAATATATGTGAGTATGTAAAACACACTCAGCCTTTTTTGAGATGGCTCTAATGTACAACTTTATTATATACAAACTTGTAATGAATGTGAAATCTAAAATATGAAAAACTAAAAGATCAAGGGTTAGAGTACACATGTGTGATGGTGCAAACCATGTTTCCTTCATAACTTATTAGAGATGATACTTCCTAATTGAATCATTTGAGATCTGGGGCGATTATGTGTAAACTTGTGTAACTATGTAGGATCTTGAGTTGGGAAGCAAACATGCCCCAACCCTCATGAATGTGAGGAAAATTACACAATGTAATAACCTAAATAAATACGTAGGAAAAAGAGAGATATCCATATGGTTAGGTTCAACTCAAAAATAAATCACTACACAAGTATATGAGAGAACCAGTCATGCAAGGTACATTCAAAATGAATCAACTAATAAAAATAGATTATAGATTCAAATGTAATATTTCATTCCACTTTGATCAAGATCTATCCAAGAAAAAAAAACTTGATCATAAAGGATTGAACAATGTTCATCCCCCATCATGTATGAAAGTTTTGATTATGTAGTTTCACTAAATGTAGAATATAATGCATGATCAAAAGATAATGGACCATGTACATGCCCCCATTATGATTGAAAATATGATAACTATGAAATAAAATGACAACCAATTTCCATTAACTATAACTATGTTATTATGTATATGTGCATGAACCAGTATCATGTCCCCTAAATATGTACCAATTGATATAGGATGTTATGCATCTATATGCTAAATTTAAGAACCTGTCTCTCAAATGTATTTGTATGTGAAACATGTAGTTATATTCCTATAAATTTTTGTGCATATTACCATGCATATGCCCCAAAATGTGTATGAAATGATCTAATTTCTATAAAATGAATGCATATACATGGAATATACCCTTTTAGTCAAATGTATGTAAAGTGAATGCATATATATGGAATATACCCCTATAATCTATACCAATATGATAATGTATGTCATGTATATAAATCCTTTGATATCTGAATCACCACAAATATATAAAATCTATGAAACCAATACTTTGATCTAATTTTGTACTCATGGAGGCTTATATTTCTATGAAAATCCCATTGTAATGCCCTACCTTTTGAAATGAGGAATGTATCTTCTAAGTCAATCATCTCAAAATAATAATGAACAATATCATGTAATGTATAAAGATAACATTATGTAATATTATTTTATCAAATGGGAATATTTCATCATAGTAATTATGTATTAATCAAGTCATTTATGTAACATGTGGAATAAAAGGTATGTAAATTCAAGGTATAGATAAATGTATCAATAAAGCAAGTAGTATAAGTATAAATAAATAAGATTACATAGTAGCAATGCATGACATAAATCATAGCACCCCTCAATGTTAGTGTTGTCACAAAATATTTCACCCTAGAGGAGAATGTTTAATCATACTCTATATTTGGGAAACATGGGAATATTTATATGTATGTGGGTGTACCTATAGCAGAAGTAGACCTCTAGGTTTAAGGGCTAGCTCCTTGAATATGCCTTGAAGTGTTTATCACCTAAAATAGTTGATTATTTATGGGAAAAGGGATACAAGTTTACATGAAATGAAAATAATCTAAGGGGGTGATAAAATAAAAGTATTTCCACAATACTCATACTTATTTCACTAAAATACAAGGCCTAAAACACTAGTTTAAAATTCCTAGAATGCACTAGCATTAGTATTTCAATATGAAGGTGTTGTGCATGAAGACTATCCAAGGTAATTGAAACCATAGATCAGTTACAGCTAATAAGAACTCATTTTACACTTGATAACAAATCCATACACTTAACAACACTTCATATGACCTGTTAGAGTGAAGTCGCTTGCATCAAACATGGAAGGATTGAGAGAAATCAAGGATAGATAGATATCTCTTAATTATTCACTATACATCTCTTAACATAATTTGACAAGATGAGATATGAACTCAAACCAAATTTCATTTATTTTTCTAAGGTAAATTAAAATTTCAAAACCAATAGGGCTTCACCATACATGGTTTGGTATATCTCTAAAAGAGCCAAAATGGATACTACTTATAGAATTTGAGAAAGAAGAGAAGAGAATGAAGTCCAAGAGTCAATATGACATGTGTCATGCTAATAAAAAAAGTTACACATGTAGGAGAGATGGGTATGAAATATTTATTTCAAGGTCTACTTAGACAAATGTCCCTCAAAACATGAAAATCCTAAAATGTGGCATAGGATTCCTCATTGCTTGCTCAAAAAATTGCCTTCAACATTTGGCCTTATGAGAACATCCATAGATGAATAGGGATATATGTTATGATTACACTAAGAGGGAGGGGTTTTATACATGATCTAAAATTTATTAGTTTCATCCCTAATCATCAATATTCTTCTGGACATGAGCTATCAATGCCTATAGTCTAAATAACTCATGTTTCACTCACCTTGCACACCTTGCACACTTGGCACTAAGGTTTCATTTAGTTTTCTAATATGATCCATACCAAGGAGTGTATTAAACCTTTTATGACCTCTCATGTAATTATATTCCTTAGTAATTCCTTAAAATGACTCACACTTCAATTTTTCACTCTCTTACTAGCTTGTTCACTAGGCCATTTTAGACTGGCTAGAGTGGAGGTACTTGTAAAAGTACTTGTGAGTTTTAATAAAGCATGAAATTTATATTATATTATATATTAGGTCCCAATATACCCCCCCCCAAGTTATTTTCATCTCTTTAAAACCTTCCATACCTGCACAACACACAAAAATATCAAATAAACCAATTATGTGCCATATCCGTACAAGTAGGGTACTACTCATTATGATAGGAAGGTGATCTAGAAATCCATATGAAAGATCCAAGTCATTTCCCAATCAAAATCTCTCTTATGTGCTTTTCCAACTTCATCTTCTCTATTTGGGTCATTAACCAAGGTTTTGGAGGCTTTTATGCAGTTTTAGCCTCTAAGGATTGTTCATGAGATTGTGACTTTAATCCTCAAAAAAAATTCACTAAAACCTTATTTAATACTCTATATAACATATCTAAAACTCTCAAACTCCCATGCTAAACCTCCAATTAGGTGTGACCTTCCAAACCTACTTACTCAAGTTCCCTTCTTCATTATGCACACCTTGAACTGGTTTGAGCCAAGAAATGGCTTTCATGTGATTTCCTTTGCACTATAAGAGTTTGGAAACACCTGATATATCCCTAAAAACATGTTATAATGAGTTTTAATTTCCATTTAATTTCAAAATTGGTAGCAAACCCTCAAATGGGAAATAAGCCTAGTCTAGACCTAAAGGTCTTTGACTATATACCTATATGTTTGGGTCATCTTGATTTACATTCAAACACCAGAGAGACATTTACCATGTTTTTCCATGCCTATCACTATTTCCATATTCCTAAGGGGCCTTATTCAATCCTCAACTCACCCTTCTATCTCTTCATGTTAAGCCTGCAGGATTACAAATTTTGGGAGTGCCCTCTGTCTGAGATAGAATAGATGGCATATCCCCTATTGACCTAAAAAAAACAAAGCAAGATGGGATTCTCAAAATGGTAAGGACCCTCTTCACCAATTTCCATGGATATATCACCTCAATATCTCTTTTAACACCTTCAAAACCTAAGATAGACCCTTGACTGTGTGTAGGCTTCAAGTATGTGATTGCATGTTACCCTATTGAAACTCTCCTTCCCCTATTTCCATGTTATAAGAGTTCCATGTAATGGTAATTCTACTTTGGAACCCTTTTCAAACATTCCCACATTTAACCTCTTTGCTAGTTCCTCAAGATAGGGCTCCTACTTGACAAGTTTAGGTGGCAAGCCACTGTGACTATGTTTTGAGTTTCACCATGCCTGTAGGTGTATGCTAAAAAATTTGGACCTCTTGACATATTTACATGCTTACTTAGAGTCTTCAAGATCATCTCATAATTATTAATACTTATTTCAAGCATACGTATGTCAAACTAGTCTTTAGACTGCTAGACTTTGATGCTTTATCAACTTATAGTTGACTATAGGTGTTTATTTTAAAGGTTAAGGACACTTACAGGTTATGTTTTAACTTCTAAGAACTTGGGTTTCTCATCTTAGGATCATCTTAAGGTCTTAGAGGCATTTTTGAACTATTCAAATTCTCATGTTTGTAGTTCTAACTACCAATGTTCACCTTATGAGTTGTAGGCACCTATAGATAGGTTGTAGGTGACCTTTCTAAGCAAGGGTACACCTATATGTGTGTATATGGACCAACAACTTTGTACCCTAGCTCTCTTTGATGTTATTTGAATCATTAATTTTATTCTCACTCCAATGGAAACATTATTCAAGGTGATATGATTTATGCCACAACCTTAGGGTGTGAAGGTCATTTAGAAGATCAAATCCTCTAGACAACACTACCTTTCTATAGTGAACAAATGTAAGGTTTGAGAGTCTCATTTTCATCACTTGTGGGAATCAAACATCCACATCTCTAAAAAATTTTCTCCCTTTCATGAGGGATACAAGATTGAATCATCAAAACTCACATAGGTTTTCTATGACCTCATCAAATGGCAGCCTCAAAACCACCTAGGGCTCGATTTTGGAACTCTTAGAGAATCTATCCCTAAAGCATAGTCACCTCACTTGAGGTTACTTCTTGACTCTACTTGCCCATTCAATGATTAAAATATGTTTTACAAAGTACCTTCAACATCCTCAAGCTTCATGAGGGTTTCAAAGTATGTCAAATCTCTCCATGACCATGCTCAAGTTTTGTGTAAGGCCGCTTGTAGATACACACACAACAGTACATAAGGTAGTGAAGGTAAACATGGGTAGTGTGTATGATGTATGACCTTGTACTTGGTTATCAAGGAATATACCTCTTCTTATTACTTTATTAAAGCCTCAAAAGATAATAGAACATCCTTATGAAACAATCCTAAATCTTTGTTAGTGCCACCTATAGTTGGACATTTCAATGTACAGGCAGCGAGTTATGGATATAGGCTCTATGTATGGAGTGTGACCTTATGGTTCATCTTGAAAATATTCACCTTATCCAAATAATACCATTTAACCATGAATTTATTTAAACCAAGTAATTTCTCCTTTCCAACTTGATTAGTCTTCTCTATAACACCTATAGGTGCTCATCAATGGAGTATAACTGTGTGTGTAGAGGTATTGGTCATCACAGTTTGCATACATCACTTGAGAGAATCTCCTCATGCTTGGTTTAATTTTTCATACTAAAATAAATTTCTCAACCTCCTTAGGAACTTAATTACACCTCTATGGACATGATCAAATCCCTCATACATCATGACTACAAATGGAACTTGCAAGGAATTGACAATGAATCACTTATGACTGTAACTCCATGAATGATAGATTTAGAGAGTGAGATTGAAAGAATATGGGATAAGGAGGAAATTTGAAGAATGAAAAAAACATATCACCATCCTAAAAAACCACTAAAAGGATATGAAACATCTGTAAATGATGTAAACCTATCTGCAACTCCATGTGAGACCAACTTATAATTTGAGATGTTGTACTCATCAACTCAACTCCAATAATGAAACCAAATCTATAAAACATGTGTGAAATATTTCCACATCCTTTTAAATCAATATCATTAATTATATTGTACGGACCTACTCATATAAGATAAAAACTTGTAGGGTGTGGGAAACAACATGAAAAAAAAAACTAGTCCACTTCTGAAAGATGGTTCATAAAGTATAAGTGATCAAAATTGGAAATATTTCCATGTAAATTAATTATACTTAGTTTAATAAATCCCCCTAGAGGCATTTGACCTAAAACTCTCCCATTGGCCATACAAATAAGAAACATGTTGACCAATTTTGCATGTCTAAAAGGGTGATGAAGGAATAGAATGGTTTTTGACTATTTTATAGAATTACTAAGTAGTTAAAATGTTAATATGAGTATATATAAGTTGAATATACACTGGATAATATTCACACACATGCCACCTTCCTTTAGAGGTCGTATAACTCCCAAAACTATCCAAATTACCACCTTTCTTCTTGTTTCAGCATAGTACCTACAAGTTTTAGTTATAAAATGACATTAATAACATATAAATGACACATACACATTGAGAAAGACTTTATAACACTTGTATTGGTTATAAAACCATACCACCTTCATAAATAAGTCTAATATGACCCCTAAATGACATAAAATGACATAAAGACTAAATATGACCATAACCAAGGATAATACCACATTAAATCACATAAAAAGTACTATGTCACACCTTATGACATTATATTAGACCCATATACAAGTTTTTTACTATAGGGGGTTGACCTATTTTTACTTATGGTTAAAATAGTCGACATTCTTGGTGATTTCCAAGGGTGGCATGCTTGTTATGCCCAAAACTAATAACCATTTCCTATCCATTCAGATATGGAGTCACCTATGCAAAAATATAATACTAAACCTACTTTTTTAACAAACCAATACCCAAAAAATAAAAATAACAAGAAACACAAAATAAGAAACTAAGAAAACACACACTTGTGCTTTATGAGCACTTATGGAACACACACAAAAACCTAACTAGCTAACTCAAACACAAACTAACCTAAAAGAAACACTTCCTCCTAGATCAAAGGGGAAGTTTGAAAACCTTCTTGATTCATGAAATGAAGTATTAAATGAGGTATGTATCCTTTTAACCCTTGGCATTGATTCTTCCATCTTCTTCGTGGTGTTTGCCTACTTCATTGGCATGATGTTCAATGAAAACCAAGCAGCTCCAACCAAGTTATCTATGGAAATGAAATCTTATTTCATCTAACTAGCCTCAACTTTCTCATAGGACTCCTCATCTACAACCTCCAATGGTGGTTCAAAAAAACATACCTTCTTAGTTTCCATGGTGCTCTCAATAAGATTAGGTTTCCTCTCAGCTGCAAGTGTTTCAAGCTCATCTAGGAGCTCTACATAGTCTACCCAATCTTGGTCATTATCTTCCATGGAAAATTATTTCTCCACCTTCTCATGTGCTTGTCCCTAAACTTGGAAAAGTTCCTTAAGCTCTTGAAAGATTTGCATTTGTTGTTGCCAATCATCCTTGTTCTCCTTATCTTCTAAAACCACCACCTCTTCAACCTTCTCTTCTTGACATATGAGGTCATCAATCTGATCTTATTTATGCTCCAATAAATCTATGTGTGATTCAACATTAGGATGAGGTATATAATACTATTCAAGGACTACATCTTCTACCTTGGTCTCACGAGACTCTTTTAGAATTAAAACTTCTTGATGGATGACTTGAATTTCACCTTCATCCTTGATAGCACACTCAACTATAGGTTTGTTAGGATCATCAACCACCTCATGATCAAATATGGAGTCTTCTTCAAATACCTTTCTTTTCAAGTCTTGGCCACAATCCTCATGGATAGTTACAAAAGAGTCTTCAATATGTTTCTCTTCACTCAAGAAGGTGGAGTTAAATTTGTGTTAACCAAGGGGAGTCCCTATGGTGATTTCTTCTTCATAGTCACTCATGACATCTTCTTGATCAACTATGACTTGAACTCTTTCCTCTTCATTTGCTTCCCTCAAAATAGGATCTTTTTTAAGAAAGGGTGAGATATAAGGTTGATGAATAGGCTCATGAGTTGGAGGTGATTATTGTGGTGTGGAGGGCTTGTGAATGGACATAGGAAAGAGGACTTCACTAGTAATCTCATGGGGAAGTGACAATTTGGGTTGGTTAAAAGGAAAGACACCTATATGAGTAGAAGTTACACCTTGCCAATAGCCTCATTGGGGATCTTCAATAGTAAAATGTTCATTTTTAGGTTCCTTTTCTTCCCACATATTTAGCCTACTTATTGAGCATTGGTCACACTTCTTTGCCAAGTACATCTACACTTTGATCTCCCATTAAGTTCTTTCTAACTCTTCAAACATCCCCAACACCTACATACAACTTTGGGCAACACCTCCTAACCATTCTAAAATATTATTAGGGAGCACATCATACTCATCATCCCATGTTCTCATATTCTCTTTTAAGACTAAAAAATGTGGCATCAGTGCTAACAAATATTTGATATAAGATAGGGTTAATGGAGGAGGATAAGGGTAATGATGGGGATCAAGGCCAGCTTTAACTTGTTGTAATTAAGTCTGTAAGAATTCACATATTGCCTCTTGATATCTTGATTTAGAATCCATGGAACCATCTAATTTTTCATGGTGAGACTCATAGGAATCTTCTTGAGTTTGATAGGCATCATGGTATGGTTGGTATGACTCATATTGGGATTGATAAGAAGGCATTTCTTGATAGTTTTTTTGGTATCCTTCCTCATATGGTTGTCCAAGAACATGATGTCTATATGGGGATGGAAATAGAGGACAATAGGGTTTTCATGGATCATAGTATTGGTTGTTATTGTGATAGGATTATTGAAGAATATAATGTGGTTCATAGCAAGGCTAATAGGGAGGCTCATGATAGGGGTATTCACCATAGTTGTTCATATCAACCTCATATGTTAAATGAGATACAATTACTAATCAAAACCTTCAATAAAAGGTACTTGGGCTGCTTAAAACTATAAGTTTTCATTTGGAGTCACCATTAGTGCTATCTTACTCACTTTTAAAAGCTAATTAGAGGAAAGACACACCAACAATATTTCCACTCTCTTAGACCTTGGTCCCACTGGGTATGTCAGAACCATTGTCACCAAATCTTGCACCCTAGAAGAGGGTATTCAAGCCTCCTCTATATTTGGGAAACATGGGAATACTTTTAGGTATGTGGGTGTACCTATAGCAGAAGTAGACCTCTAGGTTTAGAGGCTAGCTCCTTGAATATGCCTTGAAGTGTTTATCACCTAAATTAGTTGATTGTTTTTGGGAAAAGGGATAAAATTTTGCATGAAATGAAACTAATCTAAGGGGGTGATACACCATAAGAATTTTCACAAGACTATAATAATTTTTTCACTAAGATACAAGGCCTAAAACACTAGTTTAAAATTCCTAGAATGCTCTAGCATTAGTATTTCAATATGAAGGTGACGTGCATGAAGACTATTGAAGGTAAGTGAAACCATAGATTAGTTACAAATACTAAGGACTCATTGTAAACTTGAGAATAGATCCATACACTTAACAAAACTTCATATGACCTATGTTTTAATATTTTTAGGAAGCTAGGTTCTAGTTCCTAAATGATAAATAGCTCTAGAGTATGGGGAAATTTTCAATCAAATGTAGTAAAGTACAGGTTTACATCAAATTGATCAAATTAGTTTGCATAAAGGAGAAAAGTACTTATCTAGACAAATAGGATGATTCTGATGATTCATAGTCTAGAAACTTATACATATGATTAGGTACTATCTGGAACATGGATCTATCTTTCAATTTGTGAAAGGATACGAGCACCCAAAATAGGATACCCTAGTGTCTAGTGTCGTAGTCCTACCCTAGTGCTATTGTCTTAAAGATCTAAGCTTTCTGGGTTTTGTTCACCAAGTCTGTGTGACCCTATTTATGAAATATTGAGGCCTAAAATTATATGGAGCTCTTTATATGTCCATTTTAGTCTTCAATACATGTATTCATATACACACATACAAACAACAAATACATCAAAAGTAAAAGGGGGGAAACTGGGTTAGGGGAAGAATGATCATACAGTCAAGAACCCATGTTGTTTTGATTGATGCCTACATTAACCCTCAAGCTAGGGTCTTAGATATGATGTAGTTCTCCCTTAGGGAATGTGCATAATCAACATGCAAGATAGATGTAAGAATGAATTTTGCCTAGGCCCCTCCTTGATCAAGCATGCAAGTCTATATGTGATGCAGAATGCTAACCTATACTATTGATTGATTTTTATTATGTCTAATGTGCCAAAGTAGTAAGTACTAGATATAAAATGCCTTGTTAAGTCCTTTAAATATGAGACTCTTTGTTTTTAATTTAGGAGATTTATTTTCATTTGGCTGACATTGGAAACCTTAAGAATGAATCAAAGAAAAGGTTTAAGACTTATCTTGTGGAAGAAACTAACCATTAGAATCAAATTTGCACTTGGAAAACAACATCAGAAATTGGACACCCTAGGTTTTAGCATTGTAGTCCTATTTGGGCACTATTTTCTGAAGGATATGAGACCTAGGGGGATGGAATAAGCATGGAAAAAGTAACCTAGGTCAGTAAGGGTTAAGTCTGGAAGGTTAGGAATGATTGGGAATGGTTAAAAAAGTGTCTAGGGTATGAAACACGACCAAGGCAAATTAGATAAAAATACATGGTTAGATGCGAATAAGACTCATACTCTCTAGTCAGAGTCTCCTGTGAAAAGACATGAATGTGTGGTTTCTTGACCAATTTATGATGTATACATTTGTACCCCTTTTAATCTAGTGATGCAATGAAATGAAATACTAGAGTAAAATGAAGAAGAAAATGCATCTCTAAACTTACATATGTGGAGATAAGTGTGCTGAAAGAGGGTCCAACTTCCTGGCTAGGGAAGTGGATAGGGAACTAAATAGTGCCTAGAGAAAGAAGGAATCCCTAAAATAGATACCTCCTGTACTGAATCTAAATAATGCCTGGAGAAAGAAGGAATCCCTAAAATGGATTCCCCTTGTATTGAATCTAAATGAGAAATGGGAAATGTTCAAAGGCCCAAAACTAATGTCTGCCCTCTATCCCACATAAACTCATGTAATTTGGAATGTGTGTATAGAATTTGTATGTTGTGAAGAGCAAGATCTATCATGCCTCCACTCTGAATAATATGAACTAGAAATGAGAAGTGCTCAGATGTCCAAAACTAATGTGTGCCCTCTGTCTTGCATAAACTTCTGGGTTTGAGTAATATTATGGACCAACCATTGCAAATGATCATATGGTCCAACTTGGTGACAACCTCAATAAGCCTAGGTGTAATCTAAAAATTTTGGTAAATACGTAAGAAGGAAATGGCATGTCTTGCCATTCCAATCTATATAATCCTAGGTGTTGAATAATATGTTTATCTATGTTATTCCCCCAAATTTGGTATGTGAGTGATGCATCTAAATAATCTATTAGTTTGTATAACCACATGTGTCATGATCTATCGTGTCATGTCCCATGTGCAAAACTAGAGATCAAAATAATGTGCTTTATGTTATGCTTATAATATACTATTTGGTCTTGTGACTATGTCATGTTGTATGAAGCTATATGTATGAGATGTGTAGTAATGTACATGCCCTCAAATCTAGTATCTAAGTTTGAGTCTGTATCAAAGTCACTATGAGTCCATATAATCTAGATCACTATATCTGAATAGTCTATGTATCTATAAACTAATGGTATATCCCTCTAGATGTCTGAGTGATGTTGAGTGACCCATATATTCTGAACCATTGTATAATCTTGCCAATTTATACTAATTAATGTTGATAATCTAGTTTTTGGAGGTGTAAAATCCATGCTAAGTGACCCATGTAGTTTGAATCATTGTATGTTTTGACTAATTTGAGCTCAATCTGATAATCAAACTACTGGAGGTGTGAGAAACAAGGTGTATTTACCTATAGGAATAGATAGAGATACTAGGTAATTTTTAGAGATAGTAGGAATGATTGCCCCCTTTTGGGGAGAGGGACAAGATCTATGATAGAGGAGGCTGAGCCAAAAGTGATGACTAGTGGCGAGTGAATAGTAATTAGATTGGCATGTAGTGAATAGATCGAAAGTCTTTTATTTGACTGGTGAGAGTTGAATTACTAGGATTGAAATGTTTTCTTGATTGGTTAGGACCCAATTTTGTGTGTGGGTATAGTAGAGATTAGAAATATTCATGTCAATGTAGGCAAATTAGGTGGTAGTAGATTGAATGGATTGAAAAGTTGATTGATTTGGTTGGGTTATTTGAACAAGTTTTTGATTGATAGGTACCAATTTGTATGTCAAGGTATAAAAGAGGTATAGGGATGTGTGTATGCCATAGTAGGCAAATGATGTAATGAGAGAGCAAAGAATATGTGATGTTGAAGGTATCATTATCATGATTTTGTTAAATAAAATGGTTTGTAAAATGGAGTTATGGGGTTTTAGTTATGGGCAAAATGGTGTTTTGATTTTGAATAAAAAAGTTGGTTGATATAGGAATTTTGATTGACTTTGGGTTCATTTGTGCATTGAGTAGTTTGATATATTTGAGCTCTGGAGTGAGAAAATGCCTAGGAGATGAGCACCTTCTGCAACCCATTTTGAGTAGCTAGTAGCCTAGATTCAGGGTAGTGGAGCTATTACCCTAGTACCTAGTTTTTGCCTTTTCAAAATCTTGATTTTGACATTTTTAAGCTATTTTAAATAGTCTAGGAAATGTTTAGCTAGTTACGACACTCCTTTCCTGGAGGCAGCACTCCTATCCAAGATGCAGTGTTATTGTCCAAGTTTTAGCATTATTTTTTAGCGCTAGTGTCCTTCTATAGCATTGTTGTCTACTAAGGATAGTTTTTTTAGTTTCTGAGTTATTTCATATTGTTGTGTGGCTTAGCTATGTTTCTTGTCATGATTGAGTGATATATATATATATATATATATATATTGTTTTTTATGTTTTTAGGGTGAGGTACAGATGAGAGACTTCCACAAAGGCCAGGTGATGGAGACATTGAGGATGTTACCCTTGTCAGTTGATAAGAGATTCATGATAGATAGAGTAGGATTGGGTCATCTATGTGACTTAGGTACTATGAATTAGGATAGGTATTTGATCATCACCTTATGTGAGAGATGGAATGTAGACACTTGTACATTCAAGTGTCTTATAGGGGAGATCACTGTGACCCTAGAGGATGTGTATCAGATTCTACATTTACCAGTTAGTGGGTGACAGGTGACATTACAAGATGATATGGGTGTTGATGCCATTGATCGTGCATCCTTGTATTTTGTTGGTGTGCCTTCAAGTGCACACCAAAGAGGTACTAATAGTGATGTATTACTATTAATTATTATGCAGTTAAGTGTTTTGCACCTTTGGAAGTGGTTAGCCATGTTGTTGGCTTCATTTATTATAGTGGATGGTAGCAGAGTTTCTATTGCCTATAAGAGGTATAGGGTGGTTTAGAGTGTTGAGATGTATGTTATTATGTTCTCGTGGGGTAGGACTATGCTTACCCATTTATACAGAGATTTATATATATTTACATAGGAGGCATTTAGTGGTGGTGTGGGTGTGCCTACTCTATTACATTATTGGGCTTATGAGCACATAACATTTATGTGACCAATTGGGTTGCTAAGGGAGAGTTGGGAACCTTCACATCCATTTGGTGAGTCATGGATGAGTGATTTGGCTATCTGATCTCCTCGGATAGATCACTGTAGATGAATTTTAGATAGACTGGAGGTCCATGATATCATATGGAGGCCTTATAGAGGATACCTTAGGTGGGAGGAGGATGGAGAGTAGTTTAGATATATGAGGTTCAATCGTTGGATACATGACTGTTGGGTTCGAGTGTGTGAGCACTTTCATTATGACCACGTGACTATGCAATTTGGAGTTTGATAGGATGTTCCTCTTACAACATGGGTATGGTTAAGGAATTCATGCGCACTAATGAGAGTAGGATCTCATGCGAGACCCACTAAGGTTGAGTTGGCACCATTACCTTTAGATGCATGAGATGTGGCTATAGATATTCCTAATCTATATGATGTAAGATGTATTGAGGCATATATTGCATGGAGGGTTAGGCATCAGTGGGCTCCATTATATCCTATTAATGGAGTGGATGCTCCCATGTATGAAGATCTTGAGCTGATCCAAATGATGGGAAGTAAGTAGTGATTGTATTTGAATTGTGCCTATATATGTGCTTTAGTTTGATTTGAAAGTATATATCTAATGTAGTGTTGTACTTTTTATGCATGTAGGTGGAGTGGGAGGTGCACAAGATGAGGCACCTACTGGGGTAGGGAGGGGAGATGATGAGCTCTTAGAGACCATCATTAAGTTGACACTCTAAAATATCATGTGACATGTTCTTGATGATGTGGTGGAGAAGGGTTTGATAAAGTAGGTGATGTTTATAGCTGGTATTTATGCTCATTTTTTTGATAGGGATGTTATAGCTACAACTACATATTTTAGGGTAGTAGGAGAGAGAGATGATCTGAGAGCGAAGTTGGATAGGTGTAGGATGCCCCCACTTGATTGTGGCATGGTGAGCATGAAGATTGTGGATTATTATATGGATCTTCAATGGTTCTATGCAGACTTTTGTGAGGATCATGGTCAGCTATTGGAGTGAGATAGTCAGTGTAAGAGGTATTCGAGAGCTTGAGGAGGTATGGGTATGTCAAGCACGAGACTAGATTATGGGACTAGTACTAGAGGAGAGAGTGAGAGTGAGAGTGATGGCATGATGTCCATTCATGATTGATTATATTTGATACATTGTATATGTATTTGAAAACTTTATTATATATATATATATTGATTTGAGTTTCGATTTACTCGTATTCATGTTATGGATTCTATAATATATTGGTATTGTAATGTTTTGATTTGAAATAGTTTATTTGATGTTGATGTTGTATATACTTGGTAAATGGTACTTGGGATATGTGATTTGATTATTTTTGATATATTTGGTAAGATGGCATTTAGGATGTGATTCACTTGTTCAAGATATGTTTAGATGTGATGTATGATCTGTAATCATATGTAAGCTATAATTTTGTTGGTTTTTGTAATTGGTAAAATTGATTTGGTAAGTAAATTAGTTTGCAAGTAGGATATAAGTAAGGTCTAGATTTTGAGATTGGTAACTTGTTTAGATAAGTTGAGTTAATTTGAGATTGATAAAGGGTTTGGATCAGTTGATTTGGTAAGATCTAGACTTTGATAGGTTGGTTTTGGGCATTGGATAGTTTAGAGGTAATTAGGAATGTTAGTTATAATTTGAGATTGATAAAGGGTTTGGATCAGTTGATTTGGTAAGGTCTAGACTTTGATAGGTTGGTTTTGGGTAATGGATAGTTTAGAGGTAATTAGGAATGTTAGTTATTAGTAGGGGTATGTAAGGTAGCATTGTGTGTGTACTACTTCCCTAAGAGTGGATCAAGAATACAAAGGTTAGCGAGAGTTTTGGCCCCATCCTTGCCTAGCTAAGTGAAGCTTACAAACTAAAATCGATATGATTGTACGTTGTATTATTCTTTATTGTATCACTATCTAAACCCTATCAGCCAACTGAACAAGTGCCCATACTACTCATGTTGTGTAGAAATGTATGTTGTATTTGATACTACTTATTATGAACTAACTATAGTTGTACATGGAGACTCTGAAAAATGTAGCTATATTGGATGTGCAACTAAATTTTTGTGTTGTGGAGGAGGCTCATCTATTCACAATTGTAGTGGATCACTACATGAAATAACACCCTATGTCCTCTACTATGATGCATATGACTAAGTAATAGATTGATATGGAACTATAACATGTGATGGGGGTTCATCTAATTTAATTGTAGAGGGTTGCTACATGAGATAAGACCCTAAAATCTTAGTTGTAGTGAATATCTCTCTAGAATAGTACTTTGTTGTGGTGCCTGTGACTATGTTGGATATGTATATGGAACTACACTATGTATTCCATAGATGATGATGCTATATGTGGGTTATTCTTGATGTAGTAGTTTCCAAACCTTCTGAGGTGGTGGAATAGGAGATCTCCTATGAGATTCTATCCTAAAACCTACATTGTGCTCATGATGAGTGACCAATGATTCCTATAAAATAATGTCCTAGGATGACTCAGTTATGGAGGAATGAGGTTTAGGGTTCCATAATAGATTAAATCTCTATGCCCCTTATGTGAATGCTATGATACCATTATCAACACATCTAGTAATGCAATCTCTGAGTCCAAAATAGTCATTATATTTGTGTCCACAGATATGATTATAGTTACAAAAAGACCGATGTGGTTGTCTATGTAAGAGACATAGATATCATCGATGAGTAGAAGGTAATGTGATTAACCTCTTATATATTAGTGTTGATAATATGGTAGATGGGTTATCCCACTCTGAATCAAATTGTAGTGGTGCTTTGTTGTTGTTCTCTAGTGTAGACTGAAGGTTGGGCTCTAGAAACTATCTCTTTGTTCTTGACTAGTTGTTTTTCTGGTTGTGGTATCTTATCTTGTCTAGGACATGGTGGATGTTAAGTGTTAGGAGTTGTATCTAAATATGTTACTGTGAAATCTAGAGTGATCTGATCAACTGAATTTGCCTCAATCAATGCCAATTTCTTTTCCAAAGAAAAAATTGTATAACACAAGTGTTTAAAATAAGACTTTATCTGATATAGTAGATGCTTGAGTAGAGTTTGGCTAAGCCCCTTGATAAATATTTTTTGAATCTATAGATCTGCTAGTTTGTATATCAATCTTAACATGTGAGCCTTGAATCTTAAGATATACTCACTAACTGGCTCTGAAGAATTCTAATTTAGTGTGTCAAGTTTCTCATATGTAACATGAGGGCTCATGTTTATGTTGTAATATCTGAGAATTTCCTCCTCTAAGTCATCATATGTGTGCAATGAACCAATCAAGAGTAGATGAAATAACCAATTATATGTTGCTCCCACTAATGTCTACTGAAATAACTTCAGTAGAATCAAAGGGATCGCATGAGATGGCAAAGCCTTTTGAAAGGCCTGAAGGTGTACAAATGGATCTCTAATTCCATCAAAGTGAGGTAATGATGGTATCTGGAAATGTTTAGGCAATGAATCTTTTATGAATGCCTTCAAAATAGGGTTACCATGTAGATCATTGGCATCCATCCAAGACTTGTAAGCTTTATTTTCCAAGGTAAGGAGATGTACTTGGTGTTGTAATTTACCAATTGCATGCATCAAAGAGATGATCTCTTGGGATGGTACATTAGTATCTTGAAGTGCTTCATTTAATCATTGAATTTGATTGTTAATTTTAACCATGGGAAATCTACATTTTACAATTGGATCATAAAGAGGGGGTGTGCTCACTTGAACCTTGGGAGTAATGGTAACTTGGACCTTACTAGAGGGATGTGGGATACCATTCTCTTTAGGTGAAGAGTGATAACTAGGTTCTAATGTAGTGAGGGGTGGCTTGGGAGATTCATTGATATCTTTGTGTTTTAGTGAATTGCATACTAATTTAGTAGAGGATGTGATATTATTATTATTATCATGCGATGTAATGAAATTACTTCAAGAATTAAGTATAATAGCATAATTATATCCAAATATGACTGAAATATATCCAAATATATGATAATAGATAACCCACTTCTAGGGGGCAACCTCCACAAGCTTCAATAAGAGCAAAATTCACAATATGATGATAAATAATTACCCACTACCTCCTATATATAGTCTATCTAGGCCATGGTTACTCCATAGGCTGACCTACTAATCAAAAGAAAGCATAGATAAATGTAATATAACATAAAAAAGGGATAAGTAAGCCACAAGTTAGCTAATACTATCCTCATACATGTGATAGGTTAGGGGCGTAGCATGCCCTTCCCCTTCAAACCAAAATTGTCCTCAACATTGAACAACTTTGGATATTGTTGCAAAAAATATTCACCTTCCCAAGTTGCATCTTCACTACTCTGGTTTTTCCACTTGATCAAATATTCTCTAATCTCTCTGGTTCTCAACCTCTTAGTATGAATTTTGAGGATCTTCTCTGGTTCCAAAATGACTCATCCTTCTTCATTTAGTTTTGGGAGCTCTGTATGGGTTGAAACTTTCTATCCAATGACCTTCTTCAAATAGGAAACATGAAATACTGGGTGTATGTGAGATGAATGAGGTAACTCGAGCTTGTAAGCCACACTTCCAATTTTTTGTAGAACCTGATAAGGGCCATAATACTTAAGAGCAAGTTTGTTGTCCTTTTTCTATTGCTTCAAGGGCATCTTCTTATAAGGTTGTAAATGAAAAAATACCCAATCACCCACCTCAAAATTTTGCTCACTACGGTGTTGATCTGCTTGTTGCTTCATCCTATTTTGTGCCAAGGCCAAATTCTCTCTCAAACCAGCCAAAACCTCTTGTTGATGTTGAATGTGCTCTTCCACATCTCGAACCTTGGTGTGCACCTTTAATGAAGAAGTGATGGAAGGTGGATGGTAACCATACAGTGCTAGAAATGGAGACATTTTAGAAGAGGTATGGAAAGATGTGTTATACCACCATTCTACAAGTGGTAACCATTTAACCCAATGTTCTTGTTTATTTGATACAAAACAATGGAGATACCCCTCTAAACATTTGTTAACCACTTCAATTTGTCCATTAGATTGGGGGTGGTAAGATGAGCTATGAGCTAGCTGAGTACCCAAACAAGAAAATAGTTCAGTCCAAAAATTATTGGTGAAAATAGGATCACGATCACTTATAATTATTTTTAGGGTTCCATGTAATTTGAGAACTGCTTCCATAAAAATAGCTGCTACTGTACTTGCTAAAAATGGGTGTGAGAGAGCACAAAAATGGGCATATTTTATAAGCCTATCCACAATGACCAAGATAACATTCTTACCTTCAGAACAAGGCAACCCAGTGATGAAATCCATGGAAACCTCCTCCCACCTTTGACTAGGAATTGTTAACGATTGTAACAGACGTGGGGTCTTAACTGTTTCACCTTTATTCTGTTGGCATATCAAGCATTCTTCCAAAAAAAATTGTACATCTCCCTTGAGTCCTTCCCAAAATAATTCTTTCTTAATTCTATGATAAGTTTTCAAGAACCCTGAGTGTCCCCCAATTGGAGATGCATGTAACTCTGCAAGAATCTTATGCTTAAGCTCTGAATTTTTGCACAAGGATAACCTACTCTTATACCATAGGACATTACCTTTCCATTCAAATTTGTCAGAGGCTAAATTACCTTGTTGGAGATTCTAAATCAGATCCTATGTATCCTTGTCTTGATCCCATTCTAACCTAGCTTCATCCACCCAATCTGCTTGCAACATGGACATTGCACAAAGCAATGCTTCTATGGATGCATCCCGTCTGGATAGTGCATTTGCTACTACATTATCTTTACCCTTCTTGTAGATGATTTAAAAATCATAACCCAACATTTTGGTTACCCTTTTTTGTTGTTCCTCAGATGATAATCTTTGTTCCAAAAAGTATTTGAGACTATCATGATCCATTTTCACCTTAAAGTGTCTACCCATCAGATAAGGCCTCCATTGTTTAACTGCATGAAGAATAGCCATCATTTCTTTCTCATAGACAGGTTTTTTTAGATTCTTACCTTTGAATTGATGACTTTCAAATACAATGGGTCTTCCTTCCTACATTATTACTGCCCTCAATCTAGACCCAGAAGCATCACATTCAATAGTGAATGTCTGTGAGAAGTCTGGAGTAGCCAAAACTGGAGTGGTGCACATAGTTACTTTTAGTTTCTCAAATGCTTCGGTGGCATCATCATTCCAATGGAAAGCATCCTTATTTAGCAATGCAGTGATTGGAGTTACTATGCTTCCATAACCTTTCACAAATCTTCTATAGTAACATGTTAGTCCAAAGAACCCTCAAAAGTTTTTGAGAGTTTTTGGCATGGGCCATTCCATTATCGCTTTGATCTTCTGGGGATCAACTTTGACACCTTCATGGGAAACAATGTGACCGAGGTACTCTACCTCCTATACTCCAAAAGCACGTTTAGATGGCTTCGCATAAATTTGGTGCTTCTCCAAAACTATCAACACCTATTTCACATGTTGTAGATGTGCTTCCCATGTCTGACTATAAATCAATATGTCATCAAATAAAACTAGCACAAACTTTCTTTAAAAATGCCTAAAAATAGTGTTCATCAAGCTTTGAAAAGTAGATGGTGCATTTGTAAGACCAAAGGGCATTACCAAAAACTCATAATGGCCCTCATGTGTTCTAAAAGCAGTTTTATGAACATCTTCATCCTTGATTATAATTTGATGGTACCCGAGCGAAGATCCAATTTTGTGAAATAATTAGCACCATGCAACTCATCAAGTAAATCATCAATTGCTGGAATAGGAAAATTATCTTTGATGTGTACTTATTTAGTTCCCTATAATCTGGGCACACCCTCCATGTGTCATCCTTCTTCCGCACCATGACCACTAGTGATGAATATGCACTTTGGCTATGCTTGATGATCCCTGCCTCCAGCATCTCATGGACCATCTTTTCAATTACACTCGTTTATGCATATGGATATCTATATGGTCTGATATTTGGTGGTTGACTACCTGGAAATAGTTGAATGGCATGATCATGTTCTCTTTTTGGTGGTAGTCTTTTTGGCATGGCCCAAAAAATAAAAGAGTGGTCCTCAAGAATTATCTATAGATCAGGATGTGTAGATGCATGTGTGGGTTGAACTTTTATGAAGCATAATCATGCAATAATTGACTCTTCCCCCTTTTTTAGCATCTTGGTCATCTGATGTGAACTAATCAACTGTGGAGATTTTGCATGTAATCCATGTAGTTCAATTTTCTTACCTTCAGAATGAAAGCGCATGAATAGTTCTTGGAAGTTCATCTCAATGGTACCTAAGGTTGTGAGCCATTGGACTTCCAAAACAATGTTTGTGTTACCCATGGGAATAGAAAACATAGGAGAGTCGAGATTGTACCCACCCATAGTAAGCTTAATACTATGGCATTTGCCTAAACAGTTAATTGTGTCACCATCTGCAATCATGACCTAAAATTATGGTGCTAGATAGATGAAATAGTTCAATTGAGTGGCTAACTTATGGTTTATAAAGTTATGTGTGCTCCCTAAATCAATCAACACTGTCACCTTTTTTTTCTTGAAAAAACCCACCACCTTAAGAGTTTGTGGAGTGCTAATACCTGCAAGTGCATGACAAGAGATTGTAGGTTGGGAATCTTCAGGTACCTCCTCTATATCTTCCTCATCATCATTGGAGGCATCATCTGCTTCTTCATCTTTATTGGGTCCCTCAATGTAGAATAACTTCTTCTCAGCACATATATGTCCTTTACTCCACTTGTTATTACAACCAAAACATAATCTTTTGTACGCTTCTCTTCAATTTGATGAGGGGTCAATCTAGTAGGTGGAGGAAATGTTGGTGAAAATATGCTACGATCTTTGAAGTGAGTGAATGGTTGCTTCTTATTGGCTATGAATTTTTCCTCAGCTCTACGTGCCATGATAATAGAATCAGAAATCTTAAGTGGCTTAAACATGCGTACCTCATGTTAAATGTGGTCCTTGAGTCCACCCAAAAATAGGTCATTCAAATTTGCTTCAGAAATTGTCTCCACACGTAAGGACAAGTTCTGAAAATGATGAATATAATCCTTGACAGAGCTATTTTGTCACAATTTTGCTAGTTGGCTGAAGTAATTCTCTGTCACACTATTTCCATAGTGTAATTGTACCTCCTCTGTAAAAACTGATCAGGTGACATTGAGAGTCATTTTTTTCTTTTGAGCACACAACCATCGATACCAAATGAATTGATCAAGTTCAAGATACAAGGATGCCATGGTAACCTTCTATCCACTTGGAATCTAATGTAGGTCCCAAAAAATCTCCATTTGGTTGATCTAATTGAGTGGATCTTTTCCATCAAATTTGCGCATATCTACCTTTGGTAATAGGTTCCTCTGTGGCCATGGAGTTAGATTTGAAGTAGACTGGTTAGGAGAACCACCCTCGTGGGGTTGTGAAATAGAGTTAGCTTGATGATTTGACTAATTAATTTTCAAATCCATCATGATATCTCCCAAACTATCTTGTATGTATTGCATATTAGATTGTATGCCTTGTACCTCACTCTGAATGCCTTGCACACTATAGTCAAGCTGGCTCACTTTGTAATCTATGTCAAAAAACCCTGGTACAAAGGGTCTAGTACATCCCCCTTCTAACTCTATCTCTTCCTTGTTAGGATTTTTACCTAGAGTTTTAGCACCCTTTCCTCAGCCCCAAGTTTGTGGACCTGCAATAAAAGGGTTTTACGATGTCGACCCTTATTGGCACTTTTGACCCAACTTTGACCAAGTGATTTTGGAATTATGTTGGCCTCAAATAAAAATACACAAATAACATACCATATCCAAATTTTTCTAATATTTCCAAAAATTTAAATAACTTAGAAAAATTCTTTGAATTGCGCACTATAGAGCAATTTTATGAAAAACCATAAAATAGCGATAACTTTTGTAAAACAGATCCAAATGATCTAAAATTTTAATGGAAGCTTAATTTGATTATTTCTCACCTCTAGTAAAAAAAAATTAGATAAATTTGCAACCATTTTTATATATTGCAAAATTTAAAAATTTAGTGTTTCACCCACAAGATTGCCCAAATCGCAACTCTGATACCACTTGTAATGAAATTACTTCAAGAATTAAGTATAATAGCAGAATTATATCCAAATATGACTGAAATATATCTAAATATATGATAATAGATAACCCACTTCGAGGGGGAAACCTCCACAAGCTTCAATAAGAGCAAAATTCACAATATGATGATAAATAATTACCCACTACCTCCTATATATAGTCTATCTAGGCCATGGTTACTCCATAGGCCGACCTACTAATCAAAAGAAAGCATAGATAAATGTAATATAACATCAAAGAGGGATAAGTAAGCCACAATTCGGCTAATACTATCCTCATACATGTGATGTGTTAGGGGCATAGCATGTGCATTATTTGAAATAGAATTATGAATAAAAGTAGGAGAAACATTTTGACATGCATTAGATTTGAGAGGAGTGAGAGAAGAGGTAGAAGCATGGGATGTATTTTCTACTTCATTACATGCATAATAGTCATCATTATTCCATACATTATCAAAATCTAAATTTTATTCATTTGAGATAGTAAATTTTGAAGTATCATTTTCGTATTCACTTTCATTCTCATATTCATTTCCATGTTCACTATCATACTCATTATCACTTCCATCATTGCCAGGGAGAGGTGTAAGAGAATAATTTAATTCCTTTCTAATATGAAATAAGTTATCATTAGAATTTAGAATAGCATGTGTATCCATGTTATCCATGGATGGAGTGTATGCATTTTCTTCATTTGTAGTGTGAGAAGTAAGAGTAAGAGAATTATCATTTGAACATTCTTTGGATAAAGTAGAGTTGAGAGCATGAGATGCATCATTTGAACTATGCTTTGGTAATTTTATTCTATTGCATTTATATTGGTGTATTTTGAACATAGCAGTAGAGAGAGAGAGAGAGAGAGAGATTGGGTTCACACGGAAGTAAATAATCATCTATTAGAGGTTCATTTCGAAGTGCATGACTAATTTGTTTATTTGTGCATTGTGCATAGGATAATGAGGTGAGAAGTATTTTTCTCATTTATCAAAAGTATTTTATTTAGAAGAAGGGATGAAAGAGATAGGTTTGAGAGGAGAAGATGCATCTACTTTTTCTTCACTATCACTTTCATATGCAATATAATATTTCTTATTGCAACAATAGTAATTATCTACATTGTAAATAAAATCATTTTTAGCTAATGTGCAAATTTGCAAATTTGTCCACTCATTATCATAATTATGCAAAAAATTAAGAAATTTGTCTATGGGATGAGATGGAAGAAGTACCTTATTGGCCATTTTATTTCTTTCACCACAAAGAATATGAATAAGTACTATTAAGTAAATAGATGCAATAATAACTACTAACATGGAAATTTTGAAAATACTTATGACTATCTAAATAATTTGTAAAAAATTAAAAATTAATTTCTAAAAATTGCAAGGATGAATGGTTTGAAGGTGGAGGACCTAGTTTAGGAATCTAGGGTTTTAGAATTTTTGAAAATTATGGCTATAATTTAAATGCTAAAAAGATAATTGTACAAAAATTGATACCAAAAATCAAAAATTTGAAATTGAATTTTTGTACAAAATAACTAATGATTTAGAAATGTTTGAAAATATTTTTGGCACACTAAACAATTTTTAAAAAATTTGAAATTAATTTCTAAAATTTGTGAGGGAAACTTGGGGTTTGAGGACCTAGTTTGGAAATCTAGGGTTTTAAATTTTTTGAAAATTATGGCTATAATTTAAATTTTAAAAATATGTTTGAATGGAATAATTGCACAAAAATTAATACAAAAGTCAAAAAAATTTAATGTAATTTTTGCACAAAATATGAAGGAAAAACCCTAAGGGTACCTAGGATTTTAAATTTGTTTGAAGTAAGTTAGGTTCACCAAAATGTTTTATTATTTTCAAGAAGCTAGGGTCTAATTCCTAAATAATAAAGAGGTATGGATTATGGGGTAAATTACAATCAAATGTAGTAAAGTATAGGTTTACATAAATTTGATCAAATTAATTTGCATAAAGGAGAAAAGTACTTATCAAGAAAATAAGATGATTCGAATGATTCAAAATCTGTAAACTTATACATGGGACTGGGGTACTATCTGGAACCTAGATTTGTATTTTATTCTATGAAAGAATAGGAGAATCATAAATATAACACCATAGTGTTTGACATTGTAGTCTTAACTTGCTATTGTTGTCATAAAGATCTAAGCTTTTTGGGTTTTATTGTCAAGTCTATGTGACTTTGTCTATAAAATATTGAGGCCTAAAAGTGTACAAAGCTCATTGTAGGTCCATTTTAGTCTTCAATACATGTATCCATCTACATAGATACAAAAAATGAATACATCAAAAGAAAAAAGGGGAAAATTTGGTTTAGGGGAAGAATGATCACATAATCAAGAACCCCTATTGTTTGGATTGCTACCTACATTAACCCTCAAACTAGGGTCTCAGATATGATGTAGTTCTCCCTTAGGAAATGTGAATAATAAATGCACATGATAGATTCAAGAATGAATTTTACTTATGCCCCTCCTTGATCAAGCATGCAAGTCTATGTGTGATGTAGAATGTTGAGCTATATTATTAACTAATTTTTATTATGTCTAATGTGCCAAAGTAGTAATATCTAGATATAAGATGCATTGTGAATTCCTTTATATAGGAGACTCTTTGTTTTGAATTTAGGATATTTATTTGTATTTATCCAACATTGGAAAACTTAGGAATGAAGCAAAGAAAAGGGGTAAGACTCATCTTGCAGAAGAAACTAGTTATTGGAATCAAATTTGTACTTGGACAATAGCATTAGAAATTAGACACCTTGGGTTTCAACATTGTAGTCCTATTTGGGAACTATTGTCTATAAGATCTAAGACTTGGGGGGATGGAATAATCATGGAAAAAGTAACTTGGGTTAGTAAGGGTTAAGTCTGGAAGGTTATGAATGATTGAGAATGGTCAAAAAGGTGTCTAGGGTATGAAACAAGATCAAGGCGAATTAGACAAAAAGACAAGGCTGGATGTGAATAAGACTCTTATTCTCTATTCAAAGTCTCCTATGAAAATACTATGAAAATTCATGATATGTGTGGTTTCTTGACCAATTTAGGGTGTATACAATCTATTAGAGTGAAGTCACTTGCATCAAACATGGAAGGATTGAGAGAAAACAAGGATAGATAGATATTTCTTAACTATTCACTATACATATCTTCACATACTTTGACAAGATGAGATATGAACTCCAACTAAATTTCATTTATTGATTTAAGGAAAATTACAATGTCAAAATCAGTAAGGCTTCACCATACATGGTTTAGTATATCTCTACAAGAGCCAAAATAGTTATTATTTATAGAATTTGAGAGAGAGGAGAAGAGAATGAAGTCCTAGAGTCACTAAGATATCTGTCATGCTAAGGAGTTACACATGTAGGAGAGAGGGGTATGGAATATACCATGTAAGGTCTACTTGGACAAATGTCTCTCAAAACATGAAACTCTTAAAATGTGGCATAGGAATCCTCATTACTTGGTTAGAAAACTACTTTCATTATTTCACCTTCTTGGAACATCCACAATTTAATAAGGATAGATGTTATGATTGAAGTAAGATTTAGGGGTTGTATACATGCTCTAATTGTATTGGTTTCATCCCCAATCATCAAGATTCTTTTGAACATGAGCTATCACTGTCTGTAGCCTAAATAACTCTTTTTTCACTCACCTTACACACTTGGCACCAAGGTTGCCTTAAATTTTCCTATCTAATCCATAAAAAATATTCTATGATTCATTTTGTGACCTCTCATGGCCTTATATTCCTCAATCAGTCCTTAAAAGGACTCACACTTGAAGTTTTCACTCTCTCACTAGTTTGTTCATTAGGCCATTCTAGACTGGCTAAAGTGGAGGTACTTGTAGAATAACTTATGAGATATGTTGAAGCATGAAATGTATATGATAGGATATATTATTTCCAAATATACCCCCCCAAGTGAATTGCATCTCTTGAAAACCTTCCATACCTACACAAGACACAAAATTGTCAAAAAAATAATTATATGCCTTATTTGTATAAGTAGGGTACAACTCAATATGACAAAAAGGTGCTCTAGAGAGTCCTCTACACCCTTAAATTCATTTACCAATAAAAATCTTTCTCTTAGGTGCTTTTCTATCTTCCTCTTCTCCATCAGGTCATTAACCAGGGTTTTGGAGGGTTTTATGTAATTTTAACCTCTAAGGATTGCTCATGAGATTGTGACATTCAATCCTACAAAAAATTTCACTAAAACCTTCTTCAAGACACTCTATAACACATGTCAAACTCTCAGACTGCCATGCCAACCCTTTAATTAGGTGTGAGTTTCCAAACCTGCCTACTCGAGCTCCCTTCTTCATTTTGCACACCCTGAATTGGTTTGAGCCAAGAAATGAATTTAATGTGGTTTCCTTTGCACTCTAAGAGTTTTTACACACTTTATATATCCCTAAAAACATGTTCCAATGATTTTTAATTCCCATATAATGGCAAAAGTGGTAGCAGACCCTCAAATGGACAATAAGCCTAGTTTAGACCTAAAGGTCTTTGATTATATACCTATAGGTTTGGGTCACCTTAATTTACATTAAAACACCTGATATAACTTTATAATTTTTTTCCATGCCTTTTAGCTATTTACATCTTCTTGAGGGGACTAAGTCAATCCTTAACTCACCCTCTCTTCATGTTGAGCCTGTAGGGTTTCACATTTTGGGAGAGCCCTCTATCTAAGATAGAATATAGGGCATATCCCTTATTGTCCAAAAAATAATCATGATGGGATTATCCAAGTGTTAAGGACCCTATGCACCAATTTCCATGGATAGATCACCTCAATATCTCCTTCAACTCCTTCAAAACCTAAGACAGACCCTTGACTATGTGCAGGCTTCAGGCATGTGACTGTATGTTACCCTGTTGAAACTCTCCTTCCCATATTTCCATGTTATAAGAGTGCCATATAATTTTCATTCTAATTTTTAACCCTTTTAAAACATGTCTACACCCAACCTCTTTGTTATTTCCTCAAGATATGGTTCATACTTGACAAGTTTAGTTAGCAGGTCACATTGATTGTGTTTTGAGTTTCACCATGCCTATAGGTGTATGCTATAACATTTGGACCTCTTGACATATTTACATGCTTCCTTAATAGTCGTAAATATCATCTCATGATTCCTAAGACTTATTTTAAGCATGCATATGTCAAACTAGTCTTTGGAGTGTTATACTTTGATGCTCTATCAACTTATAGTTGACTATAGGTGCTCATTTTAAGGGTTAAGAAAACCTATAGGTTATGTTTCAGCTTCTAAGAACCTATGTTTATCATCTTAGGATCATCCTAAGGTCTTATAGGCATTTTTGAACTTTTAAAATGCTCATGTTTATAGGTCTAACTACCAATGTTCACCTTATGAGTTGTAGGCACCTGTAGATAAGATGTAGGTGACCCTTCTGAGAAAGGGTACACCTATAGGTGTGTATATGGACCAAAAAATTTGTACCCCAGATCTCTTTGATGCTCTTTGAATCCTTAACATGCTTCTTACTCTAATGAAAACACTAGTCATGGTGATATGCTTTATTCTATAACCTTAGGGTGTGAAGGTCATTTAGAAGATCAAATCCTATAGACAACACTGCCTTTTTGTAGTGAACAAATGCAAGGTTTAAGAGTCTCATTTTCATCACTTGTGGGAATCAAACATCCACATAATCTTGAAAAGTATATCCCTTTCATGAGGGATACAAGATGGAATCATCAAAAATCACATAGGTTTTCTATGACCTCATCAAATGGAAGCCTCAAAACCACCTAGGGCTCTATTTTGGAGCTTTTATAGAATCTATCCCTAAAGCATAGTCCCCTCACTTGAGGTTACTTCTTGACTATGCTTGCCTAGTTAATGATTCAAACATGGTTTCCAAATGAGTTCATTCTCATATTTCCATGTTTCAAGAGTGCCATAGATTAGTCATTCTACTTTGGAACCCTTTTCAAATATGTCTACACCCAACCTCTTTGTTATTTCCTCAAGATATGGTTCCTACTTGACAAGTTTAGTTAGCAGATCACACTGACTGTGTTCTGAGTTTCACCATGCCTATAGGTGTATGATGTAACATTTAGACCTCTTGACATATTTACATGCTTCCTTAATAGTATTCAATATCATCTCATGATTCATAAGACTTATTTTAAGCATGCATATGTAAAACTAGTCTTTGGAGTGTTATACTTTGATGCTCTATCAACTTATAGTTGACTGTAGGTGCTCATTTTAAGGGTTAAGGACACTTGTAAGTTATGTTTCAGCTTCTAAGAACCTATGTTTCTCATCTTAGGATCACCCAAAGGTCTTCTAGGCATTTGTGAACTTTTAAAATGCTCATGTTTATAGGTCTGACTACCAATGTTCACCTTATGAGTTGTAGGCACCTGTAGATAGGATGTAGGTGACCCTTCTAAGAAAGGGTACACCTATAGATGTGTATATGGACCAACAAGTTTGTACCCCATATCTCTTTGATTCTCTTTGAATCCTTAACATGCTTCTCACTCTAATGAAAACACTAGTCATGGTGATATGCTTTATGATACAACCTTAGGGTGTGAAGGTCATTTAGAAGATCAAATCCTATAGTCAACACTACCTTTTTGTACTGAACAAATGCAAGGTTTGAGAGTCTCGTTTTCATCACTTGTGGGAATCAAACATCCATATACTCTTGAAAAGTATCTCCCTTTCATGAGGGATACAAGATGGAATCATCAAAATTCACATAGGTTTTCTATGACCTCATCAAATGGAAGCCTCAAAACCATCTAAGGCTTTGTTTTGGAGCTTTTAGAGAATCTATCCCTAAAGCACAGTCCCCTCACTTGAGGTTACTTCTTGACTCTACTTTCCCAATTAATGATTCAAACATGGTTTCCAAATTACCTTCAACATCCTCAAGCTTCATGAGGGTTTAAAAGTATGTCAAATCTCTCCATGACCATGCCCAAGTTTTGTGTAAGGCCACCTGTAGATGCACACATAACAGTACATAAGGTAGTCAAGGTAAACATGGGTAGTGTGTATGATGTATGACCTTGTATTTGGTTCTTAAGGAATATCCCTCTTATTCTAACCTAATTAAGACCTCAAAACATGATAGAAATCCTTATGAAACCATCCTAAATCTCTAGCAATGCCACCTGTAGGTGGACATTTCAATGTGCAGGTAGTGAGTTATAGATATAGGCTCTATGTATGGAGTGTGATCTTATGGTTCATCTTGAACCTATTCACCTTATCCAAATAAGACCCTTCAACTGTGAAGTGATTAAAACCAGGTAATTACTCCTTTCTAATGTGATTAGTATTCTTTTTGATACCTTTAGGTGCTCATTAATGGAGTATGATTGTGTATAGAGGTATTAGTCATCACAATTTACATACATCACTTGAGAGCATGTCCTCATGCTTGGTTTTATTTTTCATACTATAATAATGTGCTCAACCTCCTTAGGAACTTCATTACACCTCCATGGACGTGATCAAAGCCTTCATACAACATGATTACAGATGGAACTTGTATGGAATTGACTATGTGTCACTTATGACTATAACTCCATGGATGATATCTTTGGAGAGTGAGCTTGAAAGGAGAGGGTGTTAAGGTGTGGAGCTAAAAGCTTCACCAAAGGAGTGTTTTGCAAAGTTGCAGGTTTACACAGTCACTGGCATCGGTCAGGAGTGACCGATGTCGGTCAGGAGCAGTTCAAGAGATGTCAGCGTCGGCAGAAATCAGCCGACGTCGGTCACAGGCAAACAGGCAAGAATCGATGTCGATTACCTGTGAGTCCAGAAAGCTATTTCCATGGATAGAACCGAGTGTTTGCATGTTAGGATTAAGTCATAGTCTTAAGTCCACATCTCTATTATTAGTAAGACTATTTTAGAGCCCTTATTTAAGAGGCATAACTATTGGTTGTAAATGCATGCTCATGTTTCCTAATTTTATATATAGGATTAGATCTTCATAGCTTATTAAATGGAACAGTACAAGATATTTGTAAGATAGACAATTCAAGGTGTGAATTGTGATTGTACTTGAGAGAGAGAGAGCTCTTGAAGGAAAGAGATCTAGAGAGAGATCTGTACATCTGAGAGAGGTGTGGAAGAAAAGAAGTTTCTTCAATTGTATTCCTTCTGTAAAGAGTTTAATACAAGTTTTCAGGGTGGTTTCTTGTATCTCTTGTTCTTACTGTATTTTTGATTCTACTTACTTATCTTTTTGGTTTAATTCCACATTTATTGCTTTCATAGTGTAATCAACATTGTTGGTTGATCCCCAATAAGTGGTATCAGAGCTCAGGTTCACTAACAGGTGGTTCAGATCTGTGTAGTGTGTATTGATTACAGGGTACTCACAGGGGTTTCTGCAGGGATTTTTGTTTGAGTGGGAGAAGCAATGGCAGAAGAAAGTAAACTAAGAATGGAGAATTTTAATGGAAAAAATTATCAACATTGGAGAATGCAGATAGAGGATTATCTGTATCAAAAAGATCTATACTTACCGTTAGGTGGGATTGCAAAGAAGCCCAAAGACATGGATGATGAAGAATGGGAAGTTCTTGATAGAAAGGCTCTGGGGTCTATAAGACTGAGTTTGGCATCTACTGTGATATCTAATTTATCACAGGCAAAGTCTATGATAGAGTTAATGACTACTTTAGCAAATTTGTATGAAAAACCCTCAGCTTCTAATAAGGTATATCTTATGAAGCAGTTATTTAATTTGCATATGCAGGAAGGTGAATCTGTATCCAATCATCTAAATGATTTCCATGGAATTGTAAATCAATTAAGTTTAGTCAAAATAGTGTTTGATGATGAAATTAAAGCTCTTTTAATATTATGTTCTTTGCCTGAAAGCTGGCATAGCTTGGTAATGGCAGTTAGTAATACTGCATTTGCCTCAAATATTTTAAAAGTAGAGGATGTTGTTAGTGTAATCTTGAATGAAGAAATTTGTAGGAAAATCACAGAGGAAACATCAGAGAATGCTTTAAGTTTTGAGAGCAGGGGAAGGAAAAAAGAGAAGAGCAAGAGGAGAGCAAGGTCTAAGTCAAAGGTGAGAGGTAGATCCAAATCCAGAAATGGCAGGAAGCCACAATGCTGGAATTGTGGAAAGATTGGGCACATAAGCAGAGATTGTTGGTCAAAGCCTAA
Organism: Torreya grandis; assembly: GCA_037957365.1. Lineage (NCBI taxonomy): Eukaryota > Viridiplantae > Streptophyta > Pinopsida > Cupressales > Taxaceae > Torreya > Torreya grandis. The sequence goes on from JARHVA010000920.1 coordinate 3,215,698, forward strand.
GTAGGACAATCAACATGAAAGAAAAGAAGAAGCAAAGGTTGCAGGTATTGCACAAGATGCTTTAATTTTCTCTTTGCATAATAATATAGAATCTTGGGTTTTAGATTCTGGTACATCTTTTCATGCTACCCCCAATAGAGAATATTTTAGTGACTATGTCCATGGAGATTTTAGAATAGTGTATTTAGGGGATGATGAGCCTTGTAAAATTATTGGCAAAGGAAAAGTGCAGCTGAAAATGCAGAATGGCAACACATGGGTGTTGAGAGATGTTATGCATGTTCCTAGCTTGAAGAGGAATTTTATTTCTGTAGAAAAGTTAGTGGATGAGGGTTGTACAGTAACTCTCACAGCTGAATCTTGGAAGGTGACCAAGGGTGCACTTGTAATGGCTAGAGGTAAGAGAGTAGGTACTCTCTATTTATGTAATTATGTTACTAATAATTCTCTTTCTGTATTATCTACTTCAGATGTGGATGCAAAATTATGGCACTCAAGGCTTGGCCACATGAGTGGAAAGGGAATGTCAATTCTTAAGTCAAAAGGTAAGCTTTCAGATTTGAAAAGCATAGACTTAGATTTTTGTGAGCATTGTGTGTTTGGAAAATAGAAGAGGGTAAGTTTTCTTAAGACTGGGTCAACAAAGAAGAAGCATAAGTTGTAGCTTGTTCACATAGACGTGTGGGGACCGGCTCAGGTTGCTTTTATTAGAGGATCACAGTACTATGTTTCGTTCATAGATGATGCTACAAGAAAGGTATGGGTCTATTGTATTAAGAATAAATTTGATGTATTTGAGACTTTTAAGATTTGGAAAGCTATGGTTGAGAATGAAACAGGCAGAAGATTGAAGTGCCTGAGATCTGACAATGGTGGTGAGTTTTGTAGCTATAAGTTCAACTGGTATTGTTATATGCATGGAATACGTAGGCAAAGGATAGTTCCAAGAACACCTTAGCAGAATGGAGTTGCTGAAAGGATGAACAGAACAATCATAGAGCGTGCAAGGTGTATGAGATTACATGTTGGTTTGCCCTTAGAGTTTTGGGTAGAAGTTGTGGATACTATAGTGTACTTGATTAACAGAGGACCCTCTATAGCTTTGGATGGTGGAATTCCAGAAGAGGCATGGACAAGTAAAAAGGTAGATCTCTCATATCTCAAAGTTTTTGGTTGTGAAGCCTTTGTGCACGTTGATAAGGAAAATAGAAAGAAGCTGGATGCTAAGTCTATGAGGTGCACATTTATTGGCTATGGCTCTGATGATTTCGGATTTAGGTTTTGGAATCTAGGAACTAACAAAGTAATTAGGAGCCGTGATGTTGTTTTCAATGAAAAAGTGATGTATAGTGATCAGCTCAGGAAGCTGAATCAATCTGGGTAGAGCAATGGAGAATTGGATGAGGTGACGGTCCAAAATGAGCTCGTGGGAAAAATTAATCACAGATAGGAAAACACAGAGACTGACGTTGGCCAGGCAGGAACTGATGTTGACAATATAGGAACTGATGTCGGTCATACAGTGATCGATGTCGACAGGTCCAAAACTAATGTCGGTCAGGCAGAACCGACGTCGACTAGTAACAGGCCTGAAAGTGATCAAGGTCGATCACTGTCAGAGAATTTGGGTGGACAGCATGTTGTGAATGAGTCTCAGACGCCCATCAAGAGGTTAGAAAGGGTAAGTAAACCTCCAATTCAATATTCCCCTTCATTATTCTATTTATTGCTAACTGATGGTGGAGAACCAGAGAGTTTTGAAGAAGCAATATAGGTGGAATTCAAGAATCAGTGGGAGCTAGGCATGAATGAGGAGATTGAGTCCTTGAGAGAGAACCAAACATGGGATTTGGTTGAGTTGCCAGCAGGAAAAAAGACACTGAAGAACAGATGGACCTACAGATTGAAAGAAGGTGAGAATGGACAGATGAGATATAAGGCCAAGTTGGTAGTGAAAGGATTTGCACAAAAGCCAAGTATTGATTTTGGTGAGATTTTTTCTCCTGTTGTTAAAATGAATTCTATACGGACTGTATTGTCTTTAGTTGTTATTGAGGATTTGCATCTTGAGCAGCTTGATGTTAAGACAGCGTTTCTTCATGGAGATTTGGATGAAAAAATATATATGGAACAGCCGAAAGGATTTGAGGTCAAAGGTAAGGAGAAGTTAGTGTGCAGATTGAAGAAAAGCTTGTATGGCCTCAAGCAAGCTCCTAGACAGTGGTATTTGAGATTTGACAGGTTTATGATTGAGCATGGCTATAGTAGGTGTCAATCTGACCATTGTGTGTATTTTAAGAGATTGGATAATGGTAGATATATTATCTTGTTGCTGTATGTAGATGATATGTTGGTTACAGGATCACACATGCAAGATATCTCTGAGCTTAAGGTGAAATTAGCTCACACATTTGCCATGAAGGATTTGGGAGCAGCAAAGAAAATCCTTGGCATGAGCATTAAGAGAGACAGGAAAAATCACAGGTTGATTTTGTCTCAAGAGGATTATGTGGACAAGGTGTTGAAACGGTTCAATATGCAGGATGCAAAACCGGTAAGCACACCTTTGGGTGGACATTTTAAGTTGAGTAAAGAACAATGTCCTAATTCACATGATGAGGTAGAGTACATGAGTAAAGTTCCATATTCTTCCACAGTAGGGAGTTTAATGTATGCAATGGTGTGTACTAGACCAGATATTACCTAAGCAGTGGGAGTTGTAAGTAAGTATATGGCCAATCTAGGAAAGGAACACTGGAAAGCAGTTCAGTGGATCCTTAGATATCTAAAAGGAACCAGCAGTAGGCATTTGTGCTATGGAGGTTCAGATACTTCTCTACATGGTTATGTAGATTCAGATATGGCAAGTGATTTGGATGGCAGGAGAAGCACCACAGGTTATGTTTTCACTGTTGGTGGAACGGTAGTTAGCTGGATATCAAAGTTGCAGAAGGTTGTTGCCTTGTCAACTACAGAAGCAGAGTATATTACAGTCACAGAGGCTAGCAAAGAGATGATATGGATGACACGGTTCATGGAAGAGTTTGGAAAGGAGCAAGAGAGTTGTAGACTATATAGTGATAGTCATAGTGCAATCTATTTGGCTAAGAATTCAGCCTTTCATTCAAGAACAAAGCATATACAGCTTAGGTACCACTTCATAAGACAGGTATTGGAGGATGGTGAGTTGAAGCTAGAGAAGATCCATACAGATAAGAATCCTGCGGATATGTTAACCAAGCCGGTAACAAAAGAGAAGTTGAATCTTCATTCAACTTTTGTTGGTCTTCATGATTGAGTTTGAAGATGGAGGAGCTAGAAGATGTTGTTGTACAGGTACTAGTGCAACTGTTTATCTCCAAGTGGGAGATTGTTAAGGTATGGAGCTAAAAGCTTCACCAAAAGAGCATTTTGCAAAGTTACAGGTTTACACAGTCATCGGCGTCGGTCAGGAGCGACCAACGTCGGTCAGGAGTAGTTCAGGAAATGCCGACATTGGCAAAAATTGGCCGACATCAGTCACAGGCAAACAAACAGGAACCGATGTCGGTTACCTGTGCGTCCAGAAAGCTATTTCCATGGACAGAACCGAGTGTTTGCATGTTAGGGTTAAGTCATAGTCTTAAGTTCGCATCTCTATTATTAGTAAGACTGTTTTAGAGCCCTTGTTTAAGAGGCATAACTATTGGTTGTAAATGTATGCTCATGTTTCATAATTTTATTTATAGGATTAGATCTTCATAGCTTATTAAATGGAACAGTACAAGATATTTGTAAGATAGACAATTCAAGGTGTGAATTGTGATTGTACTTGAGAGAGAGAGAGCTCTTGAGGGAAAGAGATCTAGAGAGAGATCTATACATCTGAGAGAGGTGTGGAAGAAAAGAAGTTTCTTCAATTGTATTCCTTCTGTAAAGAGTTTAATACAAGTTTTCAGGGTGGTTTCTTGTCTCTCTTCTTCTTGCTGTATTTTTTATTCTAGTTACTTATCTTTTTGGTTTAATTCCACATTTATTGCTTTCATAGTGTAATCAACATTGTTGGTTGATCCCCAATAGAGGGGATCAAGAGGACATTTTAAGCATGAAAAACAACCTATCACCATCCTTTGAAAGCACTACAAATATATAAAACCTCTGCAAATGATGTAAACCTATCTACAACTCCATGTGAGACCAACTTGCAATTTGAGATGTTGTACTCATCAACTCAACTCCAATCATGAAACCAAAGTTGGAAACCATGTGGGAAAGATGTCCACTTCCTCTGCACCTTCCTTTCGAGGTCGTACAACTCCCAAAACTATCCAAACTACCACCTTTCTTCTTATTTCAACATAATACTTATAATTTTTAGTTAGGTACTGACATTCTTGACATATAACTGACACATACATGTTGAGAAAGACTTTGGAACACTTGTCTTACTTAGAAAACTATACCACCTTCATAAATGACCCTAATATGACCCCTAAATGACATAGAATGATATAACGACTAAATGTGACCATGACCAAGGCTAATACCACATTAAATCACATCAAAAGGACTATGACACACCTTATGACATTCTCGTAGACCCATATACAAATTTTTTACTATAAGAGGTTGACTTGTTTTGAATTGTGGTCAACATAATCAATAGTTATCAAGCTCAAAAATGTAAATGTTTATGTCACACATAAGGCTAAGGGTTGTATACAGGGGATATAAATTATCATAATAAATAAGGGAAATCAAGTATTTTGAATCAAGTAAGGCCAAAGGACACCCAAAATATTCACACACAAAGTAATTTGATATATAAAAGAGAATCAATGGAGCATAGAAAAAGGAAATAGTCTACACTATCCATATATATCAATGTCACTGAAATATTTGTTCAAAGTCTTCATAAGCTAAACACAAAGTTCTCAGACTATAAATTGAAATACATAAAATAATAATAATTTTTCCCTTATTAAATTCAATCAATGATAGTAAATTTTATAGGCTTAGTAAACTCCTTAATATAATGAGTTAAGCCTTATCTCTAAACAACCTCAAATCCCTATAATCTCTCACACTTGTCTCCTATGATATCTCTCACCTACTTTCATGCCTATCAACTATGAGTTGTCTCATAACAACTCTTATTACATAAATAATATAATATATTATTTATCACTCACACATTTACCTACTCACATAGCTATAATTATATCTACTCAAATATGAGCACTTCATAACATTACCCCCTTATTGTGTACAAGGGAGAAGAGAATCATATCCAATAGAAATGTCATTATGATGGTACAACTAGTCAATTGTCTCTTAACCTTCATAAAGGTGTAGTTCCCAAATTTAATTCTTGAGTAGTTCCTAGACCCTTTCCTCTAAACTTATCAAATTCTAAATTTATAATATTCACAAACTACCAAACTATCTGGACAATAATCTATATTGAGTTTACCTCAAAATCCTTCTTGCCCTAAAAAGTGATCTTTTACAATATGAGTTTTTTAAGCATGTCGATGTAACATGAGGTTTATTTTAGCACATCACACAAATTCTAAATGCAAAAATAGATGCCACTACATCTTAGTGCAACCCCTTTGTTAGTGGCTAATGAGAGGTTATTGTTCGACCTCCTTCCTCTATTGCCTCCATCCTCTAGTTAGGAAGTTATATGTTCAATAAATTACAACTTGAAGCTCAATTTTATTACCCACCATAATGTGAGTATTAATTGAATTTAAGACATCAATTTCAGCCAAAAGTATGTCCATTTACAATGAGGTGGATTCGATATTTTTAACTACAACAACATAAACCACTTGGACTGGTTTGATACAAGACATACAAATTAACAATGACATGAACCATTTATAAAACAAAACAAAACATATACTAACATGAAAAAACTTTAAACATTGATAGACACAAAATGACACCTCAGATTCTAAACACATGAGACTTTTATTAACATACTTTAAAAAAAGAACATATTTTAAACTACATACATCAAAAATGACCCAAATCCAATATTATACTAACAATGACATAAAATGAATATACTTCATATTACAAATCTGTATATTAAAATATGGAACTTAAAAAAAATTATAGACTTGTTATGGACCAAAACTTATTCACCTAAAAATAATATGCCTTTTAACTTAAAGAAAAATTCAAAAGTAATGATTTCAAACTCAATGAAATTGATTCTAACTAAAATTATTGGTAAACATACCAATAAATAACAATAAATAAAATTTAAAATAAGACAAAAGAGTTGAACCACATTAATTAAAAACAAATCTGGTTTGGAGATACACACAAGGCATGCATGTGGGTACTAAAATAAGAGATTTGGTAGAGACAAAAAATTTAAAGATACAAAATTTGCATGAAGAATCCGTGTATTATTGACCAACAAACTTGAATGTAGCCTTATCTAAATGACATGAAACATAGAAATAGAGGATTAAAAACACTTTACACATATATTGATCAATTTTGAAAAATGTTTGGGAGCTATAATAAACATAAATTGATTGATGTTAAACATAAAAAAATGCATAATAAATCACTAAGAAACTATGCATGTGTAATATTGGCAACAAGACTTTAAATATGGGATTAACATTGATTTCAAACTGACTAACATCTCATAAAAATATGGAACCTGGACTCAGTGGATTACTTATGAAAATGCTACCACTTTCTATCAAATATGTAAGAGAAAGGGACATTTAATGACACAATGCACAGCAAAGCAAAAGGGGAAGAAAGATGATTCCCAGATTGAAGGGGAGAATCAGGCTCTCAATTACAGAAAGAACATCAAGTAGGAAATGGAGAGTAATGTGGAAAATCCTGACAACATAGAAAAGGGAGAGGAGGAGATGGGAAAGGATGATATCACTAGTAGTGAGGGAAAAGTTGTCCCAAAGGAAAATATAGTATCAGCTGATAGTCAGAAGGCTATATTTAACACAACCAACCCTCTAGAAAAACAAACTAATATGTCTAAGGAAGGAGAAAGAGGTAACCTTTTGATAGAGGAAGTCAATGACGAAGACAAAGTTCTAAGAGTTGGACAATAAGAAGTAACTCCAGAAAGTCCCACTAAAGGAGAAGCAGACCCACAACTAAATACAAACATTTTCCATGCTCTGAAAGTCGGAGACCAAGTAGGAAACTACTTAGCAATAGGTGTAACAGGAAAAAGTGGCAGTAATGAAAAGGAGGAATGGGTTAGCCCAAAGAAAAAGAATCGAAAAGGTAAAAAATCTACAGATGTTGGCACTGAGCCCAAACAAGGGAGGCCAACCCTAAGAGAAACAAGACAAAGAGAGATTGTTAGGGAGATTGCCAGTGGTAAATAGAATACACTGGAGACCCAACCCCCAAACCCTCTAAATGAGAATATTATCTTAGAACTTGAGGGGCTTTATCAGTCCCTCAAAGCAGTTTGAGGTTAAAAACTTCATTTTAGATAATAAATTAGATATTTTATTACTTCAAGAAGTCAAGATTAATGAGGAGAATTTTACGAAAATTGTTGCCTATATATGGCCTAAGGTGGCTTTTTGCATTAGTCCTACGGAAGGGGCTTCAGCGGGGATTGTCACTATGTGGAATAGTGCTAAAATATAGGGGTCTCTTATGGCTTATAATAAGCACTTCTTGATTACCAATTTTTCTATGAAATCTTTGAACTGGTCGTTGATCAATGTCTATGGACCGAAAAATAGAGCTTTGAGACAGAAATTATGGATAGACCTGAGCAGTTTCAGGAATAATCCCCAGAACATTAGATGGATGTTAACCAGAGATTTTAACACTCCTTTATACCCTTCTAAAAAATAGGGTGGAATTATGGATTACTCGAACAGCATGTTCAACTTTGCTGAATTCATCAATGGTTGGGGATTATTGGACATAGAGCTGCAAAACCAAAATTTTACCTGGACCAATAAAAGAAGAGGAGATCAAATGATTCAAGTTAAATTAGATAGATTTCTTATCTCAAGAAACTGGAAGGATTATCATAATATGCAGGTGCAAGCTTTCCCTAGAACCATGTCTGACCACTACCCGATCTTCCTCAGTTGGAGAGAACAGGGACATTTTGGACCTTCCCCATTCCATTTTGAAGCTATGTGGATCAAACACAAAGACTTTAGAAAAATGGTGGCCCAATGGTGGAAAATTCCTATTCAAGGTACTCCTATGTTCAGAATAGTCAAGAAACTCCAACACATTAAACAAGAAGTTCATGGATGGAATAGATACAGCTTTTGGCAGGCCTTCCAGCATAAGAAAAATATAGTGGGAAAACTCAAGGATATACAACAATTGATAGATCAAGGAGATGACTCTGAGGACACTTTAGAAGAAGAGAATATCCTATCTTCAAAATGGAAGAATCTTATGGAAAGAGAAGAGGTTTTCTGGAAATATAAATCTTGTGTTCAGTGGCTTAAAGAGGGGGATAGGAACACTGCCTTTTTTCATCTCTCAACTATGAAACATAGGAAAGCCAACTCAATAACTAAGCTTGTCCTAGATAATGGCAACATTATTACCGAGGATAATGAAATAGGGTAACAAGCCAGGGCTTTCTTTCAAAATCTGCTTACGGAAGAAAATAGTAATGATAGAATCGATAGACCTATGAATCAATTTATTGATAAAATCCCCTGTTTGATAACGGAAAAAAATAATCTGGAGATGTTAAAGCCTATATCTAAGGAAGAAGTCCATGTTTTTTTATTCTCCATGGGTGCTTTTAAATCCCTGGGTCCTGATGGCTTTCCTCCTATATTCTTTCAGGAATATTGGGAGATAGTAAGAGCAGACGTCACGGTTGTTGTGCATGATTTTTTTAGATCAGGTAAACTTTTGAAATAAGTTAATAATACCTTCATAGTACTTGTTCCTAAAAAATCACAACCTTCACACCTCACTGATTTCAGGCCCATTAGTCTATGCAACACTGTGTATAATTTATGTACTAAAATGTTGGTCATGAGGATTCAACCTTTGCGAGACAAAATTATTTCTCCTGCTCAAAAAGGTTTCGTCCTAGGTAGGCAGATTCTTGATGCTGTGATCACCACACATGAGACTATTCACTCCATGGATAAGATTAGAATCCCTAGGATGGCTCTCAAGCTTGATATTTCTAAAGCTTATGATAGAGTCTCATGGACTTTTTTGTTTCAAGTGATCAAAAAATTTGGGTTTAATAATAAAATGTCTCGCTTGTTATGGAACGCGGTCTCTTCTACAAAATTCTTAGTGCTAGTTAATGGTGTTCCTAGAGGGTTTTTCTCATCCTCGAGAGGAATTCATCAGGGAGACCCTCTCTCCCCATACTTATTCATCATTATGGCTGAGGCACTGCGAAGATACATACAAGCAGATATAGCCCCAAAAAAGCTAGTGGGCATCAAACCTGCCTCCTCCCTTCATCCTATGGTGGTACAGCAGTTTGTGGATGATACCATCTTCTTTGGCATCTCATCAGTGATTGAAGCTAGAAGATGGAAGAATATCTTAAATAATTATGCCAGAGAGTCGGGACAAAGGATAAATTTCCAGAAAAGCAATGTGTATTTCTTCAACACTCCTAATGAACCTAGACATATAATCATTGATATATTAGAATGTGTTGAAGCTGGCCTACCAGCTACCTACCTGGGTCTCCCACTCTCAGTCAAAGAGGTATCTCCTAGATTTTAGAATGGAATTATGGAAAGAACGCAGAGGAAACTTCTTGGTTGGAAGGGGAAACTACTCAGCAGTGGTGGTAAACTGCAACTTCTTCGGGCTTCGCTGCAAGGTATTCCTACATACTTCCTGTCTCTTTTTAAAATTCCTGTGTATTTTGCTAATAAATTGGAACAAATCCAAAGAAAATTTCTATGGATGGGAGTGGAAGACAAACAGAGAATGTCTTTAGTCAGATGAAAAAAAGTGTGTCTTCCAAAATCTCATGGTGGACTTAATATTAGGTCCATCAGGAACATGAACAAAGCCCTTCTCTCAAAAGTTAGTTAGAACCTGATCCATAAAAATAATGATTGGGGGGAAATAATGTATGCCAAATACATGCATAGCATTGACGATTCCAACTTTCTTCAACAGACGGGATTACCCTAGGGATCTGTGATATGGAATAAAATGCTAAAAAGTAGAAGCCTTCTCAAACAGGGAATTAGATGGAAACTTGGAAATGGTCGTCATATTAAATTCTAGGATGATATCTGGTTAAAGGACAAGGATCTCATCACACAGGGAAACTATGGAGAGATTGCTGACTTGACTACCCAATTTTTTGGAGATAGGGTCAGTGATTATATGGAAAATAACAATGGGATGAGGAGCTAGAAAAATATTTTGGATTGTTGTGTGCACCAACCTGAGCTTTTCTCAAGAGTTCAAGAGATTCAGCAATGCGTTCAGGAGATCAGAATCCCTCTCTTTCCCTAGGAAGATGAATAATACTGGTGGCCAAATAAGAATGGATCGTTCTCTGTCAAATCTGCTTACCATCTGCTCATTCCTAAAGCTCAGAATAAAGATGTATGGAAAAAGGTTTGGAATCATAAACTTATTCCAAAAATTAACATGTTTTGGTGGGTTGCTACTCATAAAAAATCCTTACTCAGGATAACCTTCAAAAGAGAGGGTTTACTTTGGTTAACAGATGTTTCCTATGTGGTTCAAAAGAGGAATTAGTTTCACACCTCTTTATCCACTGTGAGTTTGCCCGAGAATTATGGGGCACAATACTTAACAACTTTGGTATTGAATGGGTCTGCAATTCTAAACTTAAGGAAGTAATTCTCAGCTAGAACCCAACCTTCACACATCCCTAGCTTATGGAATTATGGAAGCAAGCTCTGCCATGTTTGAGTTGGACTTTATGGAAAGAACGCAATCACAAAATTTTTAGGGACACTGCTAGAAATGCTTCTCAGGTGTTTAACTCCTTTGCTAAGACCATTATGGAAAGTTTTACAACAGCTCATTTTTGTGTTGCGGAGAAACCCCTATCTCAAATTGAAAGCCAAATTTCAGTCAAATGGAAGGTTTTAAACCAGAGCCCTGGGTATAATAACTCCAAAATTCTACAGAGACTTACTACTAAATGGATCCCCCCTAAACCTAACTGGATGAAACTCAACTTTGATGGGGCATCCAAGTTGGATGGTTGAGCTAGTGGAGGAGGAATTATAAGGAATGATAAAGGATGGATGTCTACTATCTATCCTGGTGGAATTGGATGCCAAAGCAACAACTATGCTGAAGCAATGGCTTTACTATGGGGATTAAAGTTAGTTATATCTCTAGGAATAAGGAACTTGAATATACAAGGAGACTCTAAGATGGTCATAGATGCTGTTTATAAAGCTTCAAACGTGGGAATCAAGCTAAAAGACATCATTACTGATATCCAATTTCTTTTACAAAAGTTTTTTGAAGTTGAGATTTCCCATACCTATAGAGAAGGCAACAGGGTCGTTGATGCTTGTGCCAACCTTGGGCAGCAATTTTCAGGTTGGAGGGTGTGGCGACAAGGTGTTCATATTCCCTTAAACATTAGGGAGATCATTCAAAAGGAGATGACTTGTCAGGAATGAAGCGTATTGATGACCTTGAAAAGACCCCTGTTGATACCCCCGACTCCTTTGCGAGTAAGAAGGGAAAGAAGAGAAAGGTTGATGAAGAGGAAGAAAATATTAAAGAGACTATGGAAGGGACCCACAAGAATCCAGGTAGGGCCATGGGGGGCCAAGGTGGCAAATATCACAAGCCTTCCAAAATTAATAAGGAAGGATTCCCCTCCAGAGTGCGAAGGTCGGGGCGGATTGCTGGTAAACCAGCCCCGAAGGCCAGACTGATTGATTATTCAAAAAGTGCTTTGGAAGAAGCAACCCAGGAGGAAGAGTCTGAGGAGCTAGAAATCTAGGAAATTTTGGAGGACACTGGAGGGAAGCAGGCTACTAGGGATTTTGAGGTTACTAAGGAGCAGGGTGCTGACACTATGGGAACTACTAACAATAAGGGGAAAATGTATGTCAAGGAAGCTGGTGAGGGCACTGAGAATGAGACTGATTGGAAAAATAAAATTGGGGCCCTGAAGGACCGCATTCAGAAGCTGGAGAAGGTCTATGCCAAAGGGCTTCGTAATACAATTCTGCTAAACATGTCTATGCTGGAAGCGGTGGGTAATACTGGGTATGCTAACAATGCAGAGAATGAGAAACTCAATGATCTTATCAAATCAATAGTTATGTAAGGGGAGACCTCTCTGACTCTAGTCTTCTCGTGGCTTGTGTTTTGTTTCTATTTGTTGTTCTCAGTTGTGTCGTTGTCTCTCTGAAGGCATTTTTTGTTTGTTTGCCTTCTTGTCTTTTTTGACTGTATAGGGTTTGACCCCTTGTTTGCTGCCTTACTTTATCAAAAACAAGACTTTAAATATCCTTTGTACATATTTTGACAAATTAAAATTATCTTGTCCAATCATCAGGGTGTTATCTCAGATGATTATTTATTTTCATCCTCAAGGTGTCAATATAATGTTGTGTTTAGGGTGTGAGCACCTCCTTCACACCACCAAATTAGCTAAATTATCTTTGTCTACTCTAATTATACATTTCAATGCCTAATTTACTAATAAACTAAGCTACATTTTTTTTTTATAGAGACTACCGTTAGAGAGGTAAGCCAAAAATTAGAGCAATCTACACATGAATTGCTCTAATACCAAATGAAATATTTGGTCAAAGTTTTCAAAAGCTAAACACAAAGTACTTAGATTATAAATTTAAATACACAAAAAAATAATAGTGTTCTCCCTTATTGTATTCAATCAGAGATAATACATTTTATAGGCTTAGTAAGCTCCTTACTATAGGGAGTTAAGCCTTATCTATAAACAACCTTAAATCCCTATAATCTCACACTTATATCCTATGATCTTTCTCACCTACTTTGAAGCCTATCAATTATGTGTTGTCTGGTAACAACTCTTATTACATAAATAACAAAATATATTATTTCTCACTCAAATATGTATCTACTCACCTAAATATAATTATATATACTCAAATGGGAGCACTAAAAAACAAATTCCTAACTATCACATCAGAGTAAAAGAGCATATCATGTAGTATAACAAATAAGTAACTAGTAAGAATGTGTAAGAAATATAGGTGGATTAACATGGTATAAAGGTCATAGAAAGATATAACATGTAATACTGAAACATGTGGAACAAGATGCCCATGGTATCAGCATGGCCACTAGGTAAAGGAAAAACTAATAATCTATATGCCCATGTGGAACATGTATGTCCTGCATAGCACTATGATACCATGGAATGTAGTGTGTATGTAAAGAATATGCCATATACCAAACATGTGATAAATAATATATGTAAATAATATAAACTAGAAATCATGTCATGATCAGGTCCTGATTTTGGATTTTTGAATATATATATATATATATATATATATATATATATATATATATATATATATATATATATATATATATATATATATATATATATTTGGAATGAGGAAAAACTAGCCACCATTACACTCAATAGGAGGGCCATGGGAAGTTCCTATAGTGGGTGGTGTAGGGATACTTTTTCATGGGTGGGAAATATCAATAGGTATGGGTCATAATTTGATATGAAGTCATATGGTGTACCTTGTCTATCATGCTCAATGCTTGTAGAATTTAGGGTATGATGAATGGATATAGAAGGTCAAGGACTTTATGGCATCTATTATATAATAGGAAGGCGTCTCACTACTTGTGTTTGTTAAATAAAATGTTGAACTACCTGTGATGTAGACTGAGCATGTATTGTAGAAGATCATCAACTTTGTGGTCTCTGAGAAAATATTTGACATAATCGATGTGGAATAACCAATGGTATAGATGGATCCTATATATGTGTAAAAATAAAATATGTATGTTGATCCTAAATAGGCATATCAACCATTTCTGATATATGATTCTAAATATGTGTATCAACCAATCATAATGGTGTTGGGGGTAGAGGAGGAGATATAACTGACTGCAGGGGATACTCATATCATATTCCTAGAAATGTAACTACTTTGTTATAATATATGTACTTTAGGCATCAATGTATTATAGATGAAACTACACAAAGTATCTACATCCATGGAAATCCTAACAACATGTTAAATACCCAATTACTCTATAATACTAGGAATATAGTGGATAATATGGTTGATCCCACATAAAGAGGTGATACTATGCATCCCAAGGTAATATGTACCCATAAAATCCTTTAACTAATTTTTTTGTATCTTATAAATCTTATTGTGTATATCCAAGGGATTATAGAAGTTAAATCATACAAACATTCTCACTTGAGCCATTTTGAATCATAAAAATGTATATAAGTTATGTTGATGTGGTTTTTATGGATACCATAGTCAACAAGGTAACCTCTAACATTTCAAGATCTCAATGGAGGTAAACTCCACTCTAAGGCATGAGTTGTAGGTATGCAGTTTGAATAACCTATTGATGAAATAGTTGGTAGGGCATGCAGGTTGTTGACAAGGTTTTTTTTAGACAAAGTTATGGATCCTAAAGGGTCGTGAATTCCTACATGAGTTGGATGGGTGGTTGGTTGCTAATCTAATGTGGGTGGATCTCAAAAAAACTCAAAAAATGAGGGAAGGATAAGGTAGAAAATAAGACTCTATGATTTTTAGGAATCACCTCTCTGGTTGGTTTCTATATGGATAAGTGATTTTAAAAACCTATACTTTTTGCAAGCAGCTATTGCACACATATAGTCAGATATAGTTTAGAAGTCTAAGAAGATACTGATATAGGAAACTCATGAGCCTCAGTCAAAAGTTCTCCCTTTTAAAGTAGTTATTGCACACCCTTAGTTAGGAGATTATGGCTTGGGCTATTGAGATATCTGAGATAGCTTTTTCACACAAAAAAAAACTACATCAAATGAAAGCACTCATACACATTCAGAACATGAATAAATCAACTTAATTGCCAATAATCAATGTAATTTACTAATCTTCCAATAGATTTTGCACATCTAAGACTAGCATATCAATCAAGATAAGAAAGAATTCATTGCAGTTGTTACACACCAAGAATTATTGAATCATACAACCAAAAAGATAAGCCTAATCACATAGAAATTGAAGAGAGAATACATAAACACATTTTTTGACAATCAAAATTTCTTTTACTCCTATATATTAAAAAATTTCCCACACTCCAACTAGTGATTACAAATGTTTAAATAGGTTTGGGGAAGGGGTCTCTTCATCCTCCAAATCCATGCAAAGTCATTACATGTGATAGTCAAAACATGATTTCTAACTGTGGTCAAAACCATATAAGAGTCTTCTTTGTTGGGAGGGTGTGTACACCGGAAGCACACAATTTGATTACTAATACCAAGCAACTTAATATGCAAAAATTAACCAGATTCACCAAGTAACTAGAATTCAGAATAACACAGCATATGAGAGACAATACCAAATTGTATTAACACTTTATACAGAAAAGAATACAATAAAGAAGATGCCACTTCTTCTCCACCACCTTACAGAGGTTTCCCACGCCTCAAGTGAACAGTAATTCTTCTCTCCAAAGCTCTCCCTCTCACAGGTCCCAACACCCAACTCAAATACAGAGTTGGTGTTCACCTCCCGTGCTCCACGCACACCACAAGTGCTCCACGCACTCCACAAGCACTCCACGTGCTCCACAAGTACTCAAGGTACTTCAAGTAGATCTCCCATGAACCTGCAACAACCTGCAATTCAACAGACCATACTTATGGAAGGAACTCCCTTGCCTTCCTCTTGCTCTATCCGAGTACACACCTGTACTCCAAGTAGATCCTGCCTGATACTGCTCCCTGTAGTGTTGCTGTCTGTATGACCTTGCACACCTGCAAATCAAGCAATGGTTCTAATCACCTGTGAACCTCGACCTTGCACACACATACACCTGCAGATCAACGATCTTACTTATCATGTAGATCTCCTATATAGGCCATACACCTGTGACCAAGATCCTACACTCTTGAAGAACCCAGCTGGCTCTCCAATCCAGCACCAACACACCTGGTACTGTGGCACTAGGAGGAACGCACCATAGCTCTACCTCACACACAGAAGGAGCTTATAATTATGCTCTCTTACTCCCTAGCACACTTTTCCAATACAACCATGAGTCTATTATATAGATCTCATCCAAACAATGATTAGACATCTAATTACAATAATTAGATCCGCAGCTATGAGTCTAAAATTAGCGCTCATCATGCAAACTCTTCGTTCGTTAGTTCACTGCCCGTAATTAACTCGCAGTCGAACTACACAGGCGACCGACGTCGGTCCCTGTCCGCCTGGGGTCGCCGACGCCGGCCGATATATGACCGACGTCGGTTGCATTCCTGTCTCACCCTGCCGACGCCGGTTGGCCAGACCAACGCCAAACACTTCTGACACTCAGCAACTCATTCTGCAACCTCCTCCATGTCTGCATCAGTGAAGCTTTTAGCTCCACAATCCTAACATTCTTATAGTCGTCGGTTTAAGTTAAACTTTGTGAAAGCTATGCAAATGTAATAAACCTAGAGAGGGGTATAAAATATAATATACTTAGAGAGGGGTATATAGTAGAATAGCCAGTAAAATATTGAATAATACCATAAGCATAAGAGTAAGGAGTTGGATAGATGAGAATTAGTATAAATAAAGGGTATATGTTAGTGTTAGGCATCCAAGAAGTCATTTGTAGTTAGAGCTTGCTCTAATAGGAGGTTGCCCTCTCAAAGAGGCCAGTGATACAGATTTATTTCTTTCATAAAAGGAACATAATATAATATCTTAGTATTTTCAATTATATGAGAGTGGGGTTCTTAACATCTGGTATCAGAGTGCTTTTTAGGACCAAATAATTTTTTATTGAAATAAAATTTGAGGTTCAAGAGAGAGTGATTTACAAATTATGTAAGAGATTTTAGAGTGAGTTTCTTTTAAGTGTGGTTTTAGTTTTTTAGGTTGAGATACGTGTTTTGTTAAAAAATTAATGGGAGATTATAATTTTTAAAGTGCAAATTCTTTGAAGCCAACTGGATTTAAGGCATAAGTTATTTTAAATAATTTTTTTTTTTTAAACATGCACCCTTTAAGGCATGCACTCAGAGAGATTGAGACTCGATGGGTTCCTACAAGGTATGCACTTAGAGAGATTGAGATTCGATGGGTTCCTACAAGAAATAAAGCATCATTAATTGATAAAGTTCGAAAATATAATATAATATAATAATATTATATTATAGTATTTTAAATTATATGAGAGTGGGGTTCTTAACATCTAGTATCAAAGCACTCTTTAGGACCAAATACTTTTTCATTGCAATAAAATTTGAGGTTCAAGAGAGAGCGATTTACAAATTATGTAAGAGATTTTAGAGTGAGTTTCTTTTAAGTGTGGTTTTAGTTTTTTAGGTTGAGATACGTGTTTTGTTAAAAAATTAATGGGAGATTATAGTTTTTAAAGTGTAAATTCTTTGAAGCCAACTGGATTTGCCAATTATTTGTAGTTTCAAGCGTATATCTATATTTTTGGTCCTAAAAAAACTTATTCTTCAAACTACTTATCAACAGTAGTGAATTGAGCCAAAAAATTTATGAGTTTAGTGCACCTCTATCTCATCTTTTCATAATAATTTATGGATTTTATTTTCATCTTGTATTTTAAAAGTTATTATAGTTTTAGTGACTAATACTATGTTGTAAAAAAAAATCAAATGTTGGTCTTATTGTCAATTGAAGCTGACGTCCTCTTTTGTCAATTTAAATTTTGGTTCTCATGGAACACCCCATTTTATTTAGTAGTAATCTCATGGGTGAATTAACTCAACTTCAACAAACTGGTACTATAAGGGAATATCAAACTAAGTTTGAAACATTAACCAATGCCATATCTTGCATTCTTTATTTGTTGCTTCATCAACGGACTTCAAGATGAGAATTGAGTGGAGGTCCAAATGTGACAACTACAATCCATAAATGAAGTCATGGGTTTATCTAGGCTTGTATAAGACCACATATGTTATTATCATGGTGAGACACCTTTGTTTTTTCATCCTTGTACAACAACACCTCTTTAGGACATCAACAAACTAGACATTGATTCCCTTTTAGATGTACCACAACAGGTTCTAGATGAGCCCATTCAAGAAAACACCATGATCAAGTAGACCCCCAATGAGCCCAAGCTAACAATCATAGATCTCATTAGGAAACTAAGTCTTCAAATCCCTTAGAGAATTTTTTTAAGGGGGATGGCATGTATCCTCAATTCATTCATTAGGATGACTATTTTGAGCACCCTTGCTCTCATTTTGAGGATATGATCATCATGATTCAAATTACACTTCAACCTTTAGTTATAGTGATCATGTTCACCCTGTTTATGTACATGTTCATATTCGAGTACAAACAAAATAAATGGAAGCAAAAAAAGACACATAGACATGCCTTTATCTGATATTCAACCTATTTTTTAATCTATCCTTCATTTGGTCCTATTTCTTATCATGTTTCAAGGGCAATACATATTTAAGGGGGATGGAATGTAATATACCTAGAGAGGGGTATAATAGTATAATATCTAATAGAATATTGAATTATGGTTTAGTACCATATGCATAAGAGTAAGGAGTTGGGTAGATGAGAATTAGTATAAATAAAAGGTATAGAATAATGTTAGGCATCCAATAAGCCATTTGTAATTATAGATTACTCTAATAAGAGGTTTCCCCCTTGAAGAGGCCAGTGATAGAAAGTTCTTCCTTCCATAAAATGAATACAATGTAATATATTCAGTATTTTCAATTATATGAGAGTTGGGTTCTTAAAATCAACATGTGCATGTGCATGTGCAGAAAGAAGGGAAATTTTTACAATTAAAACTTCATCTACATAAAAATTACATTTATAGATCAATACTTTCTTTTACAAGTTGTGAAAACAACCTGTCAAATACTTTAAGTTATCCATTTCTAATGGAACTAAGACATACGTTAAGGATAAGTGCCCCTTTTACCAATGCCTCAAAACCAAAATCATTACTTAACTGGAACTAACTTCCCATTACTATGTGTTACATGTTTCCCCTACCTTTAAAAAATAGAAAATTCCTTCTAAAGGATTTGAAGGGTCTTTATCTTATAAGAATATCTTGTGTCAACTTAATATTTGATATGTTTAAGTAACTATAGTCTTCTCTAGTTCTACTACTAGATTTTCCTTTTTATATTCACTAACCAGATTAAGTCTAAGACTCATGTGTTCTTTACTAGTTCATAATCCAACATGTCATGTCCATATATCAATGTCCATGTTGATATGTCAATTTAATTAAAACATGACCGCTATTACCTTTGGACACATGTCCATACTTCTTGCTTTTTTGAAATGAAATCAAAGTCAATTGTTACCTTCGAGTTCATAAGATCATGACAAATGTCAATTTTCTACTAGCTCTAGGACCTTTGAAAAGTCTCATTGATCTTGCATTATTAGATATGTTTGTAGGAATCAATGTCGTATGTTGACCTTTAGATTGTTTAAATCTAAACAACTATCTATCATGGCTTAAAATTGACGTCTACGTGCCTATCATTTGACATCCTCATGACTATCATTGATGTTTATGTGACTATTAATCTTTGAACACCAAATAGTTAATTTTTAAGCTTAATTTTGATGTCCACATGACCTTCAATAACGTTTATGTAACCATCAATGATGTCTACACGATTGTCCCATTCTGCAAGTTAATCTTTGAAGGCTTAGATCTTGAGATAGAAATCTCATCAAGACATGAATTTTACAGAGTAAGATCTTGTCACTGATAACATTGATTCCATGTGATCCTTTAAGTTGGTCTGTTTATATAGGCACAAAATAGAATAAAATAAATAAGCTTTCAGAGATTTAAAAAAAAATAAAGTCTAGCCCCACGTGAACAACAAACTAGACTAGGGGCTTTAGGAAATATAGGACTTAGTATGAAGCTTTTCGACTAAAGTTTTGGGATAAATCTTCAGACTAAGTTCAAAATATAATAAAGTGTTCCCTAGTAAATTTTGACCCCACATTTGTTTGAATATTATTTAAAAAAAGACCTAGGCTAACATACTTAGACTAAGGTTTTCTAACATGATTTAAACATAGATTAAAGACCAAGGGTTACTAAAAATAAAGCATCAATTTAATAATTAAAGTATGAAGCCCCTAGGCAGTATTCTCATAAATGAGACCTATTAAATTAGCAACATTATATGAAATCAAATAAAGATTATGTGTTAAAAGACTAGATCATCACAAGATATTTAACACTGATTCTTGATCAATTTGAATGTTCAATTTATAGCATAAATTTTTAGAATTTGAAGGGTCCCTATTTTTAAAAATGGAGGTGTGTTAAGTACAATAGGTTATTCCTCAATGTAGGCTCATATGAATAACACATATAAATCTAAATCATCATTAATTATCTTATTATCATCAAATGTAATTATAGTCCATTAAGGTGGAACATCGCTACGTGTACCAATGATAATGTTTAATGAGTGATCATATATCACTAGTAGAGGATGCATGTTATATGCATAATGTACCTCTAAAGTTTCCTTGGTTTCTTTTGAATCATGTTTATGGAAAAGGATCACTAAAAATATTCAAATTTTTATTTCCATGGTGTTGAGGTCAATATTCCTCTATAGGAGAGCCTAAATTGATAATATTATCATCTATGAGGTCTTGTATTTTATTTATTAGCTTGAAAAATCTATTTGTTGAATTCCCTGTAATTTGATGATACTCACAATATGCATTTCCATCATAGTTCCTTGGTCTAGGTCTACTTGGATCAATTTATTATAGACAAAGGAGTGTGATAAGGTTACACTCAAGCAACTTATTTAGTATCACATAAGGAGGTGATGGTAATCATGAAAACTACCTCTTTGGTGGAGCTATTAATTGTAACTAATTTATGGATTATAACACTACATTGACTGTAGTTTTTGCCTCATTCTTGCCATCATTTTTTTGACCTTATAATATGTTTTGATTTGAAACGTCATTGTTGAAGTAGTCATATGAGTTGATGTATACTTAAATTTTGTTAAATAAATTAGTTTGACTTCTTTATCCCTCATTATATGGCATAACTCATCAAATGATTTGAATCTCTTGAACATGATTTATTCATGGATTTGTGCTAACATTTTTTATTTGAATATATCTTGCAATTCATTACTAGTGATAACATTGGTCATATTGGCTAGCATGGTCTTATATCAAATTACATAGTCATTGATTGGTTCATTAGATCATTATTTTAACTTAGTAGTTTAGGCATATAATAGCATTCATCAATGTTGATGGAAAAATGTGCTAGGAATATGTTGGCCAAGGGGTTTAATGCTCTTATAGATTGGAGAGGAAGATCATAAAACCATATCAATGCATAATATTTAAGACTCCTTAGAAATAACTTGGTCAATAGTTTTTAATTGTATGCATAATCCAAATAAGCTATGTGGATTGATCTAAGATATTTTTCAGGATCACCTTTACCTTCATATAATGGGAAATTAGGAGCTACAAATACTAATGGTAAAGGGTAGGTTACTATCTCATGGGTTAACAGGCTAGATTAATCTAATCAATATATAAATTTGTAAGATAATTTAGATCAATAAATATGGCATTAAAGCATACATCTAAATGGAAAAGACTGAGATTGATTCTTCTAATTCAATAAGGGCATATGGTTAATATATAAGATACCAAAGAGACCATGATACTTAGATTTTATAGGTGATTGTTTGAATGTGACTGCATTTTGAAAGTGAAAATTAGGGATAAACACACATATGGTTCATTCAGTTTTGAAACTAATATGTTATCTATATTGGGTCAGTTCTAAAGGATTAGGTAAGTATCACTAGTTGATACTGACCTACATGGAAGTATGACATAGTGATTATATGGTCACTTGAGACTATCTTTGTTTGCTTTGTCTTTGTGATACCAAACCCTGATGACTAGTGTAGTCTTTGCCTTAAAACCCTAGATGTGTTCATGAAAGATAGAAACTTATAAAAATAAAGAAAAGTGTAATGGACTGATTTGATCCCAATCACCATTGCCTAATGATTGGCCATTTTATACGTATCCAAAACTCCAAGGAGTGAAATCAAGCCACGTGTAGTTCTCCAAACTTGATTCTTAAACTAAAGAGAGGTAATAGGATTAGTTATCTATAAGAAATTTAGAATAAATTTCCCATAATAGCCTGCTAATCCCATAAAACTTCTTACCTCATGCACATTCTTAGATGCTATCCATTCCATTATGGCTCTTATCTTGACTAGATCAACTAAAATTTCATCTACAAAGATAATGTGTCCCAAATATTAGACTTTTCTCTAAAAAATGCACACTTGGACAACTTGCCATACAATTAATGCTTCTACAAACATTACAAAACTAGTTTTAGATGTTGAAGATGTTCTTCCTCATCCTTAGAATATATGAGGATGTCATCTAAAAAAATCAACATAAAACAATCTAGATAATCCTTGAATACATTATTCATGAGATTCATGAATACTATCAAAGCATTTGTTAACCTAAAAGGTAATATTGTGAACTTGTAGTACCCAGATCGAGTTTTGAATGTTATTTTAGGAATATCCTCATCTTGGATTCTCAACTGATGATGCCCTGCTCTAAGATCAATCTTAAAAAAAATTATTGCTCTTCACATCTAATCAAAGAGATCATCGATGTGAGGAAGTGGATATATGTTCTTGATTTTTTTCTTGTTAAATATCTTGTAATCAATACACAGGTAAAGAGTACCATCCTTATTTTTTACGAACACCACTAATACACCCATGGTGACACACTTGGTCAAATCAACCCTTTTGATAATAACTCTTGAAGTTGAGCTTTTAACTCAACAAATTTGATATTTGTCATCTTGTATGGTACCTTGGATTATGGTTCAGATCTAGGTATGATGTCAATTGAGAAATCAAACTCATGTTTGGTGGTAATACATGCAATTTTTCTAGAAACACATCTTAAAATTTCATAGGAAAAGGATAATCCTTGATGGATGATTTCTTAGATTCTTTCATCTCCTTTATTTTAACAATAAATGCTTATAATCATTTTTTTTTAGGCTTTTTGAGTTGAATTTTAAAATTTTGACTAAGATTCAACTCTCTTTTTTCACCCTAAAGCTATGTCTGATTTCCAAAATCATCTTAACACTTAACCTTCTTTAGATAGCAATAAACCTTAGCTTTATACTTTGCAAGCCAATTGACTCCTAGGATCACATCATATAACCCTGACGATATAGCATATATATCCACTATTGTAGTGAATTCAGGTAACATGATCTTAGCTTCCACTAGACACTTGTCAACCTTAACTTTTGACTCATTATCATACTATACTAACCATGTATTTGTCATAACTATAACTTTTCTTATTACATCATGATTCCTTCTCAGGCAAACTTGTTGGATTATCCATGGATATCCATATCTAACAAATTCAAAGTTAGTTATTTTTAACTAAGCTTAGATATATATTGTTATGGGGCAGTAGAATATTGCTTAGATTAAATGATCATACTACTATGGGTTAACTATAAGTACATGTTGGGAATGGCCTTGTGGGAAGGTGCGATGGTGGGGAGCGATGGACTGCAGCTGGGCGGCCAGCATGAAGCCAGCAGAAGGGAGCGACCTCTACCTGGGGGGTTCGAGCAGCAGGCAGAAAAGATGTTCAGTGAGGAGAAGTCCAAGGTGCAAAAAATTAATGGTTGTCTGCCCAGGTCTCTGGAGCGACCAGTTATGGTTCTTTCTCAGGAGGTTATGCAAGAAGAGGTGGAATACCTGTCGACACATGCCCTCATTTGCAAATTCTTGGGAATTCATGTTTCTTTAGTAGCATTGGAAGCTTGGATTAGGAGGACTTGGCAAATTGCTGGAGACTTTGACATCCTACTGGCAGGAAACAGCTATTTCATTGTCAATTTTTCCTCTGTAGCAGACCGGAATAGGATTTTCGAAGGGGGGCCTTACTTTTATGATAGAAATGGCCTCTTCCTTAAGCCTTGGCACGCTGGTTTCAACTCGGTGGAAGATCTCCCAGCGTGTGTCCCTGTTTGGGTTCGTTTGCCAAGACTGCCCCTGGAGTTTTGGCGGGAGGATATCCTTCGTCAGATAGCGACTCTGCTTGGAACACCGATGGCAATTACGCACCAAACTCTGGATAAAAAGGTAATTTCCTACGCTCGTATTTGTGTTGAGATTAATCTGAATAATCCCCTTCCGGATTCTCTCGAGATTTGTCTGGGAAGTTCATCCTAGATACAGCAAATCGACTACGAAGCCATTCCGTTTCGCTGTCGTATTTGCCATGTGTATGGCCATTTGCACAAACAATGCCCACAGGCGGTCAAAGAGAGTGATATTCAAGGTGAAGCGGCTGGGTCTCGGGGGCCCAATTGGGATAGAGGTGCCAGACAGCCGAAACACTTTGGGGCAGCCCATATACAATCAGGGGGATTGAATAAAGGCAAAAACTAGCTCCAAACTGAAGGTGCTGAACTAGGCAGTACTAGTTCCAAGGGTCCTGACAAAGATGGATTTACCATAGTCAGGCGCAGGGGAAAGTCTCGTGGTAGGAAAAGGGCAAATTTTGATAGACAAAATGAAGTTGATTTTAACAGATTTGAAGTGCTAGATAGCATGAATATAGAGGACGGTATTCCGGAGCCGCTACAGACGGAGGATGAAGGGACAAGGGAACCATCTGCCCCTGAGGAGGAAATTTCAACCAGAGTCATGAGGCTGACACAGGGGACTGACAAGGAAATGCAGGATGCGCCCAATTCTGTTCTACTGCCCAAAGGGGATTTGGAAGTTTGCTGGGCCGACCTGGCAAAGGAGGTGGAGGCATCCAGAATGGTTAAAGGTTCCTCCTCTAGCCTGGGCATTATGCCACGACCTTTTAAGAAGCCTACTGGCCCCAATCCCCCACGTGTGGGGCGAAGGAAAGATCAGGAGAAACTAAAAATTGCAGGTGATCTTCTAGTGGAGGCAGGGCATGTTAAGCCCCTGAACGAGCACTTCACACAAGTTTCCCAATGATTGTTCTCTCCTGGAATGTGAGGGGTCTGAGTAGCTCTCCCCGTCAAAGAGCTATAGTTAAACTGGTTCATGCTAATTCTCCTGACATCTTGTGTATTCAGGAGATGAAATTTTCTGTTGATTTATGGTTATCTTCTATGCAGAAGTGTTGTTTCTTCAATCACAGCCAGTGCGTGGGGGCAGCTGGGTCTTCCGGTGGGCTGGCAGTGTGTTGGAACCCAGATTGCATAACCCCGCTTGGCTAGTTGGCCAGCAATTCTGCTCTCACAATGATAGCCGTCTCGAAGGATTCGGGGGAAACCATACTTCTTACTAATGTTTATGCCCCTGTGGACCTTCCTGGACAGCGAAAATTGTGGGAGCATGTCCGGTTTGTCAGAAGCTGCCACCCCTACTTGCCATGGATCGTGACAGGAGACTTTAATGCTGTCCTAAACCTGGGGGAAAAGAGAGGCGGTCTGGCTCGGCTGGGGCCTTCATCGGAAATATTTCAGCAAAATATTGACCTTCTACGCCTCTCAGATGTTAAACCTCTCAATGGTACATTTACCTGGAGTAACAGAAGGAGTGGAGAGGAAGGTATTTCGAAACGCCTGGACAGATTTTTGGTATCTTTCTACTGGCACTATGGTTCCTCGTCCATCACCTCGGAGATTCTGGACTGGGGTGGATCGGACCATTGGCCAATTAAGTTGTCCACTAACCAGATTTTGGCCCCAAGGAAGCCTCCCTTTAAGTTTCAGTTAATGTGGCTTCGTGAGCCTTCCCTGCATGAGCTTATGGGTCAGTGGTGGTGCCATGGAGGACCCAACTTTGGTACAGCCATGTTCTCCTTTGCAAAAAAACTCTAGTACGTCAAAGGGAGGCTTAAGTATTGGAATATCCACAGCTTCGGGAATCTTCATACTAGGAGGAAGAAGGCTCAGGACCAGCTGAATGTGATTACTAGGCAGATTAGAGACAGCGATCTCTCTGAGGAGCTTCATGAGGCTGAATCCCAAGCGGTGAAAGACCTTACTGAGTGGGAACTCCGTGAGGAGATCTTCTGGAAGCAGAAGGCGAGGCTTGAATGGCTCCAAGAAGGTGATAGGAACACTGCCTTCTTCCACAAGTCTACCCAGGCTAGGCGTAATACTAGTTATTTAACCCACTTGGTGACCCCAGATGGTTCTCGGTTGAGTTCTTTGCAGGACATTTCTCAAGCAGCGGTTACCCACTTTTCTAGTCTATTCTCTGCAGAGCGGCACCCCTCTGAGATAGCTGAATATAATGTGTTGTCTTGCATCCCTTCTATGGTGATGCAGGAGATGAATGAATTTCTGATGAGGCCTATTGAGCGGACTAAGGTTGAGGGGGTGGTCTTTAGTATGAAACGTGGCAAAGCCCTTGGGCCGGATGGCTTCCCAGTGGAGTTCTATCAGGACTTCTGGGATGTCATCAAGCATGATCTCTTTGATGTTATACAGGAATCCTTTATCAACAAGGAAATGTTGAGGGCCTTGAATGCTACCTTCCTTGTCCTTATACCAAAGAAAGAACAGGCGGACCAGCTGGACCAATTCAGGCCTATTGCGCTCTGCAATGTGATATACAAAATTATTACGAAACTCTTAGCGGAGAGGCTTAAAAGCTGTCTCTCGCTGATTATATCCGAGGAGCAGGGTGGATTTGTTGCTGGTAATCAGATTCTGGACGAGGTTGTTATTGCTTCTGAGGCCATTCACTCTATGAGTTCTTCTCAGGAGAGGGCCATGGTTATCAAGCTTGATTTAGCTAAGGCATATGATAGAGCCAGTTGGAGATTTCTAAAAAGTATCATGCAGGCCTTTGGTTTCAGCCTTGCTTGGATCCAATGGGTCCTGAGTTGTGTTACCACGCCCTCCTACTCGGTTCTCATCAATGGGCAGCCAACTGAACTTTTTGGGGCAGCTAGAGGCCTGAGGCAAGGAGACCCGCTATCACCTTATCTTTTTATCATTTTGGCAGAGGGATTGGGCTGACTGATCAAATACCAGGTCTCTCAGAACATTGTGCAGGGTTGGCAGTGGGGGAATGGCTTAGTCACGTCCCATCTTCAGTTTGTTGACGATACTATGCTGATTGGGAAAGCTCGCATCCGCGAGGCAGAAGCTTTTAGGGACACCCTTGATATGTATCTGGAGGCTACGGGGCAGAAAATCAATGACCATAAGTCCTCCGTCTATTTCTTCAACACTCCTGGCCTGATACAGAGGCGGATTGCGGCCATTATGAGATTTCAAATTTAGCTTCTCCCGGTTGTTTATCTGGGCATTCCTATAGTGGTTGGCAGGCAGCCACGCCTCTTCTAGCATAATGTTCTGGATAAGCTGAGACAGAAAGTGAATCACTGGACGCACAGATGGTTATCCACTACTGGGAGAGTTACTCTGCTGCAATCAGTGATTCAAGCTCTTCCTGTGTACCGCTGCATGGTGCTGGCTGCTCCTATCTATTTTCTCAAAGAATTTGACGCCCTATCTCGCCAATTCCTCTGGAGTGGTAATCTTCGGTGCACCAAATGGAGCTTGGTCAAGTGGGATACGGTGTGCAGGCCCAAGAAAGATGGGGGGCTTGGATTGAGGTCTGCCATCCTGGCTAGCCAGGCGTTGGCTGCCAAATTATATTGGAGATGGTGCTCTAATCAGGCTCAGATGTGGGCTCGGATCCTGACTTTTAAGTATTATCCAGGGGTGGATCCCTCTGTCATTGCTCGGATGCCTCTTGAGAGGGGTGGTTCCATGATTTGGAGTACCCTCAAACTGGGAGCTCAGCTTATTAAACACAGCCTTTTTTGGATTTGTAAGACGGGAGAGCAAGCTCTCTTTTGGGAGGACTCGTGGGATGGCACGCCCCCGCTCTCGTCCTCTCACCCGCATTTACAGGAATTATGTGTGGCTTTCCAGGAGGCTGGCTGGAACAATGTGGCGCACTACAAGGAGGAGTACAGAGTGGGCCTGGCGACTTGCTTCAGATGGAAAAATTCTTCAGATTGGCCGTCTGACGGATCCTTGGAGAGCAGGACTGAGCTTGCTCAGCTTCTTGATTCTAGGAACTGTAATTCTCTTCAGGGTCAGGATTTGCTTGCTTGGGGAGGCGGGTCTTCTGGAAACTACTCCGTCTCGGAGGGATATCAGACTTTGCTGAAGCAAGTTCATGGTGAGGTGAATTTCAGCTGGGGGAAGAAAATTTGGAATACTGTTACCTGGCCTAAATGTAATTTCTTTATATGGACGCTTGTGTACAACAGATGCCTCACTTGGGACAATCTGTGCAAATGTGGCTTTCAGGGGCCTTCCAGATGTGAGCTCTATTGTGATGAGGTGGAAACAGGGGCGCACCTATTTTTTTAGTGTAATTTTGTCAAACAGTTATGGCATAGATGGTGGCAAGCTTGGCGCAATCCTTGCTGGCACGCCTCTTCCTTAATTGACTTCTGGGAGCGCCTTAATCCTCCCCCTGCTAAAGCGTCGACCCTCCAGGTGGCTTGGTTTGCTGGCCCGGTCTTTATCCTGTGGAATGTTTGGAAGGAAAGGAACAGGCGCATTTTTTGTGCGGAGCAGAGGAAGGTCGACGCCATATGGGAGCTTGTGCGTTTGACTTTGCAGGAGACTCTCATTGCCAAAGGGTTGAGTTCGATTGGGCTGGGAACGGAAGAGCATAATATTCTGCTCAACATTGCTGGCAAGCCGTGGGTCGTGACACCCTCTGCCTCTCTTAGGAATCTGTGGATAAGAGATAGGCACTGCCACAAACCTGTCAACAGACTTGGGCGTTGGACTCTCCCCCCGCTTGGCTTCCTGAAGATTAACACTGATGGCTCCTCGCGTGGGAACCCAGGGGATGCGGGAATTGGAGGCGCTGGGCGCGATAGTTCTGGAAATCTTCTATTTGCTTTTTCTGTCTACAAAGGCTGGTACTCCAATAACTATATGGAGGCGTTGGCCGTCCTTCAGGCGCTGAAACATGGCTGTCATCTGGGCTGGCAAAACATTATCTGTGAGTCAGATTCCCAGGTCGTGATTGATCTGATCAGTAATCGTAATTTTGTTAATGCCGAGTGGAGATTGGCTGAGGTTGTGCAACAGGTTCTTCAGTTAAGTTCATTGTTGGATTCCGTCACTTTCAAGCATATTCTCCGCGAATGGAATGAGGTTGCCGACTGTTTGGCCAAGTGGGCTTCTTAACAGGGACCCCAATGAAAGATCCTGGATTATAATTTACTGCCTCTGCAATGCTCCCAGAAGTTGACTCTTCTGGTGGAACAGGATAAGGCTGTGTAATGTTCTTGCTTTTCCCGTTTTTGAATAAATTTTTTACCCCATTTTAGTTAAAAAAAACTATAAGTACATGTTTACTTTATGATCATATTGATTTATCATTTTAGTTATATTTTATAATAAATATGTATTATGACTGTTATGGTATAACTACTTATTTTGTTGTGAGGTGGACATAAGAAAACTCATCTCTCAAAGTGTGATGAAGGGAGAAGATGATGTAGATCGAGATATAAAAAGATGATAAAGAAATTGATTGGTACCCTACACACACTACATAAATAATTCATGTTAGATATATAATTTAAATGGTTAGTGTTAGCATATTCTTTATGTTATCGATATTGAAGTGATTATTTATGTATGCGTGTTAGTTCATATTTATGCATAAATGATATAATTTTGTGTGTATGTCCTTTAATGTTTAAGGTTTTCTTAAATAGACTAAATTCGAGTTACTAGTCTATAAAATCAACCATCAAATCATTTTGGACATGTTAATTTAATTAGTAATATATATTATTTATAACTAATAAGCAAATATGCTCTAGTAAATAAGAATAAAAAAAAAGAAAATAAATAAAAGTATTGAGTAAATAATAATAAAAACAAAAAGTGAAATGGAAAGTTTTTAATTTAATAAAATTAAAAAGAAAGAATTCCAAAAATAAAATAAAGTAAAGCAAAAAAAATCAAAAAATACTCTTTAAAACAAAACCAAACCTTTTCTTTTTATAAAGGCAAAATTAAGGAAGAGAAGAATATCATAAGATTTTTAAAGAAATTGGATGGGAGAGAAGAAGAGGAATGGTGTAGCATACAGAAATAATGGAGTGTTCCATACACAAACATAAGGAATTTGACATCTTCATATTATTCATAAAATCAAGTATGTGATTATCCTTTCTTCCCTAACTTCGCCATCTAATTTTATTTGTTTACTTGTTATGATATTTTCCAGAATGAAATGGGTATAGCCAATAAAAAAAAATCCTTCAAAATTATCTATTTTTCCATGTTTTGGCTATGAGAACTTATTCAAATTTATTAAGAAAAAATGTGAAATAGAGAAGGTTGTCAATGTTTATAACATGAAAAAACCTTAAAAATTAGAAGATTAGCGGTGAATTTAGCATACTTGAAGTTGAAAAAAAATAATATCTAAACACTAGAAAAATAATTTCTTTAAGATCTTTTCATATTTTGGTCTGGAGAATTTGTGTCTACATCTTGATATATGTAGAATCTACTTAAGTATAATACTATCTCAGTGTAATCGAATAGTATGTCACAAGACTTTATACCAATTTATTGAAGCAGTGAACTACATACAATAGATTTGGTAAATTATAATATATTATTACAAACAACATGCAATGACTTCAAAATAGGCAATGACTTGAGTATGAGTAGGATTCTACACAATGGTAATAAATAAACCAAATACTTTGAACCTTGATGAATATTTGAAGACATCATAGTTGGTTGATATTGTTATAGAGGCATTGCCTTTATCCTATCCTCACCCTGCCAAGGCTCAGTTGACCGTAAAAGTGTAAGTTTAGTCCTTATAACATTTAATATTTAACTGATTGCTCACAAAATTAAGTGATATGTGTTTTCCTTTAATTACTATAAAAATTTTCATTTATATATTTTGATGTATATATATTAAAATATTAATTAAGACCCTAATTAATATATTCTTATCACCATAGTTAGCAGTTTTATTAATATAGTAATTTCTACGCGAACATAACAAAGCCTATTGAATATTATATAACTTAAGGCATCAACCTATTACTATGAAGCTATATACAATACATTGCAAGTAGATAATAGATTTAATACTTTGTTTCTAGGATGTATATTGTTGTATATTATTTTGTATAATCGTTGTATATTGGGTATGATATTCTTCCATTTCCAAAACTTAAAAAAAAAAATAACAACAGGCCATAGGTAGTGAAAGCCTTGAATTATAGTGGTATAAATATATAAAATCTTCTTACCAGTCTAGATTAAATATATAAGGGCATCATAGTTTCAGTTGATTTAGTCATTCTAAAATAGAATTAAAACAGTGGTGAAATATAAAGCTTTTAGAAAAGATTGGACCTTAAAAGGGCATCTCCCCATGTTCTACTTCAGTGAAGTAATTTTATTTAGTGTATAGTTCATTAAACAGTATAACCAGATATTATTGAATATTAATATTTTTGAACTCTTCACGAGTTGCTAGAGGTTTAGCTGTGTGTTGTAATGTTATATGAATTATAAATTGTTAACTAAAACAAGAATATCATAGTTTGTAAGAAAAAGGGACTTGTGAGACCCTAGTATCTTACGAGGATTGAAAATTATTTTTTTTAAAGGGGATTTTAAGATTGGTATTTAGTATAAAGAGATGTTTTGAAAAGCTAAGAAATATCGTTATTTCTTATTATGACTGAAATGCATATGAACCAGGTCAATAGCTAATTTTGTATATAGTAATAACATGATGATATTTTATGTTTATGTGAGCCTAAAACCATGAACTATCAATCTGGGATTCTTAGATCTTATAAAAGCCTCAAATTTGATTAGGCTTATTATTCAGATTTTAAAACATAGTCAACCCTTTTGATATTAAAATGTGGAATAATCTCATGAAAACTTTCTTGAAAATACCAATAATTGTAGGTGTCATGTATGGTTAATTCACCCTTAAAAGGTTTAATGAGATGTGGAATGAGTGGAGAATTTAATATAGTCAATGTTTTAATATGAAGAGTTGTATGTCATATATTTTGAGAATCTTAGTACGATATGTGAATGTAACATTAAGTCAAATTACGATATGCTTAATAAGAAATATAAATGTATGTATGTATATTTGTAGGGGTGTATTCATAAGGATTTAATTCCTCGAGTGGATTATGAACTATGGTTAAAGAATTATATATAATTAAGTTAATGAATGCTTGCATTCAAACCCCTAAAACATATAATAAACGCTAGTTTGAATTTAAGTATGCAACATAAGTACATATTTAAATGGTTGTGCTGGGTCATAAGTCTAAGCTCATAACTGGAAGTATGATTTTATCTAATCATCAAGTTTTTGAGAGACCAACTCCATATCCATATTAAAATATTTTTTTAGAAAATAGAATGAGATGCTTAAATGAATGATTTAACGAGTTTATGAGTCTTCTATTTCTCTATAGATGATTAAGTGATTGTTTGTTATATATATATTACATTGAATACTTGAGTGCAGTACATGTTATGAGATTGTTAATATGTATGAATACTTGGTAATAACTAATATATAATGTTGCATCATGATGTGTGCTTATAATTATGTTACTTTGAATGTTAGTATGTAGTTTAATCTTAGGGTATACATGCATGGTATAGCCTCATACTTGTTAGGTTGTTATTATGTATGTGATAGTTTAATTCTTAAAATCATAATTTGGTTAGATGTTTTTGTGTAGTTGATAACTATGCTAGTATGGGATATCATAGAGTACTATAATATAAATGTATATTATACCTAGATGGTACATACAATAATTATTATGTCTAGACTTACATCTATATTTGACTAATTTACTATATGAGTGTTGGTTATTATTGTGAATATCATGTTTTGTAATAGTCGTTAAGACTTTGTGTATGCGTGCATATAATCTTTGAAAGTATAGCATATGCTAAGATGAAATATTATGTGTTTCGACAAAACTGTGACTTGTTTGTTATGTCTAGTTGCTTAGATATAAGCTTGTGTTTTCATGTAGTTATGACTACTTTATTATGATTGATTGTGAAAGATTAGTAGTTATGTCTTAGAACATTAGACTATGGTAGTATGGTTATCATAAGATGTAGTATGTTTGGAAACTAAGTGTGGTAGTGAAAATTTATAGTTAAATGTGTATTTTACTCAGATGATACAAACTATAGTCATTATTTTTAGTATAGAATAGAAATTAATGTAAGATTCATTCATATATTTGACGACATAAATGTATGATTCGGTTACTTCTATGTTTAGCATATTATATGATATGTTTACAAGTAGATTATAAATTAAATAAATATTGTGGTTGAATTGTATTTGACCAATCTGCATTGCTGATACGGAGTAAGGAATGAGATGGACTTCACTAGCTTACTGGTATCACAATGACAAATGAAGGCAGTCCGATCAAGTGGTGTGTATGAATTTGATTGATCTATAGATTATTATTATTTTTTATTTATAAAACTTTGGGCCAAAGTATGTTTAGTGATACATTATCATTTTATGAGTATGATTTACATGTATGTGAAATATCTTACAATAGAACATATTTTTATGATACACTGCATATTTAGTTTAAAAATTATATAGCACACGGGTACTTGTTTGTCTCTCTAAATTTCCATGTCATCACTATTTACTCATCTATGAAGGGAGGGTCATTTCTTGATGGAATTATTTTTGGGGATCATTGGCCCATGGTTGGTGTGGAAAAGCATTCAAATGATGTTCTCCCTCTCCATAGTAGTACTACTTATTGAGATGACACTTGAGATTGATACAGATATTTGAGTTCAGGAACCATGCTCTAGAAGAGCCATGTATCTATATGCACATTTTATTATATTGTACTTATCATTGGATATTGTCATGAAGACTTGTAATTATTTATTATTATACTTTGACAGTAGTGGATGTAAACTTGTTACAATTATAGTAAAATTGATGTAATTACTTTCTGTATTATTTTTATGTAGTGTTGTCATGACATTAGAGATCAATAATATGTGATGCAATATGCTTTTTTTCTCATGCTTTGATTATTTATGATGGTCTCTATAGATTCTCATGGTGTAATCTATTTTTGGTATATGTGTTTAATTAAAAAAATTAGGTATTTCTATGTCTGACCCAGCGGGGTTGTTACATTTTTAGACAACTTATTAAGCATTATAAGAGTAATAAAATATTTTGTATCCCCAGTGTCAATTAAAATAAAAATTAGATGATAAAACAAAATATATAATATTTCAATAGGAGAAGCATGGAACTCAGCTTGATTACTTTCAATAATTACATGAATCCATTGTTGAAAAGTTCTCTGTGGTGAAGTAGAACACTTATTTTTTCCATGTGATTTACCCTGAGTACACTCTCAAGTGTAATGGTCAACTACACAAATAAATTAACCTTCAAGTGGTCCTTTCTTATCAGACTATTGGTTTCCCTTAAAACCTCCCTTGAAACCATTTTCCAGTTTCATGTTTCTTGAACTATTATTGAACTTAGCATTTTGGCTCTTGGAGTCTCCACTCCTCTTCTAATTCTTCTTTTTGAAAGTTGGTTTATAACTTCCAAAATTTTTATTAAACTTATCTCTAACTTGGAAAAGATATTTCATCTTTTGTTCTTATTTAACTATCTTCTTGAAGCCTTGATCCATGGTAGATGGCCCATGCCCATCCACCTCACAACCAATTTGGAGTTTTAATCCTATAATAAATTTTTTGATTTGAAACCTCTCATCTGCCTGATACTGAGGTACATACTTTAAGATTTTGGTGAAGTGCTTCCAGTATTCATTCACAAAAAGGTCTCCTTGATTAAGGTGCTAAAAATTTATTAACTTTTAATCAAAATATAGCTAAAGAAGCCATCATGACCTAAATAATGTCACAAATTATTTCCAAGTGGTGGTGGTAGAGTCGAGGTTCATCTTGAATGAAGCTTTAGGAAAAGTACATGTATAGGTGGAAGATAGACATGTCATCACATATTCTTGAATGTGAGATTATCTTTCTCAATGACCTAAAGTAACACCTAAGCAAACTAAATAACATGTGTAGGGATAAACCATTAAATAGAATAAAAACCTAATTTAACCTTTTAGAGTTTTACACAAATGATTACTCTATTTGGTTAAAGGGTTGAGATGCTTAAATCAGTTAAATAAATATGTAATAATTAAGTATTGATTTGTTATGACTTTTGATTTCTTTGAATTTTTATAAATAGCAACAAATAGGGATAAATGAAGATTTATCTAAAAATTGATTGTCATGAATGATTTGGGTTCTAAAATTTGAGATATGGGTAGCAGTTTATAGCGTCAACATGATTATAGTATTCATCTTATCACTGAATAATAGCACCCAATTTAGACAGTACCACCATCCATGTGTAGTGTCCTTAATGTGGCACTAATGTCCCCTTTGTGAGATTGTTCTTATTTTTTGGGAGCACCTACATTTGTGTCTATATGCCTTGTTCCTGCATGATCAAAACTTGGAGCTTTATGTTGTATTTAAAATACCTAATTTGATGTGTAAACCCTAATCTCCTTGCAAGTATGGTATAAGCAATAATTTTGTGTATGTTAATTGGATGGAGTAGACATCCTCAACACCCCAATTTATAGAGAATTGCCTACATACCAATACTTCGAGGAGGGATCAAGTTTTATGTAGTTCTCCCACCTAGTACTTGATGTATATGCAATCGAATGCTAAAATGAGAGTGGTCTTAGATGCCTTGAATGTGCTTGAGCTTTGAAATACTTGAAAACTATACTTAGGGCTATTATAGATGGTAGTATATAGGAAGTAAGGTATAATAGGGATCAAATACCTTGATTTTACATAACTTTGTCTTTGGTTTGAATAGATTTTGCATCTATTTTACCTCTAGTGAATGGAGGTGGATTAGACTTGTATTTATAGGGTTTTTTTGCTTGTACAAATAAAAAAATAAGCTTAGGTTGACCTTAGCAGGGAATACATTTGAAAAACTATCCATTGGGAAGAGTTGGAGCTACGGATAGTAGCATCTAGTTGGGGACACTAGCACCATGTGGTTTTAGTGTCCCAAATGTGGTGTTAATATCCTTTTGGTAGATTATTGAGTAATTTGGATTAGAGTATGAAATGATAGTTCTAGGACTTGTTATGATTGGTTGTAGGTGATTGTGGTATGATGAATGAATAGAAATGTAAGTCTAATGCTTAAAGATAGGTCTACAAATAGCTTAGGGATAGGTTAACTCAAATGACACTCTTAACATCCAATTACTACTTTTAGGTGATTACAAAACCTACACTAACACCCCCTTCAAGCGTAGCTTAGGTGGGCGGTAGAATTAGGTCCTATCAATAAGACATGACAAGGTACCTAATTACATAGAAAATCCCCCTAGAGGAGGATGATAGAGCTGCTCAAACCCCAATAAGATCCCTCACATGAAGATACTTGCTCTTAGTTAAGGGTTTGGTGAATATATCAATAATTTGCTCTGTAGTATGGACGTAGCAGAGATAAATATCTTGCTCATAGATAAGCTCCAAAATAAAATACATGTGAATCTCGATATACTTGGTTCTTGATGGATGACCAAATTCTTGTAAATCTAAATTGTTCTTTGATTGTCATAAAAGATGATTTTTGTTCATCAAAACTAGATACCAAACTCAATGAGAATCCCCTAAAGCTAAATAGCCTCAACAACATTAAAAACTCCTTTATATTTTGTCTTTGTAGAAGATAAACCAATAACATTATACTTTCTTTTTGACTAATTGGTCTTGAAACAAGAGAGAAATTGTAGCTTGAAGTAGACTTATGATTCTAAATATCACCAACCCAATCTGAATCTGTATACCCAATCAAGTCAACATCAATGTTTGCTCCATAATGAATCTCAAAACTATGAGTACGTTGAATGTAGTGTAGAATCTACTTAGCTACTTTTTATTACAACTCATGTGGTTCCTATATAAATATAGAGACCATGCCCACTACATATGAAATGTTAGTTCTAGTGTGTGTTAAATAGATAAAATTCGCAACAAATCATTGATATGAGGTAGCATCAACCAAAGGAAAAGGATAATTACCCTCAAGCTTCACACTAGATATAAAGTAAGTTAGAGTTGGATTATAGTTAGCCATGTTAAATTGTGCAAGCAAATCAAGAGCATACTTGGATTGTGCAAGAGTAATCTTGGAGTTAGACTAAGAAATTTTAATCCTAAGAAAGTAATGCAACAAGCCCAAGTTATATATTTATAACTTGTCAAACAAATTAGTTTTCACTACTGTGATGGAGAATAAAGAAATCCCAGTAATTAATAGGTCATCCACATAGAGAACTATAATCAACAGTGAATCATTCTATCATCAAATATAGACATTTGGATTTGAATGATATCTAGTGAACCTAATCGAAAGAAGAAAGGAGTCCATCTTGGCATACAAAGCTAGAGAAGTTTGTTTGAGACCATAGGTAGATTTTTGAATTTGCAAACTAAGGAAGAATCTTCCACAAATCCTTGTGGATGTTTCATGTATATTACTTTTTTGAAGGCACTGTGAAGAAAAACACTCTTCACATTCATCTGATTAACATCCTAATGATGTGTTATGACAATGATAAGAGTGAGTTTGATTGAGCTCATTTTGGCAATTGGACAAATGTCTCAAATTAGTCAATGCTAGGTACTTAATAAAAACCCTTTGTTACCAAATGTGCTTTAAATTTGACTACATAACCATCTACTACAAATTTTGTTTGATAGATCCATCTACATCAAACAAGTTTTCTTCCCTTAAGAAGAGGGACTAAATATAGTGTGTGGTTCCTTAGCAAGGAACCATCTCCTCTTCTATAGCAGTATCCCACTCAAAAGTTTCTCATGCCTTGCAAGATGATGGTGGATCAAAATTAGATGCAATGAATGCATGTGGGGAATTTTAGAACCATGAACATGTTTGCCTGGTGTTTAATGGTTTTTTAACCTAATGGCTAACACTTTGTAGTGTCTATCTAGCCCAAATATGACTAGATGTTAAAGAGTCAGGAGGAGATTCATCATCCTCTAAAGATATTCTGAGAAGAGGAGGTGAATCCCCCTAACTACTCTCAT
Source organism: Torreya grandis (assembly GCA_037957365.1). Taxonomy (NCBI): domain Eukaryota; kingdom Viridiplantae; phylum Streptophyta; class Pinopsida; order Cupressales; family Taxaceae; genus Torreya; species Torreya grandis. Next base: position 3,254,218 of record JARHVA010000920.1, read on the forward strand.
CATCAAAACTAGAAGAAGAATTTGGATCATTAGGAAACTGCTCAAGTGAATATGAATCATCATAAATGTCATCAAATCCTAGTGCATCTAAGGAAGAGGGAGAAGTGTCAAGTGTGGAGTTTGAATGACCCTATTGAAAATGAACACTTCTCTCAATGAATAAATCATGAGTGGTGGGATGGAGAAGCATATATCTCTTAACACCCTTTAGATATCTCATGATTTCAAGGTTGACTTTGAAGTTCCATTACCTTACATTTATTATTAGGAATGTGGGTCATAGTAGGGGATGAAAATGCTCAAAAGTGATCAAATGTGGGTTTCTAACTACCCCATGACTCAAAAGGAGTGATTTCATTCAATTTTTTATGAGGAACTCGGTTATGTAGATAATAAGCATAATTGATGGTCTTAGCCCAATATCAAGGTGCAAGAGACTTGGAGTGTAGAATATAGTTGGCCATTTCCTTCAAGGACCTATTCTTACACTCTAAAATACCACTATGTTGAGGACTACATAGGACTATACATTGTATTTTAATTCCCTCTAAAGTGTAAAGTTGCTTAAAAAAATTACTAACATACTCACCACCATTATCTATGCACAAAATCTTAATGGATTTACCTGATTGTTTTTCTACAAGCACCTTAAAATCTTGAAATGATCAAGGACATCAAATTTATTTTTAAGAAATTACACCCCAGTATACCTCAAAAAGTCATCAATGAAGATAAGCATGTATTTAGTCCTATTGAACGAAGGAACTAAAAATGGACTAACAATGTCACTATGAACTAGATCAAATATCTTTGCAGTTCTCCATGATTTTCTTGTCATACTTCTCTTTAGGATGCTTACCAAGTATGCACCTTGGTAAATACTGTCATAAAAATGAACACATGACAACCTTGAAACCATGTCATTATGACTAAGTTGCTCTGGGTAGCCATAGTTGAGATAGTCGAATTGATCATGCCATAATTTACTCACCCCATCTATATGAGTGAGTAGTGCAATAGAGGGTTGATCAGGAACAAAATATGAAAAATTATGATTGGTGATCTGCTTTCCCAAATGTAACTATGGAGTCAATTTGCACTTCCCTAATAACCACAAAATTAGGTGTGAACTCAACTTTATTGAATAGATAGAATATTAGTGGATAACAAGGGAACACATAGAACATCCTAAAATGTCCCATCATTCAATAGACCTCTCCCACTAACTTCTATGGAATTATCGTCACCCAAAAAAATAGAAGGCATAGAACAAGGCTCCAAGGATGAGAAAAGGTCGTATGATGAAGCCATGTGGTGTGAAGCACCAAAATCAATTAAGCATGTGGAAGGCTAGGATGCAAGTGCAATAAGTGCTCTGCCATTACCTTTACCCTTACTATTATCTTTGGCCTTAGAAGACTCATGTGCTGATGAAATCTAATTGGCAAAATTAGAGACACTGATATTGTGCTTCTCAAGCATCAATGTTAGTTGGTCAATTTGTTTTTTCATACATTTGGTTTCATCATGCCCAATTTTCTTATAATGGGCACATGTGAGTCTGTATTTATTAGGTTTCCCACATGAAGAGGAGGACTCACTTGATGCTTTAGACTTAGCATCATAATTATGACCCTTTCTCTGCTCTAGGTCCTTGTTCTATTTCTTCTCCTTACTATTAGAAGTCTTTTGATTGTCATGACTCATAATTAAAGCATGTGATTTGGAGGACTTCATTGCACTCTTTTAAATAATCTTGTCTTACTTCTAATTCAAGTCAATAGAAAAATCATCGAATGATGACATTATAGTAAGTAGGTATGTGTTAAAATGGTTAGTTATAGAAAGACAAGGATATGCAATCCCCTTAAAATTACAGAGGTTAAATTTTACAAGGCTCGAGAATAACACCAATGTTTAGATCTTGAAAAACTTACACTTTCAAAAAAATGATGCGTGAAAAGGAGTTATAGGCTGAAAATTATGCGAGTTTGAAGTTCTTTCTCGCAAAAGAAATCTCCACTTTACATAATTTTTTGGGGGTGAAAAAGTTTGACTCAATATTTTTTCAAAACAATGTATTTGTTATATTTAAATATTCAAACTTAATCATTTTTTTAACAAAACTTATTTATAAAATTATTTATCTATAAATTGATTGGTTGAGAGGTTTGGGATGTTCTTAATGAGTTCAAAATGACTGACATCACCAGGTACTTTGTAATATTTAAAACTACACAATACAACTAATGTGTTCACACCACATAAACATTTATTTAAAAAAACTATTTATAATGTCAATTATGAATCCTAATTGTGGGTAATATTCATGATGGAAAGAATATCGAGTCAATTCAAGTTCTTTCGCATTCACCAGATGATTTCAATTCAAAACATCGAATTTATCTACGCAAAAAGTGTATGCCAAACTTTCTTTTTAAGCAAAGAGGATGTCAATCAATAGGTCAATCTTATCAATAAGTCAATATAACTCGACTAAGAATCTATATGGATTTGCCAAGTCTACTATAAAGGTTTTTCAATTATACTTTAACTCCATTTTCATTTTACAATATGTCCCTAATTTTTTTTGTTTTCTCAGCAACCTATGGGATTCCTACAAAGAGAATATGAAATATGAAGTGCACATATAAAGCTTTAGATCTGTTGGCAATTACATATTGTAGGCGTATCCCACACTATCACTTGGAGTTGGAGCTCAACAACGAACACTCCAACACAATAAATTATCTATTGGGTGGCTGACACCATTCCACCCTTTTTTTCATTTTTCTATTGGACTTGGGGTTATACAAAAATACTAACTATTTATCTCAGGTAAGCTTCACTAATTACAATTATAATCATGTAACAAGTATCTGCCTATAATCTGTCAAATAGAGTAGAATCTCCACGTTATGCTAATGCATTTGTTGAAACCTTGTATATGGGTTACATCTTGCCAGTTGATACCATCATCCCTTGACAACATATGAAATGTACATGATTTACAATCTATAAGGTCAACATTCCATCTCAATTTACAATTTGTAATATATGGATTATGAATAAATTTTACTAATGCTAGGCAACTTAAGCACACAGTTTGGCTAACATAGCTATTGTGTCTCATTTACACAATATGAATAAATATTATAAATGCTGGGAAATTTAACCACATGGTTTGGCTAAGACAAATATTGTGGCTCATTTATGGGTACAAATAAATATTACCTATGCTAGACAACTTAACCACATATTTTGGCTAACATAACTACCACGAAGTTAAAAAAGGGACATAGGCCTTGTTAAATACATGTCTACAAACTATATTTAACTAAATAAATTCTTTGCAATTAATATAAAACATTTAATGGTAGGTGTTGACCCAATTTTGCCCCTCAGGCAAAATCTCGGCCACCTCCTACACCTGCTTCACAGGCCCAGTCATTTCAGGTTGCAAGGTCCACTTTCAGGTCTTGACAGCGCCGTTGCAGAGAATAGGCAGCGAAGGACAGAGTCTTCAGACGTCCGCAAGAGAAGAAGGGGAAAAAACGGAATGTTCGACACTTAGCCAAAAAAGAGGCAGAGAAAATGCAGAGGGCGGCAAAATCGCCGCCCACTACAAGGGCGGGTAAAATGAGCCCGTCTACGAAGAAAATGCAGAGGGCGGCGAATTCGCCGCCCACAACACAAAGAAAAGCAAAGACATCGGCCGACGTCGGCAATACTGCCGTCGTCGGCACCTTACAGAGACCGACGTCGGCAGAACCGCCGACGTCGGCAGCACAAAGGCAGGCACAAAAAACCAGAAAAACCCACCCATGGCGGTGAAATGAAAAAGCCCGCCCATGGCGGTGAAATGGAAAACCCCGCCCCATGGCGGGGAAAGGGAAATTGCCGCGCAGGGTATAACTATACCGACGTCGACAGCTTACTTTAACCGACGTCGGTAGGATTGCCGCCGTCGGCAGATTATCGGCCGACGTCGGCAGGTATTCCTACATGAAGTTCATGCAAAGGGCGGCAAAATCGCTGCCCACTATAAGGGCGGCAAAATTCCCCTGCAGTGCACAAGAAAAAATCCGCCCAGCCGCCAAAGGAGAAGACCAGCACGCAAAACGAGGCAACCAGCATGGTCTTGGCAGACTTGTGACATCATCAATAGTGTTTTTCACACTTTTCAATGAGACTTCTCTTGGCTTTTCTGCTATAAATACAAGGACTTAGTCATTTTCTAAGGATCTTCCTGACTTTTGTAAAGAGCATTGCTCTCCAAATTTCTCACCTGAATCAATAAAAGATAGTTCTTACCTCTATTTGGATGGATCTATCAGTGTATGCATTGAATGTTAATCTGTGTCCAGTCATTGTCTCTTGATGCTCTCACAGGTTCAACACCAGCAAACCTGTGATCTACGAAGCGCCACTGTCTGCTGCTGCCAGGAGTAGAGTTATGTTTCAGAGGTATTGAACAGGTGAGGTCACTTACAGTGTGTGTTTCTCAGCACCTTGGTGAGTCCCTGTTTCTTGTGCTTTTCATAAGAACCTCCCTGTCATCCCAGAGACCTGGTCTTTTCTGCCAGATCTGAGTGTATGTATGTTTTTGTCTGATTCTGAGAGTGGATCTGGAAGGTCACTCATGTTTTTGGTGTATCACCTCTTTTAGAGTAGGATGTTTGTTTTCAAGCTTTCCTCTCTCTTTTCAACCCCCCCCAAGTATATACCTATATATCTACATTTTGCATTTCCTGAAACAAACAAGATACATCAGAGGGAACTAGCCCATATCTAAAGACTCTCCTCTCCTGCTTCGCCGTCCCACAGGCGAGAGAGGGGTTTCCATGTTGCGGGGAGAGGGCAGGAATCCGTGTTCCTGCCTCTGGGTGCACTTTCCAGCGTCAACAGTTCTGGCACGCCCGGTGGGACTGCAATTTTATCAAGTTCTAAACAGTAGTATTTCAGAATTGATGTTGGTCCTGCTACAGTGATTTTCAAAGATTTCCAGCATCTGGCGACTCCACTGGTAAGAGCTCAGTTCTTTTTTTTTAAGACCAGTTACTTAACTTCTATGCCAAAAGTTACCACCAGGTCAGCTTCAAGAAGGGTCCCCTTTGAGTTCGTTGAACTACCTTTAAACTCCGCTAAAAGACTCAGGTTTGGAAGAACTCACCCTTATCCACTGATAAATCTTCCTAGACCTGTTGCTAGGAACACCAACCCATCTCAGCCACAAATACAACCTGTTCCAGCCATGGCCTTGCCTTTTGCAGCTTTTCGTGGTGAAAGCCCTTTAAACCTCCCACGCTATGATCCGATCCCCGGGACAGCTCTAAAAAATGTGCCTTTTTTTGATGGAGTGGGACCTATTACAATTGTTGAGCATATAAAAAATATTGCCAACCTTTGCAATATTCATAATATAATAGAAGAAAATATTGCCATCAGACTGTTAGCCTTGTCTCTGAAAGGGAAAGCTCTCGACTGGTACGGCACCTTGCCTGTGGATTCCATACATTCTTGGAACGAATTGGGCACTCGTTTAACTGATCGTTTTGGGGAAAAAAGTGATGGCCTCTCTCTTGCTGAGCAGCTGACAACTATAAAAAGAGCTCCGCATGAATATATGCAGGACTTCAATACGCGGTTTCAAAAGACTTGGGATAGAATTCCCATCCTGGTAAGGCCGACCCCCAGCTACGCTTTCTTATACTATCTAAAAGCATTAAATAGTGACATTGCTATGATGATTCAATCTATGGGGGGACACATACTGCCCGCTGCATATGACATAGCCATTGCGGCCGAAAATTGCTTGATTCAAGCTGGAAAAATCGCCTCTAGACCTCACATGCCACTTTTCCCAGAACCGCTGCCCCCAATTCAAGCAGTCTCTCCTACAATTGCCCCCTATCCGTCATTGAAAAGCCAACTGCTGTTCCATCCAATGAATTAAGTGAAGTTAAGGGCCTGTTGCAGAGCATGTCAAATGAACTTGTTGCCCTTAAAAGGCAGCAAGCTCAAAGCCACAAGCCAAACCAGAGTTATCAAAATTATGGCCATGCCCCTAGACCCCCCTTTCAAAATTATAACCAAGGTCAGGGGCAGCTCACTACAACTAGGCCTTATCAAAATTATAACCCAGGCCCTCCTTCATCATCTAAAGCCATGGTACCTATATAGAACAATCTAGTGCAGGAGCAGCCAGGTTGTTCAAACATGGGACAAGGTCAAGAGCAAGCTGTCCACTCGAATGACATGATAAATTTTTACCAGAATTCGGAAAATCAAGGTGCTGATTTTTCTCAATTTTTTGAGTTCCTAGCTCAAACCAGCACAAGCAACAATCAGACTCAGCCGGATTCTACCCTGATAAATCACGAAGAGGGCGAGCTCTGTGTAATTAATCATGGAGGCGCTGCAGGCAATCATGCTGATTGCGTTGCGGCCAATACGAGATTTAAAAGAAGAGCAGTTGGAGAAGTGCAGGCTTCCTCTCAGGCAGCAGCGAATCCTCCACCACACCCTTTTCAAAAGGCCCCAATTTCTGGTGAACCATCTGTACCCCCAGCTCCTCAGTCTAAAGCTCCAGCCGGGATCAGCCCAAAGGAAAACGCGAAAGGAGTCAGTCCCCAAGTTAATATAGTTGATCAAATGAAGAAATTGCATGTGAGCATTTCTCTATGGGATTCATTGTCTCTTCCGGGACAAAAGGAGGTATTGAAGAAAGAATTGCATGAGCTAGACCGCCAGGCCATCCCAACAGACACTAATAATGTCCTAATGATGAATGGGCAGCCTTCTGCTCCAGGTCAGGTAAGGAAAGAAGAAAAGACTCCCCCTTTTTATGTATCTTTGATCATAGGAGATTTCTTAGTACATAATTGCATAATTGATAGCAGGGCCAGCACTTCAGTAATGCCTAAATGCATTGCTGATAAGATGGGGTTAAAGTACGAAGCAATGAACAAAGGAGTCTTACAACTAGATGGGACACCCGCCAAGACAGTCGGAGTCCTGAAAGGATTGAGTTTAACATTGCATGCCTGCCCGACATTCTCAATCCCTCAAGATATAGTGGTAGCAGACGTTCCTCCATATTTTGCAATCTGTTTGTCTAGGGACTTTACGTCCAAGATAGGTGGTTATCTAGCAGCAAATTGGTCATACCTGGTTTTCAGAACCAAGTATGGGACCAAAGTGAAAATTGAATCTGAGCCACTCTATAAGGACCACCTAGAGTCATATTCACCCAAGGCAGTGAATGTCAGTTATACTATCATTGATCCAGAAGACTCTCAAACAGACAAGTCCTCATCTTCTGCTCTTGAAGGAGTTGCAGATCTACTCTTGGATGAGTGGGGAAGCGATAACTTTGAACATGATCCTTATAAGTTTATTGAGGAGGCAGACCTTGGCGTCTATTGCTTGCATGAAGAGAGTGCCGTCATGCCCAATATAATGAAGAAAAACAAAGAAGATCTTGGCCTGTGGCAGCTATATTTCGACGGTTCCAGAAGCAAACTGGGCGCTGGTGGTGGGGTAATGTTAGTCTCCCCTTCTGAAGAAAGGTACTTTTCAGCTTTTCATTTCCATTTCTCTTGCACATGTAACGTTGCAGAATATGAGTCTTTGATTCACGGACTTGAGTGGGCAAGAAAGAGAGCGATCAAAAAATTGCAAATCCTGGGGGACAGTGAACTAATAGTGAACCAAATCAGAGGCCTGAACCTGACCAAGAACTCCTTACTGAAATCTTACAAGCACAGAGTTTGGGACTTGATGGAGGATTTCCTTGCTCTTAACATTACCTCTATTCCCAGGGAACAAAATAAGCAGGCTGACAGATTGGCCGCTGTTGGTGCCCAATTTGATGTTTCAAAAGAGATAAGCAGGGGTTATAGTTCGCGCCATTTAAAAGTGGTGGTCCGGCCTTCAATTCCAGACAATGTTACAAATTGTCAGGTCTTCGAAAGCGACCAACAAATAGCCCTTTTCCTAAAGAAGGAAGCTGAATTTGCGGTCCACAATCAGGCAAAATTACAGCAGCAATATGGAAATCAAATTGTTCAATTGAAGAACAATAAACTCCCTAAGGGTCTGATCACACTTGAAAGTATTTTCAACGGAGAGGACCAACTAAGAAATGACAAAGCATGCATCACTACCAAAGAGGAGAATTATGAAAAAGTAGAAATCTTCAAGGATAAGTTGCTGGCGCTTGGCAAGGTCTGCACGTTTCAAGAAAGACAAGCTTTCATCCTGCTGTGCCAGGAGTTCGCTGATATTTTTGCCTGGAATTATAGCGACTTGAAAGGCTTCGATCCAAGGCTCGCCCAACACACCATTGAATTAGATGAAGGCGCAAAACCTGTCACACAAAAGCAGAGACCTGTTAACCCGATGGTCGAGCTCCTTATGCAGAAAGAATTGACCAAGTTGATTGAGTCCGGCATTATATTTCTGATCAAACATTCCTCATGGTTGGCTAATTTGGTTCCAGTTAGAAAGAAAAATGGGGAGATCAGGCTGTGTGTCGACTTTAGAGACCTTAATAAAGTCTCTTTAAAAGATCATTATCCCCTTCCAAACATGGAGCAGATCCTTCAAAAGGTAATTGGTTCCGAACGCTTCTCCCTCCTGGATGGCTATTCGGGATATAATCAGATTCTGGTGCGTGACTGTGACCAATACAAAACAGCCTTCACCACTAAATGGGAAACGTTCGCCTACCAGAAGATGCCTTTTGGGCTATCCAATGCTGGTGCTACTTTCCAGCAAGCCATGGACATGGCTTTCAGTGGTTTGATAAATAGAAACGTGCTGGTGTACCTCGATGATATAACGGTTTTTTCCAAAGAGGCAGGACAACATATGAAGCATCTCAGGGAGATTTTTGAGAGGTGTAGGGAATTTGGCATCTCCCTAAATCCAAAGAAATGTGTATTCGCGGTTCATGAGGGGAAACTTCTTGGCCACATTGTGTCCAAAGAAGGTTTGTCTATTGACCCAGAGAGAGTCCGCTCCATTCTGGAGATGTCCCTACCGAAGCACAAGAAAGCCCTGCAGAGTTTCTTTGGCCAAATAAATTTCATTCGGAGGTTCATTTCGAACTTTGCTGAAATAGTTAAACCCCTAACCTCCTTGCTAAAGAAGGGTGAAGAATTCAAATGGACAACGCCAAGAAAGGATAGCTTTGAAGCTATCAAACAGGCTTTGACCCAGGCTCCCGCTCTGATCAGCCCCGACTTCAACAAAGACCTCAATCTCTATACCTTCAGTAACGGAGAAGTGATATCTGCCATGCTTACCCAAGCAAACAGTGATGACCTCGAGCAACCACTCGCTTTTTTCAGCCAAGGGTTAGAGGACTTCGAAACTAGGTACACCTATGTAGAGAAGCAAGTCTTGGCAGTAGTGCGCAGCCTGAAGAAATTCAGATATATGTTGTCAAACAGCAGGATCCATCTCATGGTTCCACATCCTGGCGTCAAGGATTTCTTAACCAATCGAGACTTAAACGAGAAAAGAGCGGGATGGATCACCAAGGTAATGGAGTACGACATAGACATCAAAATCACCAAGTTGGTTAGAGGAAGGGGCCTGTGTGAACAGCTAGCCGCAGATTTGAGACAAAGGGGTGAAGACAGCTTGCTGATCCATGACGCAACCACTGCAGAAGAATCAGCTGTCGTAAGAGATTGGACACTAGACATGAGGCGTTTCCTTCTTACGGGCGAATGTCCACAGGGTCTTGATAGGGCCGGAAGAAGGTATTTTAAACTTCAGTCCCTTCCCTATGTTCTGATTGACGGAGTATTATTTAGGAAGGATCTCTCTGGGGTTCTCTTGAGATGTATTGACTCCAGTCAGGCTGACAAGGTATTGGCTGAGTTTCACAATGGGCCAGCAGGTGGCCATTTCGCCCCTAAGACCACAGCAGCAAAAATAATGAGAGCTGGCTATTTCTGGCCCACTCTCTTCAAGGATACCCATGCCTGGGTAAGGAAGTGTCAAAAGTGTGCACTCTTTGACGGAAAGCAGCGATTGGCTGCCATGCCCCTACAGCCCATTCAAGTTGAGCAACCATTCATGCAGTGGGGCCTGGATTTCATAGGGATGATCAACCCTCCCTCTAGCGCCGGACACAAGTGGGTCCTGACTGCTACGGATTATTTCACCAGGTGGGTGGAAGCCATTGCTTTGAAGGAAGCAAATGAGAGCGCAGTCTTGGATTTCTATGAGGACTTAGTGACACGTTTTGGGGTCCCAGCCACTATAATCTCAGATAATGCCTTGGCTTTTCTGGGAACCAAAACTAGTGAATGGGCACTAAGGTATGGTATATACCTCAGCACTTCATCAAATTACTACCCGCAGGGGAATGGACTGGCTGAGTCTACTAACAAAAATTTGATCAAGATTATAAAGAGGACCATGGAAGAAAATCAGAAAACTTGGCATGCCAAGTTGAAAACAGCTCTATGGGCCGATCGAATCACTCCGAAAAGATCAATCAGAAATTCTCCATATACGCTTGTGTATAGAAGGGAAGCAAGGCTTCCTATCTCACTCGAATTACCAGCGCTGGACCTCACACATCAGCTGCAGCTAGAAGAAGGAAGCAGCATGGAGGTCAGATTATGTGAACTAATGGAGCTCCAGGAGGTAAGGAACCAGGCCATGGTCTCTATGATCAGTCGCCAGCATCAGGTGAAAAAGCATTTCGACAAGAAGTCTTTGTCAAAGAGTTTCGTCGAAGGAGACATTGTCTTAAAATGGGACGAAGATAGAGCTAAGCCTGGAAAACATGCAAAATTTGATGCCCTCTGGAGCGGTCCTTACATAATTACTCAGTGCAAGCAGCATAATGCGTTCCAGCTCTCCAGATTGGACGGTGAAGAATTGCGTATCCCAGTCAACGGGATACACCTGAAGCATTGTCACTGAATTTTTGGTTCCGCCGTACATAATTTCCCTTGTTTTCTTCCCTGTTTTCCCTAAGTGCAGTTTGCACAGTTAGTTGTTTTTAGTCTTGTGTGTTTCCCTTGGCAGTGGGGGTAATTTCTGTATTTTTGATTTTGGGTCTTCAAAGTTGTTGTGAACTCGCTTCAAAGTCACCATCCGACTCCGCACCCAATGGATATGTAAGGCAACTGGGTTCTAAGCATAGCAGGTACGCTTCCCCCGTGAGTCACCAATTTGTTGACCCAATTTTGCCCCTCAGGCAAAATCTCGGCCACCTCCTACACCTGCTTCACAGGCCCAGTCATTTCAGGTTGCAAGGTCCACTTTCAGGTCTTGACAGCGCCGTTGCAGAGAATAGGCAGCGAAGGACAGAGTCTTCAGACGTCCGCAAGAGAAGAAGGGGAAAAAACGGAATGTTCGACACTTAGCCAAAAAAGAGGCAGAGAAAATGCAGAGGGCGGCAAAATTGCCGCCCACTACAAGGGCGGGTAAAATGAGCCCGTCTACGAAGAAAATGCAGAGGGCGGTGAATTCGCCGCCCACAACACAAAGAAAAGCAAAGACATCGGCCGTCGTCGGCACCTTACAGAGACCGACGTCGGCAGAACCGCCGACGTCGGCAGCACAAGGGCAGGCACAAAAAACCAGAAAAACCCGCCCATGGCGGTGAAATGAAAAAGCCCGCCCATGGCGGTGAAATGGAAAACCCCACCCCATGGCGGGGAAAGGGAAATTGCCGCGCAGGGTATAACTATACCGACGTCGGTAGGATTGCCGCCGTCGACAGATTATCGGCCGACGTCGGCAGGTATTCCTACATGAAGTTCATGCAAAGGGCGGCAAAATCGCCGCCCACTATAAGAGCGGCAAAATTCTCCTGCAGTGCACAAGAAAAAACCCGCCCAGCCGCCAAAGGAGAAGACCAGCACGCAAAACGAGGCAACCAGCATGGTCTTGGCAGACTTGTGACATCATCAATAGTGTTTTTCACACTTTTCAATGAGACTTCTCTTGGCTTTTCTGCTATAAATACAAGGACTTAGTCATTTTCTAAGGATCTTCATGACTTTTGTAAAGAGCATTGCTCTCCAAATTTCTCACCTGAATCAATAAAAGATAGTTCTTACCTCTATTTGGATGGATCTATCAGTGTATGCATTGAATGTTAATCTGTGTCCAGTCATTGTCTCTTGATGCTCTCACAGGTTCAACACCAACAAACCTGTGATCTACGAAGCGCCACTGTCTGCTGCTGCCAGGAGTAGAGTTCTGTTTCAGAGGTATTGAACAGGTGAGGTCACTTACAGTGTGTGTTTCTCAGCACCTTGGTGAGTCCCTGTTTCTTGTGCTTTCCATAAAAACCTCCCTGTCATCCCAGAGACCTGGTCTTTTTTGCCAGATCTGAGTGTATGTATGTTTTTGTCTGATTCTGAGAGTGGATCTGGAAGGTCACTCATGTTTTTGGTGTATCACCTCTTTTAGAGTAGGCTGTTTGTTTTCAAGCTTTCCTCTCTCTTTTCAACCCCCCCAAGTATATACCTATATATCTACATTTTGCATTTCCTGAAACAAACAAGATACATCAGAGGGAACTAGCCCATATCTAGAGACTCTCCTCTCCTGCTTCGCCGTCCCACAGGCGAGAGAGGGGTTTCCATGTTGCGGGGAGAGGGCAGGAATCCGTGTTCCTGCCTCTGGGTGCACTTTCCAGCGTCAACAGTAGGACTAGTCACTACACGACCCTGGAAAAATCATTTGTTCATTCATTCATTTGTTCAAAGCCTTAGAGATATTTTGCAAAGAGGTCAAGATGGAAGTCAACACTAACAAAACTAAGATTCCAATCTTCTCATGTCAAAAAAATAGGCATGCAATCTTCATGTTTTAGGGTAGTCCACTCAAAATAGTCTCATAATACCAATATTTAAGGCTTGATTTCACCAACAAGCTCAGTTAGGACACATGCATAATGAAGAAAAACCAAGGAGGATGGAGAGCATTGTACTCTATTCAAAACAAGTGCAAAGACGTTGATTTGTAAGATTGGAAGACCACTAGGGTCTTGTTTAGGCTACTAGTATTTCCAATGGTACTCTATGGATGTGAAGTTTGGCCCAGTGGTATGTCAAGCTTAAAGTGGAGGAAATTAGAGAGAATTTGTAAATGTTTAATCACGAGTACCTTCAAGATTAAAACATCAATTCCATACGAAATAATCCTAGCAAGAACAAGATTTTCTCAATAGAAGTCATAACAGTGATACATCTCATAGGATACATAAATAAAGTAGAGAGCATGAAGGAGGATAGGTGGCCAAAGGCAACAATAAAAGTAGAGTTGAGCAAAAAAAAGAGGATATGGATGAAATAAAATAAAATATGGATGGATACGTGAGATATTAACATACATGAGTGCCCAATGACCAATCAAGAGAAAGAGTTATGTGAGGGAAAAGTTTAAAATAAGTATGTGCACAAAGCAAATAGGGAGTAAAAATTAATTCTACATGACCAAGTTCAACCCTGCTTACAAACATGACCAAAAAACCTATATATGGGCAAAAATTAAGTGGAGAATGAAGATGTTCATAGCTCAATTGAGAACTGGGTCACATCAACTCTGATATGAGACGTGTAGGTGGAATATCTCAAAAGAAAAGTGGGAAGAGAGAATATGTCCTATGTGTACATCAGGCATGGTTGAGACATAATGACATTATCTCATGGAGTGCTCTGCACATAAAAATATATGAGTTAAATATTTAGAGAGTCTATAGGGAGTATCTTTGTTCACTATATTTAAATTGAGAACATTGATAGAAACATGGAATTTATGATCAAGATCTACAATAGGAGAGTGAACCTTCAAAGACACAACAACAACAAATTTGTGAATTAGGATCTAACATCTGAAATCATTTCTTATCTCTTTTTCTAATGGCTTTTTCATTCCTTTAATTATACTTTTTAGTCCCTGCCAAGGAAGGGTACTATAGATTTCATCAAAAGTATTAATTTCTTCTTCCCAACCAATTAGATTGCACAAATTGATATATTATAATCACAATTCTATAGTTTTATGTGCAATATTATGAAATATTCCCTAAGTCAGTATTAGGGAATATTCTATTTTCTTACTAACTATTGGATAAAAGTTTATTATATTAAAAAGAAAAAAATTCTTTCTAAATTAAACTACTCTTTGTCCTTTAGTAAGTTACTATTTTTTATTCAATTTCTATTATAAAAATTCTTTCTAAATTAAACTACTCTCTATCGTTTAATAAATTACTAATTTTTATTCAGTTTATATTTTAATAATATATTTCTATATGAATTTCTAAATCAGAAGTCAAACCTTTAAAAAAAGTATACAAATTTAAAATTGAAGTATATCATTCATGTGTGTGTGTGTGTGTGTGTGTGTGTGTGTGAGAGAGAGAGAGAGAGAGAGAGAGAGAGAGAGATTAAATTATAACCTATTTAAATGGTTACTATTAACAATTTTATTTTAGTAGATTATTTATTCTCAAGTATTTTTTTATCTATATATTTGTACATACTAAATGGTTATTATTATTAGTTTTGTCTAGTTTTAATATAGATTCTTATTCTTAGTCTTTTTCACTATAAAATAAGAAGTTTGCTTCGTTGTTGCTATGAAGAAGAATTGCTAAACTAATTACATTCTTGGAGATCATCATATCATAGATATACGCTTTTAATTTTTTTACATAACTTTCAATCTATAGTCTAAATAAGCAAGATAACTTAATATAAGGGCCAATCAACAAGGAATAATCAAACCTTCATGATTACAAATAGGTTCTCATAAGGCTCATGATTAATCTAAGTTATTTATAACTAACTTAAAATAAAAGAAAGAAAGAAATTTGTTGTGCATTCTTGAAATAATTAATGTTTAAAGTATGAAATATTATGGTGCTAATAACCATGTCCCTTGAACATGCAAAATCTATTAGTTTGATACAAAAAAAAGATGTTCACATCTACTAATTAAAAATAAATCAAGATTAATAAAGTAAATTCACTAAAAATTTAGAAAACAAATTGTAATCATTTAGTACAATTGACAAAAATTATATACTATCTATATGATGCTTTTAACAAAAAAATCAATTTAATTATTATATTACCTAAGTTTTATTTGATTATTTTTTTGTATGTTACTACACTGTGCTAAAAAAATCGCAACTCTATGTTCCAACCACTAAATGAATTCAATTTACACATCGTTCCCTTTTACTCTATTAATTTATTATGTGATTTTGCTTAACTATAATACTCCCTCTCCGTATCTTACAAGAAGGATTTCACATTGCTACTATGCAACCTTTGTTCTATTAACCTACAACTTAACCTCCAAAATGTCTTATGTAAACTAACATAATTGATATTATAATTGCTATTACAAGTGACACCTGAACAAATCACATCTTTATGTTTCAACTACTAAATGAATTCAATTTACATATTGTTCCTTTTTACTCTAGTAAATTATTATGTAGTATTATTTAGCTATAACACTCCCTCTCTATATCGAACAAGAAACACTATACCTTACTAATATGCAATTTTTGTTCTATTATCCTACAATTTAACCTCCAAAATTCTATATATAAACTAGCACAATTAGCATTACAATTTCTATTATAACTAATACAATAAAGAGAAGGACTAACCCTTATTAGTCCCAGAGGGTATATTAAAGCTTTCAATTTGATTTAACCCTCGATTAAACTTTGCATTTTGGACCAATCATAATCCATTGTTTTTCGTGCATAATTTTTTTTACATTTTTTCAAAAGTTGAGTTGCACATTTCTTAACAAAAATTAGTAAAAAATTCATTTATCTTTATTGTCATTGGCTCAAATCTTTTACATGTTATTAATGGGCAAATGAATGATGTCATCCACAGTACCATGTCAAATTTATCATCAAGGAAAATAAATATGATGTCAATCATGCAGGGCACAGGGCTCAAAAAATACAAAATACTTTGTTTTTGAAGGACGCATGTTTTTATTGCTTGTGTTGATTAGGTTCTTTTAGAAAATACGAAGATTTTAAGTTTCATAATCATCTAATTTTGTTTGGGTTTTTTTGGACATGTCTTTTGAACTTTATTTAAAATTTGAAGATTTTCGTTTGACATCGAATATTTATTTTCTCCTATTTTAATCATATTTGTTTTGTTTCTTTTTGACATTTTTCTACAAAGTCACTACGATTTTGTTTCTGATATTTAGTTAGAGATGAACAGAATTTTGTTCATTTTAAGTTTTGAAAATGGATCTTGATTTGGGTTTTCTATCACAATTATTGAATCTACTTTAAATTGACTATGTAAAGGGTGACAACGCCCATGCAATACAACTCATTTGAAACACTCTTCCAACGGATCGATTTAATCAAAATTTAATGGAGTTTATGGACATGATTGGTGTGATGGCTTGCTATGACAACAATAGTTTTATCTTTAATGGAATTTATTGTTTAATCAGTCGCAAGTGTGGTCTATTTTCCATTAAATTGTTGGCTTGGGTCTATTTTCTAATTAATTTTGTCACTTTTCTCTACTTTCAAGAAGACTGGATCCAATGATGTAACATTGAAAGTTGAGTTCTGTGGGATCTGTCACTCTGATTTGCACTAGTTTCGCAATGACTAACATAATTCCAAATACCCAGTGGTTCTAGGGTAAAGTCTCTTCCCTTTTTCTTGTCCACATTCTTAACTTTTACCTGGGTACGGTGAAAATCTGTACCTGGGAATGTGTATAGAAACTCAATTTAAGTCACTTGTTTTGCAGGGATGAAGTTGTTGGGTTTATGCCAGAAGTGGGATCTGAAGTTCAAAAATTTGGTGTGGGTGATCGTGTGGGTGTGGGCTGTATGGTTGGAAGCTGCCATAGTAGTTGTGAAAAAGGGCTAGAACAATACCGTGACAAAGTCGTCTGGATTTACAATAGCATCGATGCAAACGGTTCTGTAACTTATGGAGGCTACTCATCTTTAATGGTCTGTGACCAGAAGTAAGTGGTTTTACCAATCAACTAGCTTGATATTTCAATGCACACTCAGTTAATAATAATGGCGAACGTTGAAACAATGGTAAACTATTTTTATGATATGTACTGAGGTTTGTAATTAGCTTGGTCTTATATTACGTACCCAATTAATAATAATGGTGGCCGTTGAAATAATCTTTAACCATATTTATGTTATGCACTCAGGTTTGTAATTGAGGTGCCTAATAGCCTACCATTTGATGTTGCAACTCCTCTATTATGTGTTGGAATAATTATTTACAGTGCCATGATGCACTTTGGAATGACAGAGGCAGGGAGTCGTGTAGGTGTGGTGGGATTCGACGGTCTGGGTCACATGGTGGTGAAATTTGGCAAAGCCTTTGGCCTGCATGTGACTGTGATCCGTACGTCCCCAAAGAAAGAGAAAGAAGCCAGAGCGGTTTTGGGAGCAGATAATTTTATTATCAGCAAAGATGAGAACCAGATGGCAGCAGCAACCAAGTCGTTGGATTACACAATCGACACAGTTTCGGCTGATCACCCCATACCGCCATTGCTCAACTTGCTCAATGTCAACGAAAATTTGATTATAGTTGGGGTGCCTTCTAAAACTATAGAATTTCATGCTTTAAGTGTTATATTTGATAAGTTTTATTATAGCTATCTCACATAGTTAAGTGACAGAGAAGCTCCTAATTTTTCTTAAATGATACAAACTAGAGTTTTTTTAGGAAGCCCTCCTCCATGGGACCATAGCCTAAAAGCCCTATGGTTTTATGCTAGGGGATATCAATTATTTTTTAAAGGAGTGACTATTTTTTTTTTTAAAGTAGTACCATTGAGAAATTTTTGGAGTTTATAGTAATATTATGTAGAGCTTCATGCATTTCTAAATTTTCTTCTTAAATTTTGTTAATGGAAATTGATTGAGAAAATTTAGGTTTTATGAATTATTTTGGGAGGGAATCACATACAAGTATGTTATGTTTAGAAATGAAAATGAAATCTAGTTAAAGTGCATGATGTGAGGGTTCTTTATTATGCTTTGACTTATTTCATATGAAACTCTTTAAACTTTATAGGGGTATCTAACTGTGTTACAATACAAACTGTACATATTTTAACTTCAGTAAAATTTGAATTGCAATTTCTTTTTGAATAGTACAAATCTATCACCATTAAATCAATCCGAATAAATTTTAAATTTTTAGAATTTTTTTTTTGTGACCACGTTTGGATTAGAATTTTCCAAAGTAGCTCATTCTTTTCTCTATTGGTTGTTTATAGCACAATTTAAATAATTTTGCTTCATAAAAGTTTACTCTATAATCAATACTTAAATCAAATTTCAAAACTATTCTAAACCTCTGCAGAGCTTAGCGAATGACACTCTTGTTTAATTTGAAGACTCGTATAATATTTTTTTATCTCATAAACGTTATTAAAATCGGACGGACGGACGGAAAAAACTCCCCAACTTTAACAATTGATACGCCACGTTTTAAACATATTGAAGTTATAAAAGTCAAAGCAAGCAGTCCGGTCCTTTATGATATTATTTTTATATTATAACGTACTCCGCAAGGAAAGGGCGTTGGGAGGCTTGCAACTTATATTGACAGCAAGCAGCCTTCTCTCGCGATCCCAGTAACAATCGCAATCGAGCATGGCATCCTTCACAGAGGCTCCTCCTGGCGATGAAAAGGCCGGAGAGAAGATCTTCAAGACTAAATGTGCACAGTGCCATACCGTTGATAAGGGCGCCGGCCACAAACAAGGTATTTTTTGTTCTCCATATACACGCAAGGGTTTGTGATCCATAATATTTAGGGTTACTTTTCGTTTGGGTCTTTCTTCTTTCAGGGTCCGTATAAGCTTAAATCCGCGAAATTTATACGGGTATCTGATCTGTTTGTATTGGTTGGTGTAGGGCCAAATCTTAATGGACTGTTTGGGAGACAATCTGGAACTACTGCTGGATATTCATATTCAGCAGCCAACAAAACAAAGGCTGTGACCTGGGGGGAAGACACTCTTTATGAGTATCTCCTCAATCCTAAAAAGGTATGCATGCACCTACTATTACTTAAGCTCATGTTGGTTATACGATTAGGTTTTATACAGGGAGTTGCACCTCATGCCAGAATTTTGTGTTATTAGATTTTCCTTAATTTCAATAAGCTCTATGTTAGTGTTTTGTTTTCTCTTTTTGCGATGTGCATTTTGTATTGTACTTATATGGATTGTGAAATAAGTGTAGAATTGATGAGCGTGTTCTTTGACTTTTATTGCATTTCTTGCCGATCTCTTTTTTATTTATAACAAGATCTAATATTACAACTCGAGCCTCAGAGAAGAAACTTGAAAAATATAAAAGTGTACCGAATAACTGATGTCTGAACTCTGACTAGGAAAACTCCATTTTTTTTGTTTATATTTAAGACAGAATTTTGAAATCTCTAAAGGAGGATCTAAAGCATTTTAAACAGCGACAATATCTTCAAAATAAGTTAGACAGACCTTTCTCTTATCCAAATATGGTACTTAAGATAAAAAAATAGCCCTTTTGGTGAACACAGTAGTGCCAATTCAGGCTTAGTAACCTCGAAAGTCATTACGAGCCCTGCACTTGGCCAATATTGTATCTTCTACTAACCATTCACATAAAATCATTGCAAGGCATCCTCCAATTTAAGGTAATAATATCTTGTTGGCGATACTTTTGCTCTCTTGCTATTTACATGTAGAATACATACAACCTAAAAACTAATTTTGCATTTTTTCTTTTTCTTTTTTTTTACCTTTTATTTCTGATTAGAGTTAATCTTTGTCTTTTACCTTCTATGTTGCTTAGAACTGCAAAGCTTACAACCCATTAACAGTAGAACTTATTAAGTGGTTGCTTGAAAATTTGCAATTATGTTAAAAACCTTACTAAAGGGATTTCCCTTAACAATTAATCATGCAAAGCTGGAAACAATGCATAATCTTCATTTATCATCATCCTAGTGTAATAGGATTTTATTGAGAATGAATGCATACCAAGTTGGCGGGTTTATGATTTTAGATATGTTAAGTAGTTATATAAATATATAAAGATTATGTTAGTAGGAATGTTGTGAAATCTAAATCACAATGTGCGAGTTCAAGATTGATGAGGATAAAGTCAGGTTCAAGTTTGACGAGGATAAAGTCAGGTTCAAGTAAAAATGCCATCAAGTTAAAACAATACATTTGTTTTTAAAATAACATTAAACATGATAATATAAATATAAAATATTAATAAAAAATAAATAATATAAGTTTTAGAAACAATACGTATAGAAAATAACTCTAAAAAATTAAATAAATTAAAAAAATCATATTAAAAAATGATAAAAAATATTAAAGGACAAAATAAAGACGGAATAAAAAACAAACATCACATAAACTCAAATGACATACTAAACCAACAATAATAACTATGTTACCGGATACGCCCCCCCAAGGCCCTGGGAGCGCGGGGAAACGCTCCCCAGATACAGGAGCACGGGGATATGCCCAGGGAGCGTCCCTGGGCTGTGGATACGCCTGGATACATCTGGGTGACGTATCCAGGCGTATCCTGGCGTTTCCTGCAAAAAAAAATTTATTTTTTTTCAATTTTGCTTAATAAAAAGTCATACACGGACTTCAAAAAACAAACCAAAGTATGAAAACCTCTCTGCAGTTTCAATGGCTGGCTGTGTTTGACTGTTTTCAAAATGTGAGCCTCAGTCGATTCATCTGTATCTTCTTTATTAGGGCTGTATACAACAGCTGTGAAAGTTACCAGAGCAAGTCAGCAAGTCTTCCAGTTATTGGATCACGTTTCAGCCTTACCAAAATAAAGGAAATAAATGTCTGTAACATGATCAAGATGAGGGAGAGGGTGAAATCAATTATGTCTCTTTTTGCTTATCCTTTATGTCCCAAAAATATGGTTCTCCAGGACTCTTTCTGTGCAGTACATACGGTAAGATCATTTGCATAGGTATAATACAGAAGCTCAACTCATGAATAAGCTCAAAGAAGAGAACAGGGCATAGTCTTAAGTTGATTTAACACCAGGTCATCTCATTGTAATCTTCACCAAACTGTAGAGAGTGGATTCTCTTTTGTCTTTATTTTTGTCCATACTGGTAAGTTGTAACATTTGCATTATGTACTTGTAATAATAAATAAGATCAATCTAAGTTCAATAATTGAATATTATGATATTTGGCATTGAAGTATTAGTATGTTTTGTGGTTAATTTTGCTTATATGTCTATATTTTTATATTTTTTAATTATATATATATATTTTTGTACGGCTGTATCCAGCCATATCCAAACCCCCCCCAAAAAAATTGTCATATCCCTGTATCTGATTCTCGTACCTATACCTGTATCGGTAACGTAGAATAATAATCGTAAATTCTACCTGTCTTTATACACTCCATAGTTCACGACGAATGCAATTCCACGATCACAGTTCCAACTCCCTCCACAAAGGCAGCTGATGAAAATGCAGACATGCGGTGCGACACAGACAGAAGCAAATTTCATATTTAACCACAGACACGCAGCCAAAAAAAGTGCAGATGCTACAGACAGAAGCAGCAAAGAAGAAAGACTTTACCCTCGGCACAACACTGAAATCGGCAAAGAAGGTGCTGTGCCGCAATGAACTTGGGTGGTTTTATTGTAGCTGCAGGAAAATCAGCGAAGTTTGTACTTCACCTAAAAAAATCGGCAAATTTTGTACTTTACCCCCCAAAAAATGGCGAATCCTGTGACTTAGGATAAAATTATTCTATTTAGCTGTAGCATACCTCATAACCTCCACTTTTGCCTGGAAATGCATTTGACAGATCTATCCTGGCTCTCCATTTTTTGCCTGGGATTTTGCTTTCCACACACGTCCTGGTTTTCCTTCTAATACAAGCTACTTGTTTCATTATCTATGTCTTTCTAATGTTGAGTTTACTTCACTATTCATTACAGGCATCTTTAGTGTTAAAATGACCAAACAGAGCTGCACCTGTGTCTTCTGTATTAACAGGTTACGGTTCAAGTCAGATTTTGTTAGGTTTGAAAGGCCAGATAGTTCTTTTGAGAGCTTCCATAACCATGTTTCAATAACTTTCAGACCTTTCATGTTTCAACCAAGGACATAGTAGGAACATTCAGCTGTATTTTATTTCTTGCCTTTCTGAAGCTGATACTCTTTCTATGTAGCCAATCTTGAGAGTTGTCTACATTTTAATAACTTTCTTGATGAGGGGGATTCAGTTAGGGATTTGAGAATTCATTCAAATTCTAATGTTTGAATGTACAGTTTTAGTTTCTTACGAAAATTGTATGTTTGTTCATCTTCATATCTTCTTTAATTAGCAGGAATTCTGTCTTGTTAATCCATTTTTGTAATTTAGTTTTTGTTGATATTTTTAGGTTTTTATGACAGATATATGAAGGGGGTGTATATATACTATATCGTGGAATCATGTTGGCTTGAAGTTCACCTTTAGCTACTTAAGGTATATGTCATAATTATCATGTTATCTTCTTTGATAGAAAATGATCCAGGATGTAGATAGTAAGGTAATAAACTAGGAGACCTTGGGATTCTGTTAAAGAATAATTTGGGTGATAATTGGAGTAAGCATAGAATTATCTAGAGCAAATTAAGACACAAGTTGTACGCATTAAATGAGATAATGGATAATCTATTTCATCAAAACTTTTCCAAGCAAATGTATTGCCCAAGTATAACTTAATATTTAACCAAGAATTGTGATAATTGCCTACAATTAAATGATGATCCAATACAAATACATGGAGGTACAGGGCAAGATAAATAAATTTAGTATTTACAATGACTACCTAATTACTACAGGTGCTTGCTATATACCGTGAGAACTATCTACACTTGGTTGATAATCCATTATGAACAACTGGTCGAATTAAAAGGATGCAATAAAGACTTTTAATGGATTATTCATTATCACTGTAGGTGGTTTCTAAGTCTTAAGTTCAACAGATTTAATGTCTATTTTTTCATTAACAACATATTTGGGTGATTGATTGAGCAATGGCTTCATATTTATACTGTTAGCATGTGATGACCTCAATATATTTGTTTAATTGTGTTAATTTATTGAAGGGCCTTGTGAGGCATACTGTCCAGGGAAGTCTATGATTATTACTTCAATCACGATGTGAGATTTTTTGGTACAATGATAGATATTGCCTTTAGTTTCCTCTCCATAAGTATTGGTTAACACCATATTTGGGTGATTGATTGAGGAATGGCTTCATGCTTATACTATGAGCATGTGATGTCCTCGATATATTTGTTTAATTGTGTTAATTTATTGAAGGGCTTTGTGAGGCACCATGTCCAGGGAAGTCTATGATTATTACTCCAATCACAATGTGATTTTTTTTGGTACAATAATAGATATCGCCTTTAGTTTCCTCTCCTTAAGTGTTGAACTCTGGTAGTCAATTGTTCATGAACATTAATTGTAGTCTGTAGACATTATAAGTTTTCCTGTTTCAAAATGCTTCTTGAAATAGGTGTATACAAACTAGAACATTGCTCTGAAGTTGGAAGATGATTACTTCTTTGTATCTGCCCCAACTACTCAATGACCATTAATTATGTTTTTTGAAGCTCCTTCCCAAGGCCCCTAATGTGCTTTATATGCTATTTACTCTAGGGGCAACCATTTCTATTTCAAACAACTTTAGACCTTTGATGATGCCATCCTTGATATAATATTCGAGCAGTTATAAGGACAGTAATACATCAAATCATTTAATTTGTTTACATTATTCCTTAGATTATAATTTTAAAAAGATACTTAAGCTGCCAGTTACTTAACTTATGCTTTTGTTGTGGTGTTTTTTTCTTTAAAAACTTGGATGGTGCTATTGCAACGTGCCTAACATGGTCTACATCCAAGTGGAGTTCTGTCCATTCCCTTCCACTAAGGTGGCAATTCTGAGGGGTTCTGTGTATATTAACTAAGGTGGTAGTTCTGAGAGGTATATATTCTGTTCATATAAAATAAGGTGGCAGTTCTAAGGGGTGTCTATAACAAAAGGGTATTTCAATCTTTCATGGATATCGTTCCCATGATTAAACTTAATTCTCTGTAAATTTTTTGAAAGGGGCCCTGGCATGAGATGACATAGGATTTCTCAGTTTGGGAAGATGCATTCAAGACTTGGATTTCTCAGTTTGGGAAGATGCATTCAAGACTTGCTGTTTCTTTTATTCTTGCCACTGTTAAGGTTATTCTGATAATCATATTTGTTATGTTACTGGAAAGTACTCTGTGCTTGTGGGCTGCCATTTCTAGCTCATTTGTTGTCATATTTTATGACTATTTTATATGTTAGTTGTGTAAGTAAAACAATGTTGCGTGAGTCACTAAATAATATTTATGTTGGACGTTTCATGATTTACTTTTAATTTTGTTTGCTTCTGCAGTACATTCCTGGAACTAAGATGGTGTTTCCTGGTTTGAAGAAGCCACAAGATCGTTCTGATCTGATTGCATATCTCAAGAAGGCCACATCCTAGTTTAGTCAAAATCCTTTAAAAACATGTTAGTAGATGCCATTATTCATAGTTAGTTGTTTCTAAGGATTCATTCGGGAGATTACGTTCATGTTGGATGGCACACTACACCCTAATTGTTGAGGTAATAACTTCTTTTAATAAAGATGATTCATAAGTTCCCAAAATGGGTTCTTTTTTTGTAACACAGAATTTGTGACAAGGAAGGTGACAGGATTCTGGCAATGCAAAATTTCATGATTAGAAAGCATATATTGTCAGAAGATATGTCAGTTCAATCTCATTGACGATTTTTATTTTTATTGCTTTGGGTTATTTTTGTTTCAAATAACAAGAGGCTATCTTAGTTAAAGAATTTAAGTGGTGGCTTCATTGTGCATGCATGTTGTATTTTAGTGTAATCTACAATTTCAAGATGTGATATCTTTCAATGCCTCTTTTAACACTGTTATATTGTAGCAGCAGTATGTTGTATATATACACGATATTATTAAAACTAGTGTTTCTGACTAACCATTACCCTTATATAAAAAAAGCTTGAAAAATTTTGATATATGAAGAGCCTTGGTTCTTGGTGATATACTATTTCAAAGCTAAAAAGCCCTTTGTGCACTTAGTAGAGTCCCTCTGGACTTTCCCTGCCGACGGTCACCCCCATGGGACCGTAGACACGGGTCACAGGGGAGGACTTGGTCTCATAGTAGGCTCTGCAATGGTTCTCATTGGAGATGTTTTCCATCTCCGCAACTTCAAACTTGTTGCCATGGAGGTGCAAGTGGTACTGGTGGGGGTGGCAACAACAGAGGTACTGGTGGGGATGGCCACTTTGGGTGGTCTGCACCCCACTACAAGGGAAATTCCCTCACTTGGCCCTTGCTATTTCTCCTACCAGCCCTGAAGATAAAAATAAAGAAAAGGAAGAAAACAGTTGGGGTTTTGTACCAGATGCTACAGGCTCTCTGGCTACTGGGGGGTGGGGAGGATGGGTTGATAAACCCGACAGTCCCCTGCTGCTGCTGCCTCCTCCATCCTTG
This sequence comes from Torreya grandis, assembly GCA_037957365.1. Classification (NCBI taxonomy): domain Eukaryota; kingdom Viridiplantae; phylum Streptophyta; class Pinopsida; order Cupressales; family Taxaceae; genus Torreya; species Torreya grandis. The sequence goes on from JARHVA010000920.1 coordinate 3,279,862, forward strand.
ATTGCTGCTCCTACTGCTTAGTGCAAACTGTGTCGTGTGGCTCTGTTTTATAGCTTTTTGGTTGAGAAGTTTTTTGAATTTTATTAAGTTGCTGATGTAATATCTCATCGCCCGCCAATGTGATTTATGGAGTGTGACTTCTTCCATTCACTTTTTTGTATGAATAGCTTCTATATCTTATTGTTTTTTTAATATAATTTGAATAGCTTTTCAATTTGTTTTTTAAAAAAAGCTAAGAAGAACAACATTCACCACATTCAAGTCTTGTTGTCTGACTTGAGTGTTTCAGCATACGAGAGATTGATCAAACTAATCTTTTTTTTCCTCATATTTTTTTAACTTGGGTCTTTGGCAATTGGAACTAATCTTTTTTCTCTCATATTTTTTTAACTTGGGTCTTTGACAATTGGAACTAATCTTTTTTTCTCTCATATTTTTTTAACTTGGGTCTTTGGCAATTGGAACTAATCTTTTTTTCTCTCATATTTTTTTTTTAACTTGGGTCTTTGGCAATTGGAGTAATTTTTTTTCTTTTGGTTGCCTCCTTGGGGAAGATGCTTGCTGAGGTTGTATTCCAATTCATTGATGAGGTATGTAAGACCCTTGAGTAATTTACTATTTTCTTTCGTGATATTTGTACCTGAATTTATTCCTGCAATGAATATGCACATTTGGCCAAACTGTATATATTTTAGGAATATTCTCTGCCCCGTGAATCACAAGAAAGAGAACAAGTTGGGTAGCTGTTTTACCAAAAGGCAAAAACGCAGAAATATATCTACCAGAGTTGAGTAAGAACGTGCAAATATGGGTTGAGTTTTAGGAACAATCAAATCACATTTCACCAGATCCATGGCCCCCACCTTTCAGGATATTTTGAAGTCATTCTTAGGTTCAAAGTGTACTTGCAATAATTATTCGCCGCAATGCCAAAATGCGTACCAAAGAGGTGAGACATTTAATGCATTCCAGAGAGCAGAGGCAATCTTGTTGACTCAGAAAGATACATTTTCGTTTCATGATCTATTATCAGTTAAAGGACCAAGAAGTGAAGCAAAGGGAAGCCCACAGGATCGAAGGCCTTAGCAGAGGGAATCCATATCGCCTCTTGAGGGTTTAACGATGAGGAGTGACGCTAAAGACCTTGTGTTAAAGACTCATCTGTGGTTAATAAATTAACTGAACTATTGTGTCTGTTACTCCAGAACTAGGAGGGCAGGAGTTAAGCTGGCAGACCGGTGCCTACAGATAGAAAACATAAACAGCACTACTAAGGAGGAGTTGAACCATGAAGGATCACATTGATACTCTGAGGGAAACCATTAAAACCTTCATCAAACCATCTGTAGCGTTCATAGCTACAGTTCTTAACAATATTATTTCCCAATAATTGTAGTACTTCACAAGCATCATGGATTGGCTGACCGGCTGTATTGTTATCCTTTAATATCAACTTAAGTGCAAGCTCCTGATTTCCACTTGTGTTCAAGTTCAAAAGAAAATATCACTTTTTCCCTCGTAAGAGTCTGCATTTGGAACTCTAGTGTGGCAGCCCTAGCAGCGTCTGTTGTTGCAGTTACAGTTATCTCTGCAGGTGCCTATCAGTGTTGCATACCTGCTCATGGTGGGTTCTGTTGATATGACTAATTTGCTGCCACCTATCTGTCATTTCACCAAGCAACAAACCTGTGCATGCTAGAAGTGTTTTGTGTCTTATTTGTCATATTATTCTTATGCAGTGCCCATTTGTGGATTTTTAAACTTGTGCTATATAACAGTTTTGTTTTGTCTTTTGCCATGTCAGATGAACATGGCAACGCATTTAAACTCTAAAATTGTAGTTGTGAAAGGTTACTCTGGGCAAGTTTGTTTTGTTAAGATGTGAGATAATGACATTATCGGAGGGATTGCATGTGTAGAAATTGAACTTCCAATTTTTCTTTATGTAGGTCAGTGTCCATTGGAGGGTTATTGTTTTATCGAGTGGCTTGGTGTAATTTGGATGTCTGATTCAGTCTATAACCGCAGGTAGGCATTCCTCAATGCTTAAAACTTTATATATAAGTCTGATTAAATATGATGTGGTGCTTCCTTCTTTATGGAACACGAAGGGTGAAGTGATCAGGTGCAAGCATGCAACAAGAGTGCAAATTGATACATAAGAAAAAATAGTCTTATTTGCTTCCTAGACTTACCACATATCGATTGGTGCAGAGGCAGCTCCATGTTCATTCTAGATCAATTTAGATTTACAAGCATATAAATAATGTTAATTCAATAATTTAAATTCCCTCCAATTAATTGTAGTTGTTGAAACCTTATCCTCTGTTTCTCAAATTTTATGCAATAAAACAAGCAAATAACCAAGATACACATGGATTTTTGGATTTTGAGCTCTAGGTAGCTTTTAATCATTGCTGTAGGTCTAGAGGTCCAATATACAAAAAATCTTCGATTTGCCTTGGAAGCTAGAGGGGGGTCTTAGAAGGACCCCTTGCTTCCCCAAACACTTCAATAATTGTTCGCATTGCCCAAATGTGACTATTAGAGTTGATGACCTTGAGGTGACCATTTCCTTGGCCTTTTGGTCCATGCGAACACCTGGGATGTCATGAAAACTCTTCATGAGTGCCAATAGCTTTAACATTCACTTGACGTTGCATTGTCACTTTGTTCAATTCTAAGATGCTTAAAAAATGTGATTTTACACATAGCCCCACTAAGTGTGGCCAACCAAGGATATGAGGAATGAGTAGGAAAACCAAAAAATTGCCCTTCCTTCCCAAATCTCAATTCCTCCTTTGTTAAAGCTATTACCATTCTTGGTTGAATGTGATAAATTTTATAGGAATCCAAAAAGATAATTGGGGCTTATGTGCTCCGGTACAATTTGAGGGTAAGAATTGCCTAGATCCAACAATGGAGATTAGATGTTTCACTCAACAAAGGATATTCTAAGGATATTTTAGGCTCCCTTTGAGGTCATATGAATTCTCTCTCACTTTAAGTAAAGCCCTTGTGAAAAAGTGACCCAATTTGGAATTAGAAATATAGTGGTTATTTAAATTGCGAATTTGGGCCCTTAATTGGCCACCCATAGTTTTGTTTGAACCCTGTTGAGTGCAGGAGTGGATCATTTCATCCTAGGCCACATTAGAGTTCTTGTATTCACGGAGTTCAGATAGAGATCACATGGGTTGTGGGGCCCACTAGGGTTGTAGAGGCTATGTAGACCATCTAGTTCACAGTGGGTTGATTAGTACAAGTGAGGTTGCGACAACCATGTGATCCCTTATACATTGGTGACTATATGTGTTGTTTCATGTGACGGTCCTTCGCAGATGCTTGGAGAGTTACATGTCACTTTGTTGTGCATTGTACATTCTCAAACAAAAAAAAGTTGACCTATTTTTGTTTGTTCTTTTCATGTTTTTTTTGGGCATGACACTTGGTATTAGAGCTCAATTTCAGCACCGAGAGCTCTACAATTGTTGTTTAGTACCACCACTTCTTTTGCAACAAATTATTCTTGTTACATATTGTGCAATACGCCTCATTGAGGAGGCACACACAATACATAATTAATTTTTTATCAATTCTAGATGGGCATGGGCCCAAGACATCTTTGACATAGACAACAAATGCTTCGTGACCACCTCGTGACATTGTTGTGATTAGAGAGATATGAGATTTCTGCAACTTCCACTAGGGAGATCGACACTACAGAGTGGCTTGTGAGAGGTTTGTGCGCAAAGGGATACTCTGTGAGATGCTCGCTCACTAAGGCAAAGACAAGTGAGTCTCACTCAAGACCTTCGAAGACTTTTGTCAGGTTTATTGTTGGCCATGGTATAGAAGTTGGACACTTAGTCTGGCTTATTGTTTTGATCTCCGTATCTAAGAGTGTAGAAAATGGGGAATAATCCAAGATAACCTCTTCAACATGTATCATCTCCTCAGAATAATGGCAATCCTTAGAAAAATGAATGACAAATAAAAATAGATTGCATTCACGGAGGTGTGATTGTTTTCAACCAATAAATACATAGATGGAGAGGGTATTTATACCATAATCAAGAGCTAGTTCACCTTATCTTAAACCTTGTCCTATTCTAAGCTTAGAAAATTGTACACTAGCTACCTTAGTATGAAAAATGCTCATAAGTTATCTACATATAATATATTCACCAACACCCCCCTCCCCCTGGCTCCCCGCACCCTGCCTCGAAGTGCAATTTAGGGAGGTCTTCATAAAAAAGAGGCTTAATATCTTTTGAAATGGGTCCCAAATACTAAACTTGATAAGGTATGTATTTATGATGAAAACTTGTATAAAGTGTAGTTAAAATATGCCCACTCCACTAAGGAATACAATGGCAGTAGTATGAAGATCTATGAAGCATCCAACCCTAAAGTGTGGTGGTGGTTTAGTAAGATCATGCACAAGAACCAAAGATGATGCCACTGAAGTAGACTTATCAAAATAAGGACATGGGCCATTTGTTGAAAGAATGTTTATGTGAAGTGGAGGGCATGACTAATTGTCACGGATCTCATAAATTGTGGAAGTGCTAAAGAACTGAGTGTGGGGGCACTTCCATCAAAAGTACTATTGGAATAATTGTCATTGATGTCAAAGGAATTGTAATGGATATGAGCGGAAATGTCAAACAAAATTGTTATCAGAAGTGAACATAATTGTCGTCGGAAGTGAACGGAAATGTCGACGAAAATGTCAACGGTCACATCTCTTGGTGAAGAGGTACCTCTTGGATGGGACACATCCTTTAAAGGCTATATAAATGAGAAGAGATGTGGAAGTATTACAAGCATTCGCTTTGTTTAAAAATCACAAAAGTGTGAGAGAGAAGGAAGAATAGAAAATGAAATATCTCTTAAGAAAAGAAGTGTTAAGGGAGGATTTATTCTAATGAAGAATATCATATGAGAATTATTAAAGAGAGGAGAGCAAAAAGTATATAAGAAAATTAGTGAGAGAGAAAATGTAAGAGAAGCAAAGCCATCATTCAATTGAAGAAGCAATCATAGACGGTGGAATCGATTTGGTTTGGGGTCGGTGCCTCGTAGTATAGGGGTTGGTGCTCACGAATTAGTTGGGTTGGTGCTTGGCGAAGGGGATCGGTGTCTCTAATGGGTGGGTGCTCACAAATTGATCGTGTTGGTGCTTAGTTTAGGAATTGGTGTCTCCAGTAGGTTGGTGCTTGCAAACATTGTAGAAGAGATATATCTAAAATCAATATTTTGCTGTGGTTTTCTCTCGAAAGGGTTTTCACATAAATCTTGTGCTCTTATGTTATTAATTGCTAGATTTTGAATCTCTATGGTTGTTGTCGTTGATTAAATTTAAAAGATTAAAAGATTATCTTACACTAATTCACGCTCTCTGCCCCTTCCCCGACCACCCCCCTCTCAGTATAACCATGTGCTTAACAATTGGTATTAGAGCTGGTTCTTTGGAATAGGCTTACAAGTCTAAAGGAGATTCTTTGAAGCACAAGATGGCCAAGCAGCGAAGGAAGGAGAATCAGGAGTTGAAATATGTGGTCAAGGCTCTTAAGGAGCAAGTATGTATCTTGGAGTCTAAGTTGGCTTTAGAAGCAAAAGAAGATAAGATGTCTATTCAGGGTCTTAAGAATCAGCTAGAAGTTGCATATTCAAGTTTGAGTTCAAGAGAAGAAAAGTGTGATCAATTGAACACTGAGTTAGGTTCTTTGAAGGATAAACATGAGAGGCTTATAGTCAAGGTTGAGAAAGATCATGAGATATCAAGGACATGATGAGAAAGATAATAAGTATCACAAGAGCAAGAAAACTACAAATCAGAGAAATATGTGAAAAAAAAGGAGATCTGATAAAGAAAAGAAAAGTCTTTATTCAAAAAGGGCTAGTAGCTCAAGTGAGGAGATTGAAAAAGGTGTTGCATATAGTGATGGAGGTGAAGTTTTGTTCATGGGTATAGAAGATTGGGATGGTGATTACTAGATAACTAGAGGACAATCTTGGAGTGATTTAGACGCTAGAGATGTAGAAGTAGATCTCGAAGGAAAACTCTTGAGTGTATTGAATGAAAACAAAATGCTCAAGAAAGAGAATTGGAAACAAAAGTGACAAATTCAGAAATACGAAGAAGATGATCAAGACAGAGAAGAAGAGTTATCAAAACTTTGAGAGGAGTCAGAAATGGTCATCACGAGTCTAAATGCTCAAGTCGAAGAGGCGAAGAAAATAAAGGAAGAGACTAAAATCGAATTGAAGGCAAAGAAGGAAGAATGTGAGAAGCTAGACGCTGAGATTGTTGCCTTGAGAAAGGATTTGAAAAGACGAACACTAAATTGACAAGCAACTTAAGATTTGAGAAGAGCATCGAGGTTTTATTCAACAAGTCTGGTCTTGGCTATGGAAATGAACAAAAGGTTACCAAGGAGGATGTTAAAATTGCTAAACCTATGATGATAGAAGAGAAGACTTCCTCGAAGAACGCAGTTTCGCAAGTAGAAGACAAAGGAAAGAACCATTGGCATGATAGAAGATCATTCTTTCCAAAACAGTCTAACAGGTACCAATGATCGTTTTATGGCTATTGCTTTAATTGCAACATTTTTGGTCATAGAGAAAAGGAGTGTAAGAGACATGCGAGGAATGGATACACATGGAACAATGGCAAAAATGTAGATATGAAGAATGGGCATGCAAGAAATGAGTATGCATGAAACTATGGCACAAGTGAAGGACGTGAGAGGAATGAGCATGGTTGGAACAAAAACAAAGATTCATGTGGTTTCTCAGGTAGAAATTCATTTACTCCATTGTCAAAAGACATTGTATGTTATAATTGCAATAAGTATTGACATATAGCGAGACAATATGGAAGTAATCTTATAGACCAGAACAAGAAAGAGGATGCCTGAACCAAACTAAAAGAGAATTCATGCAAATTTGGAAGCGGATGCAGCAACTAGACAATTAAAATGAGTAATTTATGCTTGTGCAAAAGGCACAAGGAGCAATGGCAGGGAGGCCATGATGGAGCACAAAGCACAAGAAGAAATCGCAGTGAAGACCGTGTTGAAGCAAGAGAGATATGATGTGCATAGTAGAAAGATACTACGAAGAGGAACAATAAAAGAAGATATTACAATAAGTGGTATAAAAGAAATTCAAGATTGCAACAAAGACAACAGAAGAAGATAATATCTTTTTCATCTAGTGACTATGAGAGGGAGCATAAACTTAGGGGGAGCAGGGTGTACAATGCTTTGTCATGTCAAAGGGGGAGAATTGAAGATGGGGAGTTCATATACTAATTCATGGGAATTGCCATCAATGACAAAGGGGGAGATAGTTGGAATAATTGTCATTGATGTCAAAGGAATTGTAACAAATATGAAGGAAATGTCAAACGGAATTGTTGCCAGAAGTGAATGGAATTGTTGTCACATATCTTGGTGAAGAGGTACCTCTTGGATGGGACACATCCTTTAAAGGCTATATAAGGGAGAAGAGATGTGGAAGTATTACAAGCATTCAATTTGATTAAAAATTACATAAGTGTGAGAGAGAAGAGAGGAAGAACAAAAAATGAAATAGAATATCTCTTAAGAAAAGAAGTGTGAAGGGAAGATTTATTCTAATGAAGAGTATCATTTGAGAATTATTAAAAAGAGGAGAGCAGAAAGTATATAAAAAAATCAGTGAGAGAGAAAGTGTAAGAGAAACAAAGCCATCATTCGATTGAAGAAGCAATCACAGATGGTGGAATCGATTTGGTTTAAGGTCGGTGCCTCATAATCTAGGGGTTGGTGCTCATGAATTAGCCGGGTTGGTGCTTGTTGAAGAGGATCGGTGTTTCCAGTGGGTGGGTGCTCACAAATTGATCGAGTTGGTGCTTGGTTTGCGGATTGGTGGATTGGTGCCTCCAAACGTTGGAAAAGAGTTATATATAAAAAAAACAATATTTTTCCGTGGTTTTCTCTGGAAAGGGTTTCCACGTAAATCTTGTGTTCTTTTGTGTTATTAATTGCTAGATGTTGAATGTTTGTGGTTGTTGTGGCTAATTAACTTTAAAAGACTAAAAGATTATCTTATACTGATTCACCTCCCCCCCCCCTCTCAGTATAACCCTGTGCTTAACAAGTACTCCAAAACATCGAAAGCAAGATGACCCATAAGACATGGCATGTCATCACTGAAATGAATGAAGATAAAAGTCTCCACAATGGAAGAGAGAGGACCCACAAGACATTGTAGGTCATCATTGAAATCATTATGGGCACTTACATGAGTGGAGACAAAGTCCTCTAAGATATCATCAAGATTATCAACCTACAGGAAAAGAGGATATGGATCTACAAATAAATGTCTCAAGTTTGATAGAAACCCATGCCACAATAGAGGCTCTAGAATAAGGAGATCAATATCTAACAAGGAAGCATCATCATAAGAGAGAGGAGGTATGAAAACTGCAATCTTACAAGAAGGGTCTCCACTAAAACAAGGGTCTTTGTACAAATAACTGAAGAATGATACAAATTGTGCAAGGACACTCCATGTGCTCCAAATAGTGGAGAGGCATCAAAACATTAATCAATAAGTGACCTATAACAACATCACATGAATTGAACAAGTCATCGTATTGAACGAGGTCAAAATGACAAGAACTTGTCCACATACAAAAAGAGAAAGGCCCTCTGTAGTGAAGAAATGTTCCATGCACAAATGCCATGATACATAATTAGTCCTGCCAATAAGTAATAGTGGAGGTGAATCTACCATAAGAGCAATTTGTGGTCACATAGACACAAAAAATACCCAAAAAACATTGTTTTTCATTAAGTGAAGAAAACTTAGTATGCCAAAGGGTTGAAAATAGGATTGAGAATGAGAGAAACAAATTGAATCAAATTCAGAGTAACAACAATGGTTGGAAATGAGGTTGGCATTGTATTGACAATTGTTTATGCTTGAGTTTGAATGTAAATTTGTATTTTCAAGTTTAAATTATTAAAGCAAGCTTACATTGTAAATATAAGCATTTGAAGGGCAATGGATTATATTGATACCATTAATTATATTAGCATGTGAAAGGCAATGATGAATAGATAACCATCATCCAAAAAAAAAAAATTCAAGATAGGTAGGGTCCAATGTCATAGGCTCCAACAAGCGGAAACGATGTAATGATTATACCTTGAGTCTCAAGGCAAGTTTTTTTGTGTAGAATATTTTCCAATTTAGATTAAGTGTATGCAATCGTAGCTTTGTTGTTGCAAACATGTCAAGCACCAAATTGGACTTTAAATATTGTTAAATTTAAAAAATGAAGCAAATTGAAATGGAAACAAAGTCCTTGGGTTTTTGCTTTTAGGATTGTTTAAATGGTCAAACTAAATTCCTTCCTTTCCTAGCCAACAATGAATACAAGACGAGAAATTCACAATCCTTCCATCGACACCCATTTCCTTTGTGGTTTGGACCATTTTGTTGAGTTGCAGTCTAGTTAAAAGAAAATGACTTGCATGTACGTAACACCATTTAGAGTAGAGTAGGGTTTAAATTTTACATAACCTTGTTGACTCAAAAATTTACTTGATTACCAAGATGGTTAGTAGCAAAGGTCATCTCAAAGTTGTTCTCCGATAGTTTGAACTAGGTACAAAATTTTCTCGTGTTGTTTTTGCAAGAACCTGAACTAAAAAACATTATGTTCATAATTCTAAAAACATAAAATCCATTGATTCTGAATAATTCATTAGATTACTTTACTACAAACTTACATAAGAATATTGAGAGGTAGGTGTAGGAAATCAAAGTTTGTGACAAATCTTGTTATGGACATGAAGGCACTAAGATCCAACGCCATCACTATGATTTCCCTTTTGGGTGTCTCTTTCTCAATACATAATTTTATATCTTCCACTACTTTGAGGTTTCTTGCAAGGATAATTACTCTTGCTCTTCGCTTAGATAATACTCTGGGAGTTTCAGTGCTGGTGCTCGATGTGGCACGCGCGTGCACGCACACACACATACAATACAAATATTAAATAAAATAATTTGGAAAAGCCAATTAGGATCTATTGCAGGTTCTCTTGCATATGGCTAACAAACCTTCCTACATTGTTCTTTGGATTCTCTCATTTCTTCAATTCTTTCATGCAATACGATACATAGATCTCATTCTAAAATTGCATAAATGTCATCATAAAGACGTTGGCTTAACTACAACTGTGGATGTATTTGCTCGAATCTTGTTATCTCAAGTGCTAGTATGAAAGAAAATTCATGAGATTTTCATGAAAATTGTATTACTTATAATTATGGTAGTGACAGAATGGAGGCAACACATTGTTCAAAAATTGGTTAGATTTAATATATCTCACTTCCCGTATCAACCAAATGAGAAGCTAAGTTCTCACGCATTTATATTTCTAGATTTGAAGGGACATATGTCATTGTTTATTTAAAATTGCATTAAAGCTAAAGGAATATGCTTAAATAACATGTATGGAATATTCCAATATTTATATGTCAAACTTTATGCTAAAGTTTATAATTGTTAATATGATATGTATTTTAAGTTTTTTTATAGGTTGAACAAGTAGGGTAATTGAAAAGTGAAAGCTATATTCCCTGCCTTGGCAAGAACTAATAACAGATAGGCTAATCCTTATCATATTCTAGACTATGAAATTGTACAGTAGATAACCTTAGTATGTTAAACTATCACAAGTTAAATTGGTTGCATATAATATATTGCACCAACAAAGAGACCCACACCAAGACTCATTGGACATTCACCCACCTAGGGGAGATGTTGAGGTTTGATAAAGGCATGGAGTAGAGGATCCATCTAGGTGCTAGGAGGTTAGATGGCCATGAGGGCCAAGTGGTTGTTAGCTCACGAGTGAGCTATTGCATGCTAGACATGTGAGACTCCCCCACCACCTTAGGCTTATGCACCATACCCTTGAGGACTTCGAAGAGAGTCAGGGGATAGTTTGGCCTTGGTTCTTAAGACCAATTTGGTTGGTTAGAGGTGGACCTTAGAGTGCCTAGCTAACCTTGGGTCAAGATGGACCTTTCATGGCTCAGTGACCACCTATTTTTGCACAAACTTAGCCTCACTACCCAAGTGGAGTATGCAAGAGGGATGCTTGACGTGCTTGATAGTTTGAGGAGGCCTTTTAGAGTGACCGCCCCACCCTGCTTACCTTTGCAGATTCTTACCTTGCGAGTTAGTTCCAAGTAGAGTTTACATTCAATTCCTCCTTGGTTTGTAAGGCTTGTCTCTGTGTGACCCTGGATAGCTATGGAGACCTTGGGGACATTTTTGGTACATGCAAGGGACTAAGAAGCTCAATACTTTCCGCTTAGGTTTCTGCTTTGCACCCCAACATAGTACGTAGGAGTGTTGCACGATATTGTAATCACCTTGTGTGATTGGGCCAATGATACCATGGAGAATGCCTTGTTAGGAAACCTTTTGTGGATCATGTTGTTTTCACCTTTGCTCGATTGTGGTGAGTGATCCCAGTCTCCTTTTTGTAGTGAGTTATGACTTGTTGACGAGTGAGTTCCTTGGACTTGTGATTCGATGTTGGTTAGGGCAAAGCATGCAAAACTTGAGTAGCATTTGACACTCAAGCAAGGGTGATCAATGATGTCATTAGGTCTTGACTAAGTTACAGATGTACAAATTTCCTCTTGTTGCATGTTTGTTTGTTACCCAAGGCATGTGGATCAATTTTGGGTGTTGATATCCGAGCAAGTGTGGTCGTCAAACCCTTAAGGTTATGATCCCTTTCTTGAAATGCTCATTGCTTTTGTAGCATGTGTTGCCTTGTTATCAATGTTTTTTTTCCCTTGTGGCACGTGGTGTCTTGTTGGGAAGCACTGATGACTTCTTGGCTTGTCTTGCCTTGTTGGTAACCTTTGTAGCTTTGCATGAAATATTCAAATGTGAAAGCCATCCTTTTTATGGTTTTTAAGGGAGTGTGTACGTTGCACATCCTTGATTCATTGCATTCCTTTGACTAAATGCCCTTCTAAAGTTTAGTTGATTTTAGACTAGATCTAGGACTCTTTGACTTTTACTCCTTTTGGGATGTTTTTACCCACTTTGCGAGGTTGTCATTGATTTTTGAATGAGTTGCTTAGAATGAATTAGAGAGTTGATTACAAGTTGTACCTATCCCTTTTGGAGGGACCAAATACTAGGGCACTGTATTAAATACGACACATGAGCCTTGTAGGTTGGGAAGCAAATAGAGGACCTTTTGACAAAGGTCTTGTTAATTTGAATTTGTTTCCATGTGGAACACCTAGTTTTGTTTGCAAAGTTGGTAGTCGACCCCCTTCGACTGAGCATTGTGAGTGCACAATGTGTACCTTGTTGGGTAAACTAGTAGCCAAACTGAGTTCATGAGCCTCATGAACAAAGATATTAGAACCATCTTGATCACCATAGATCAAACACCCTTGGTGATGATTTTACCTTTTGCATTTAAGGAAAATCACAAGGGCCACCTATGTTATGTGTCACAAGTATTATGTGAACACAAGTTGTTGATTACCTAAGCAAGCATTTATTTGTCTAACAAAAGTTTGGTGCAGCAGACACGTAAATTTTAGGGGAGGGGATACCGATGAACCCTTCAAGGAAAAAAACAAAAATACATTCAATAAAGAAACACAAATGGAATAAAGCACAAAAGGAAACATTATGAAGGAGAAGTTGAAAAATGGTGAGCATCCAAACAAGGAAAATGTGGATTGATATCACACAGGATCAATACAAGTTGAAAAAATACATGCTTTTAAAGCAAGTGAATATGCAATTGCATAACATAGGGGGATGGTTCAAAGAAGGAATATTTTGATGCATAGGGCAAGTGGCATGACAGATGGTGGAGAGTTGAACTAGTAACGGTTGGCAGAGGTCCAAGGGGTCTAGAAAAACTATAAATAGGGACCTTGCCTCTCATTTGGGAGATCCTTGATTACTTACACATTTGCAAGGGTTGAGTCAGATTGCTTGAGAGAAGCTTGGAGTTAAAGTTTGAAGAGTTCAAGTGTATATTCTTTGTATGAGGTGTGTGAGGTTTATGTGTAAAGGTCAACCCTTAATGGCAATTAGTATATGAAGCATGCTTTGTAAAGCAAAGGATATTTATGTGTAAATAAGAATGATATATGGATTCAAATGAAGTGCATCTTCTTATGATGTTTTTTGTTTACTTAGATGATGTTTGTGTGATATGCTTCTTTGTGTAAAGATGATCTACTTGTTCATGTCTTTGTACTTTGTTCTCATAATGGGTTTCTTGGTGTTCTCTTGATGTGCTTTGGATAAGCACTTATGTCCTCGGGTTTAAGTGATATGCAAACACAAAGTACTATTTATATGATGTGCAATATTTGGCTTACATAGGGTTGTGGTACAATATCTTTGGAAAAAGTACAACAAATTTCATCATGTTCATCAAATTTGTAAAATAATTAGAAAAAAATATAATTATTTTAAGATAACTAAAAAATTAATATATTACGAAATGGACTACATTTTACATATTAGCTAAATTTCATCGCAATATTCATACATTTTAAATTTAAGAAAATCATACAAAACAATAATAATTAGATTTATTTGAAAACAACATATGAAACAAATGTTTTGTGTAATTGAGAGTTAAACATAAAAAATCAAATATTGTAAAAAAATTTATTGTGCACAAAATTGAGTTTATAATAAAAGGTATAATACATCAATTGTTTTTGGTAATTGAGAGTTAAACATCAAAAATCAAATATTGTATAAAATTTTATTGTGTACAAAATTGCGTTTATAATTAAAAGGTATAATACATCAATGAATGTCAACTACATCTTTATCTTCAAAATGTTGAATTTCTTCTTCTAAATGGATAATCAATAAAAAGTTTTCAATAGAACTTATATTGTTTATTGTTTCTACCATGGCATAATGAAATGTTCGAAACATTTTATCTTTGACATTAGCACACTCAATGTATTAACAATTAAGAGATGTTAAATGCTTGCACTCATGTGTAGTATTAATAAAACCCAACAATATTTTTAAATGAATTAAGACAACTATTAATGTATGTACACTTGTACAACTAGCAAATTTCCTTTGGAGCAATACGAATTCGATCTTCCATGGTCTTTCAAATAGAACACATACCACACGCTAACATACTAATTTTGCTTATGGCCAAATAATTCTAATATTTGAAAGTATGCATTGGGCCATAAAAAGATTGTTGGTTGACATGATGCAAGTGGCCAATAGACTCAACATTGATTGCCAACAAAGTGAAGAGCCCAAGACATGCATTTGGAATAGTTGACATGTGTATCATATGATTGCACCCGCAAAATGTGTAGTATTAATAAACCCAACAACATTTTTATATGAATTAGGACAACTATTAATGTATGTACACTTGTACAACTAGCAAATTTCTTTTGGAGCAATACAAATTCGATCTCCCATGGTATTTCAAATAAAACACATACCATACACTGACATACTAATTTTGCTCAAGGCCAAATAATTCTAATATTTGAAAGTATACATTGGGACATAAAAAGATTGTTGGTTGACATGATGCAAGTGGCCAATTGACCCAACATTGATTGCCAACAAAGTGAAGAGCCCAAGACATGCATTTGGAATAGTTGACGTGTGTATCATATGATTGCACCCCCAAAATGTAAGTAGCTCATAAAGGGCTAGCAATGGCTTATCACTTGATCATGCCCCATAATCTCGTCAATTCAACGATTTGGAATTATATTTCGTCAAAGAACCAATTAGGGAGTTCTAAATCATCTTTAGACTCTTATTCGTAACTTTTAAACTTAACTCTCCCTTTATCCTGATTCAATTTATTCAAAATTGTTGACATCCTACTACGTCTAATATGATTGCTTTGGACCTCCTCTTCAATGCATTTGTCATTATTGTCATCCTTAAGCATATTGTCATCATATTTTGTTGTTTCAAAACTTTAGTGAGGAATACAAAAAATATTTTTTAGAGATTGACATTTATATAACACAATAATTATAAATTAAGATAAAAACCAATTAATAGAAAAATAAGTCAAACAAAATATTTCTTAATTTCAATATATTCCTTCAAAAATTGAAGATAAAAAGTAATAAATGATTTCTACTTTAAAATAAAAGGTTGCAATTGTCTTCGATTCTAAGATTTATGCTTTCAAACCTTTAACGATAGGTGTTGTTGGTATGGCCCAAGACAAACCTCCTCAAACCATGTCTTATGAAAAAACTAGATGCAAAGCAGAGATTGTTTTCAACCTTGACACACAAAGGAAGAAGGCTCTAACATTTTTTTAGAGGGACTTGATTGGAAAATTTATGGGTCTTTGGCCAAGACCCAAAACCCATTGATGAATGAATCGAGATCCATTGCAAACCCTTATTGAAAGGTAGATGGACAAGTTGGTTATATGGAAACAGATTTTATCTTCTTCAAGTTGAAGGAGGATAATTATTTTTAGTTGTAGTCCATATTGTATGAGATCAAGAGGACTTTATTTGAATTGCTAGTCCATTGATATTAATCGAGCTCAAAATATGCCTAAGCTAGTCACTATTTGGGTGAAAATTCCTCTACTTCCTTTTATATTTTGGGATGATAAATCCCTAGCTACCATTGGCAACATTTTGGGCCACTTCAACAATAGTGTTGAGCTCTGCAAGTGCTTGAATCTATGTAGAAGTAGATTTGGAGAACGATAATCTAGACGGAATCTATAAGAGCTTGATTACAAGCAGTTAACTTTCAAATATAACAAATGCCACGACCATGGCCACTTTTATAAGGATTGCCAAAAAGAACAAAATGTGCCTCATGAACCCTAAAACACGCAACATATTTTCATTGCAGCCAAAGCAAGAAGACATGCTCACTAAATGAATGGTCAACAAAATACAAATATTAAACATTAGGAGAATGTACTCAACCCATTGGAAGAAGGGGAAATGCATTCAAGTCATGCTGAAGTTGGTTCGAGAGAGGTGCAAAGCGGTGTAAAACAACTAAAAATAAGCAAAAAGACAAAAAACTTAGATCTACCAAAGGAGGAAGTGGTTGGACAAAATGTTTGAGGATTCTCTGGTGCGTGACATTCCAACTAGTAGTGGATTGGAACCTTTGAGTCGAGATTCCTCAAAGGATCAAGTTGATGTTGACCATGAGTAGATATTCGAAAGAACGTCTTCATTTGCATTTTGGGGCGAACATTTGAACAAGTTCTCCTTGCCATAAATGCCAATGATTAAGGCAAAGCCAAAAGAGGAAGAATGGACAGAGCAAATCACACATTTGTAAAAAAGAAAAAATGATTTTTTATGGGTTTGGTGTTATGACCAACTCAAGCTATTAAAGTAGGTTTTTTCTTTATTATAGATTAACCAACCAATTTAAAAATAAAAAATAATATAAAATTAATAGATTCTCTAATTTTTTAACAAATTAAAAAAGATTAAAATATAAGATTAACTAACTGATTTACACCTTAAGAACATGTAACTATTACAAAATAAATTTACCTTATCTACAAAATGACACGAGCACATTTTCTCCTCTCGCTCCTCTTTCTCACTCTTCTTGGAAGTCACAAAAATGAAAACAACACTCCAAAAGGGGTTATTTTAGTGTGACTTGGAGCCACAGGATCACAAAGTCGCAATGCAAAAATTGTGCAATTTGCATTGCTGTTAGTATATGTTTTGCACCGATTTTATGTCTTGTTTGTCTCGATATTCGAAAGTGCAAAATTTATAAAAAAAATTGCAACAACACAAAACCGAACCACATTGCGACACTGATTGTAATATATGTTATAGGGGAATGTTCCCTGTGCTCCTTGACACCTCTTAGAAGCACCCCCAATACACCTAACATCAAATCCCAATCATATCCAAACTTCATGGTGAGGTTGCTTACAAATTAGGTTCAAATTCAGGGAACAAATTTTCAACAACAATTTATTCAAGTTACATCTTTCAACTCTATGTATTTACCTTCTTAGTCGATTTGGAATATCAATTAGGCATTGATGTTTTTACTATATTCTATACGTATTTGCAATCTTTAATAAAGTGTTGTTTGAAATGCATTGTTCTTACAGCCCTATTAGCTTGTTATGGTTACTATTAGACATTAATAACATTCTATTCTATTTGTATTATATATTTTAAGTCTCTATCAAGTGAGACACCAATTTGGTGTATGAGATCTTCCTCGTAACAATACACAAGTGTTTTTTACGCTTAACTTATATATTGTTCATGTTAGTTGTAGATACCCCATCCCCTTACCCCACATGATTTCTTCTGCCTCCTCTATGGACTATATTGACCTTAACCATTAGATCCACTCATATTGTACCAAGCCACCATTACTTCAACTCACGTTGTACCAAGTTAGTAATGGAGAGGCATTGTAAAAATGTGACCCAAATTCTAACCCCACTCACAATAATACGGCAGCCCATAACTGAGCTGATTAATTATTATTAAAGCTAAAACAATATATTATCATCTCAAATAAGTTTTAGCCTAGGCATATACCATTGTAATACTAGCATGAAGCTTTTATCTAAGCTTCCTTGGACTTAAATTTCTCTAGTTGTTGGTCCACTTTTTGGAGTGGCCCAAGGATAATTGTGGGAAAAAGGTTTTAAATGACATCAATACACGATTGAATGAAATGAAATAAATGTTTTTAATTTTCTCCACGAGACTCAACCGTCTATAAAATAAATGTTTTTACTTTTGTCCATGAGTCTCAACGGTCTATGGGTGTCCACAATTTATTATAGTTGTCTCAACAACTTAAGGATGTAGACTTTGAAAAACGATTTGTTTATTTAAGAAGGTTGTTCCTTCTCCTATTGATTTGGATTAGCAGCTTGCCAAACATTTTAATTCTCATTTCTTCAAATAGTTCCAATGGAAAGTCTACCTTCAATGTTTTCATGTAATTGATTCGAGTGTCCTTGCAGGGTGGGCATTCTAGAATATAATTCTTATCTATTTCTACCACCCACATGGTTCTGAACAAACATATTCTCTGCTCCCATTCTTTCTTGGGGGTCACCCATCTACCTGTCTCGCATCTAAGCACATAAACTAATTCTTATATGAGCTAAGAATATCTTCTCCTTCCATTTGATTTCAGCTCCTATGTATGCTTTTTGGTGATGCTCATAAGTAAGAATTCAGTAAGATGGTGTTGTTGCTTCCTACTTGCTTCCTTTCTCTATACGACTCTTCCAAAAATTTCATTCGCGTGGTTCTTTATTTCTTTATTAAGGTTGGGGCATTCATTTAAGTTATATCCAATCCATTTGTAGTTTTTCTTCATTCATATGCTATTTATTAAAGGGCCTACTTCAACGTACATGATAAAAGAGTTTTTTTTAAGGTACTTTGTGGTAAATAAAATGAAAAATATATTGGCAGCAGCATATAAATTTTATTTTCGACTGAATGTGTTCAAAATCAATGTACCAAGTGGTATTAGGCTGGAGTTTGAAAACATTCTCACCATTTTCTAGTCTGATATTGATTGGATACTCTGAAACATGTGCCAGCCATAAACTGCTAGTTGAAATTGGAAACCATCCAATCCATTTTTATAAGTGCACATATTACAGTGTTATATAATTACACACTTTGGACATCCATGAACCATTTGGCCCATTCTGTCCTGTGTTTTAAACGAGACAGGTGGTTCTGTTAGAAATGGTATAAGATCCGCAATGAATAGAAATTTATTCTTTTCAGCAACTTCCAAACCTGCACATAGACAGGACTGCCACAATTTCATTGCAATAAGAAACATGTCTGCTTCAATGGTTTCACAAACTTTTACCTGTTCTCAATAAGACCAAACTAGCAAGTAATATTACAAGGATTTTTCTGTTGTTGGTAGTTGTAGCAACAAAAGTCTTAGAGAAACAGCCCATAAGATAGGGATTTTTGCTTTCCTTCCAACTAATGGTAAATTAAGTCTTGACCATACATCTGAGCCTGAAGTACAAATTTGAATAATATATACAAGGTAAAAATTGAAGTTCTGTTGTTCCCATAAAGCAGGCTCATACACCCAGGACACATACTGGCTAGGCTGTGACCTAAAAAAATGCCTCACATTATATAAACTCCAGGCAAAAGAAGGGAGAGAAGAAATAAAAACCTTTTTTCAAGAAAAAGGTTTTCGGATACAACTGCATGGAAGAAAAGTGACGTAAGAGTGAATATTCTTCTATGCAGTTGTCTCTGAAAACCTGTATTGAAACATAATGGATTGGGAAAGCTTGAATTCTCAAATAAAAATAATTGTTACAAGTATAATTTAAATAGGTGGAGCTTAAACTTTGGGTTAGATGGACAAAAGTACTAAAAGGAGTTGGACCCGGAAATTGTTTCTAAAAAGCTTTCTTCGCAAATAAAACAGCAAGTGTTTTGTCAATAATGACACTTGTTGCCTGTCTTATAAGTTTAAAGGAAATGATTTTGATAACTGACTGGCAAAGACACAATGACATCTGATCGAGTGGGTATCTAGAAAATGGTTGATGCAACTTAAGGCAAAGCCCAGAGATCACCATGCCTAGGAGAAAATGGAAAGACAAGGCTAGCAAGACCTTGGATTTCATTGGATTGGACTTGTCAGAGACACAAAGTCACCATGTAAATCTCAATAGAGCATCCAAAGAGTGTTAACACACATGAGTGATCTTTAGCTCTCGTGCCCAGAATACTAAAGCATTTTCAAAGCAATTAATTTTTCATCTGAAGATATCAAAAGGTCATCATGGTTGGCCTAATCATGTCCACAATTTGGCGTCTTTAATGGGTCAACATGCCAGAAATTGGGTAAGTTGGGTAAGTTTGACGAAGATGATGCCAGATTTGGCAAATTTATCCCTTGGAAAACATTCATTTATGGAGGAAATAAAAAAGATTCCAGAAGAGGCGAAAGAAGCATCTTCCAAAGAATTGCAGTGTCTTGCTAGCACTGAAAATTCTCAAGATCTGATGGTGAATGCTTGGCAGTTGTACTGATTGAAAATGCACATGCCACTGAAACAATGAAGGTAGGTTGCAAAGGATTGCCTTGCAGCTTCAGAATCTTCTACCAAATCAGATACAGAATGCGTCTGCAATGTAATTGAGTCCAGTGGAACAGTTCCCTCATTAGTCTTTTTGCTTCCGGTGCCATAAGATCAATGTTTGTAAGACCACATAGAATGCATTTAAGTCAATGGTCTTCTGCAGTAATCTGACACAATCATTTCTAAACAACCTATTTGGTTTCCTGTCTTGTTCAAATTGTGCATGGAACTTCTAATGAAGACCAAGCATAAACACATTCTGCAATTATGCCCCTGATGCGTCTTCCACAGTGATTCGAATCTTGACATTTCTCTCATGTGACAAAGTTGCTCTCCTATATAGTTGATGACAAAGCAGAGAATGAAATTACATAAATCTAGGGGAAACACACATAAAGGAATTGGCAGCCTGAATATCAAATGCAGCTAACGAATGAGTATTATGTCTAATAGGTAAACATGTTGTCTTCTAAAAACTATGATCAGATTAGGAATGTGCTTTTAGAAGCAATTGCCTTGGATGCAATTTTCTATTTGCTCCCTTTAAGGTTCCCAAGAAATTGCAAAGTTAAAAAAGGACTTTTGTAGAAAATCCTCTCATAGTATAATTACACCTCACCAGTCAATCTAGTTTGGATGTTCAGAAGAAATCAATAGAACTTGGCATAATGCACCTTTTCTTGTGCGTCTCTGTAACTCTTGCAAAACAAAGAGCTACCACCGCTCTTAGGGAAATTGAAAAAGCAACAATGGGTAACAGCCTGGCAAATATAAAAGTAACTCTTGTGTTCAGTGGGCAAGCGCCAATTCTATACATGAATGATATGTGCCACAAAAGCAATTTTATGCTGGTCAATCATGGAACAGTAAAAACTCTTTCAAACACATTATACGAGAGGGTGCCAGGCAGATGGACCTCCCCTATATGCACCTAAGTAGCAAATGAGTTGAATATAGAGTCTATACCCAACGTTTAACATGGAATTATTTATTATAACGAGAACCCAATTTCCTATTTATTTTTCTTGTCTTCCAAATTCGAATTTCTGTCCTAGCTCATAAGCCTCTGCTATGTACAAAAAGATAGCATTCTGGAGCCTTTTAAATGCTTGCCCTCTCTTAGCATGACAACTTATTGTGAAATTATGTCTGCCTTACTCAGCTGCAAATAATGGATCTGGATATTGTAAATGTACTTGTAAAGAATTGATCAAAATTGTGAGAAGGTATGGAAATACCGTCTTGTCTTCTGCTTCAAGGTCTGGCCTTGTCTAAAAGATATCATTCTGGAGCTTTTGTACTTTTTCCTTCTCTTAGCGTAACAACTTATTGCTAAATTCAACTCTGCCTTACTCAGCTGCTAGTAACAGTATCTGGATGACGTAAATGGATCAAAATTTTGAGAAGAAATGGAAATACTACCATGTCTTCTGCTGTAGGGTCTGGCCTTGTCTACAAGACATAAATACCAAGTCCGGAAATCCTGATCCATTCAGGAGGGCAAAAAAATCCTAAAATTTGGAATTCTTTGAAAAGTATGAAAAAAATCAGTCCCGAATACATATATATATATATAATTTTATAAATATGTAAAATTGACAAATAAAATGAAAAAAATTAATAATGTAATATAAAATATTAAAATATTTAATATTATGCATTATCTAGGGTTGTGCAGTATCTTGTTTTTAGAAAAATAAAAAAATAAAAACAAAAACAAGGGGACCATCCTGGACCAAACATATCTGGGCCGGTTGAAAAATCCATTGGTAACTATGATAAAAGATATCATTCTGAAGCTTGTGTGTTTCTGCCTTCTCTTAGCATAACAACGTATTTCAAAATTGAACTCTGCCTTACTCAGCTTCTATCAACGGTATCTGGATAACATAAATGTACTTTTAAAGGACTGCCTTTTCTTCATTTGTTTGGTCTGGCCATGTGGAAATCATTGAAGTGCTCTAGGATAAGGATCCAGAGCTTGTTGCTAGGAAAGATTGTAACGGATAGACTACCATAAATATGTCTGTTAAGAAAAAGAGTATTTATACGATGGGGTATGGAATATCCCACATTGATAATAATGGTAAGTCAAGATAGGCTTATAAGTCATTACATGCACCAAAAGCTTTGACAAATTAGAAGCTTGACTTGAGGATGCTAATCCCAAGGCTGATGTGTTAGCATCGTCTTTCTTTGGCATGCAAGTCCCCAAGTCAATATGCATCATAGAAATCATAGAAGAAATGGCTACTCATGGAAAATAGTCATCAAAGTGATGTCTAGAGTATTAAAATTCTCCACAGACTGCAAATATCCAAAAAAAAATAGAATATCTGAGTATTTATGCGGCTGATGTTAAGAAATAAATGTATTAATACTCACATGGTGAGCAATACTATTGTAAGGGGTAGCTTAAATATTTGTGTGTGATAAATAATAATGTAATAAAGTGAGTTGATAATGCAACTCACGTAGAAGATGAGTGAGGAACTCTAGGAGAGAATAAAGGAGAGATGTGTGGGATAAAATGAGAAATGTAAGGGATAAAAGAATAAGTGTTGACTCTTTGTTTATAGAAGATATTCACACTATATATGTAATGTTTACATTCGAATAAAATAATGAAGTTGATTGGCCCACAAATTGATGGAGTAACTTCTACATTTGATATCAGAGCAGGTTCTCCATTGGACCTCTCTTTTGCCTTCCATCCATTGTTTTTTACAGCACTATGGCTTAGTGGCTATGCACTATAACCCACATGCAAAAACCATGTTGTCCATTCACCCTTGCTTGCATATTGACAATCACTTGCAATGCAGATCATGTGTAAGTTTTCGTCATTCACCATCCACTTGCACCCTCTTCTTTCCATCATGTCCACTCTATCCATAGTTCTCGTTCATCCTATTCACTGTCTGCATACCGAAAAAAACTATATATATATATATATATGTTTTGCTATTTTTTGTGTGTTTGGACCTGCAGAAAATCAAGAGTTGCAGAAGAAAAACAGCAGATAAAGAGTTCAAAGAGGATTTGATTTTAAAAAAATAGTTGAAACAGCCTCACATAAATTAGCATAAGTTTTTTGTTTCTTAACGAAATTTGACGATTCAAATTGATCTGAAAAGTTGAATAACAAGAGAAGAAAACCCAAAAACTATTTGAAAAAATTATACAAATCCAGAGCTGTTCTGCATGCAAAATGAAGCACGTGAAGGGTTTCAAAAATTTGTGGTTTTAAGTTTTTGTTTCTTAGTTTAGTGATTTGAGTTTATAAAGTCATATTTTTAATTATTCATTTTTAGGTATGCCTTTAGTTTTAGATTTGTTTTTATGTTCTAAGTTCTGGTTTTTAAGTTTTAAAAATCCGGTGGTTTTCATTTGTTTTTATTTTGTTTATAGTTTTTTTTGGGTATTCGTTAAGTGGTTTTAGTTTGTATTGCTTTTAGAGTCCATGGTATTTTATATTTAGATTAGAGTTTAATTTGTTTTATGTTTTTCGTTTATGTTAAACTTTTATTTTATATTTCCTTAGTTTAGTTTTATTATTTATTAGGTATAAATTTATTTTATTAAAAAAGTTCTTAGATTGTCTTTTTTTTTAAATTCTCTTTAGGGTTTAGGTTTATTTATTGTCTTTTTTATAATGTTTATATGTTATTTTTAAGTTTTATAGTCACTAATTTTTGTCATTTTGTCGATTTCTCAGGTCATTTTTAGTTGTGTCTTGAGTCATCATTTCTGTGAGTTGTCTTGTGAGCGTCAGTCCACTTTTGCATCGTACGTTGTAAATAAGCCTTCAAAAGCATTTTTCAATAAAACAAGAATAAGTAAAGGATAAAAGAGTAAGTGTTGACTCCTTGTTTATAAGAGATATTCACACTATATATGTAATGTTTACACTCGAATAAAATAATGAAGTAGATTGACCCCCAAATTACGCTGTTCACACCCGAGCTTCTGCTCTTTCACAATTTAAGAAATTCTTCAAAACGGAGTAATTTCTACAGCTAAAGAGTTGCTAAGAAATGATCTATTTTTAATTGAGGGCGAAAAGGGAAATACAGCTTTGCACATAAGCTACTAGAAAGTGGCATGATCAAAGAGATATTTCTATACCCCAGCATGCACATTAATGCTCTCAGCAAGTTTAAACTTAAAGCAAGGGGCCCTTGACATTGCAGAAAAGCTGCCCAGTACTAAATAAACATCAGAAATCAAACATGCAATCAGAGAGGCTGGAATTGAGAGCACCAAAATATTTATGCAATTGGTATTTCTGCATTGTGTCATGTATTATGATTTTTCGGAATTCAGCTGCATGGTTCTAGTCAATATACATTGACCCATATATTATGAGTTTTGGTTCGTACGAATCCATCTCTCATGAGCATGAATGGCCCACTTGGCACTCATTGCATCTAGAAGATTCTCACAAGTGTGAAGCGCGCTTGAGCAGGGTTGATTATGGTGGAAACTCCATGGTGAAGCACGCTTGATCCGAAGTAGTAGTGGGATGGGTGAGCCCCTAGGAAGAAAATTAAGTAGGCTTGATTTTGGGGGGAAATCCATGGTTGAGTGGCACTTGACCAAGAGTAGTATTGGGATGGGTGACCTCCCAAGATGTCTGAGTGCTTCGCCCTTGTAAATATTGTTGTCAACCTAGAATTTCACCCTGAATCGAAGACGTGCTAAAATGGCTAATCCTCGCTCCAGTTGAAATAATGGGATCTTCTCACAAAGATGGATACCTCAATGGTGAGAAGAACCTCCAGAAAAGGTTGGTTCCTATAAGATGTATCAATGAGGATCTCAACTTCTACGCTACAAACTCCCTGAAGAAAAGAAAAGAAAGAACTTACAAGGAAATCCTAGCTAAAGTGGTGATACACCTAATTTCCTTGATCCACTCAAATCGAACTTCTAAGAACACTGATTCAGACAAGAGGCAAAACTTCAACTCCAATTGATCAATACACATAAGTATTTCATGAAAAAGTTTTATCTAATGATCTAAGCTTGAGGGAAATGTAGAAATACCCTGATGAAAAGAACCAAACAGCGACTAATATCCACTATAAACTCAGCAAAAGGCAATCCAACATAAAATGTGCCCTGCATAAATGACCAGCTAGTAACTAAGTACAAATCCAGATTTGACAAGGAAAAAAAAAATCTATCGCTTAGACAAATCTATAACAGTAGTACACTATACTAGTTGCTGAAAATTGAAAAAACACAGTCTTCTCATTGATTTGAAAAAAGGTTACAACACAATCTTTGGCAAAAGTTTTCTTGCCAAAAGAGGGATCATTTTTACAACGCTGAAAAACCATTAATATAAAAAATTTACAAAAGCCAAGAGGTGGCGTTTAAAAATCGAGAGGGAGTAAACTCAAACCAACTCGGTGTTTACAAAAGTCTATTTTGTCTTGCATGAAAATTCCTTGCGTTGAAAAGAACGGTCGCTAATTTTGGGAAGTCAAACTCTTATCATGCAAAAATGCTATGCCCACCTCCAAATATGGACTTCCTCTTGCGTTGTTTGATCGTTTGAAAGCATGAGATAAACAAGAACATACATGAAATCCACGCCATGCTAAAATTAGAACTCTAATTGAAACGTTGGACGCTGAGTTGGAACGTTTAAAAGCACGAGTTGATCCGGAGATGAGCTTGACTTCAACAACCAATCAACTGAAGCTTTGACCAGTCAACCGAAAATAGCCTTTGCTTGCATGGATTTTTCTTTTATTTTGGTCTCCCTGTTCGTTTCTATTTTCTGCAAACTTTTATTTTCTGTCCAAGTCCAATTATTCCTTCGGAATTCTGTCTTGCCTTTGTTTTTTTTATTATTCCCTTTCGGAATTTTGTTGGCTTCTCTTTCGTATTTTTTCCTTTCCTACGGACTTTATTTCCTGGCTTTACCTTGGTTGAATTTCCTTCAAAATTCTTGTTGACCTCTCTTTGGATTTTCTTCAGATTATCTCCTATTGACTCATCTTTTTCCTGTTGACTTTATGTTCACCCCCTATTTCTTTTGGGATTCTTTGTTGTCTCATTTCCTCAGACTTTTCGTCTTTACCTTTGTTTTGTTCCTATTTCTTTTGGAATTTTATGTTATCTCCCATGGCTTTGTCATTTCCTTTTCTGCAGATTTCTTGTCAAGCCCATCGAATTATTAATAATTCACAATTTTTCCGAAGGAATTCCTTTGGACTTTTTGTCCGAAGGATGTCCTCCCACAAACTTCCTTTTGCCTTTGCTTATATTTTCTTCGGGTTTTATGTCTTTCAATTTCTTTCAGACTTTTATCTTAAGGCACTCGAGCTTTTTGGAGGGCACCCAGATTTTTTGAAAACATCATTTCCGAAGGGTATGTTGCCCTTCGGATTTTTTAATTTGTCCTTTGAACTTTTTCGAATGAATTCCTTCGAGCTTTTTGTCCAAGTCTATTTGTTTGTTCTTCAATCTCTGCAACTTCGGATTCTTCACTATTTATTACTTATAAAAAGAGATAAGTAATTCACCCTGAGAAACCCGAAATGCACTACCTTGAGTAATTCGGGTTTCTAAACCCGAATTCCTTCTATTGATAAAACTTTCATAAGTAAAGCACTTCTCAAAAC
The DNA here is from genome assembly GCA_037957365.1 of Torreya grandis. NCBI lineage: Eukaryota > Viridiplantae > Streptophyta > Pinopsida > Cupressales > Taxaceae > Torreya > Torreya grandis. The sequence continues at coordinate 3,306,701 of JARHVA010000920.1, forward strand.
CCGATTTGCACTATCAAGAGTAATTCAAGTTTTTCAACCCGGATTACTTCTACTGATAAAACTTTCATAAGCAAAGCGCTTCTCAAAACCCGATTTGCACTGTCAAAAGTAATTCGGGTTTTCCAACCCGGATTACTTCTGCTGAGGGGTTTCAACTTCTGATTACTCATAAAGTGAAATAAGTTGTCTCTTGTAAAACCCGAAGACTTCTTTCAAAAACCCGAAGTCCTCTGCTGTGTAAAACTCTAAGTCTTGCTTGAATGCCCACCCTCTCACACTTAAGCAAAATTTTGGTATGTAGGCCAAAAAATGGCCAACATTTCTGGCAACTCGCACGGAAGCATGCCAGTTATGCTTGAGAACTCAGACCATATAGATGCTATTAAACCTGGTTTATGACTGAAAATCTCATCTGATCATCACTGTAGTAACCTTTCTCTTTCAAATTAAAAAGGAAAACACACGAAAGCAGGAAAACTAACTAAGAAGCAAATATGCAAACAAGCACTTATTGGAACAAAACTAAATGGAACAAGTGTGCTTAAACAACACTTGGAGGAAAGCAAAACAAATAAGCAACCTACCTAATCATGATAAAGCATGATCCTCCTGAATCAAATGAGAAATTCTTGAACTCACTCCTTCCAAGAGATGGTACAAGTTGCAAAGCAAGATGTTTATTAATCATAACCTTTGATGAAGCATTTTCTTTGTCCACCAACTGTATTAGCATCTTCTCAAATAAGTCATCAACAACAAACTGATCACCAACAAAGACAAACTCATCAAGTACCCCCTGAGCTTTTTCATATTGCTTGTCATCTACCACCTTGTCAAGTGATACCTCATCTATGCATGGTTCTTGAGTGACCACATCCTTCTTATCAACTGCTGCAAGTTCATCCAACTCTTCAAGGAGCTTTGAGTAGGCAACCCAATCTGCACTGTGACCTTGAATTGGTGATTCTTGATCAAATTTTTTGTAAACGTTTCCTTCAATAGACAACATATCCATACAAAGTTCTTCAATCTCCTGAAGAGATTCAAGGTACAACTGCCAATCATCTTTTTGTTCCTCATTTTGATCTATAAAATCAGCTTGAAAGCTATTTAGATCCTTCTCAATAGGAGATACATGTAACTCACGTATGACTTCAATTTGTACCAACTCCTCTTGAAGTTCCTCTACACATCAAAATCAGTCTTCTCACTCTCAACTCTAATTGGATGCTCAACTACAACCTGAAGTAAAGTATCAATAGGAAATTCTTCCTCAAACACACCTAAAGCATCCTCTACACACTCTGCAAGAACTTGACCTGTAGCTGCAACCTCTTTCTCAATCCTCCAAAGAACAAGTTCCTCCTGAGGAAGGGAGATGGTGGGAGGGTGATGAAATTCATTTGTTTGAGAGGAAAAATGAAACATGGGAGTTGATTATGATCAGATTTTGGAATCTTGAGGGCAATGGAATTATCTAGGGAGTTTTGGAGAGGAGGGAAAGAAACTCTTAAAGACCTTTGTATTTTGTTCCTTCCACTTGGCCATTACCTCATCAAAGTCTGAAACCTACTTATCTTCCTGGACAATTTGAGTTTGAGAGATGATTGGTAAGGAAATGGGACTATAGAAAAGTTTAGTTTCATGAATAGGCTCTTGAATACAATTAGGATGCTCCCTTATCACACACTGGACATGATTAATAACTTTATGAGAATAAGAAGCACAAGAACTCTTTGTAGACAATTGGTTTAATTCCATTTTCTGCCTCTCCCAAACCTCCATCTTTTCCAATACAAGAATACACAGCCCATTTATCTCTTCTGGATCATTGGACACATTTTGAAATAGACCATTCACTTCCTCATATTGAGAATTAGAACAAAACTTTCTTGAATATGCTAGTCTTCTGAGCTTTATTTCGTTCATTCTTTCTTGAAGGCAAGGCTGCTCATATGCAACATCATAGCCATATGGGGAAGATGAAATCTGGTCCTGAGACTAATATGGCTCACAAGTAAAGTAAAACTCATGCTCTTGATAATAAGGATCATGAGAAACTTGATAAGGCTCAACATAGCTTTGATAATACTCTTGATAACGATGATTAGGCTCATAAAAAGGCTCATAGGTATCATGACAAGGGTGGTATGATCCATCATTGCGCTGATAAAGAAACATAGCATAGGAATTCTCTTCATACACAACCATCAAAATTCATTCATGATAATGCAATAAAAAGACTTACATGAAAATTGTGCCTTAACTATTAGAAGCAATTGCTTGAGCTTGGAATCACCAAATATTTCTTGAAGAACATTGTTGTAACTGCAATTTCATCAAGCACAGTGCCAATAGGTCCCATCGGGCGTGCCAAAAACTATTGTCAACCTGGAGTTGCACCCTGAATCGAAGACGTGTTGAAATGGCTAATCCTCTCTCTAGTTAAAACAATGGGATCTTCTCACGAGGGTAGGTGCCTCAATGGTGAAAAGAACCTCTAGAGAAAGTTGGTTCCTATAAAATGTATCAGTGAGGATCTCAACTTCTACTCTACAAATTGCTTGGAGAAAAGAGAAGAAAGAACTTGCAAGGAAATCCTAGCTAAAACGGTGACACACATAATTTGTTTGATCCATTCAAATTGAGCTTCTAAGAACACTGATTCAGACAAGGAAGAGGCAGAACTTCAACTCCAATTGATCAATACACAAGTATTTCACGAAAAGATTCTATCTAATGATCTAAGCTTGAGGGAAATGTAGAAATAAGCCGGATGAAAGGCACTAAACAGCCACTAATATCCACTATAAACTCAGCAAAAGACAATCCAACACAGAATGTGATCTACATAAATGATCAGCTAGTAACAGGTACAAATCCAAATTTGACAAGGAAGAAAAAAAATCTCACTTAGGAAAATCTATAACAATAGCACACTATATCAACTGCTGAAAATTAAAAAAAAACAGTCCTCTTCTCATTGATTTGAAAAAAAGTTACAACACAATCTTTGACATAAGTTTTCTTGTCAAACGAGGGATTATTTTTACAAGGTTGAAAAGCCATTAATATAGAAAACTTATAAACGTCAAAAGGTGGCATTTGAAAATAGAGAGGGAGTAAACTCGAACCAACTCAGCATTTACAACAGTCTATTTTGTCTTGCATGAAAATTCCTTGCGTTGAAAAGAATGGTGGCTAATTTTGGGAAGTCAAACTCTTATCATGCAAAAATGCTACGCCCACCTCCAAATATGGACTTCCTCTTGAGTTGTTTGATCGTTTGAAAGCATGAGATAAACAAGAGCGTGGATTTGCATGGATGAAATCCACGCCATGCTAAAATTAGAACTCCAATTGAAACGTTGAAAGTTGAGTTGGAACGTTTGAAAGCATGAGTTGATCCAAAGATGAGCTTGACTGCAACAACCAATCAACTAAAGCTTTGACCAGTCAACCGAAAATAGCCTTTCCTTGCATGGATTTTCCTTTTATTTTGGTCTACTTGTTCGTGTCTATGTTTTGCAGACTTCCATTTTCTGTCCAAGTCCAATTATTCCATCGGAATTCTGACTTGCCTTTATTTTTTTTATTATTCCCTTTTGGAATTCTGTTGGCTTCTGTTTCGAATTTTTTCCTTTCCTGCGGACTTTATTTCCTGGCTTTACCTTGGCTGCATTTCCTTCAAAATTCTTGTTGACCTCTCTTTGGATTTCCTTCGGACTATCACCTATTGACTCATCTTTTTCTTGTTGACTTCTCTTTTCCCTGTTGACTTTATGTTCACCCCCTATTTCTTTCGAGATTCTTTGTTGTCTCATTTCCTCGAACTTTTTGTCTTTACCTTTGTTTTGTTCCTATTTCTTTCGGAATTTTCATTTCATGCCTTTCGGAATTTTATGTTATCTCCCATGGCTTTGTCATTTCCTTTTCTGTGGATTTCTTGTCAAGCCCCTCAAATTATTATGTTTGCAATTTTTCTAAAAGAATTTTTTGTCCGAAGGATGTCATCCCACAAACTTCCTTTTGCCTTTGCTTATATTTTCTTCGGGTTTTATGTCTTTCAATTTCCTTCAGACTTTTATCTAAGGAACACGGGCTTTTTCGAGAACATCAGGTTTTTTGGAGAGCACCCAGACTTTTTGGAAACGTCCTTTCCGAAAGGTACATTGCCCTTCGGATTTTTTAATTTGTCCTTTGAACTTTTTCGAAGGAATTCCTTCGAGCTTTTTGTCCGAGTTTATTTGTTTGTTCTTCAATGTCTGCAACTTCGGATTCTTCACTGCTTGTTACTTATAAAAAGAGATAAGTAATTCACCTTGAGAAACCCGAAATGCACTACCCTGAGTAATTCGGGTTTCTAAACCCGAATTACTTCTATTGATAAAACTTTCATAAGCAAAGCACTTTTCAAAACCTGATTTGCACTATCGAGTAATTTGGGTTTTCCAACCCGGATTACTTCTGCTAAGGGGTTTCAATTGCTGATTGCTCATAAAGTGAAATAAGTTGTCTCTTGTAAAACCCAAAGACTTCTCCTTCCAAAAACCCGAAGTCCTCTACTGTGTAAAACCCAAAGTCTTACTTGAATGCCCACCCTCTCCCACTTAGGCAAAATTTGGTATGTAGGCCAAAAAATGGCCAACTTATTGCCTATATGGAATGAAAGCCAAGGGGACCTATGGAATGAAAGCCAAGGGGACCACTCATGCTCATGAGAGAATGGTTCTTATGAACCAGTAGTCATGATAAATGGGTCAATGTTGATTGACTCAAAACTACACAGTATTAAGTACCAAATTTGTTAGCCAACCCAAAGTCACAAGAGAGTTAAAGATGTTTGATGTACATGCCCAGCGCATGCAGACAACAAAAACGGACAACCAATGATAATGCATTTGTACGAATAGAGCCACTAAAATGTTGATGGAAAAGTAAAGCAGGCAGTTTTCAAAATTCATGTTTTGGTTGGAGCTCATTTCATCTTGAAACCTGAGAGGGAGCAAACTAGAATAAATTTTTGTATCTTCGTCTTGGAAAATTATTATACTTGTTTGTGTTGGAAACTGTGAGATATGTGTCAGCTTCTACATTCTAATTGTTTTGGGGATTAAAAAAATTGAAGAGCCACTGTTGATACTATTTCCAGTTCAAAGCAGAATAACCATTACAGCTACTTCTGGCAACTTTATTTTTAAGTTACACGCTTATTTAGCACTGAAAATGTTGTATTTAGTGCATTTATTTCGAAATAACTTTTTAAGTATAGTCTCATTTGAAATATCATGATTTTAAAGTTCAATTTTAGGACAGTTTCCAAGAAAAGGGTGCTTTGTAGGGCAGAGAAAAGCTGCATTATTGCTAAAACGAGCAACTAAAATAAACAGATTTTTTGTGCCAAGAGTCACATTTTACACCCCACATCAACTTGGACTTTTGGTGTGTGGGTGGATGTGTGGGAAACATTGATGGCCGACATTTTTATAGATATGTAACTTTTAATAATAATAGTTAAAAATATAACTTTTTCAAAAAGGTTGCATGCCTAAGAAAATTAGGTAACTGCAAATCAATTGTCTCTATGGACTGTGGCTATGAAGGAGCTAAGAAAAGTCTATTACTAGCACAAGTCCATCTCAACATAGATCTAATATGTGCTGAGAGGTATCCAAAAGACTCAAGATGGTAATCCCACCACAAGTGTAAGAACATAGTTATTGGCAAAAGTCTCTCGGATACCTCTCAGCAATTACATACATAGCTCTATATATATGTATAGCAATTACGTAGAGAGGTCTAAACAAAGGATTTGGTGCAAGTAGTCAATGAGACCGTACTTGGCCAAACACAATGCCTATACCGCTTTTGGAGCACCATATCATCTCAGGAAAGTTCATTTCTTTGTGTACTGTCTAGGAAAGCTATATCACTCGTGGTAAAGATTTGCTTTAAAGGCTTTCTCCCGGCAGTTTCATTGTCATTTAGAAAAGTGCAGAATTTATACTGCTCATGCAGTTATTTAGGCCAGAGTTGGAACCCATACCTTCTCAGAAAAGCTCCTCTCGCTGTACTTTATGGAAAAGCTATATCAGTCACAGTAAAGTTTTGCTTTGAAGGCATTTTTCCTCGTAATTTTAGTATCATTCTTGTTTTTCGCAAATTCTAAACTCCTTAAAATATTTCAGGTTTCAGCCTTGAAAAACATAAAATTGGTTTTCTTTAAAGAAAAGATTTGTAATCGTTGTTAAATTTAAATTAATTTATTTTTAAATTAAATTATTTATCAAACAAATAAACATGTAAATTATCTAAATTTATAAATTAAAAATAAAAAATAATTTATTTATCAAACAAACAAATATATAAAAGAATATAAATTCAAACTAATTTATGTATAAATAAACATTTATCAAATAAATAAACTCAAATCAATTTATTTATCGAATAAATAAACATTATTTCATATCATGTTTTTGGACGTCAGCTGGGGAATTTTCAGTTTTCTTATCAGTTTCAGATCCATAACAAATTTGGATTCTACAAAATATGAACTGTGAAATGAAATCCAGAATTCAAGTTTCGCTAGGTTACTAAGTTGCTCATGTTCATTCACCCTAAAAATATATCAAATTATGGTTAGATGTAAGATGGCTTTCAAAGTTGTCAAAAGGCCTGTGGTGTAATGGTTATTGGGACAAACTTGTATAGAGGAGACCCAACATCAAATCCCCACACCACGTTAAGGAGCTTACAGCATAGAGAATACCCTCACAGTCACTGGGTGATAAAGCTAGCCATTCTAATGGGACCTATACGCGCCCGGAGAATTCGCACCCCCATTTGTATCTCCAATCACCCTGGAACCGTGATATCGCAGATTTACCAATTGAAAAAATGGCTTTTGAGGTCCAAACCTAGGCACACTAGAGACTTTTTTTTTATATATTGAAATATCAAGAATAAAGTCTATGCATCAATGATGCAAAACAGCTAGCAAAAAAAACAATATAGAACCAAGAGGCATCCCCCCAATAGTCAAAGCGTTAATTTTTTATATTAAAATATAAAAAACCGGCCCTAAACAGGCGGCCCAACAAAACGGAAAACCCAGAACACACCCAGCCCACCACCCAAAACAGAGGTGACACCAAAGTCTAGCAGCTACATTATCTCATCATCTGACGCCCTCCAAGAAGCAACGCAATCCATATCAGTGTCCTCATCAAGATCAGAATCCACAACAGGGCCCACTGCACTGCTCAGCTTTGTTCCAGGTCCCATCTGTTCCAAGCCGGAGATCGACGGCGGAGTGAGGCGGTCAACCTTCTTTACATGTTATTAGATTTAACATATTCCAGCACATTATCCACTTCTACAGCACCATCCCTTTCCATGAGTTTTTCCAATTCCAGCAAAGACATTCACATTATCTTCAATCATTTTCCAAATTTCGCTTTGGTCATCAGTGCTTTGTAACAAGGCGGGGAGAGAAGGGGGGAAAGAGGTCGAATAGGATCCTTTTCATCAAAGAATAGGTCAATCTCAAGGTCCAAAGGAGCAATTGTTTCCTCAACTTCCTTGATCACATTAACACTAATGTCCACATCAGCATTTTGCACATCCCAAATCATATCATGTTGGCAACAAACCAACTGTCCACGCCATTCTTGTCCGACTCTGATGAATTAACCCATTCATGGATTGGGTCATCTCCCTGATAAAAATTAGAGTCTTTGATGCAATCCCATACATGTTCAAAGATCTTTACCTTGGCGGCCGATCCATGACAAATTCTCCAGTCCGAATGAGGGCTCAATTTAGGATATCTGCTCGAATCAATTAGGGACTCCGATGTGATCTTTAGCATCCCGGTCCTCAAGAACTGCTCCAATTGCACTTGTGGCACCTTCAACTGGAGAAATATCTGCAAAGAAACAATGCAAACGATGACTTCAACAACGAAGTCAGTAAGCACATTAGTCTTTGATTGGAAAACCTCTAAGTTCCTTTGCTTCATAAAAACCACAGAATTTCAGTTGAGAAAACAAGCCAAAACTTATGGAAAAAAGGGTGGACTTTTTTTTAGGACAAACATAACCAAAAGCAATATTCAGCCATCCGATCTCACAATCAAAAACAATAGCCCAACCTTTAAGGCAACATTTCAAGATTTTAGAAGCATAAGGACAAGAAAAAAAGATGTTCAATAGATCCAAAATCACTACAAAAGGAGCAATAGGGCTGACAACAGCAAAGGCATATTTAAATTGACCATTCTGTAGAATTTGTCTTGAAATCCAAAGGCTCTCAAAATCCTTTCAATGAAGGGCCATTCAATTCTGTCATAGGCTTTTTCAAAATCAAGCAGAATCATGCCCACATATTGCTTAGAATCGCGGGCCCAATACATCCCTTCCTAGCTAGTCATAAGATTATCTAGAATGTACCTTCCTTCAACAAAACCAGTCTGGGTTTAAAATACAATAGAGGGAAGAAGTGAAGAGAGCCTTTTGGCCAATATTTTCACCAAGATCTTATAGGAGACATTTAGGAGAGTAATGGGTCTCTAGTTTTTGACCAAGTGGGGGTCCTCTTTCTTAGGGATGAGCTTAATAACATCTCTGTTAATTTCAGTGCCCAAGGAACCTACAAAAATAGCTTCATTGTAAACCTCAAGACAATCTGTTGACCATTTTGTGAATCTTGCATGCCAAAATGGGCACCCCCCCCTCTTTTTTGCCTTGAAGCCTTGTTCTTCATGACCTTTTGCCCCGAAACCAGGCCTTAACCCTTTAAAAATCAAGGAAAAAGTTGCTTTTGTACAGGTGCAGGGGTTGTCTCATCAAGCATTGGTCTTTTCCAGCACTCACAGAGCAAATCGGGTTCTCAGAACAACATTACTTGTGAGCTTTACAAGTAATAAGCAGGAGCACTTAACAAACCCGAAGGGATCTATGGCCGATTCCAGTGCAAGTCAGGGTTTGCAAAATACTTGCCAATTTTCATGAGTAAAAGCAGTTCAAAAACCCGATAAGGGTCAAAGCAGTTCAATTTGGGTTTGTGAGATTACTTGACTTATGATTTTTCATGAGTTGGAGTCATTCACAAACCCGAAAGGGTAAGGAAGAAGCAATCGGGTTTTGAGACGTCTTTACTTCAAAGCTTTTTGAGTAAGTCCTTCGGAAGAGCCCGAATTGGTCTTAGACGCTTCTTAAAGCAAGTATTTTTCTACGGAGGGCACCTGGGCATTTTGTAGGGTCATTTGCAATTTCCCCGAAGGGTATGTGCCCTTGCGGGAGGCACTTCAAGGATGAAACGGACCTTTACAAAACTTCCGAAGGGTATGTTTGAAGGCAGAATGGACCTTGCGGAGGGCTTTTCGTCGACATGAGGACCAATACAAAAATTCTGAAGGGCACTTTTGACTCGAAATGCCCTTGCGAACGGCAGCGGATTGAAGCAAAGGGGCAAAGACAAGAAGCTCGAAGGGAACTTGCCCTTCGGGAAAAGTGACAAGCGGAAAGAATTCCTTCGGACATTTTGTCTGAAGAAATTCGACGGTCACAAAAAGTCCAAAGGGTAAGTGTCTTTGCGGAGGGAACTTGGTCAAGAAAGAGAACTCTTTTCACTTTTCCGAAGGGTCATTTTCAGAGTTTCCGAATGGCACCTGCCCTTGCAAACGGTGCTTTTGGATGGAAGAAGCCTTTACGGAGGGCACTTTAAGAAAGAGAGGATGAAGACAAAAGGCCCGAAGGGCACATACCCTTCGGGAAAATAAACAATCAAAGGAAAGAATTTCTTCAGAAAATGTCCGAAGGAATTCCTTCGGACATTTTGTCCGAAAGAAAACGCAACACAAAGGCCTGCCAAAAGAAAGGCGCAAAGGCAAGCCCAAATGAGAATTCCTTTGGACATTTTGTCCGAAGAAATTCACATTACCAAAAGCCCGAAGGCCCGAGAAATGCCAAGGCAAAGGGAAATAACAAAGTTAAAAAAAACAAGGTGGGCAACCTTGAACACGGCCATGCAACAAAATAAAGTAAAAGCTCAAAACATTCCAAGTAACGTGACAAGTCAAAGCGCAGACCCAACGATGAACAAGACCAAGGCAAGTGGCACAAGTGTCGTCAGCAAGAAGAGTAAATGCACTTAGGTGAAATAGTCTCTACTGAAAACCAATAAAAGAATTGGTTTTCGAACTATAGAGGAGAGCAGCCCATGTTTTCACGTTTCACCATTAATGCACAGCCAGTTGCACCCAGCATTGAGGAAAGCATGGTCCAGTCAACACAACTTGGGGATGGCTTTGTCAGTTGCTAGAAGGAATATCCCATGCTTTTGCAGGCCTAAGACAACAAGGGCAGCGACTTGGACATCTACAGCATGGCTCTCCCATATGCAATTGAAAGAATACGGCAGTAGCATGGGCTTGTGGTCTGCAGAAGTGTTTAACTCAGCATGGGTTTCCATCCCTTGATGTGTCAGCATCTTGTTTCCATCTCTCTATATATTTGTAACTTCTCATTTGAGAAGGGATCTCTCAACTTGTATGGCGAAGCCCTAAAGGAATTTACCTTGAATCAAAAAGAGCATTTTACCTCCATTTGAGCTTGCACTTTTGCATATGTCTATGGTTTTATCTTGTGTTAAGTCATTTTCTTTTCATGCTTTCATAAGTTTATTCCAGCATATCTAGTGCATAGTGATTTTCTTCTCTTGCAGGTCACAGGAAGTGTCTGAAGAAGTATAGGCAAGTGAATGGCCTGCCCAGCAGTGTGTTTAAAACACCTCTTATGCTAGTTTCTTCCTCCTTGTATCTTCATAGGACCCCCTACTAAAATATTGATGCAAAGAAGTTTTTCTCACCTGAATGAAGTGTATGCTTGCTTATCTCTGGTGTAAAGTGTATGTCAAAGCTGAGTAGACCAAACATTTTGGTGCATCACCGCTTTAGTTTAAGTTCTGATTTCCATTATTTCTCTCCCTTTTCATCCCCGCCATTGTTAGCAGTAGGAAATCCAGGGCCTCAAGGTGCATCAAGGGGAGCTAGCCCCTAATCTAGAGATTCATCCCTCACGTTTGCAACCCACAGCAAGAGAGATGTCTCCATTGTACCGCGTGGAGGAAGAGAGTTGAGCCTCCCTTTAGAGGATGCAATCCACTGCATCAACACAATCCTTGGCTATCCATTCCTTATTAGCTTTGAAGAATTTGGCAAGGAAACCATCAATACCTGGAGCTTTATCATTCTTGAGCAAATCAATGATCTCTATTATTTCATCCATCGTGATAGCCTTATCCAGGGAGCTGGCTTGCACCCGTGAAACCTTCAATGGGATACAAAGATCACAAAGAGACCTATTTTGCTTAGTACGAGCATTGGATCCATCAAACAAGAAGAGGTTGGAGTAGAAGTCAAAGAATGCTTCTTTGATTATAATTAGTCATGAGAGAGGTTGCCCTGGAACTTGATACCAGAAATTTTGCTCCTCTGATTTTTGGTTTTTAAGAACCGGAAGAAAAATTTAGACACCTTGTCTCCTAGTTTAAGCCAAGTCAAACAGGAACGAATCTGTGCTCCTCTAGCAAGGTAGCATTGAGATTGTCTAATTTGATGCTTTAGAGAATTAAGATCATCCACAAGTCTACCATTAGAGGGGTCAAGTTGTAATGAACTTTCAGCCTAAATTAGTTTTCCCTGGGTGATCCTAGCTGATTTCCTGCATTGTTTAGCCTTAAACTGACCATAAGTTCTTACCAAATTCTTAGACAATTCCATACTAGAGTTCCATTGTACAATGCTAGAACTAGATTTGCATGAGATTCTCCCTATATTCCAAGAACCCTAAATACCATCCATACAGACATGATCATTCAAGAGAGAAACATTAAACTTATAGAGCCTTTCAAAGTAGTAGAACTTTTATCAACATCATTACTCAGAGAGATTCCAAACTTAATGGGATGGTGGTCAGAGATGGTGAAGGGCAAAACATTGACCACATTACCAGCGTTATTTTGGGTGACTTGAAAGGAATCATTGTTCATTTAAAATTTGTCAAGTCTGGAATATAGTCTTTTCTTATTGATCTAATTGTTGCACCAAGTATACCAAATACCTTTGCTTCGATTTTACCTTTTTGTAACGGATCAAAGAGTCTATGCATTCTCTTGAACTTGGACCAAAAGAAAAGCTCATTGCCTTTCCAAGACTAAGGATCACCTCCAATTTATCTTATTTTTCCTCAACCATGTTAAAATCACCTCTAAAGACCCCGAGGACATTTTTGAGGTTGGTTGCAACCCAGTTCCACAACTCAAATCTCTCTCTATAGGCATTAGGAGCATAGATGTTACAAAGACCAAAGCATTGATTATGTTTTCTCAGTAAAACCCAAACAACTCTATTACAGGGAGAAGAGCCATGGTCAATAATGAACTCTCCCCACTTTGGGTTAACCAATATGGAGGCCCCTCCTTTACCTCTTTGATGATTGATAGAAAACTGAGCAGTATTTGACCAAACAAAATTAAGGACCAAGGAATACTGGGAGCCCATAGCTTTAACTTCTTGAAGAAACAAAAAGTCCAACTTGTCTCTAGAGTGTCTGAATTGCCTCACAATGGGTTTGCTATCAGGGGATTCCAAGCCCCTAACATTCCAACTTACAATCTACATAAAAATAAAGGAGGTGAGGGGGGGCAAACGCGGGGGTCATTTAGACTAACTTTGGGGTTTGCCCCCATTATTATATAATCTTTGAAGCAGTCTGGTACCTATTTTCTTTTGATTTCCTCTTAATAGCTGAATCAGGGCTACCAAGGGGGATATCTTTAGATTTTTTTCTATCAATCACAGGGCCCTATTCATGAGAGGTAGAGGCAATGTCAGTCTTGAGTCTTTTGCCACCTCCTTTAGGCTTCCAATTTTCAGACACATTAAGCTCCTTGAGGGACAAAGGCGCATCCACCTCAGTATTAAGACTAGAGCTTGAATTACTCAGCTTCATCTCTGGTGAAATCAACATGGGGGAGGAATCATCACCTTTTTCCAACTGGTTGGTTGACGGTAGGCTGCTAGGGTTACAACTATTAACAATGGGAGTTTAGCTAAGATAACCACATATTCATCTAAGGGAGAATCCTTGAGTTGTGAGTCAGAAGATTCCAATGAAATCATCTGCTCAAGGAAAGCATCTTCCAAGTCATCAAGCAAGCAATTGTGTAAATCAGACATGCAGGTCACTATGTCAACAGAGGATGTAGGGGAGCTACAAGACTGGGGAGAGCACTAAGGTATGTCCTTACCTAACTCTTCAACAGTCACTGAAACATTTTCCCCCAGAGGCTCCTCAGGGGAGAAACAACCTTTGAGAGGTTCACTGTTAAAAATGGGATTTTCAAAAACTGCGTGTTGGAAAAGGACCCATCACACATTCATCCTTCTATGTCACCTGACCTTTTTGTTTACTACGGTAATCCTCCTTATTAGCCAACAATGTACAATTCTTTATGAGATGTTCGTCTTTTTTTACATAAAAAACAAGCATTTAAGCCTCCCAATTCTTTGAGAACACAAATATAAGAGGTCCCTTCAATTTTAAAATTATGGGAGTCAGAGAATACATCTAGAGGTTCTAAGGATATCATAACCCTAGCATTCATATGAGCTAAAGACCTTTTAGTGTCCTCAATTCGAAGGACTTCCCCAAGGGGCTTCAAAGCTTGAGGTAGAAAATTCCATTGTTGAATAGGAACATTTTCAATATCCACCCATTTAGGTGCAATTTTAAAAATAACGTCGTTGTAGTCCATATCAGAGTTCCATGGGACCACCTTAAACAAAGATTGACCGACATTCCACAAGGGTTCATTGATAGCCCTTCTCTGCATATTCGAGTTTTTGAATAAAATCATAAAAACCCCTTTCTGAACCATTCTACAAAAGCTAATGTAGATTCCCAATTTCTTACCCCACAAAATAAAAAAATTCTAGAAGGGAGAGAGTTTTTGTTCAAACATACAAAAAAGATTGACATTTTTTAACCTGGTTACTTCCTGCTGGAGGTCCTTTTCCATAGAAACATTCGGACGCAGAGCCAAGGTTTTCCCAAGACAAGGGTGCTTACCGATTTGGGCTTGGTTCCGCCCCTGCTCTCCATGCTCACCTTCAATGGAGCAGCTGACAAGGAATTTTGCATCCTCTGAGTGCTTCGCCGCCTCTTCTTGCAGTAAAACCTCACTAAACAATTTCTTCGGCACTCCAACTTCTCCTTCGCCCACCTCAGTCGAAAGTGACGCATTGTCCTTGATATTGCAATTTTTAACAAACCCCGACGGACCAATTGGCTCGTTAAAACCACCAAATGCACGATCGGGTCCATCTTTTCCATTGATTTCCATATACAGATGCAATTAATACCATAAACACTCTTAATACCAAACGCCATGGGTACGAAAAGCTAGACGAGGGGACGAGGGCAGGCACAGGGCAGATGGGGAAAAAACCATTGAAGACCAACGCACACCACAAAACAATAAACCAAACAACACAAACATAAACATTAATGTAACAAAGCAACCATGGGCACCATAGGATGAGACATAGAAACAAAGGAAGCAAAGGCAAACAAGGTAAGCAAACAAGAGAGAGCTTGGAACACCATCAATGGAGGATGATTCTCACCTCCCCATTGCAGAGCTCCAAGCTTCTCTCCCCACGTCACTTATTCCACACTAAAGACTTTTCAAAACATGTCGTCTTTTTTATTTACTTGACATATTAAAAAGGTTAATCAACATTGTCTGGATTCTACTGCTAATTCTTTGGAGTGCCAAACTTCTTAAAGTGCACATAAGTTATGCATGCATCAAGTTGTGCATTAATACCCGGCTATATATAAATACATCTGTACTTAGAATGCATGCTTGATGTTGTGTAGATAAATAGGGAAAATGCTGTTAGGGTATCATAATGATAAATACAACAGATTGCAATAAAAAAATGGCATGCAACTTGCACAGCAGTAAAAGAGGCATTGCAGTTTATATCCATACAGGCAACATAATTTTCATCCACTCATATGTCATTACCGCATGAGAATCTTGACAAAATGGTGTGGAGCAGATCCCCATCCCCCAACTCTTCTGATTAGAAAATTCAGCTATTCTAGATTCTCACTTTGGTTTCAAAAAGGTATCATGTATCAAATCCAATGTTTAAATGACTGATTACTTTTTCTGTGTTGAACTCTTTTTCTCAAGACATTTGGACAATGGTGTTCTAATAAATTAGCATCGCCCAAACACTGCAGCTAAGCATTATTTTCTATCTCATGCATGGTCATTATTGTAGGCATGCTTTCATAGGAGCTTAGACTTGCTTCCAGTTGGCAGATCTGATAGCAACCTTATAGATATTCACAAACATAAGGGAGACAATAGATTCTTGGAAAGCATGCATGTCTTCAATTTTACGATCAGTCATTGCATGAACAATATAGCTGCATAGGGAAAACCAAATCATCAGTTTTAATTTATATCTAAGCAAGCATAGGGAAATCCAAATCAAAAGTCCTATTTCATATATAAGCAAAGAAGATCACCAGTTTGATTGAATGATGGATGATGAATCCATGGTGAAAAGTAGCGATGACATGGGTAAGGGAGAGGCGATGGTTGGGGTATAGTATAGGACAAAAGCAATAACACCTATCAAACAATGCTCACGGAATGTGGGGAAAAACTGAACCCAAGTGAAATAGAATCAGAAATAACCAGTGTTGCCACAGGACTTACCCCTTACCCTCACGTACTTGGTATTTAGGGGGGGACTCTGTTCCAGGGACTTGAGAAACTTCTCAAAACATTCTCCCACATCCCACTGACATACCAAATGAAGGGAACATGTTCCCCTAACATCTAATTTTTTGACCCCAAAGCCCAATAATTCTTTACGTAAACATACACTATTATTCTTGGAGAAATATATGAGGCATTGGGACCAAGTGAGGGCTAAGACTCGTACAAGAGATCCCACAATACATCTCTCTAATGAGATGATTATACCCATCATTCAACATATATGATAGCATATGAAAACACCATTGAAACCAATTTGGTCTTTGGATAGGTCTGGGAGAGTAAATGTCATTGATGATAATGAGGAAAATCAAGGTTTTTGTGACGTATACTAAGGAGGAGGTCATATATTACACAAGCGGTTTTTTAGTCAGTGGCCCAGTCAATAAACCAAATGCGACAAAGTGGTGGAGGATGCATCGAAACAAACCCCAGAACTTGGACAACATTTTAGTTGGTTGCTCCCTCAGACTGCAGGTTCCTAAGCAGCTAAGAGAAATTGGTCCACTTATAGCTTCATCCACTGTCAAGAAAAACAGGTTTAGCTCTAGGAGAGTGGAGAAGATGGTTGAAATTTTAAGAGGCTTTGCCTCTTAAGCAAAGGAAGACTACAAAGTATTTGCAGGGATCTGTCACGCGTTGGGATGCTGATCTTGAGGATGTCACATGGGTTGTTGATGAGACGGGTGTAAGATGGTTGAAATTTAGAGAGGCTTTGCCTCTTAAGCAAAGGAAGACTACAAAGTATTTGCAGAGATCTGTCATGCGTTGGGATGCTAATCTTGAGGATGCCACATAGGTGGTTGATGAGAAGGGTGTAGATCTTTAGCAAGAAAAAGTTGGAGAGCTCGAGCGTGACTAATCAGAAAGAGGATCCTGAGATTGATGATAATAATGCCATGAGAAAACTTTCAAGGGCATGGAACCCGAGGCAAAGTAGTAGCAATAGCAAAGACGAGCCATTAGCCGCACTTGGTCCATGTGTTTTTTGTTATTTGCAGGGATTAATTTTTGCTACCTACTATTAGGTTTGTAGAAGAAACTTTTATTTTGATGTCTGGGATTTGAATTATTTTTTATAATTTATGATTTTATTCAGACATATATGATTCTACTATGATGATCTTCAGACATGGCTTCATTCTACTGTTTCAACTTTCAACTTTCAGTCCCATATATATCAATTTTCAAACAAAGTGGGATGCGTTGATGAATAACAGAACTTGGGCTTTTTCAGATTTACCCCAAGGTAAGAAATCCATTGGTTGTAAGTGAATTTATAAAGTTAAATGTAAATCAAATGGTTCTATAGACAAATACAAAGCTCGTCTTGTTGCTAAAGGATATGCACATTGCACAGGAAGGAGCAGTAGACTATGAAGAAACTTTTGCTCCTACTATGAAAAATGGTAACCTTTCAGATGGATGTCAAAAATGGTAGACTATAAGGAGTAGTCATTGCTATTGCAGCTAATATGAATTGAAGGTATATCAGATGGATGTCAAAAGTGCCTTCCTAAATGGATATTTTGAGCAAGAAGTGTACATGATTCAGCCGCAGAGATTCCAGGTTTCTGGGAAAAAGCATCTAATATGCAAGTTAGTGAAGTGTTTGTATGGACTTAAGTAGGCTCCCCAAGCTTGGTATTTTAAAATTAATAAATATCTTAAAAGAGTCTAGATTTAGAAGAAGTGATTCAGAAACAACTCTCTATGTGAAATTATTTGGTGATGACATAGTGGTTCTAGTTCTCTATGTTGATAATCTTGCCATCACCAGAAGCAGTGCTTACTTAATTCAATAGGTGAAAGTTAACATTTGTTTTGTGTTTGAAATGACAAATTTGGGTTTGCTTCAATATTGTTTAAGTGTAGAATTTTGGCAATCTATCATACTATTTTTGTGTCTCACACTAAATATGATAAATCTTTGTTAGACAAATTCATAATGTATGATTGTAACCCAACAACTACACCTATTAGATAATTAGATTACATTGTGTTGCACTGAAATGCGCCCCCCTTCTACCAAGCCTGGAAACATTCCTAATATGAAAACATTCGGAACATGCCAAAAACATCCTAGACGTTTCCATAATGCGTACAGGGATTTTCGGGATGCTTCTAGGCATTTACATGGCAAAAAAAATAAAAAAGGTGAAACCATAGCATACATACTTGTCGAGGACCCTAAACTAGAGAATATATATATATATATATATATATATAAAGAACATTTAAGTATAATTTTGTATTTTATATATATACTTTCAGGGTGTTTAACAGTGGTTTCGGACCTCTAGGAGCTATAATGCAAATTCGAGGTTTTGGAGGATCCTATCATATTTTAGACTTAGTCAAATTTCAGGTTTTCTAGATTTCAAAGTTAGCCATTTTTCAGGGTTTCAAGATTTCAAAAAGACATCATAGGAGGTATGGACGCTGCATGAAGGGATGTAGGTATGATAGAATAGTATGAGAACATCTCTCACAAAGTGCCATGAGCCGATCCCACCCCATTCCCAGTGCAACCTTTAAGGTGTGCACTCAGGAAGATTCGATGCACCGGCGAACCCCTGCAAACTAGATGATTTATGGACACTAAATGATAAAATTGAAAACTAGTGGGAGAGGCATTCATGATTTTGAGGACAATCTAGATGATTCATTCTAGATAAATGATATAATAATATGAGAACATCTCTCACAAAGTGCCACGAACCGATCCCAACCCATTCCCAGTGCAACCTTTAAGGTGTGCACTCAGGAAGATTCAATGCACCGGCAAGCCCCTACAAACTAGATGATTTGTGGTTAGTAAATAATAAAGTTGAAAAATAGTGGGAGTGGCACTCATGATTTTGTGGACAATCTAGATGAATCTTTTTAGATTTATATGTACATTTTGTCTTTGAAATAATGAATGAATGAATACTATATATTTTTAAGTGTTTTATCTTTTATAGACTAAAAATGAGTATTATGCATTGTTTATATATATATATGCCCATCCTCAGGCTGGTAGAATGAGAGACGCCAAAAGTGAAGCAAGTCAATGAGGAAAAAATGATGACTTGCTTCACTTTCGGCTTCTCTCGTTCTACTAGCCCTAAGGATGGGCACGCATATTGTGCCCGAAATGTTGGTTTCAAATTATTCGCATATGATGATTCCAGAAAATTTATTTTCTAAACTACATCATAGAAATTTAAATAATTTTATTATATATATATATAGTACGGACATTTCCAAATCAAGGGTTTTTAAAAATCCACGTTTCCACATTCCAGAAACGTTTCCATTTCCGTTTCCAAACAACGTAGAGATTAGATATTGATCTAGTCAAATCTTCAATAAAGCATTATTCATGGCTGTTTGTTAGCTTATAGCTTTGTAAGTTGGTTGAACTATGTTTAGCTCATTAGTTGTTATTGACAGGTTTGCTTGCTTGGACGTAGGAAGCTCTATGGTTATTTTATGGTATCAGAGCTTTGGTATTGAAAAGCTTGGAAGCAAGCTTGAGTGATTCGCCTAGAGATAGATGATTTTTTTGCTTTCCATGGTAATACGATTGCTGGTGTGAGAGTAACACAATTGGCAAGAGGAATAGAGTGGAAAAATTAATATAGGCAAAAGAGGAAGCATCAACTTGAAGGGGGATGCCTATGTGGAGGCTTACATGTGAAGAAAGAGTATGGCCATAGTTTAAAAACTCAAACGCGGTAATTACTCGACAGCCCAAACTGAAACATACAAAAAAGAAATGAATGTAGAGAACACAACTCAGAGTCATAAGTATTTTTTATTAGCTTTTTCACCAAATAAGAATATAGAGAACAATTTTAAACAAAAAGAAGAGTACAATGCTCATAGATTAGTCATAAATGCACAGTGTAGTTGCACCATAAAATCATCTCTAACTCTATTGCGCCCTAGAAGTGGAAGGTAAAGATTCCTCCTCTAGAACATCATTTGCAAACATATCGTCCAGAACCTCACCAACCCTTCTCGATGCCTCTACTTCCCCTGTTGCTATCGCTTCTATTTCCCTCTCCAAATTTGCGACCTCCTCACTAAACATGGGCTCCTGTTGCACATCCTCAGACTCAACAATCCAATCTATATATAGATCAATATCATCCAAGTTAATTGCCCCCTGACTATCTTGCCCTTCACTTGTCTCACACAAAGACGAAGATTGTACCGCACAAAGACAAGGTCACTGAGGCATTGTGTTGTCAGTGTATTGCACTTCTTTGTGTGAATGGCCTCAAACATGCTCCAATTTCGTTCACGCCCAGAAGTGCTACGTCATTGGAACAAAATGAAGATAGCTAACTTCTAAAGATTTAGTGTTTTTGTAGCATAATCTTCCCACCAAAAATCTGCAAATGGGACAATTATAACTTTGTAAGTCAACTAGGAGTGCATTAATAAATAAATAACGAAACTACAATCAAATGACTCAATTTGAATTTTTTTTACCTAGTTGATGGATTGTTCTCCTTCGAATGCATATAAGTGAAGAAAAGAGACTACTCTCTATAGTCTTGTAAATTTGCAATGCATCGACAATTGTGTCTCTAGTGGCTTCGTCAGAGATCCATCCTCTCTATGCATGTTTTTTGGCCATCCATGACCTCCTCATTGGCCCTAAATGAATCTATGTAGAAAAACTTGGGGTTCAAGTAATGGGTTTTGCATGTATATGTTGGTAGAGCTGCTTGTTCTATCTACGATCAATTAGACGCCAAATGGGCTCATATATATTTTTTATTTTGCCCATAATAATTTGCTATGGCCTCTTGGCTTTGTCCATAGCTTCATACAAATACCTTGTTGGATTTTTTTCTCTATCCACCAACCATAGAACTCTAACCAAAGGCTCTGACATCTAAAAGAAAATAATTACATATAATTTTAAAAATATATTTAAGAGAAATTTGAGCCACTTTTTCTTTTTTAAATAAATGCTAAATAAAAAAATAGTTAAATCTAAAGTTACCATGATGACCTCATTTGAGGTCTTTGCAAACACATCACCAAAAAATAGATTTTACGACCCTTTCCCCTTCAGCGTTCTTGCCATAGGGATACTCCAACCATCATGGACTCACAAACATCTGCTTAAGAGATGTTAGAGACGTTGCAATGCTCTGCAATGTGATGAAGTTTGTGGCTCTTGGTCGCACAAGCTCATTTCCATTGGTGTGCTCTCTAATCAAGCTTAACACCCAGGGATGATTGTAGATGTATTTTGTGATATTTATCACCTCTTTGACTACATTTTTCTCCCATGTCATCTTTCTTATGTCCTCTAATAGGAGATCAATGCAATGGGGTGAGAATGGCCTCCAAAAAAATGAAAGGTGTCTCTCCTCAAGAAATCTCCCCGCTGCTACATACGTTACTGCATCGTTGGTCATAACTTGGACAATGTTCTCCACACCCACTTCAATGACTACCTCGACCAACATATCACACAAAGTGTTTGCATTTTTCACTTTGTCAAAAGCATCAATTGACTTCAAGAACACCAATTGCGCACTTGAATCCATTATAAAGTTAACCAATGTGCGGTTCTTTTCATTTATCCATTCATCAAACAAAATGTTCTAACCCTTATTGCACCATATTTATTTTTGGTCATCTACAATCATTTATGTATTTTTAGTAGCAACCTCCAACATTGGACCTCTCAAGTCATGAGGAGTAGGGGCTTTGAACCCATTCCTAGCAACAGTCAATGCAATTACCAAATTCTCCCAATAAGAGCTTTTCACCACATTGAATAAGATATTATTGTGGTACCAGAAGTTTGCCACAACCACCCTTCATTCTACAATTCCTTGTTTCAATTTGAACCTTCAAGTGAAAGGTGTGCCCCAAGGATATTTCAAGGAACAAAAGAATGCGGTGAAGGTAAACCTGAATTGTCTCCACTAGGTGAGCCCCATCCCCGAACTACTCTTTGGACAACAGAAGGAACAGAGATTCCTAACTCATCAGAATCAACTCTTGTTGCCCCTTATTCATCACGACTGCAAGTGCTTCAGCAATCTATTTTTTTCTCTTCATATGCAGCTAGGACAACAACCATCTTTCTTTGAGTTTCACATGGTGCTTTGTCACATAGCTGCACATCATTACGTAGAATCCATGCTATGTGGTATTTGAGGCGATTGACACATGCGATCATCTTAAACCTGCAACAATTGCATATGACGGAGTTGTTCTCTGGGCCACCATAGCAATGTTTCTATGTTGGGTCATCAGAGTTCCTAGGCTTACAGGAACCAGATGCCATTTTTGAAATTGAAAATTTGAAACCCTATAAAAAAATGCAAAAAAAAAACTTAGGTTTTAGCAACTAGAATCCAAGTAGGAAGAAAATGGAAAAAAAAAATTAAAATTATAACTTGAATGCACTTATGTCTCTAATCTGCACTTCAAAGTTCAAACCGTTAAAATTTTGTGGGTCTTTCTTTTATTTTGTTGCTTTCCTTTGTCAACTGCAAGAAAATGTGGATGGAGCTATACAAGTTTATAGGCCACTGCCAAAGTGTTTATAAATTATAATACTACAACAGCACAGACACACAACCTACAACAAATATATCGATTCTTGAAGAAAAATAAAATTATAAATATCACATTCACAACCATAGGGTTGAGGGCACATTGCATGATTGCACAGGCTACAACTTTCTAGCAAGCTTCCTTCTCTTTGACCTTTGTATCAAAACCAATGGGCAATCTAGCCTTGGCGTCAAACCTACAAGAGTAAATCACGATTGAAATGATGGATTCAGGCTGTGATCTTCACGTGATTAGACGGCAATGATAAAATCACAGCACAAGGTTGCAGAGAAGAAAATTGCAATGTAAAAAATTGCACAATGAGGTTTTTTTCCCACTTTTCCCTATGTTTGCACACTTGCTGAGTCAGGGCCGAGTCGAGGCTTGCTAACCGCGGTT
The DNA here is from genome assembly GCA_037957365.1 of Torreya grandis. Taxonomy (NCBI): domain Eukaryota; kingdom Viridiplantae; phylum Streptophyta; class Pinopsida; order Cupressales; family Taxaceae; genus Torreya; species Torreya grandis. Next base: position 3,329,543 of record JARHVA010000920.1, read on the forward strand.
AGTAGGCCTTGACCCGACCCACGGTAAGTTGGTCGAAAACCCTTTGGCTAGATTTTTCCCAATTTATCACGGCTACCCACGTGTTTTGATACAGAGAGCATGGCACTTCCAAAAAGGGCCTGATCGGTTGAAAACAAAAAAAAATCATTGGCGCAGCCTTCTTAAGAGTGGTGCAGCCTTATAAAACGTGGCGCAGCCCAAGGAGAGTTTGGGGGCGCTTGGAGGAATAATAAGAAAAGTGGCATGGCTTGTATGCCGAAGGAGGTGTGTGGCAAAAGAAAGGGCACAGCCTCTTTTTGCTGGGTTTGTATGCTGGAAGTTCTTTTCTATGTTTTCTTTTTGTTAAGATTCTCTAAGAGTGGCACTGCCTCTTATTGCCTGAAGCAAGTGCAACCCTGGAAGCCACAAGAGGGTGTGAGACATGGATGCATAAAGAAGTTGGGCATGACATTTGGAGAGTTGGGCATGACTTTTAGAAGCTAGGCATGAATTCTAGAACTGCATGTGCATTTTCAATGCTGGAGTTTACTCTGAAAGCATTAATTTTTTTGTTGTCTGATCAGGAATGAGGCACCTAGAAGAGACTTGCCTACAAAGCGCTTGAGCTACTGCCAAAGCGTTGGATTTTGTTTGGAGCTGAAAATCCAAGTGGCATTGTGTTTTGTGTGTGTGTGGCACTGCTGCTGGTATCTGGACGGCATCTGATTGCAGAGGTAAATTAGTGTGCACAGATAAATGATGGCCTAGTGAAGTTTGGCGCAGGATTTGCAACCATGTGACCAAAGTAATAAAAAAGAAAAAATGATATAAAGTTTAAAGGCTATGAAATTTTATGGAAAACTTCGAATTTATTCGGAAACTCATTTTATTTAATAAATTTTTAATTTTTAAAGGTTATGCACTATAAATTTTATAAAGTATTTAAATAATTGCCTTAAAATTCCCTGGAAACAAGTTAATTTTGAATCTGGTGAATGGAAAGGATTCTAGACCTGAAAACTTGCACCATAGTCAGGTTAAGGGAAATAAAACCAATAGTGAAAGATTTTTTGTTAAAAGTCTTTTTGTATTTCCGAAACAATTGTTTCAATGGTCAAAAAGGTCTTTTTGTAAGTGAAATGGCTAGTATTCAGCATTTATTACTGCCTAATTCACAAAAGTTAACTGGTAAAAACTACAGTTTGTGGAGTCATACAATACTGACAGTACATGAGTATAGAAATCTTCATCAAATTGTACTGGACAAGGAACGACCTTGAAATAATGTATACGACTAAGATAAAAGACATACGAGTTAAAATTGTATGTTGTTGATAATTTAGTACTTGAGATTAGAAATGCAACTGTAGCATCTTCCTTGTAAAAAAATTCAACTACAAAATATCAAGCATATGAAGCTAGATGGGCTTTAAATTTGAAAAAATTGTTATTTTCCACTAAGTTACAGAAAGTAGGGTCTATTTCAGAGTACCTTCTATGTCTAAAGGATCTCTGTGATCAATTGACTACCATTGAGAAGCTAGTGGATGACCAGGGGAAGGTGGCATTGGTATTGGACAATTTATCTCCATTGATTCACTCATTTGTTGTCATTACACTTGACTGCAGAGACAAACTCTTGACTTTGAGAAGTTTTCAGCACTTCTCATGCAGAAAGAGTGGAGGCAAGATCAAACAGAAACCTTAACCTTAGTTGCTACAAAGAGTGCATCCAGTGCATGGTTCAAGGGCAAGGGAAGACAATTTAATACAAGCAGTTCATCTAAAAAATCCTCCAAAAGTAGTAACATGTCAAAGAAGTCAAAATGGAAGTGATTTTAATACAAGGAACTTGGTCATTTCAATGACGACTATCGGAATCGACAACAAGATATGGTAAGTGCTCACAAGAAATCATGGTATGTTAACATTGTTGAAGGAGATAAAGACGAGGCACCAAATGACTTTGCCTTTGTAGCATCTCATAACCAGTCCACTGAGTCTCGAACTTGATACTTTGACTCAAGAGCATCGCGACACTATACGTGTCACAAAGATTGGTGTGTGAATTTCATTGAAGAAAATGGTAGTAAAGAATTTGTTTCCTTGGGTGAGATGGACTCATTTTGTTATAGGATGTGGGGATGTTCAAGTTACATTAAACAATGTTTTTAGATATACATTTCAGGTTGTTAGATATGTACCTGATATGAACAAGAACCTACTATCTATTAGTAAGATCACCAAAAACTCGAGTCTTGTAAAATTTCAGTTCAGAGAAACAAATGTATGGTAACTACTATCAATGATAAAAAAGTAAACTATCAATGATAAGAAAGTAATTGTTGTTGGTATTGGTGAAAGGGGGTTTTACAAACTAATCGATCAGTTGAAAGCACTAGTGTACTTTGAAATGAAAGATATGGTCACCTCAACTATCAACATTTAAATTTACCAAGCAAGACTAATATGGTGAATAGACTTCTATCCATTCAAGAAAGTCAGAGTGTTTGTACAAGGTGTCTGTGGGGTAAGTAGATTAGACATTTGTTTACTACTGGTAAGGCATGGAGGGCCATAATGCGGATTTGGACGGTCCAATGAAAACTCTTAGTGTCTGGAGCAAAATATTTCTCGTTAATTATTGATGATTTTTCTAGAAAAATGTGAGTTTACTTCCTAAATAGAAAATCAGATTGTTCTAACTTTGTTGCATGGAAAGCTCTCATAGAAAAGCAATCAAAATAAATAGGCGAAAGTTCTAAGTTCAAACAATGAAGGCAAGTTCATCTCAAAACATTTCTACAAGAGGGAAGGTGTACACAGGGAGTATACTACTCCTTACACCCCACAGAAAAATGAAGTCGTGGAAAGAAGAAATATGACAATTAAAGAGATTGCATGGTGCATAGTGCAAAGTCAAAATGTACCTTTTCGGTACTGGGCAGAAGCTATGAATCCAAATGTTTGCATCCTTAATATAAGTCCTTGTAAAGCCTTGTAAAACATCACTCCCAAATAAGCATGGTCAAGTAAAACCCCTGATGCAAGTGATTTTCGTATTTTTTGTACTACTTTTACATTAATTCCTTAAGAAAAATGAGTAGTTTAGATATAAAAAGTAAAACATACATGCTTGTTGGCTATAGTGAGCAATCCAAGGCATATACATTACTAGATAGCTCTACAAACAAAGTTGTGGTAGATACAGATGTTCTAGTAGATGAATACTAGTAATCTATGGATAACTGCTAATGATTCCAAAACAATCTCAAGCAATAGTAAACCTACAATACTAGTAATCTATGGATAACTACTAATGATTCCAAAACAAATTCAAGTACTTAAAATGAAAAGGGTTCAAAAAAAGAAACACCAGAGGAATCAAGTTCCAAGGAGGGATCTAATGAAAGAAACAGTTATTCACAGTCAAATCAAACTGGCCAAAAGACCGAAGTGGTACTATGCCACAATAAAGGATGTACAAGAAGGTGAATTACCACAAACAATGGAAAGAAGATCTACAAGATCGGGGAAACAAGCGGTGCAAAATAGCGAACAAGTTGATTTTGCTCTGACTACAATTGTTTCACATGTATTTGAGCTAGATGCATTTGCAAAGGCCAAAGGGAAGCATGATTGGGAATCCACTAAGAAGGTGTAATATGATGCTTTGATAAAGAACTGAACTTGGGTGTTGTTAGATTTACCCCAAGGTAAAAAATCCATTGGTTGTAAGTCGACTTATAAACTTGAATGTAAATCAAATTATTTTATAGACAAATACAAAGATCATTTTGTTGCTAAAGTATATGCATAGGAAGGAGTAGACTATGAAGAAACTTTTCCTCCAACTGTGAAAATGGTAACCTTTCAACTAGTCATTGATATTGCTGCTTAGTTTGGAAGGGATATCAAATAGATGTTAAAAGTGCCTTCCTAAATAGAGATTTGGAGGAAGAAGTTACATGATTCAAGAAATCCAGGTTCCTAGAAAAGAGTACCTAGTTTGCAGGGGTAGTGAAGTCCTTGTATGGACTTAAGTAGGCTCCCCGAGCCTAGTATTTCAAAATTGATAAATATCTAGAGTCTGGTTTTATAAGAAGTGATTCATAACCAACACTCTATGTGAAATTTCAAATTAGTTGATGATGACATAGTGGTTCTAGTTGTCTATGTTGATGATTTTGCCATCACTAGAAGCAATGTTGACTTAATTCAACAAGTGAAAGCTCACATTTGTTCAATATTTCAAATGACAGATTTAGGCCTACTTCAATATCATTTAGTTGTAGAATTTCAGCAACCTGATCATATTATTTTGGTATCTCAAACTAAATATGCCAAATATTTGTTAGACAAATTCAAAATGTATGATTGTAACCCAACAACTAGACCTATGGAAGTTGGGATAAAACTCTCAACTAACACTAATTCAAAACATGTCAATGAAACAATGTATCTGCAATTGGTAGGTAGTTTGATTTATACTACCACCAAACTAGATTTGTGTTTTCCGATAATTTGTCTTTCTTGCTTCACATCTAAACCACAAGAAGAACATTGGCAAGCTATAAAACAAGGTCTTAGATACGTCAAAGGAACTCTTGAATTTGGCATTTTATATCATAAATTATGGATTTTGAGATAATAGGATATGCTAATTCAGATTGGGTAGGATCAGTTGATTCAAGAAGATCTACGAGTTACATTTTCACTCTTGGTTCAAAACTCATTTCATCGCAGAGCAAGCTTTAGACTACAGTTGCCTTGTCCTCCACTAAAAAACTGAGTACAAAGCAGTAGTTAGTGCAGGTTGTGAAATTATATGGATTCAAACAATATTGGAGGACCTTCAACTTGACCAAACTGCACCCACTCCAATTTTTTGTGACAACCAGAGTGCTCTCAAGTTGGTGAAGAACCTCGTCTTTCAAACCAAACTAAGCACATTGTAGTTCATTACCACTACATCCGTCAGTTAGTGAATAATGAAAACATTTGTCTGTAGTATTGTCTTACAACAGAGCAACCTACTGATATAATGACTAAACCTCTTGATAAATATAAGTTTGTAAAGTTTAGAGATAAACTTGGAATTGTTTATGGTTTAGTCATTAAGGGGGGTTTAGATAATTAGATTAGATATTGATATAGCCTTAGTCAAAACTTCAATAAAGCCTTATGATTATTTGTTAGCTTGTAGCTCTATAAGTTGCTTGAGCTATGTTTAGCTCATTAGTTGTTATTGATTGATTGGGTTGCTTAGATGTAGGAAGCTCTTTGGCTATTTAATAGCCATCCAATAAAGTAATATTCACCACTTCAATTTTAATGATTTTAGTAATAATTCATTTCATTTGATTGTTTTGTTCCATTTTGAATTATCGGTTAATAGCAAATGACGAGATCCAGAAGTTAGTTGTAGTTTTATGTATTTACCTGTGTTGCACTAAAAAGCCCCCCCTTGTACCAATTCCGAAAACCTTTCCGAGACAAAAACGTACCCGAAATGTTGGGACACATCCTAGAAACATCCTAGATGTTTTTGTCATTTGTACACGTTTTTGGTCGTTTTCGTGGCAAAAAAAAAAAGCTGGAAAATGAAAATAAAAATAAAACCATAGTATTCATACCCGCCAAGGACCAAAGGCACCTAAACCAAGCAATATATATATATATATATAGAAGAAACATTTTAAGTATAAGACATCTAGTTTCTTATACTTTTAAGTTATATTTTATATATACACTTTCAATGTGTTTGAGAGTCATTTCGGACCTCTAGGAGCTATAATGCAAATTCTAGATTTTGGAGGATCCTATCATATTTCAGACTTACTCAGTTTTCAGGGTTTCAAGATTTCAGACTTGGACATATATCAAGGTTTCAAGATTTCAAGGAGACATCATAGGAGGTATAAAGGCTGCATGAAGGGATGTAGGTATGATAGAATAGTATGAGAACATCTCTCACAAAGTGCCACAAGCCAATCCCACCCCATTTTTGGTGCACCCTTTAAGGTGTGCATTCAAGAAGATTTGATGCACCAACAAGCCCCTGTAAACTAGATGATTTATAGTCAGTAAATGATAAAGTTGAAAAATAGTGGGAGTGGCATTCGTGATTTTGCGGACAATCTAGATAATTTATTCTAAATTTGAATGTACATTTTGTCTTTAAAGTAATGAATGAATGAATACTATATATTCTTAAGTGTTTTATCTTTTATAGACTAAAAATGAGTATTATTGTTTATATATAGTAAGGACGTTTCCATGACGTTTCCAAATCAAGGATTTTTGAAAATCCGCATTTCGAAAACGTTTTCGTTTTCATTTCCGTTTCCAAACAACATAAGTATTTACTATTTTTTATATGTATGATAATGTCTAACAGTGTTATGATTATTCTATTTTGACCTTATTGTTTACATGTGTTTAGTCATTAAAAATAAATACAATACTTATATTTTTAGTTTTTTAAATTCGTGTCCCCGCATTCCAAAAAAGCCATGTAACATTGTAAATAATACAAGTGGCATGGGAGTAATTTACATTATGTGATGCTTAATTGGATTGTAAAATGCAACAGAAGTGATTGTATTTAATGTGAAGCATCACTAACCATCTGTCATGTCCCTCTTTTGATGGGGACATGATGGAAGACTCTTAGCCTTAAAACCCTTCCCAGATGCTAAGAGACAAATATAAAGGGAAGTAAGGATTGAAATGTTTTTAAGTGAATATGTGTAAAGTACTTTTTTAAAAGTACTTTATGTTTTCAAATTCACTTAAAAAGGGAACCTTTAAGGGTTTTGATGATTTAAGTGATTTTATAAAATTAAAAGAAAAAAAAGAAAAAGGAAAAGATCATAAGGGAAGGGTCTATTAAGATCCTTAAATTACTCTCCCTTCCCAATTTTGGGCGCTTCACTTGGGAGGACTACATAAGGCAAAGAAAAATCAATTGATTCATTCATGACTAATTTTGATAACTATTTTCTTGGAGTCTAAGCACGAAAAGCAAGGGCTTGCACTTGGAGGACAAAAACCCTTCAAGAGAGCTAAATCAAAGACAGAAACCCTTGAATTCAGACCTAGAACAACTCATCACATAGTGGTATTGAGCAGAAACTGACAAAACAAGGGTGTTTTCAAAACCAAGGATCATTTGTAGGAGGAGCGAACTATTGGAGGAGCCGGGCAAAGGCTTGAATGGGTTGTCCTAAGGCAGCGAACTGCATTTTTTAGGGCTGCATACTCCAAAAGGGCAACGACTAGGGTTTGAAGTTGGGCAACCCACTTTGGGGTCATCACAAGACCATTGGAGGGTGTGGATCAGCCACATGTATTTTTCTGATATTTTATCCTAATTTTCCAGCCATATATTTGACCAAAAATCAAGTTTTTAGCTGGTTGTTTAGCCAATAATATTGACATAATTTATGTTAATTTTGGAGAACCGAAATATTGTTTTTGGAGCTAATTTCAAGGCATATGCAACAATATTTTGTTATTTTCATATTGCTAGGGTTTGAGGAAAATTCTGAAAATTAATATTTTATCATTGAAGTGGTTGAATAATTTATTGTTTAACTAATACCCCTAATAAGAGACATTACAGTGGTATCAGAGCCAAATCTTGGCTAGTTGTGGGTTTTGCAATGAGACATGCAAGAAGGTGAAGGAGAAATAAGATATTACTTGAAGAGTAAGAAGAAAATGAGGAAACTTCCACACACAACACATGTCTCACCAAGAACAATCAAGGGAAAAGGCAGAAAATAGAAAAGAACAAAGGCTTGACAGGTACACACAAGCCCAAGAACAAATCACGGCTATGATGGTAGAATTTGTGCAAACTATGAAGGAGTTGAAGGGTGACAAACCACCAAATGGGGATGGTAGTGCTTCAGGGAGTCACAACATCTTGGATCAGCGTTCTAAAGGTATTGGAGGAGCTTCACATAGGCCTAACCAGCCTACCTTTTTGTAGGATGAGGTGGTTGTTCCCGAGAGGGAAGCACAACCCTCATTAAGGGACACCTTGTTGAAGGATTATGATGAATACATGACATATCCAGCCCTTTTTAGGAAACAAATGGATTTTTCAGCTTTCACTTCTTGGAAGCATGGTCAAATAGGAGGCAATAGGGCTGGCCACAAGCACAAGGACAGCGAAGGAGGACTCCACCACGCTTTGGGTAAGCTTACACTTTCAAATTTTTATAGTTCTCCTAAAAGTTCAGCTAGGGCTTGGATCCAAAAAGTAGATACTTATTTTTCACTAAGACCTATGTTGGAAAAAGAGGTATTTCAATTCGCTACCTTGCACTTGGAAGGGGCTGCCCATGAATGGTGATATCATGGTTTGGTTACTCAAGGTCACCAACTCATTTCATCTTATGAAGAGTTCAGTAAAAGAATTATTGAACGATTTGATAGAACTGATCCGGAATTGCATTTTAGAGAATTGGCTCAATTAAAACAAACAGACACAGTGGAAAAGTATGTAACTGAATTTCAAAGGCTTTCGGTTATGGTGACAGATGTTTCGGAAAAGAGGTAATTAGTTCTTTCCGTGGAAGGTTTAATGGATTCGATTAGAGGGTTATTCAAAGCTTTTGATCCTTCCACTCTCCAAAGAGCCATTCAAAAGGCTCTTGATCTTTTTTTTGAATTGATTCGGTTTTGGTGGGATCCTTACCCTATATGCTTTTCGACCAGAGCTCCAACCAATCTAAGACACAATCGATGGCCCATATCTCCAAGTACACAAGTACCAAAATTACCAACGGTCACAACTGGGTCGAGAATACCAACAAACGGTCATAATCGGCCCGGGAATACCATCAACGGCCACAATCGGCCCAAGAATACCATCAATGGCCACAACCGACCCCAAAATACCAACAATTGGCCACAACCGGCCTCCCATACCATCTGAGATTTGAACCTGAGTAGTGCTTGTAGCAACCAAGTCACTTTACCAACTCACCCACATCTCATCAGTAAAAAGCTTTTGATCTTGAATCCTCAATGCAACAAGGCAAAATTCTGCCCTTCAATTTTCAGAAAACTAAGTTTTTATGCCCTATGGACAGCCAAAAAACAATAATTGGGGGCAGCCAAGGGGCAGCAATTTTGGGCCACCTAGATCAGTGCCTTTGGAGCAATTGGACAAGCCTAATCAACATGGTATAGGGCAGTTTGATAGACCAAACCAGCAGGGTTTGGGGCAGCAAAGAGATTTGCCAAGAGGGAGTTTTGAAACAAGAAATGAATTAAGAAGAAAGAAATTGTGTTTTGATTGCAAAGACCCTTGGTCACCGGGTCATCATTGTCGTGGAAAAGGTCAAGTGCACTACATTGAAGTACATTCGGATGAAGAAGATGAGGATGTTGAGGATGGGGCAGCCACCTATGAAGATGAGCACTTGGAAATTTTTGGTGGAGAAGACTTGGAAGGCTTTGCTTCCCTATCTGGAACCCCTAAGTATTATCCCTTTCGTGTAAAGGGTAGCTTAAAAGGTATGGAGGTCACTATTCTTATTGATAGTGGAGCCACACATAATTACTGATAAAAAATTAGTGGCTTTATGTGGTTTGCAATCTATGGAATTCAATGGTTTTCGTGTAACTGTAGTAGATGGCTTCACCATCCCTTGCATCATAAAAATTCCCAAGCTAAACATAATGATGGAAACACACCTCATTGAAGATGACTTTTATGTGGTTGGTATTAGAGAAACTAACTTTGTGTTTGGTATACAGTGGTTGCACTCTTTGGGGAGTACACCCAAAACTACCAAACCATGGAGCTCAAGTTTGACGCAAATGGGAAGGAAGTGGTTTTGCATGGGTTGCAAGATAGGACACCCAAGGAGGCAATGTCCAAAAGAATGGAAAGCATGATAAATGAAGAATTTAAATTGGGGCAGCTAGGCAAATGGGATTTTCTGAGTTGAGACAGCCAACTCTCATGAAGGAAAAATATTTCATATATGACACATGGAGTGAAAGAATGATGGGAAAGGGTTCCCAATAAGCAAAATACAATATGGGGAGTCTAAGGCAGCCTCTAAGGTATGAAAAAAGTTTCCAAAATTTTATTTGCATCAGCTGGTTTTTTAAGCACACTAAAGTATGTATCTAAGGCATGGTAATGTGAGAGGTTTGTTAAACAAAGCTAATGATATTGGGTTTCCAAGGTATGGAATGATTCATTCGGCTCCTCCTTTTCTTACCAATTTGGGGAAACTATGTTTAAATTGGATGTTTGGGAAACTTAAAAATCCATGTTTGGGGAAAAACAAGAAATCTGAAAATGATTTCGGAAGGGATTTTCAAGTACATTCAGAAAATTCTGAGTGTTTTGGGCCATTCCAGCCTATCATACAAATTGAAAAAATACTCCATAAAGTGTCAATCCGGTTGGGAGAACATGCTCAAAGATCCGAAATCAAAGGGGCACTTAGTAATGACATGAAGGAATGAATGGTCCACTTCAGCTGGGTATGTATGCTTGGAACAAGGTTGAAAGGGGCAACGAACAGCCCACTACAAAGTCTAATTTTGCAAAAGAGGGTAAGTTTTATTTAGAAGACAAGGGACCCATTTCTACTCCACTTTTCCAAGGTGAGCAACATCCACACTTGGGGAAACCAACTTGTACTTTCAAGGTACATAGAGGGCAGCTCATTGATATCTTCCAAATCTGACTTCTTTTTTATGATCATAATGTCTCTTGAATGTGACATAGGCACTAAGAAGTTGAATAGTTTTACTCCAACCAAGAATTGTAGGGTTGTAAGAAAATAGGGTAGTTGTGTGACAAAGGAGTTGGTTCACTCCAATACCAAGGTACAAGTGAGATGGTGGGGTGAAAATGGATTTGATATTCCTACACATAAATTTTCAGTCCGTGGGGTGCACCATGGGAAGAATTTGAAGAGTTTTTTCAGCTGTTATGAGTTGCATACAAGATGGGAAAAAGAAAAATCAGTGGATGTAGGGTTAAGAAGGTTGATAGGAGCTACATACTTGGTGACATTCAGAAATTGGCAACCATTCTTCACAAGCCAATCTTGGTCAACAACCCTCAAGACGAAGAAAAAATAATTGTTTTAACTAACGTGTTTGTTTCATGTGCAGATAAGGACATAGGGGCAATCAAAGCCCTCACAAATGAAGACTACCTAGCTGGTATACCAATTTCCAGCCACCATTGTGATGACAAATTCAAGGATTTTCTTGCTTCTCACATCCTAGGAGCATCTTTTGAATATATGGGATCAAGAGGGAGAAGTGGCAACATGAGGTACTGCTGGTTTTGCATTTTCAGTTTGCTTAATCCACACAAAAGCTTCATATGCAACCGTATCAAACATCACCAAGAGGGATCTCTTCTTTGGAGAGGGCCTAGGTTAGAATTTGACACAACACAAACCATGGAGATAGCTTTTTGGTTGCTTCTATTGCTTGAGGACAAACAATTTTGAAAGGGAGAAATGTCATGTCCCTCTTTGGATGGGGACATGATGGAAAACCCTTAGCCTTAAAACCCTTCCTAGGTGCTAAGGGACAAATATAAAGGGAAGTAAGGATTGAAATGTTTTTAAGTGAATATGTGTAAAAATACTTTTTAAAATATGCTTTATGTTTTCAAATTCACTTAAAAAAGGGACCTTTAAGGGTTTTGATGATTTAAGTGATTTTATAAAATTAAAAGAAAAAAAAGAAAAAGGAAAAGATCATAAGGGAAGGGTCTATTAAGATCCTTAAGTTACTCTCCCTTCCCAATTTTGGGCGCTTCACTTGGGAGGACTACATAAGGCAAAGAAATGATCAATTGATTCATTCATGACTAATTTTGCTAACTATTTTCTTGGAGTCTAAGCACAAAAAGCAAAGGCTTGCACTTGGAGGATGGAAACCCTTCAAGAGAGCTGAATCAAGGACGGAAACCCTTGAATTCAGACCTAGAACAACTCATCACAGAGTTGTATTGAGTAGAAATTGACAAAACAAGGGTGTTCTCAACACCAAGGATCATTTGCAGGAGGAGCGAACCATTGGAGGAGCTGGGTCAAGGCTTGAAGGGGCTGTCCGAAGGCAGCGAACTGCATTTTTTAGGGCTGCATACTCCAAAAGGACAGCAACTGGGGTTTGAAGTTGGGCGACCCACTTTGGGGTCATCACAAGACCATTGGATGGTGTGGATCAGCGACATGTATTTTTATGATATTTTATCCTAATTTTCCGGCCATATATTTGACCAAAAAGCAGGTTTTTAGCTGGTTATTTGGCCAATAATATTGACATAATTTCTGCTATTTTTGGAGCTAATTTCAAGGCATATGCAACAGTATTTTGTCATTTCCAGATTGCTAGGGTTTGAAGAAAATTCTGAAAATTAATATTTTATCATTGGAATGGTTGAATAATTTATTGTTTAACTAATACCCCTAATAAGGGACATTACACCATCGGCGCAGGTCAGTTCATGGCATGGCATGGAAGAGAATAATTCTAAATTAGGAAGTATTGAATATTGAATATTGAATATTAAATATATTACACACACACACACATACACATTATTGTAGTGATGATGCAAAAGTTTCATTTTGAACATTTCCTATGCAATGCTGATGACGCCATTCTAGCAGTTTTTTCCCAAGGAATTAATGTGATCTGACAAAGAATTAATGTGCCATCCCAAGGAAGAGAAGCCTAAAATTGCTCTGGAATATAGGCAATATACAGAAATCTTCCCTGTAATGGATTTTAAGCTAAAAATGTCTCAGTTAGGTTCTAAATGGAAATTGGACAAACTTTTAGAAGTGTAGGCCTAGCACTCAACATTTTACAAACACACAAAATGATCCAAGAAGTTGGGAGTAAACAATCTTTTGGATGTGCAAGTCATGCAATCTTTATCACCATGAACTCCATGTTGATTTAACCTAAATTTTGACAGAGGATATGGACAAACCCAATAATAAATAAATAAATACCAGCCATTCTCTGCTACATAATTCTTGAAAATCCCTAAAATACCATGTAATGTAAAGGAACTACCAGTTCAATGGCATATGCTGTATGTAAGTGTGCAACTGCAGACTAGCATACTTGAGATCATAAGAGGCTACCTTCCAAGAGAGAACCAGAGAAAACAAACCTTGTGCACCAGAGAAAAAGAAGCTTGTACAGGTGTCAATTTTTCGCCAGATGTGCACCATGTAACAATCTTCCATACTACAATGCCAAAGCTATAGAAATCAAATTTTCTGTTGTTTGGCTTCTTGTTGATCATTTCAGGTGCCATCCAGCGAGATGCTCTTGAATCTTCATTCAGACAGCTCGTGTCAACAGCATGTTCTCTGACTTGAAGTTTTGGTGGATCACTACTTTTGAGAGCAAATATTCCATACCTCAAGGTTCAAACAATATCCAGAACAATGGATACAAATTTTTTGTATTATACTGACCCAGGTTCCATATTATGAAAAAAGTCCGAAAAAACCTGCTGATAAGTATCCTATAATTAAATAGATGACCGACAGTCTTATACAGGTTGCAACTAACTGCAGAAGTAGATTCTGGCTGTGTAAGAATAGTTGCAATCAAGTCTTGAACACTGCAGTTTAGCATCTATGTACAACGTGCATCATATAAGAAGGTAAAACTTCCCGATTAACATCATGACAATTTATATGCTGTAAAAAAATATACGGAGTAATTTTTTGAGTAAGATTACTAAGATAAAGTTGCCCTGGTCTAGAAAAGATTGTTTTGAAATATACCTGGATAATAATTTTTGATGTTATATTCTAACTGAAATTTTTAAGCCAACAATTGATTCGTAATTTTCCATTTCAATCAGGGGAATGTGGTTTCATAAGAATATGGACTAGAAGTTTTGGTCGTATATTTATTTATAACAAATGCACTGCAACATTTTATGTAATTGCTTGTGACAAGAAAATTTTAAACTCAAAGCTAAAAAAATTCTCAACAGCCTTCGAACAAAGGAAAACATGTTTCTAAATAAATCATGCACCTTTGATTCTGATTAGAAATAACACACTTATTTATTTTACATATTGAATAGGTTAATTGAAATTGTCTGGATGATACTATAGTTCTCATTTGTGCCATACTGCTTATAATGCATGTGTAGATATGCCTTTATACTGGCTCTGTACAAAAAATATATTTGTACAAAAAATGCAGCTTGACATCACAAAAATAAATACGATGAACATCATTGCAGCATTATAATGATATGAGAAACTTGCTTCCAGTGAAAATTTAAAAAACAAAAATATTACACACCTGTAAATAAGATGCATTGTATTTGACACCTCACAGTCAAGTTAAACTCTGGTTCGTATGTTGTATTATCCATATGTAAACCCTGAAAAAATAGCATCGAGCAGATCAACATCTTCTTTGCCATTCTCCAACTCTTTTTGGACAGAAAACTAAGTTGTTTCGGGTTCACTTTGATTTCAAATAAGTACAATGCACCAAATATTATGTCCATCCTGGAAAAACTGATTGCTTTCTCTGTGTTGAACTTTTTTTTCATTTAATCATATGAATAATGCCGCTCTTCTGGAAAATTACCATCGCCCAAGCGTCGCGTTCAAGAAAAAAAAGATTCCATCGAAGGCACAGATCATTATTGCAGACATACATACATCAGTGCTCAATACTGCTGCTTGTTTGGCATGTATGGCTTGACCTTACAACTGAAGCATGGCATGAACGATACAGCTACACAGTTTGCTTCAAATAACAACTTTTATGTAATATCTCAGAAAAATAGATCATGACTTCAAATGACAGCGTGAACAAATTGATAGAAAAAGGTAATGTTAGCACAGTTAGGGGTGGGAAAATGGTTGGGATATTTCACAATATAGAAGCAACAAGTGGTACCATCAAACATTGTTTCCTAAATCAGAAGAAAAACTAAAGTCGGTGAAAATGTGGCAAGGATGACATTAGTGGCAAGATAAGAATTTACATTATCTGGTCAGTGACTGGGTTGTACAACGTAGCATTGAGTGTGTATCTAAGGTATTATGTCAACAGTCATGATTGAAAATATAATAATGGTGAAAGAGTGTCATTCTAATTTGGGTGGTGATGGTGATACAGCATTTCGAGGATTTCCTATACCAAGCCGTTGAAACCATTGTGGTAGTCGATTCCTCCGTTCATTTAAACAGAGATTTTGACATAAAGTTAATGAGCCATCATGAAGAAGAGCAGCCTCAAATTGCTCAAGGATCTTCACAATGGACCAAAAATCTGGTCTCTTTTCTGGATTTTGAGCCCAACAGTTGTCAATTAGCTTCCGCATAGCAAGCGGACAATCTTCTGGAAGTTTCGGCCTAGCATTCTGCAATTAACAAACACAAAAATTGATCGGAGAAGTTGGGAACAAGTGGGCAACCCTTACCATTCCAAACACTACCTTAATTTTTTAATCTAATCTTCTGAAAACAAGCTGCTACATAATTCTTCAAAATCTCTTCAATACTAATGAATAAAAAGGAACTATCACTGTATATTTGCACATGCTAGTATCCTATGGATCATGACAGACTTACTAACAACATCAGATACAAATAAGAATTAGAGTAAACAAACCTTATGCACCACAGCAAAAGCAGCTTGCACAGGTGTCATATCTTCGTATGGTATTCGCCCTGTAGCGATCTCCCATAACACAATGCCAAAGCTGTAGACATCAACCTTCCTGTTGTACGGCTTGTGGCTGATCATCTCAGGTGCCATCCAGCGATATGTGCCTGGATCTTCATTCAGATAATCACAGTTCACTTCCTCGCAAGCTATACCAAAGTCCACTATTTTCAAGCACACATCTCCTGTGAATAACAGATTCTCTGACTTCAAGTCTCGGTGGATCACCCCTTGTGAGTGCAAATATTCCATACCTCGAGCAATATGCAGAGCCATGGATACAAATTCTTTCAAGGATACAGATCCAGGTTCCCTCCTATGCAAAAAGGACCTCAGAGAACCTCCTGATAAGTATTCTGTAATTATGCAGAAAACTGGCGGGCTTATACAGGCTGCTTCTAACTGCACCATTTGAGTAATCAAGTCGTAAGCACTGTAGATTAAATCTATGGGACATGCCATAAGAAAAGCTACAAGTAAAAAGTCTTCTGATCAATATCTTGGCCATGTATGCTGAGATAAAAAATACAGTAACAATTTTTTTCAGTAAATTCAAGTTGCTCTTGTCTGGGAATAATTGTTTTGGAATGAACCTGGATAACATTTTTTTCTGATATTTTCTATGTATAATTTTTAAGTTAGTAGGTTATTCTCTATGGACTAGAAGTTTTGGAGCCGGCAATTTTTATACTAAATATCTTGTCATTTAATCAATTTATGTAGTCACTTGCAATCTGAATAAATACACAATTGTTTCAGATCAAAACTAATATTTTTTCTAACTGTTTCAAATAAAGAAAAACATACATTCTACTCGTAATGTGATTAGGAATAACAATTTTGCTTATTTTCCAAATAATGAAAGAAGCTTCCAATCCAAAGGTAACTATGGGGCTGATACTGTAACTTATATTTTGCCAAATAACTAGACAGTTTTCAATCAAGGCACACTTTCAAACTAATACAGTAATTTATACTTTCTTGAATAAGCTTTCTTTCTCAGTGAATATTCATCAGAAAATGTTGTTTTTTCTTTGCAAGTAATCATGTTGCTTTCAATCTGAAAATACTTCCAAACATACCTGTACAATATTTTGGTGATAAAGGCGAGACAAGATAGTAACTTCTCTATTGAACTGTTTTTCTAGACGATTTGCCAGAACCTCATTTTCATTGCCATCAGGCTGCCTGATGACCTTCACTGCCACAGGTTTCTCATTGTAAATTCCATGATAGAGTCTGCTATATGCACCACAAGCAAATTTCTGACCCAAAAACAGCTTGGATAAGTCCACCATCCATTCTTGAGCCGATTCTACCGCTGTCATAGAATGTTCTGATTGCTCAACGTACCTGGACCATGAATGTCTATGTTGGCTATCTTTATGTATAAAATCCGGGCTTTTTGTTGGTGAAAAGAAGCTGAACATAGGAGGACTAGAAGGAGTAGAGGTAGGAGTACGGGTGAATGCATCTTTTAGCTTGCGGCCTCGGTTATGGTGTCTGGCCATTGATGAGGTTTTGTTCCACAAATTATCTGAGGGTTTCCTTTGAGGGGATAAAAACCTCTTGCTCTTTGACTTGGCTTCCCTGAAAGTCTCTGAAGAAGCTGATTGAGGTTCCGGGGATGGGTATCTCCTACCGAATGATTTCTGATTTGAGAATGAATATTCCGTGGAAGTGGCTTTGGGCAATGATGATTTTGTATCTTCTGATGAGGAAGACACGGATGAAGGGGCTGGCTTGATTGAACCAGATGTTGTTGGCCTAGACACCAATACTTCATGGGATATTGGAAATCTAGATTTTGCCAGAGGATCCAGTCTATAGCACACGGTGGGAGAATACTTTGCCCGCAGCACCCATGACGAGTAGTTTTGTGTGCTTCCAGAAGATCTGTTGTCCTGATTATCTCCCATTTTTAGGAGGTCAGCAAGATGACCCAGATTTGAAATAATGAACTCTTCCTGCAATAAAGTTACAGTGAAATAAAACCTAAAACCTCTCAGTCGATCCACGTTTAGTTATCACAAAGACAATGCTTCCCCTAGTACATGGCTATGAAACATGGAGATGGATTGTGTATATGCAGCCTTTGACTTCAATACAATTCAAGAATTGTGATTATCAGGATCTCTGGTAATATGATGCCGCCTAAAGGATTTCAACCCGCAAGAGTCCTCGGCTGCTGCAGCTGCTTCTGCTGCTATATTTGATAAAAGTTTACAAAATTTTCCTGTGGTTTTAGGGCGCTTAAGTTTAAGTGCACTAATGAGATCATAGGTATAATTCCGAAATTAACCATAAAATTTATTTCAATTTCCATCTATCATAACAAGGATTACAGAAGTTTATCCAAAAGCATTTCAGCAATACCCAAATACAGAAAAGAGCTCGATTTCATGGTCCTTCAACCGAGTCCAATCTGGATTACTAAAGGAAGTAAATTATGGTAAAGCGTTTACCTTTTAGTCTACAACATCAATATGCCATAAAGATGATGATTTGTAGGAGGATGAAGGAGGCACCTGCATAAACAGAAAAAGCCTTCCCCTTCCTTGGGTATCTAACCATCCCACAGGTAGTAGAGTCTATAAGCAGCAGGCGAGAGAGGAGGAAAAGAGGAGCTATGTCACGGACGCCTCTCTTCACATGTGGATGATGTAATTAAGCAGACAAATAAATACAGGTTGACTTGTCACTTTACCGTTCGTACGGGGTGGTATGGTATGGTAAGGCATGGAATGGAATGATGGCATAATGAGCCAGATATTGCTAAGCGCAGAACCACACATCATTCATGCATGCATGCCTCTCGTCTCGTCTCGTCTCATCTCATGCAACAGATTCTCTTTTCCATGCGTTGTGAATCAATCAATCAATCAATCTTTATGCATATGCGTATGTATACAGCAAACCCGCTTGTAAAGGGAGTGAACTAAGGCTATGGTCTTATGGGGGGTCGGCGGGGGCGCAGGGGCAGCGGCAGCGGCAGCGGCTTGTTAAATGTTTTCACATAAAATTTAAGAAACTTTATAGTTTAGTGGTCTCGTGAATTTTTTATTCTTTTACGTTGAGATATTTAAGGAATTACGTCCTTGAAAGTTTTATTAAATTTTTTAAATACTTATCATTTAAATTTTAAAAATGCTGATTATTTAAAGTATTATTTGAATTCAAAAAAATCTTTATGTTGGTGGGGAAAATTCTAGTAAAAATTATTTTATCTAGATAATTGTATTATTTCAATGCCATGGGACCACTTTTATAATAAAAATAGGATCACGAGTCTTTTTATGAGAGAAATTATGAATATGTTGAAAAACTTTCATTTTATTTGGCAAACAAAGATGGTGTGAATGGAAACAGATTGATCACATAAGGATTTCTATGTACACAGTCACTTTGAATTTGTTTTTTGTAAAGAATAATAAGGTAGTATGGACCTTTATCTCGAGTTACAAAAGAATCTAACAAGTAGATCAAACCAACAAAGACAAAAGATGTCTCCAAGAGAACAAAAGGAGACAAGTAAAAGGCCAAAAAGTCAAGCACCCAAAAATAAAAGAGAATACCAAAGAACAAAAGCTCAAAAGTTTCACAAAAAAAAACCACAAACTAATAACAAAAATTACAACCCAAAGTAGTTTAAGAGTGCAAGGAAGCGCCACCATGGAACAACTCAGGGAGTGCAACTAAATGCCACCACTAGAAGCCTTAGTCACCAACTTTTAGAACATTCTTCAAGCACAAAACCATGACCATTACTCAAAAAACTTCAACAACATTTGAATCCAAGATAGAATCCATGGCTTCTCTAATCACCACAAACACAATCAATCCAAGAAACCAAAACAAGGAGGAAAACCTAAGACTACAACAAACACTCTCAAAACCAAAATGTCGATTCCTTCGACAACAGAAAAATCAAATGGGAAGTTGTAAGCAGGTCAAGTCTTTTCTAATAAATTATTTATATTCTTTCTGAGGAGGGGGACCTTCACAATGCCAATTTTCATTAGGAGGTATGTGAAGAGCTCCAGAGTTCACCAAAAAATATGTTGGAGGGTTAATCTCACAATAATTATGGGAAAAATAAATATCCACAAAAAATGGATGACATGGAGGATATCTTGAATGATTGAATTGAGCTACCACTGGTATGATCTTCTCAATTTAACAACATTGAAAATCAAAAGATAATCACCTTCTACAAATAATTTCTTAAAATAAAAATCAATAACAGCTCTCAAACCTCTAAAAAGAGCTAATGCTTCAACAAAATTGTTTAAAAACCAAGGAATGTTGAAGGGATAACAAAATAGCACTTGTCCGAGATTATCTCTTGAGATGCCTTAACCTCCTGAAAAATCTAGGCTGCCTTTGAATGCCTCGATGAAATTTAACTTGACATAATTATTGTTCGAGGGCTTCTAAGAAGCCATTCAAATTTTATTAATTTGAGGAGGGAGGTTGAACTTATTTTCCAATAAATTCTATTTTTAGAGGATATGGCATTCCTATCTAGTGATTATCTTTTTTGGAGGCAAAACTTTAGCCTTAAAAACCTCTTAAAGGAACACCTTTATTTTCTAAGAGTAAGGAATTATTCAAAGAGGGATGGGTTCCTGAAGACTATATTACTTCTTTCTTTCCATAAGCTCTAGATGATTAGAGATGGGGCCATAGTCCAAATACTTCTAACTTGGTTCCCTCCCTCTTATGTCCAGTTAATCAGAAGTTCCCGAATAGAACCTGCTACAACCCAAAGTATGTTCATTTTCCTAAAGAACCAAGATCAAATTCTCTAGGCAAAATTGTAATGAAGGAGAACATGGTTCAGAGATTCAAAATTATTCTTACAGAAGATGCACCAAGAGGGTCACTAAAAACCAATCCTTTGAAGTCTATTCTAGAAAAGACATTTCTTTTTCATGATAAACCACAAATTTGCTTAAGTTTTAGGAAGTACCCAAGCGATCCATACCTTTTTCACATGCCATATTGGTGTATTAATATGAGAGATTAACTTATTATAGCCTTGTTTCACCAAAAAATTATCGGATGGATCTCCGTTCCATTTAAAGCCATCAATATCCTTTGAGTTACTGATGTGGTGAAAGTTTAAGAAGAGTTTGAAGGAAATAAGAATATCAAAGGAATGGTTGGCTGCAGAAAGACTTGGATTTTTCCATATTCTCTTAGGGCCCCATACAATTTGGATTTCAATGCAATCATTATAAAGTAGGGATCCCCATAAGTTTGAAAAGTACTCCTCTAAAATATTGAAGGAAGGATGATTGTAGAGAGGACCCACACTAGACCAGGCATGATTCTAAAAGTTAACAAATCTACCATTTGTAATATCCCAATCGAGGGAGTTAGAGATAAAGTCTCTACATTTCCTAAGGAAATTCTATATATGACACCCATACTTCCAATGCTTTGTAGTAAAAACACATGCAAGTTCATCTACATTATCAAAATACTTTCTTCAGGGCAAGATGCTCCAAGCGTTGTCTTTGTCCTAAAAGATTCTTTGTAGAAGTTTTGTTCCTAGAGCTTCATTCATCTTGAACAATTTATTGATTCAAGCCCCACATTTTGATTTAAGCAAGCATACCTCTTCCCATTTCATTAAAGTAATTTTCTTAGACTTAGAGGAAAAATTCCATAGAATTATTTTCACAATGTTAGTTAATCTGGATTTAACACTAGTTGGAGCTTCTGAGACTGACATCATGTAGATCGGTATTGCTTGGAGAATAACTTGAATTAATTATTCTTTCCTAAGAGAGTCATTTTCCTTTCCAAGAAGCCAATTTATTCTAGAAATATTGTCCCAAAATTATTTTTTTGACCAATCATCAAAGAGGTAGATCCTCAAGTATTTGCTATGAAGAGAACCTAAAGAAAATCCAAAATTTTGCTTGATCTTATTTTGTTTGTGGGGCGAAGTGTGGAGGAAGAAAATATTATATTTAAAGAGGTTAAACTCCTAACCAGAAGCACATTGATACCATCAAGAATTTTCTTCAGCATTATAGCATCATGAATGCAAGTAGGGTTTCCCATAATTGTATCATCCACAAACTGTCCATGGGAGAAGTTTGCATTCTTAGTAATATTAAAGTCACTGATGAGATTTTGTGATTTTGCCTTGGAGAAGGCTCTACCCAAGGCTTCTACTATGATGATGAAGAGGTAGGTCGAGATAGGATCTCCCCAATGGAGACCTCTTAAAGAATTGCAAAAACCAACTGAGACTCCGTTTACAAAAATTGAAAACATAGGAGTAGAGACACAATATTTGATCTAATCACGCCAAGCCTTTAAGAACCCAAATTTCTTAATAATTTTGAAAAAAAGGTTTTAATTTACCCTATCATAAGCTTTGTTAATATCAATTTTGATGATTATAGTCGCTTCATTCTTCAATTAGTTGAGTGAATTATCTCATGTGAAATAACAACATCATCTAAGATTTGTTTATTTTGGAAAAAAAACCAACTTGTTGTTTTGAAATGAGAAGGGAGGATTTGGAGACGATTACCCAAGGATATTGAAATATTATTGTAGATGGTGTTTTAAAGGGTTATATGTTTTAATGTGTCCAAGGAGTTCACATTGGCTTACTTGGGGATTAGAGCTCAAAAAGTGAAAATAAAATCCTCCAACATTTTTCTCAAGGATCTAAATTCATTGGCAGCTTTCAGAATATCCTTTTTATAGTGATAAAGACCTAAGGAAGCTCATCATAGACTAGGGCTATATCATTGTTCATGCTCCAAAGCATTATTTAGATTGATTCCTCTATGAAATTCCTCATTAAATAAACATTCTAATAATCATTGATAATTCTAGGAATAAGATTCACAAATTCATGTTCCTCCAAAACAAAATCGAGGGAGGAATCCTTGAGGAAAATTTCAAAGAAATGGACTACCTCCTTGTTTATCACTTCCAAATCTTCAATATAAGGACCATTGCTAGTTTTGAGTTTTGATATTTTGTTATAATTATAGGTACCCAAGGTAGATCGGTGAAAGAATCGTGTTATAGTCTCCTTCGTTAAGCCAACATTGTCTAGATTTTTGTTTCTAGAAAATCTCCTCTTTTAGCAAAATTGAGTTCAGCTTTGTACTTAGCTCTTTTTCCATAATAAGTGAGATTTTGTCATGACCAACCCTCTGCATTTCATCTTGAAGGATCTAAATATCACATTCAATGAAGGATTTTCCCTAAATATGTTCCCAAAGACTTCCTTATTCCATTTGTGGAGGTGTTATCTAACATTTTTTAGCTTGCGAGCTACAATAAACATATTAGTGTTGCCTCTAGGGGCTGGTTCCTTCCACCAATCTTTCATAAGATCCATGAGATTTGGAACCTTTAGTGACTTTCTATGTGTTAATGTCTTTTTTTAAGGAAGTATGCAATTATCATCTTACCTTTAGGTAGGGAAAAACTTAGTATTTAATATTAAGATAACAAAAAATGTTACGCCCTTAACCATTGGTGTGTCTAGGGATATGTGTGGGTGACTTGTGGCTTACATACCTCTTTTATTTACTTGTTACATTTCTTTACGTTCTTAGATAAGTCGGCCTATGGAATAACCTTGGCTAAGTAGACTATATATAGAAGGTAGTGGTTAGTCTCTAATCATCATGTTGAGTATTCTGCTATTAGTGCATTGTTGTGGAGGTTGCCCCCTCTAAGTGGTTTTGATATATTATCCAATATTCTATTCTACTATCAATTATCAATGTGTAATCTCTCATATTTTCTTATTCTGTGCAATATAAAATCATTCTATGCGAGTATCTAAGTAATTTCATTACAAGTGGTATCAGAGCTTCGATCTGGGCAAGTTTCTTGCGGCATTTTTTTCAAATCTAGTGAGGCATGGCTTCTGGGAGCAGTGAAAGTGAAAAAACATAACTTGCAATATGGGAAGAATTAATTTTTTCCATCAACGCAATATCGCTCGAAATGTTTTTTTGATATATATATATTTTTTTTAAAGTCTATAATTTTTTTTCCTCTTGCACACTTGCAATATGGGAAGAATTAATTTTTTCCATCAGCGCAATATTGCTCCAAATGTTTTTTTGATTTTTTTTTTAAGTCTATAAATTTTTTTCCTCTTGCACACTTGCAGTCATTGGATTCGTCTCGTTGGATTCATCTTGACAAAGTGATCACAACGGTACCATTTCCTAGTACACTTTTTTTGGGGGTCAAAACCCTCCTAAGGTTTGTTTATGGTAGGTCCTTCAACTCAGGGAAGAAAAGGGGCACTAAAAACTCCTAAGATTCCTTCTATTGATGACATGGAATCTGAAACTTTAGATCTAGTGATTTCTCAGCTTCAAGAGGACATAAAAAACTTGGTGAGGCATGATGACTTTATTGAAGTCCAAGTTGATGTTTCAAGGATGCACAGAGAGATTAATGGGGTTTACAATGAATTACAACATATCACTACGTAATTGGCTGCCCTCACATCTTAGTTTCAACCTAACAACCCTCCACTTCAACATTCAAATCCTCCTCTTAACAACTCCCATGCTGGTATGAAATTGATGTTGCCAAAAGTGGACATACATAAGTTCAATGGTAAGGATCCTCTCACTTGGATTAACCAAATTGAGAATTTATTTGAGCTGCATCAAACCCCTAGTTCTTAGAGGGTGATGGTGGCATCCCTATATATGGAACTCGAGTAATTCATTTGGTATCATTGGTTATGTGCTCAAAACAAAAATAATGGTGCTCTTGTTACATGGACTATTTTTGCTGAGGAGTTGATAGCTCATTATCAGAATAATGCCTCTAAGAACTATTTTAGCCAATTAGCCAAGCTATGGCAAATAGGAACTGTGAAGGATTATATTCATTAATTTCATAATCTCTCTTTACGGGTGAAAAATATCACTAAGAGAAATTTGACGGATCTATTTTTGGGTGACCTCAGAGATAACATCTAATACGAGGTTTAAATGTTTAACCCAACATTTGTATCAAAAGCTATCTCTAAGGCACACATGATAGAAAAAAAAGAGATGGTCAAAAGGAAAACTTTCACTACTAGTCGTGATCGCAACTTTAGAGCACCATCATTTCCACAACCCACCAAATTAACACAATGATAAATTGAGGAGAAGCGAACCAAAGGGTTGTGACAAGAAATGGAGCAAAGACCATCATTGTGCTGAAAAGAAGTTGTTTTACAGTGAAGGTGCCAATGACGATGAAGATGATGTAGAAGTACATGATGCAGATGCAGAAGTTCCTAAGGAGGAATCTAAAGACTCTCAACCTACTATTTCATGTCATGCCTTGTTAGGTATTAGTACTCCCCAAACTCTTAAGGTGATGGGTTTTCTTAAGAAATAGGTCACTATCTTGATTGATTTTGGGAGCACACACAACTTCATCCACAGTAAGTTGGTTGCTCATTTGAACTATTTCATTTATCCAACTCCAATTTTTCAAGTTATGATTGTAGATGGTGGTACTATCAGCTATTCAAGAAAATGTCATAGTATTAAGCTGGCCATGGGAGACTACTTATTGGATTCTTGTATGTTTGCTATTGTAATGGGTGGAGCTCATATTGTTTTGGGAGTCTAGTGGCTCACCACTTTGGGCACTATTGAGATGAATCTTCAAGAATTATTCATGCATTTTCATTATGAAGAAAGGACATTTGAGCTAAGAGGATTAAAGGATAAATCTCCCCAACTTGTTAACTCCCATCAAATGATAAAGATTCTTTGTAAGGGTGTTGAGGGATTTGTAGCTCGCTTGTTTTCTATGGAAGTACAACCAACTCAGCCATCTCCGCCTCTTGATCTGCAATAAATAATTGATGCTCATTCAGTTGTTTTTGGAGACATGCCAAAAGGACTTCCACCTATTTTCATGCATGATCATGCTATCACACTTATTTCTGGCAGTACACCACCCAACATTAGGCCATACAGGCATCCATATGCCCAAAAAAGTGAAATTGAAAAGATGGTACAAGAGATGTTGGATGTAGGAATCATTCACCATGGTGAGAAAGAAAGATGACACTTGGAGGATGTGATTTGACTATAGAGAACTCAATAAGTACACTATCAAAGATAAGTTTCCAATTCTCATCATTGATGATTTACTAGATGAATTGAATGGTGCTCTTTATTTTACCAAGTTAGATCTACAATCTGGGTATCATCAAATCAGGATCTATGATGAAGACATACCCAAAATCACTTTCAGGACTCATGAGGGCCATTATGAGTTTTTGGTTATGCCTTTTGGCCTAACAAATGCACCATCTACTTTTCAGAGTTTGATGAATACTATTTTTAAGCCATTTTTGAGGAAATTTGTTTTGGTATTCTTTGATGATATCCTCATTTATAGTAAAAATTGGGTAGACCATTTGCAACATGTGAAATAGGTACTCTCCATTTTAGAGCAAAATAAATTGTATGCTAAACCTTCCAAATGTACTTTTGGGGCTGGTGAGGTTGAATATTTGAGTCATTTGGTGTCTTATGAAGGAGTGAAAGTGGATCCTAAAAAAATTGAAGCAATGGTGAACTGGCCAATTCCTAAGACACTTAAGCAACTTCAAAGATTTTTGGGGCTTATTGGTTACTATCATAGATTTGTCAAAAATTATGGTAGTATTGTAGCCCCACTTACCTCTTTGTTAAACAAAGACTCCTTTTAGTGGACTGATGTAGCTACCCAGGCATTTGAATAATTGAAATTGGCTATGTGCACTACTCCAATATTGGCCACTCTTGATTTTTCTAAGATTTTTATGGTTAAATGTGATGCATCTAGGTATGGTATGGGTGTTGTACTCATACAAGAAGGTAGACCATTGGCATTTGAAAGTCGTCAACTTAAGGATAAAAATCAACACAAGCCAATCTATGAAAAGGAAATTATGGGCATTTTGCATGCAGTTAAACAATGGAGACCTTATTTTCTGGGTCATCACTTTCAGGTAAAGACTGGTCATGATAGTCTTAAATATTTTTTAGAATAAAGGTTGTCATCTGAAGAACAATAGAAATGGGTAAGTAAGATGTTAGGCTATGATTTTGAAATAGTCTACAAAAAAAGTAATGTGGTAGCAAATGCACTATCTAGAAAATGTGAATCAGTTGAGGCATTGTTATGTGCCATAACCATTTTATAGGTAGATTGGCTAGAGAAAACATGATCAGAATGGGAACATGATAGTACTGCTCATGATTTGATTCAAAATATTCAGCAAGGTTTAGGTGGATTTGAAAAATTCATATGGAAAGGTAATGCATTATGGTATAAAGATAGATTGTACCTATGTAAGAATTCTCTTCTTAAACACAAAATCTTTCAAGAACTTCATGCAACTCCAATTGGGGGTCATTCAGGATTTTTGAAAACCTATCACAGAATCAAGTAGGAATTTTTTTGGGAAGGTCTCAAGGGGGATGTTCATAAATATGTGATTGAATGTATGATCTGTCAACAAAACAAAGGTGAAACTATCAAAACTCCAGGTCTTTTACAAACTTTATCTATCCTCAACCAACATTGGGAAGAGGTATCTATGAATTTCATTATAGGGCTACCAAGATTTGATGGTTAAAATGTTATCATGATTTTTGTAGATCATCTCAGTAAGTATGCTCATTTTTGTTCATTATCCTAGCCATTTGTTGTTAGTACAATAGCTTCTGCGTTTTTCAATATAGTTCAAAAACTGCATGGGACCCCTAAGATCATTGTCAGTGATAGAGATCTATTTTTACTAGTAATTTTTGGACTGAGTTATTTACATGTTTAGGCACCCAATTGGCTCATAGTTCATGTTGTCATCCTTAATCTTATGGACAAACTAAGGTAGTCAACAAATATTTGGAAGGATATCTCTGTTGTTTTTTTCTGATAAATAGGATAAATGGGTTCATTTGCTGCCACTTGTTGAATGGTGGTATAATACTTCTATTCATAGTTCTTTCAAAATGTCTCTTTTTGTGGCACTATATGGATACCACCCTCCATCCATCACTTCAACCTTGAAGGTCCATCCTAAGGTTTGTGCAGTTGAAGAACATATTCACCATCAATAGGAGGTCCTTGCAAGTTTGCATGAAAATTTAGCTATGGCCCATAATCGCATGAAGCAACAAGTAGATCAACATAGAAGTGAGAGGCATTTTGACATTGGTGATTGGATCTTTGTTCGCTTACATCCATACAAACAGATGTCATTGAAGCAACAAAAAAAGACAAGTTGTCCCCTAAGTATTATGGGCCTTATCAGATCTTACATAAAATTGACATTGTGGCCTACAAGTTAGATTTTCCTTCATCCACTCACATACATCCAGTATTTCATGCATCATGCCTGAAGAAATTCATTAGACACAGAGTTACCATTCAAATAGAATTACCAGAATTAGATGAGGAAGGTAGAGTTGTTCTTGATCTTGAGGCAATCCTTCAAAGGCGCACCAAACAACTACATTCTAAAGCAATTACAAAATACCTGATCAAATGGAAGAATTTTCCATGTGAAGATGCCACTTGGGAGGATGAAGCATTTGCGCAGTAGCATCCAAAGTTGCCACAATGTTGAGGACAACATTGTTTTGAAGGGGAAGGGCTTGTTACACCCTTAACCATTGGTGTGTCTAGGGATATTTGTAGCCAACTTATGGCTTACATACCTCTTTTATTTACTTGTTACATTTCTCTATGTTCTTAGATAGGTCAGCCTATGGAATAACCTTGGCTAAGTAGACTATATATAGGAGGTAGTGGTTAGTCTTTAATTATCGTGTTAAGTATTCTTCTATTAGTGCATTATTGTGGAGGTTGCCCCCTCGAAGTGGCTTTGATATATTATCTAGTATTCTATTCTGCTATCAATTATCACTGTGTAATCTCTCATATTTTCTTATTCTATGCAATATAAAATCATTCTATGTGAATATCTAAGTAATTTCATTACAAAAAATCATAGTGATCAATGGCTTGGGGAATGTTGGTACTATAAATTTATTGAGTTATGGTGTCTTAATGTCATCATTAAATCCATGTTCTTCAGAAGTTTTTATTATCATCCAAAATTTTCACCCTTGAGGAGGTTGTTCAAGCCTCCTCACTTAAGTGATAACATGGAGACACCTTTAGGTTTTGGGTGGCCTAATCAGTGAGGTGAATCTCTAGATAGGGTTAGCTCCCTTGATGTTATCACCCTAAAACTACTTCTAGACCTATTGTTTGTTGGTAGAAGGGAGAGAGAACTAAAAGTAAACTAAACTAGAGAGGTGATGCACCAAACTAACACCCTCCACTTGACCATATTGCACTAAGAACATGAATTAAGCCTAAATCTGATCACCACTCAACAAGGACCTTCAAACATGAGTATTTCAACATGGAGATCATAGATAATGTGTTGAATATAAGGGCTAATCAAGAGGCCTAAGGAAGACAATAATGACTAAAATCCACTTCTAAACTATATAAGGCAATCTAAACTCACCATGTGACCTGTAAGAAGATAATCTATTTGCAAAGAGGTAGGAGAGGACAAATGAGAGAGAGTGAAGGCACTACTATTAGCATTCATCATCAATCACACAAATACACTAATTACAAGCATTTGAGAAGGTAAGAAACAACTTTATTCAACATTCAAAGGCATAGTACAAGTGTTTATTTGAGTAGGTCTTTGCCATACTCAACCAAAGGATCCATAACAAGCCATTCACAACATCATAAATAGGAGAAATGAAAGAAAGAGAAGAGAGGCATAGGAGATGCATATGACAAGTGTCATCTCACGAGGAACAAGTTAAAAGTAAGAAAACTGTCATAGAGCAGTCCAATAGCATCTTCCTCACAAGTGTCAACTTGATGTGATCTTTTTCCTCGTCAAGGGTGGTGTATAGTGACCCTTAACCTTCTTGATGACTCATCAACTTCATTTGAAACTATCCATTCTTGTTATAGAAGGAGTTATAATCTTGTGTTTTGACATGTGGCACTCTATAACATGCTTCTTAGAGTCTTCCCACACCATCCAAAGCCACTTCAATGTCTTTCTCTCAAATTTTTGGAGTCGAGGATTAAGGCTCAAGTGTCTTCAAACTGGTAGAACCTGTAATTTGATTGAAAAGCCTATTTAACTAAGAGAAGACCATAATAACAAGTTCGTCCTTCTATCCTAGGCCTAATTCTTGCATGAAGACTACTATCGTAGCTTTAATACCTCTCAAGTACCTTGTAAGGAGACATTCCACCCTTTTTCAAGCTCAAAACCATCTTCAAGATTGAGGTATAAGTGCATTAGTTTTGATAGGAACTCTTGATAACATGTTTGTTCAACACTAGGTGTCTTGAAATCTCCAAAAGATGCTACAATCACTAAATAACTTCCTCATAAGGCTTTATAAACATCCTCCCCTACCTTTTCCATGACCTAGGTGGTTCTAAGGGACTCCATTAGGCCTGACCCAGTTGAACTTCATGAAAATTCCTAAAAAACTACTTTTTTAGGCCTATAAGAATCATCTTTAGGCCAAATTTCATACAATAGTACCTAACATGTGCAAAATTAGTGATTCATTTAGGTGTGTATACATTTTTCAAATAGTTTTTAGGCAATATCAATCCATTTGAGTCACTTGGAAGGCCAATATTCTCCATCAGGGCACTTTAGAGGGTTTGAGCAGGGTTTAAGGCAATTGGAGTCTTAACAATGGTTCATAAACCTATGGGAATTGATGTCTAAACCAACACTATTAATTTCATGAAAAAAACCCCTTACACCTTCCCCAATTATCTTAGGATCCCATGCACCCTCTCATGCAAGTTTTCACGTGAAGAAACTAGGTTCTTAGGTAGAATAGGCCTATTTGAGAGCTTGAGAAGGGTGATTTGGCATGATAAGGTATAAAAGCGATTAATTTGGGATCAAAATATCTCATTGGAGTTTTTGAAACCATTTATGAGGTGTTCCAATGGTTATTTACTCCAACCTACCCTTCAAACCCATTGCCACCTCCATAGGCTCATGGTTAGGGTTTAAGAACAGTTTAGTGTTAGTGACCCTAACAATGCTAGTTTGGCACTTTATTCATATTTATAATGAATTAAAATTCATATAATATTTATCTCACATCTCACTTGCCCCCTAAAACTCTCCAACTCTCCAAATTTCTTTAAAAATTTGCAATTTTCATCATTTTTGCACACTTAGGTCTGTGTGTGACCATTTAGGCCATATAGGCCTAACCAAACCTCTTGACCCTTTCATTTATTTAATTCATCTTTAAAACTTTATGAATACATTTTTGTCACCTTGAAATTAATTTTACATGTTCTTTGGCCTTCATCAACTTCATGTTTCAAACAACAACCCACCTACACTTCAATCTTCCTAAAAAGGCATGTAGGTGGTGTTTAGACTACATGACTGCAAGTTTGGAGATGTAAATCCTTATTTTGGATTTTTGAAATTTTGAAAAGTATTTTAAGGTTTTTCATGCTTATATTTAACTCTATACAACCTTTAAAACCTTTTATTTCATGTCATACATGGCAACTTTCCTTATTTCTGCAGGCAGACATGTATTTTGCCCTCAAGGCCTAACACTCTTAGAACTTGAGAGGACATCTTATTGATGGTTCCCCTTTATATAAAAGAGTAAAAACCTATATAAAATATTAATTAAATAATAATCACACCTTATATGACCCTAAAAGACTCAATCTCAATACAAAACTGCATATTCTCTTCATAATTTGAACATAGACCTGTAGGTCTCCATCTAGGCTTCTTGACTGCAATCTGATGGTTTTCTTCTTATTTTGGACTTATGGAACCTTAGTGACATTGGTAAGAATTATATATATCATTAATACTTTTTTTTACCTTCAAAAACCTACCAACCCTCTATTCCATAGCATACAACTGACATTTTGATCACATTACCTACAAATAGGTTATAAGTAGTTATTAGGCCTGTCTTGGCTATAGGTCACCAAAATGGATTTATTGAACTAATTTATCCTCCATGAATTGATTTTATTGAATTAAACTTTAAATCACATTTTATCATAACTCATTCCATCCTCTTGTTGCTTCAAAACCATCATCAACATACCCTATTTGACCTATGGCTGCTGACAGGCCTGTAAGCAGTCCTTTAGGCCTAAAACCCGATTTTCTTCTATTGATTTGCTTTTTTGGTTGCTAGGTGAAGCCCATTATGGGATAGTGGGTATAATTTCATAAGTTTATATATATTTTTCTTCTTTTAGTGTATTCCCACTACCTTAAACACTGACCTAAGACCCTCAAATTCAACTTTTGAGCTCTCACAGTCCCTTTTAAGGCACACAGTCCATTGAGAGGCAGAGTGAATGAGGTCTGAACCTTCGTGAATAATTTTAAAAAAGGAAATATGTCATCAGGTCATGCCTTCAATAATACACATACACTTCCACTACAACTATTTGGTACCAATAGGGACCTACAAGTCTGTCAACCTATAGGTCCACAAAACCTCTTTGATCTTGGCTTAAAAGAGGCCATTAGAACTCTTGACATCCAATGGATTGTCATATAGATATTATTTGAGTTTGTTATTCAAGGTTACCTGAATATATCACTTTCCATTCAAGTATTATAAATAATGAAAACATATCTCTATTTGACAAGGTCCCTCTCAACCATATCTGCAAATTCACACAGTCTAGATGTGCATGCGAAACTCTCTATCTTTCTTGAAGATAACACCTTCAATAAATCATTAAAAGGTATGAGGAGATATTCATGGGATTGGATCAGCTATTAATCATCTCATCTCATCCATTTAATTCACTCAAAATACCTCACAACTCCTACAACTTGATTGTCTTGTTCAAACTAGTAAAATAAGACTATTAGACACTACACCAATCATGAACATGAATATATCTAAAATAAAATGGTATTTTAGGGGTTAAAAAGTTTTTAATATACCATTATATATTATTCTCATGCATTCATATAGTTTTAAGACTTTGTATTTGAATAAAACTGACCCTAATGGGGTTTTGAGTCCTTTTTCTGCACCTTAACTTCTTAACAATTATTCATAAAGTTAAGGAACCTAACCAAAGGAAAAATTATACAAAGTGAAAGGGAATTAGGGTCTCCTCCTATTTTCAATATTTTGGACTCCAAATTTCTCTCATCTCAAAGTACCAAGTGAAAACATGTTGCTTATCTTGAGTTGCCAAGAAGACCGATGGAGAAATGGAGTGGGTTTTTGCATTGTTTGGATTTTCACCTCCACTTTTTGCATGGATTTGGGTCTTAGAAGACTATGGAAATGTCTTTAAGAGTTTTTAACTTACTTCCCATCAAAAACCCTATAAAAAGACCTCCAAAAACATGTTTTTTCGAAGATTTTGATTATTCTGCCCTTGAGAACTATTGGAGATGGTGAACTAGGTGACTCTTCATTTTCCCTTGACCTATATAGATATGGAAGAGATTGACAAAAAATTTCAAACCCTTCTTTGCCTACATCTCTCTCAATAGCTATTCATTTGTATGTTTGAAAATGAGGAATGGTAGTTATAAGAAGACTTCCAACATTAGAAATCAGTTACCAAGGCACTTGGGGAAGATGCACGAACACATATAGGTATGGTGTCATCACTTAGGTATTAGATGACTAAAAAAATCCCTTATCCAAGGA
Source organism: Torreya grandis (assembly GCA_037957365.1). Classification (NCBI taxonomy): domain Eukaryota; kingdom Viridiplantae; phylum Streptophyta; class Pinopsida; order Cupressales; family Taxaceae; genus Torreya; species Torreya grandis. Next base: position 3,363,004 of record JARHVA010000920.1, read on the forward strand.
TCAAGCCTTTATATTTTCTCTTTAATAGTATCATTTTAACATTGAAATGTATAACAAGACTAAAGTAAGTGAATTAACTTAATATTGTTAAAAATACCTTAAACAATGATAAACACATATTGAAGACCATAAATAATGACCATTTGATGAAAATACAAAGAGACTTAACTCAATGATCAACTAGACCATCCTAAATGACCTTGTAAGCTGCTAAAGAGGACACACTACCTATCATCCTAGATCATTAAAACATTGATACAAGACCTTCATAATGGTTATCAACAAAGTTAAGACCAAGTACATCAAAATTTTAAATGATCCTCATTCATTTATAACATATTTAGTAACCTATTGGGATTGCATGTGTGTTATGCACCTTAGACCTGTTGCCTAGTCCATCCATTGGGATATGGAGTCATCTTGGCTCAACATTAACTATGACTTGACCTTGACACATGATTTCAAACCTCTTGAAATAATTGAAACAACCGATTGCCTTCACCAACACAACTAGACAAAAATAAAACACACCAAAGCAAGACATACACAACAAAACAACAAGATAAAATACTATGCTAAAAAACACTTAGAGGAAGGACAAGGTAAGAAACTACTATGTATAACTAACCTTTTAAAACTGATACTCCTGGATCAAAAGGAAAATTATTTAAATCACCTTCATGTGATGAATGAGTATAATGTTCAAGATGCTATTTATAATTTGGTCTTGCTTTGGAAACTCTTTTATTGACCACCATTAAATTTAAATTAACCTCAAATGGATCTATAACAACAAACATGTCTCCAACAGAGACAAATCCATCTTGAATTTCATGATTTACCTCATACTGTTGTCCATCCTTGGCAATGTGAGAGACCTCCAATGTGATCACACCTTGATTTATGAGGGCAATATCATTATCAACTTCATCTTATATTAGCTCCTCAAATTCCATCTCTTGCTCACCTTGAATAAAATCATATTCATCATATTTTTTTACATCATGAGCTTAAACCTCTTGGTGATGGATTATAGGACTTGTTAGCTTGCTAGGAGCTTTGTACTTCTCATCAACAACTTCACCTTATCTTTGTGGAGGTGTGAACCTATCAAAATCTTCAAATTCCTTGAACATGTCCAAGTAGGACTATCACATGTCTTCAAGACCTCCTTGAACTTATTTGTCACATTCTGATTTCTCTCTAAGCTAAATAATCTGATTAATCTATGGATTATGGTGATTAATTAGTTGATTAACTAATATTTTATTTAGCTTGTTGACATATGTTGTTTATGGGAGAGTTTTTTATGCTAAACTTACGTGATTAAATGTTATGAGTTAGTGGTACCATTATTTTTTTTACTTTGCGATGATATTTGTTTAGTTGTATAACATTATTTTATGGATATGATTATGTTTTGAACTAACTACCTTCATTGTCATGAGGTGGATGCAGGACAGATTCTTTCCTCAAATCTATGATGGAGGGAGAGTATCATTAGAGAAGGTGGTTAGATGGAGACATCGGGGGATGACAGAGACCGAATCCTAAAACCCTGTTGCACACACCACATTTGTATTTGATGATTGTGTGGATAGTTATAGTATGTTTAGTTTTACGTTGAATGAATGCTATGTTCTTTTATGATTTCATTAAATATAGTTTTTATTTATGATCATGTTGATTGTTTAAGTAAATTCACTAATTTAGTGATCATGTGTAATTTATCATGTTTGACGTAACTATTTGGTTGATCGAATGAAATTGTTTATGTTTTGCTTATCATATTACCTTATTTTGAAATGACTGTGTAGTGCAATATTTTGATGTCATATAGGTATTAAAAATATTTAAATGGATTCCATTATTTGTAATCTAGATAATATTGGTAATAATAATTAAATATTATTATTATTATGATATTATATTATAATATTAAAAGATAGATAACATTGATTTGTGTCTTTATAAAAGTTTGAATGCATCAAAAATCTTGTGTCGCCAAATGTTTTGTGGTAGACATAGTAACATAGACTATGGTATTTGAATACATTGGTATCTATTTAATTAATATTTTAGTTGAATGGTCAACTTAACATGGAATGATAAGTTTATTAGGTTGATGGACGTGCATGGCATGGTATAAAGGTTTTGGTGTTATTTATTTAAATTGTGAATGGAAAGGTAGCAACTTAAGTCATTAGCATGCAATTATTTTATGGATTAATTATGATTATTTTAATCATTAAAAAGGAAACTTCAAGTGATTAGGGATTGTTAACCCCTCATTGACTTGGATTTAATCATCATTTGGGATAATCATGGACTTTTACTAAGAAATTGCATGGTGGTAGACGAAATAATGTAGAAGTTATATTGAGCCATTTTTGGCATGCATTTATCAAACAATTGAAGTGGCAGTAGAGAGTAGTAAGGAGATAGATGGAAAAAAGAACAAAAAGAGAAGGGGGGATATGAATGGGGAGGATAACAAATAGAGAAAAGGGAATAAAGGGAGAATAAGGTGGTGAAAAATTCCGAACAGATGAATTTATGTTTAGCTTTCATTGGCATACATGTTTTTATCAAGTTGGTTTAGTAATTGAATTCATGTATGTTTTATGAATGAGTTTTAAATTTAGGTTACTGGGTTATCTTGTTGAATCCTTAAATTAGATGGGTGGTTTCTTGAGCCCTATGAAAGGCTTGTCCTCCACAGAACCCCACAAATGACTTAGTGTAACCTGAGGATTTCTAGGAATGAGCCATAGAAATACTATGACTGTTAGGGTTTTTGTTAAATCTTAAAATCCTCTCAAAGTTTGAAAAACTATTCATATAGGGAAGAAATTATGGTTAAATATATACATAGGGGCATGAATTTGAGTTATTTGAATCGATGTGTATATATATTTCCATTTTGGTAGTTTGAATATGGGTTACAAAAATAGACGATGTTGGGTTCAACAATATAAGTATTTATTTTTGGATACTCAGTAATTATAATGAAAATCACTATATAATAGTGGGTCAGATGATACATACACATACACACACACATAGGTGTAAAATATGGTTAAAACCATACATCTGTGTCGTAAGGTTTTAGAAGTGACTGAGCAGGTTTACAGTGTTGTATAAAATTGTCTTCGAACCCTTCAGGAAATTATAGGTGACAATAAATAACACTTTTGATTTTATCAATTAAGACAAATTGATAGTTGGGATTTTAAACTATGTTATTTAGAGTCGAATGGAAACAAATAAGGCTGATGTATAAAACATATACCTGGTCTTAAATCCTGTGTTATGCATATATAATTATGTACATATAGTTTGGGAATCTATCTAGTTTAAGTCTCTTATATATGGGGATGGGATGAGGATAAAATGATAGTAGATTCACACTTGACTTTATATAAGTTTATACTTAATTTCGATAAAAATTGATATGGATGTTTATGTTTTAAACTATGTACATAGTCTATATGAAATATTTGATTTAGTACTATGTCTTTGTATAGATTTTAACTCATGAATAAACTCAACTCAATCAATAGAGGGAATGGTACCAAGTGAAAATTGTTAAATTGCATTGTTATTTGGTAATTTGTGTTGTGGTTGGTTTACTAAAATTGGACAGTGCATTATGATTTGGTATTTATGTCCCTGACTAGTGTAGTCAACAGAATATACAAAATTGGTGGATAAGTGAATGATGTTTTGGATTATATTATTATTTTAGATTAAAAAGTAATTTGGAAAAGAAATGATACTGTGTATGAAATCTGTAGGTTTCATAAAAATAAGTATATGAATTCATTTCATTTCTAATATAGTTATGGGGTTATTTTAGATAAATGGATACATATACATTATTTATAAAAAATACTTTAAAAATTATGACGATGGATGTCCTCTTAGGGGTAATCTACATATATAATGGTAGATGTACAAAAATGTTATGACTTTCTGAAAGACTTGGTCCATGGTAGATAGTCCATAAACATCCACTTATCCACTAATTTGGGGTTTTAATCCCATGATGAACTTCCTGATCCTAAATCTCTTATTTCCCTGATATTGAGGTAAATATTTCAAAAGTTTAGTAAACTATTCCCAATACTCATTCACCGACAAGTCTCCTTATTTTAGATTTTGAAAATCTGTAAGCTTTGGATCAAAATAAAGTTGTGGAATCCACCATGATCTAAATAGTGTTACAAACTACTTCCAAGTGGTGGTGGTCCAGTTCAAATTAATTTCCAACTTCTTGTTGGCCCACCATATTGCTACTTCTCCAGCTAACTGATAAGCTCCCCAAATGGCTTTGGTGACCTCAGATTAGTTTTGAATCTCAAAATACTTCTCTATTTCAGTCAACCATGCTTCAGCTCCATCTCCCATAATGGTTCCATCAAACTTAGGCTGATTCACTTTTTTCATATCCCTTGCCAATTTTGCAGCTACATGTGCTCTTGCATATTGAGGCACTTCCTCGTATCTTTGCTCTTGAGGGATTTCTTGATCAACAAGATGCTCTTCAGGCTCATCCTAATGAGCTTCTTCCTTTTGTCCATGAATTTCCTATTCTAAGGCTACAACTATGTCCCTATTCTAATTCATGGTTGTAAGAATTTGATGTAACTTTATTGCTTGTTTAGTGGCAAATTGGTTAGGATCAAATGGAGGGTTATTATCATTGACATTCAAAATACCCTTATCCAATTCTCTTTCTCACACCATTCTTCATTTTGGTAATAGAAGAATACAAAAAACATTAGTAGACTCATTAAGTCCTATAGTTCAAGCCACAATTCTAATACCACAATGTAACATCCCTATAGGGATTTACTAGAATAATGTAGTAATTTTTTTTAGACATTTGCATCAAACTTATTCTTTCATTAGATTACACCATGAGAATCTAATTAGTGACCTTAAAAATCTAATTAAGTATATTAATAAAAATAAACATGTAGCAACAATAATTAGTGATCACTAACATCTTACATAACATAACATACTGCATAATGAAAGTAATCATATTAAAATCTAGCCATGACTGGTAAAATAATATAACCACTATTATTAATTTAAAAATAATACATCAATTACATTTCCAATAGACATGATGCCTCAACATAAATACAATGATAGATACAATGCTCCACGGAGCTCGAGTCACTTTAACTCTTGTATCCCTGATAGTCTCAAGTGTAGTCTCCAAGTAAGTAATGCAATGGGGAGGGAGAGAATCATCTGAGCAATTTTATACACCAACCATGGATCATCGATCCCCCACACAATCCCCCAAATAGGGAATGACCCTCCCTTCACAGATGGGTAGATAGTGATGGTGCAGGAATTTATAGAGACATGCTAGTACCCATGTGTTGTAAGATTTCTATTACATGATGTGTACCATAAATAAAAATATGTTTTAACATGATATCGCACAATCATGTAAATCATACATATGAAATTATAATATCTATTTAACATTACTTTGGCCAAAGTTTTCAAATAGTTATTGATCTCTAGGATCAGTCAAATTTATACACACCACTTGATCGGATGACCTTCATCTGGGATTGGTGGCTCTAAGTAAGCTAGTGAATTCCTTCTCATTACTTAATTATTACCAACAATTCAAGATTTGGTTAAACTCTCAATAACCAATGGATTCATATAGATTTATTCCTATTTACAAAGATTACTTTAGTTATTAAAAAAATAATCATTTTGCATACATTTAGTTCGTCAAACATATGAATGAATCTCTATCCATATTTTTTTCATTACATATAATCATGAAAAACAATTTTTATTTACCAAATGGGTAAACTACAACTCATACTATAGAATCTACTTTCAATAAGTAAATGCAATGTGATAAAACCATCATTCTCATAATATATTGCACATGCTACTTAATTATTATATAAGTCTTAAATATTTTAAAGGACATAATAATTTATAAATCTAAACATAATCTTTCTTTAAATTATAATTATATGAAGGCTTTATGCATACATTTTAAGCGCAATATCCTTTATTTTGTTGACTTTAATATTTAAACAAAAATGGGAATCATCCAATATATTCATACCTATTGTGTGTGTGTGTGTGTGTAAGTTCACCTATGACATATATACATACATACATACTTAGGTCCACACACACACACACACACACAGGTTCTTTATGTGTGTGTGTGTATAACCCATATTATATATAGTTCTGCCATAGCATGGCATTTTTCCATTTATTTAAAGACTTATAAACTAACAAATAAATCTAAAAATAAACCCATTATTTTATTTTAGCCTCTACTAGATTCGCATAAATCTCCATATTAAAATTGATATGATTTTGATGCCAAAATCGTTCAAATATAATACCATGTCATTTATAAAATTTCTTAACTATGTTCATACTTTTGGAAAACATACTATTATAAGTCTTGCATTGTGCTTATCTTAACCATAAAGAATTTATATATCCTTTCATAAGTTATATTTAAAACTCAAGATTCAAATTGATTTCTGATACATCCATAATTGAAACATTCCAAAGGAGGTAATTTTGTTCACAGACATCTGTCGATACCAATATAAAATTGACTTAATTCCTAACTACATTTAAAGGAAAATCCTCCTCAGTTTGACTGTCTATTATCTAATACAAGATATTATCTTCCTTTCTATTTTTACAATCAAAACAAAATCTATTCCTTATGTTCTTTAATGACACATACCCTATTCCATATGTTCCTTAAGACACATCCCTGTTTCATATGTTCCTTAAGACACATCCATGTTCCATATGTTCCTTAAAACACATACCCTATTCTATATTTATTTTCACCAGATATTATAATCGATGTTAATTTTGGAATGAAAAATTGCCTCAAGGTTATACTAAATAATTCATTCACAAAGTATAAACATTTATTCATTTTGGAATATATTATACAATCCGTCCATTTTCTAATTCTTAGTTTCAAACATAAATTCATATGTTTATACTTATACAATATTTCATGTAATATGTAAATACATATGTATTTTTTTTTATGTGTGTGTACTGCACATAGATTGTACTATCTTTCTTGAATATCCAAACCATTATTTTTATATATTCTAATTCTATTCACATTTTTTGATAATTGAATTTTACATAGTCATTATCAATTTAACTGGGTATTTATTAACTTTTAGGATAATAAAATGAAATAACAAAATTTGATCTTCAATAATGAATCATTTACAAATCATCTTAACTCAGACCCAATTAGTATCAAAACATTTTAGTTTTGTGTATATATATATAACAAATCATTTCTATTATCTGAGTTTGTATGAATATGTATTTAAATAATAAATATTTCTTTTGAATTATGGCACCCATGTAAAAATCTCAAAAACTTAGTTATATATACATATACTACCATATTATCCATCTAGGGTTTTTGTTCAACTAGGGCATAGTAATTTAAGAAATTTAATCTATTTTACCCTATGGCTCAGCAGCCACAACAAAACAGTTTGTAGTCTTAGGAATTTAGATGTATTTTGGCTTAGTATTGTGGATGGTCAAGCCATCCATAGGGCTAAGCCCGTGTTTTTACTAAAATATATTTTCACTTCAAAACTGAAAGAATTCAAATTAGAATAGTAATCATACAAGAATATGAAAGTAATTTCATCATTGACCTGGTAAGTTGCTTCCAAGACTGAGACAAAATTGCACTTGTATTCTTTTTCTTCCTTTCTCCATATTTCACTTCTCTTTTTCATCGTCCCCTATTCTCCTCTCAGCTTGTCTCTTATTCTATCCAACTCATCCATCAATCCTTGCATGAAGTTTATACTAGCTTACAATCATCATGCAGTAACCATGTTTTTCCATTTTAACGATGATTCAAAACCAATTAACTACCATTAACAAAACTTAAGAAAGCCCTAATTTCACTCATTCACTCTTCCCCATTTTCAAATCATTATTATATTCATTTCAAATATATGCATGTTAAAAGTCTATGTATTTCATTTTAAAAAGTCCACTTAACACATTATTAACAATGATAAGTATTACTTCCACTACAACATAGTCTATGCACGACCACAAGCTTAGGCGTGGATATTTAGGATAAAACAATCTCCTTCCTTTTCATGGTAAATTGACTAACACACATCAATTATATTCATGTATCAAAATTATAAGCTAATCAATTATTTATTTCAATTATAACGAGATAATTGTTTGTGTTATTACTAATTTATATAGGCTAACTATGTCTTTCACTATATTAATAGCTTGGTATATATTGATATTTTTGAATATCAATAATAACAAGCTTAACGTTCTAAAATGTTGCTAAGACATCTTGTTAGTCTATATATATTAGTAATTAAATATCATCTACCAGATTTACATTCTCATAATCATAACAAATATAAGTAATCTTATAAAATCATAATGCAACATTAAGCACCAATTCTACATAAAATATACATGATGCAATCACATACAAGATTTATTTCTTATCTATGTACTAACTACAATTAACTTATAAAACATATAAAATGTAATAATTCAAACCCACAATGCATATAACATATTAAATCTAATGTGGTGTGTACATGGGTCTAGAAGTTCCTCTGTTGTCCTTCACCATCTCCATTTACATCACCCTTTCCGATGATGCTCTCTGTCCATCATGCTTTGAGGAATGAATCCCCCTACATCCAACTCACAACAAGAAGGTAGTTAGTCAAATACATAATGATACATATATCATAAAATAATGTTATAACAACAAATGTAACATAATCATTATGTATAAAATTAATGATTAGCCATCTCATAATAATGAACTCATGAAATCTAAGTAACACACATCTGTCCCATAACAATATATGACTTAAAAATTTAGTTAAAAAGTAGCAAATCAATTTAACAACCTTATTAATCCATGAATAATTAAGTAAATCAGTTTAGCGAGAGAATTGAGATGTAACATATTACGAGTTCATTGAGACTCACATACTCCATGGAGTTTTGAATCATTGTATATTATTATTAAGACATTTATTATGCTTAAACTTTACTTTTTATTCATATGTACCATTACAATAGTTGGTTGTAATATTGTATCAGTTGTGACTGAATTTGTAATAATATTTTTATGAAATAAATGATATCTTCATTTTTATATTCAACATTGTTACTGTTATTGATATTGATATTGTTATTGTGATAATTAGCTAAATAGATTAGCTATATACCTTTTTATGGTTAGCTAAAACTAATATATTTAGTTAAAGATCACTCTATGTTGGTTTCATCATGATGAAACTATTAGTTGAATTTGTGTAATTATTTCTTTTTAATTTTTTTTTTACCCTATTCTAGTAAAACCCAATGGGGTTGTTACATGATGACCATGGCATCCCCTTCCAACATACCAAGTAGATCAGCTAAATGTTTTTCTTTTTTCTATGCCATTTCTAACTCCTACATGTTGGTTTTAAACCTGATATTTTCTCATTTTTGCTCTCTTTCAATTCTTATGGGATTTGACCACCCATCATACTCTCTCTCCTTTCTGGGCTTAGACCCACCATCATTAGTCTTCCTCCACCAAATGTATAACCACATCTCAATCAACTCACTTGTGGGTCAAAACCCACTCTCATCTATCCACCACCACCAAAATGATCTCTCATGCACCTCACTCTCCCATGTAGGCTCAAACCCATTATTTCCATCCACCTCTACCTAAATATCACTTAGTTTTGTTCACACATTGTCAAACTAGTTGTTGGATCATTCACAACATCACATAACCATGTTTTCAACTACTCTCTCATGGTTGCAATCCCATTTATCACTCCTAATCTAAATACCATTGAATCAACATACATGAGGTCATTCAAATGATAACCCATATAATCGAAAAACAAATCAAGGACAATTCTTACCTTCTCATCCTTCACTATTTGCATTTCTATAGCAATAAATATCTCCATCTCATCTATAAATTTAGCTTCTACACCACTTTTTGGGTTCCCATACACATTAACAACTCCTTCCACTTGGTAAGCTCAGGGGACTCACTCTATATACTTGGAATTCACATACTTGAGTTAATATCAAACTCAAGTGCTTCAATTCATCTATATCCATGCTACAATATTGCCTCACATCAATATTTGGCTTCTCAAAGCCTTCAAATTCATTCTTCCCACTCTCTAGGACAATATTCAATTATTCTATGGATAACTCTTCTTCTACATACCACTATAAATGGACATTTACCTACACATATATTTGAATATTTGAGAATGAACTTGTTCCCATGCTCTACCACACTCTCTTATATCCATATCAACTTGAAGACACTCCACATTGGTTGGAACATTAAAACAAACTAGATCTCCATCCACCACTACTATATCCATGACTTGCTTAACTTCTTCACTCTATCTCTCATATAAATGAACATGCTATACTGCACCACATTTAGTCCTCTTCTTGGCTACCATATCCATAGCTCACCAAGTGCATAGTGATCAAACACATTAGTGTAGACAAAAACTCTCTCAAACAACTAATCCACCACTCCATCATGCTCCAAAGTCATGTTGTCCAACTACTTTTCACTTCTATCATGTTGCTTATGTCTTCCATTCACACTATTGGATTCCAATGGCCCATTCAAAACAACATCCAAGGCTATTTTTTGATCCTTGTCATATTTTTTATCATCTCTCTCACATGTATGGTCCTTTACAATCATCTCCTTATGTGCACCTGCTTGCAAAACCTATACATCCAATACTTCCATCATGGAAACTTGAAACTCTACTTGGTTGCTCTCTTCCCTCATGTACAACTCTACATGGTTGAAATATTCACTCACATCAATTCTTTCACTCATGGAAATGTGTATCATACCTTAGTTTTCCTCAACTACATTACCATCCAAAATAAAATTGGCAAGTTCACTACCATCATGAACAAAGGAAAAATTAGAATTTGCCCCTCATGGGTCTTCAAAACCACTTTCCCATCATAATACAATGGGTCTCCCTCTTTTGGTGAATATGTTATCACCTCTACCTCATCCATCATTTGGATATCATCACTTATGGCCTTCTCAAAACTTTCATACACACTACTATTCTAAAAATCAACAATAGGCTCTACATATATAATCCTCTCCTTGTTGTCTTCCAAAATAACCTACTCTTTTGAGAACTTATGCATGCCAAATCTACTTCTCAAAGTAGTCTTTAGCTAATCACATGATAGTTCCCCATATGTATTGCACCTCTTGGAAATATAATTCTCACATACACTCTCAAGCCTCTTCACATGGAGCTTCTTCAACCATCCTAGTTGTAATTTTGGGTGCATAAAATGCCCCAACATCTTGGAAACCACATATTCCCACTCACACACCTTCTGATTATCTTTACCTTGTCTCCTCACTTGAATATATTTACAATACACTACTGCAACTCCACTCAACCACTTATATGCAACCTTCACCCTCATAGGGTCAATAATATTCTCATGCTCAAAACACATCTCTAGCTCAACTATCTAAGTTATGAGTTATTTTTGACTCTCGTGTCCATAAAATTGAGAAACATAATTCAAATATTTACCTCTTTTCTCTACCATCACCTTGGCTAATCTCTTTCATCTATTAGGATATATACAAAGCATCTAACTACTCTTATAAGGACAACAACCCTTCCTTCAACTCTTCTTCATCAACATCACACACAACTACACCATCATCAACTTATGCAATCTTTCTCATCACGTCTAGTCTTTCTTGGAACACTTTCAACATCTCTATCAACTCACACATCTCATGTGCCCTTATCTCATGTGTCATATCTCACATTGAATCAATAGGATCCTTTTCATAACTTGAAATGGATTCACAATTTAGCCTAAAAAAATACCTCACACTCTTTCAAGACTTCACACACATGCAACAACCTATGCAAGCTTTTCTTTCACAACTTTTAGCTCTATGTAGACCTCTCTCTCACAACCTACCACATACATTGAGGAGTTTTCACAACTACAAGCACACTACCTTATTCTGATAACACTTGGTGAAATTACTAAGAGGGGAAGACTAATTAAATTATACCTTTGACTCCCATGTTGTAAGGGTTACAAACAATCCATTGGCACACAAGGATTCTATCAAACACTTAGATGACATACTACATATATACAACTTTCATTCAATAACACAATGAAATTAATTTTTTTTTCATGCCATAAATTGACTTATTCAATTAAAAAAATGGAAGAAACAAATAAAATTCATCTATAGGTCATACATAGACCTTTACGCACACATTGGCATCATAGAAATAACTTACAGACCAAGAAAGCATAAAACAAGACAATTTAGGTCATTTTCCCCAAATTCCAGTTGACTCCTCAAATTGAGTCCCATTCTCCTTAAATTTACCTAAAACAAAGAGATAAGTTCTTATCCAATATCCATTTCCTTCCCCCAATATTCTATGTTCTTTCCCAAGTGTTTCATCTTCAAAATGATAGAAAGGAGTAATATAAAAGACTAAAAACAAAATAGAGTCCACCTGGGCGGACTTCCCTCTATGTTGATACACCTTATTCACTCATTTCACTTCCAAAATTTTAATTTATATCTTTTAAATGCTTCAATCAAAATACAAAACATGTTTTCACCTACATGAGGTTTAAAATGGTTTTTTGACTTTCAACAAAATAGAAATAAATGATTTTAGTCATTATAATACCCTATCAAGAGTTGGTAGTATTTAATAATATTTTGGTAGATTTCTTGTGGGCATTTTCTATAATCTTAGACCTATCAAACATTCCCTTAAGTCCTAAAACTGATCAAAATAGGAAAAGACTAGATTAGGCCTATCTTTATTGAATCGAACAACATAGTAGAAAGACTTATCTTGATATAGACCCATTCGTATTTCCATTCTTCCAAGGACTTAGTTGGGATTTTGATCCCACCAAAACTCTTTAGTATGCTTAAAACTTGTCAAATTATTGCAAAGTCTTTTACTCCCAGATGGTGCTGTAACTTATTGAATCAGTTAGGTCTTTGATTCTCGAGCACCACTATTTGAAAAGGTTAAGAAATTCAATCTTGGCATTGCCAATCAACACTGGGTGAAATGCATGTTAAGCTCTAAACAAAACTACATCAATGTATTCAATAGAATTGTATTACGTTATGACTACAAACTCTTTTTTTATTTATGGTATTAAATTACTTTCTCCAAAATAATTTAATAATTAAATATTGGTACCACAAAGTTCATAGATGTAAGTTGGAGTCTCCATATTTGAATGTATTGCAAATCAAGACTAACATACGACAATAAGAGCATCAATAACTATTAGAGGATTCACCACAAAATAAGCATGAAACAATACTATGTTAGGTTGTGGAGCTAAAAGCTTCACTGTTGCAGACATAGAGGAGGTTGTTGAGAGGTTGCTAAGTTGCAGGGAAACCGACGTCGGTCATATACAGTGGGAAAGGCAACTGACATTGGTCAGGTATCGGCTGATGTCGATCATCTCCAGCCTGACAGGGACTGACATCGATCGCCTATGCAGTTCCAGAACTGCCAGTTCACAGATAGTTAGTTAACGAATCGGGTGTTTGCATGTTAAGAGCCAATTTTAGACTTGAAGTTGCAGATCTAATTATTGTAATTAGGTGTCTAATTATTGTTTGCATGAGATCTATTTAAGAGACTCATAGGCTGTATTGTAAAAGTGTTATAGTTTGAGTTGAGCAAAGTTAGCTCCTTCTGTGTGTGAAGTGAGCAAGGGTGTTCCTCCTAGTTCCACAGCAGTGCCAAGTGTGGGTGCTGGTTTTGGAGAATCAGAAGGGTTCTTCAGGTGTGTAGGATCTTGGTCGGCAGGTGTGCAAGGCCACGTTTGGAGATCTACATGGGTAAGTAAGATCATTGATCTGCAGGTGTATGTGTGTGCAAGGTCTAAGGTTTGCAAGTGTGCAAAACTAGGTTGATCTACAGGTGGCAGCAGAATCAATGTGACAACAACACAACAGGGAGCAGGATTAGGCAAGATCTACTTGGAGTACGGTGTGTACTCGGTTGGAGAGCAAGAGAGGAAGGCAAGGCAGTTCCTTCCATAAGTAAGATCATTTGGGTTGCAGGTTGTTGCAGTTCTTAGGAGATCTACTTGTGGAGTGCGTGGAGCACTTGTGTACTGGCAGTAGTGGATACTGACTGGTTGGAGGTGAACACCAACTTTGTGTTTGAGTTGTGTGTTGGGACCGTAAGAGAGAGAGCTTTGAGGAAAGAATTACTATACACTTGAGGTGTGGGAAGCCTCTGAGAGGTGTGAAGAAGAAGTGGCATCTTCTTTATTGTATTCTTTTCTGGATGAGTATTAATACATATTGTATTGTCTCTCATATTCTGTGTTGTTTCTGATTTCTAGTTACTTATTGCTTCTAGTTAAATTCTGCATCTTAAGTTGCTTGTATATGGTAATCAATGGTGCTTCCATGGGGTTCCTAACATACTAGAGGATTCAAAAAGCAAGACAATCAAGTTTAAAAACCCACATGCCAAAGGAGACACTATTCAAAAACTTGCTCGATGAGACAACTTCCTCCAAACACATAAATTGAGACAAAGCAAAACAAACAATAGAAATACGAATGCACTTAGTTTTTGATGATTAAATATTGATAGGAACCTTTCAAAATAATAGAGCCTTAGGAGAGCTAATATTTAAACCATTAAGTTAGAGATGTTATAAATTATAAAAAATAGGTGGATATGTAAAGGAAAGGTCATGCAAATAATTGTGAAGCTCATATCTACTTTGTTGAAAAAATGAGATTTAAAGAAGGAAAAAAGTATGATATGGAAATAATATTTAAAATAAAATTTTGCATCCATTTACTTTTAGTTGTGATTACTGAGTTAATTAAGATGAAAAAATAATTCAAAGATTATCATGTTAACATTAATTCAATTAACAATACTTTAAATATTATAGTTGGCATGCTTCATAAGATATTTTAAGGTGTAGTATATATCATATTTTTAATCAGAGCAGAAGAATGAAATATTGAATTTTTAGATGTGATTGCTAAGATACATGTATATATATTGATCTTTTCTAATTTTCTCAAGTCACTAATATTAGGGACACTAGTTGACTTCATTTTCTTGGGAAAAAAATATAATGTGGGTGATTTATTCTCTAGATAAAATGTTCAAAAATTTATTGATTTTAATGTTACTAGGTTTTTTAGTCCTCATAATTATTATGAGAAGATGGATGGTAGATGTTGTCAAACACAAATATAATTAACATGTTTATGTGAAAAAAATCGTTTTGGGAATGTACCTATTATGGAAATTAAATGCTTCTGTGAGATGGATGATTTTTTTAAAATTTATAAATCATACCTAAACACAAATATGTTTGGAGTGTGGGATATATTTGGGTGTGATTATTTATGGTTTGAAGGGTTTCGTATTTGAAATGGCTATTGTAAATAATATTTTTTAGTATAGTAAGTACATTAGTATGTGAAAGAGAATTTACAAAGTTAAAATAAATAAATAATGATCATAAATTTATATTTATTTGAACACATTTGATACGTTAATGTTTTTATTTATTTATGTAGATTATACTCTAAATGAGGTAGATTATAATTCTATTTATGACGCATGAAAGGAAATAAAATCTTGAAATCCTCTTCCCCTAGACAAATAAATTCATTTGTATAATGATGTAAGTTTAAAACATTTTTAATAATATAAAATGAATGTAATTAATAATTTCTATATTTGTTTTTATCATTTTTTAATATGTTATTATATATGAAATAATTTAAAAAGGTTCTTAATTTATGTACAAGGTTATTATTTTGAATTAAATTAGATATATAATATTTTTTTAACACACGCCCCCATTATTTTCTAAAAAGGGTCCCATGTCTTATATGAATAAATTTACAAAGCTTTTAGGACTTCATGAAAACAATGTCTGAATTTTAATTATTTAGTTCTATGATCCTTATAATTTTAAAATGGTTTCTAAATTACCATCTCACAAATGAATTTGAATTGAGTGTATGCATATAATCATATATTTTTTAGCATATTCATATAAATTAGCCTTGATGCACTTCCCTTTGAATCATTTTAACTCTTCTTGGAAAAATCATACTAGAATACCATGGGAGTTCAAAACTGACTTCATTATCCTTTTCACATTTTATCACAACACTCTTTACTTGTTTTACTTCATAGAGTAATGTCTATTTGGGTGATATTTATGTATTTTGATTCGTAAGCTTATTCGCTCCTTCCTTAAGCTTCAAACTCCTACACACTATGTTTTAAGATTGTGAGATCATGTAATTATCTAAGTAAGCCAAGTGTATCAATATGATTTGATATGCACGACACAATCCTCACACCTTTTTACACTGATATTTTCAAATGCAAAATTGTGAACCATTCATAACATGCCACATATATGACATGTACTACTATGTGTCACATTTTTCACCTTCACTTATTTATATTACTCACATATCTAAATTATAAAAGATTTAAATTTAAAGAATCTGGAGCTATTCGCTTGATGAAAATTGTCACATCCTTGCAATATTGCATTTTTTAGTCTATAAAAAGGATCTAAACCAAATTTTAAGAGCAATGTAGTAATTATCCAATCTAGAAGCTCACCTTGTCACCATATTGCAGAATCTCTACCACATAACACAAAAATGTAAAAGATACACAAGGTACCTGACATTGTGTGACTATAAAGTAATCATGATAGGGTGTGTTGCACTATTATATTACCCACACACTTCATATCCATGAAAATACTTCTTAAATCCAAGAAATATGGAAGTGTGAACCCATCAGGGAAATATATTCATTATATTTTTTGATGACTTTCAATAATACACACTAGACTCTATTTATGAACCTGAGAACTGGAGGACTCTGAACCAATAAAAAAGGGCGGAAGATAATATAAAAGACACTCACACATAAACTAATCATAAATAAGAATTACATAGAGAGTGCAATAAAGACACATGTATGGTCTAAGATAAATTTTATAAAGCCAAAAAAAACACAAGTCAAAAAAAATTACAATAGGAACAAACCTCTCAATAAATTAAAAATGCCACCTTAGGTATTTAAGATGCACAAACTATAAAACTCAGTCCATCATTCAAATATTTAAAGAAAACATAAATATAAAAGGTCATTCATTTGTTTATTTTTGTGCTTAAAGAGATTAAATGAGATCAAAATCCCTCCAAAACACCTATAATTCTAAGTTCTAAAGTGATTTTTAGAGCTAAGAGACAAAATCAATTAAAATTGAAAGCCAACAAATTAGACTACTATATATCCATGGCTTCTTATTATTGTTTGGCGCTACACAAGTGTTTACAAACACTCAATTCATCCAAAATGCCCTAGGGATGAGGTTCAAACATTAAAGTTTTTTTAAGATGGGGTTAACAAAATGATATTGATACCATAATAAGTAATCCCCACATCAAATGATGCTAATTATACCAATGACCTACTGGCCATACATCAAGATGGGCTATACAAAGTTTCCACCAAGGTAGAGGTATTTTTTTCATGAATTTGTTTGTATAATTTGTTTTTCAATACATAATTTTTAGATGACCTTTTATTATAATTAAAAAGTAAAAAGAAAATTATATTATGGTTGGTCTCACCATTAAAGGATACTACTAGATGATGAAATCCACATATTTGTATAATAAATTGGTAGTATCATAGTGGCTCACCAAGCATAATTTGAGAAAAGTGTTGAAAGATTGGGTAGATAATTTAGAGAGATGGGTTAACTAGTGGGATGTGGATAGCATTCCCATTCATAAATTTAGACCATGAGTTCAAATTGGCATGGTCATAATGAACACGGTGTATGGAATCGTTGATATCACCTACATCAATAAGGTTTAGGTGGATCTACTCTCCATGATAATCAATGAAAATTAGGTCCTTGCCTTAGGAGATATAATTTCATTTAATATCAAAAAATAGGTATTAGGGGCAAGGAAAAAAAATAATTTCTACATGATGTCTATCTATTTGCCACGACATGTGTCATAATGATCTTTGACAAGATTCCATGATGGACCCATGTTGCAGAAATAACAATACATTATCATTTTCAAAACTATATGCACATATATTCATGTAGTATATTCAAGAGATTTGTGAATGCTTTTATTAACCACTTTACAAGTAAGTTAATGAAGTTCCCATACCAAGATTATCTGATGAAATCAAAAAGTTAATACTAAACATAGGGGCATATTTGTACTACCCATAATACATTGTTATAACAATAGAGGGAGTGCTGGTGTCTCCTCCTAGATTACCAATTTTTATTGCCAAAAAATTGGCCAAATATGAGATAACTTATCAACTTATAATTAGAGTGGTTTTTATTTGTAAAGATAAAAAAATAGGTTCGATAGCCTCCAATTTCCTATAATATTGCTATTTTTAAAAAAATGTTAACAATGATTCATGCCACCATAACACACAAATCATATTTCATTTTGAATGATCATGAACTGCACCATTAGGATATAATGGGGGCTATGAAGGTACACATTAAGGCATTGAGAGGAAAAGTTTCAATAATATATAATCACAATCATTCATACTCATGATTGGGTCTTTGCAAATGCAAAGGATGATGAAGATGTTATAAGAAAGATGCAAACCACTAGCATTTTATCGACACCTCCCAAAAGTGAGCAACGTAAGGAAGTAAAAGAAAGTCTAGATGCCTTTGAAGTTCGTAATGATTCTCCACGGACAGAACCTCACCTCAGTATAAAATTGCTAATCCACCTACACTCTCCAAGATGAAAATTCTTATGATTGAGGTAACATAGTAATCTATCCCTCTTTATCCACAATTTACTTTTTCCTCAATTACAATATTATACAATCCTCCTATCACTGCTACACAAGTAATGGAGAAAAAAGTGATTAACCATAATCCTTTTCCTTTAATTCCTCCACTTAAGGATTTCACATTAGACACTTGTTATCAAATAACTTAAGTGGAAATGGACACACCTATTTCCCCAAATATATCTTTTTCAACCACCAAAGTCTATACTAGGCAATTAACATTGGGGACTACTACTCAATACCCCCCAATAACCATTCTAACTATGAATAGTTAAGCCCAATCTATTATCCAAGTAGAAGTTTCACCTATGTCAAGTAGGATGGCAAAAATTTCCTCCACAATAGTCACCACTTTTTCATTGAATGGATAGGTCCCTCTAGTGGACCCTTCAAGAACTGCAATTCCTATAGTGGACCTAATTATAATTCTACCTACTTCAAAGGTCACTATCATGACTCGGATTCCAACTATTATTTACAATTGTATATCAAATCCATTATATCCCAAGTTAAAATACAAGGTAGCCATTGTTTCCTTTGACCAAGCCTTATTAGAGGTCGAATATGCTCTTTTTCAAATGACAATAACAATATCTCCTCCCCTAATTCTAAAATTTTATTCTCCAATTGCATCCTCTGCTCCACCTTTTTCCACTCCTTCAATAACACATAATATTATTTTCACCTCCTGCACATCCTTTGTCATGATTGATCCCATAACTACCATCCCTAGACATTATTCTTTTTACACATTCTTGGATACATTTGCCAAAAAACCCACATCCACTACCAATTCTATGTCCCAAGAGGAGGAAAAAATGATATAAAGCATCCAAATAGTTAAGAATAAAATGAAATAAATGATCATATTCAAGTAACCTGAATAAAAATTAGAGTTTGAGAAGCATACTAAGAAACTCAAATGAATTACTTGAAAAAATATTACTAAATGGGTGATTGTGATGTTTTATGAGACTGAATACTAACTCTTTGGTTTGACTAGGAAGAGGAAAGTAAGCAAGGGGAAATGGATGAGTATGCAAAGGATCTTCAGTCCATGGTGTTTGAGACATGGGAGCTTGTGAAGAAGGTTTTATAATGCATGAAATAAAATATGCAAAGATTTTAGACATAAAAAAGGCCACATTACCTATGGGGATAATTGAGAAAGTGTAAAAATAAATTGAATCCCTATTTGAGATTCTAGAAGATAACTACCAACTAAAAGAGAGAAACACACATTGGTAGAAAAAGGTAAGTATTTATCAATATCACATTGAAAATTTTAATGTTGAGTCAGGGAACTTGACCAAGGTCATGAAAAAAAAAATGCTTCTACCCTAACATTCATGACCTTGTATGATATTGGGTTGTGCCAAAATTTTTTAATTGAAATACATGTGGTTCAAAGTGCCAAAAATAGTGCATCAAGCACAATTTTAGACCTATATAAGGAAGATGAAATACATGTGGTTCAAAGTGCCAAAAATAGTGCATCAAGCACAATTTTAGACCTATATAAGGAAGAAGTTATTATCTCATTATTTACTTGAGCTGGAAAATTATAATCTTTTACTGAGTTTATGACTAAGTTCAAGGGTAAGGTTCAGGAATAAATAGGGGAGGAAATACATAATTCATTGATCTTGTAACCTACTCTAAGAAGAAATTAAAATGTGAAATTACAATAAAAATCACATCGAATACTTCATTATCATACCACACAATACAATTGGCCAAAGCAGAGTCATTATTTAGGGTACCTATTATCAACCTATCAAGAATAGATGAGGATTATCAGGCATGCACAAAATATCTCTAAAGTCAACAAAATAACTCTTCCAAAGCTCCATCAAAGATACAATAAAGTGGGAAAAAAGATAATTTTGGTATTTTATGAATTATTTTAAAACATTGTATCATTTTGTATGAACTGTAGCTTTAATTATATTTATAATTTTTTTTAAGTTTTTCATTTTTTAAAAATTGAGATGAAGTGGTTCCCATGCAATTATAAAAACACTTTATATTCACCTCTTATAGAGAGGAATATTTTAGCAATGAAAACCCAAAATTTGGTGGAAATTTCAAATGATTTCTAATGTGTTTTACTCTCTAAATTTTTTGATGTGCATGATATGTTAAAATTGATTAATTGGTAGACAAAAATTTTGCATATAATTTATAAATTATCCAAATTAACCATTAACTAGTTCAACTATTTTCATGGTTAAAACTTATTTTATAATTGTTGATTAATGAGTGAATGTGCCAATAAATTTTTCATGAATTAGAATCTTATAAGTTGATGTTATCATAATTAGGTTTTTCATGTACTTTCCTTAAACTCTTCGTTGTGTTTTTTTATATTTGATTCGCAACAATAAATAGACAAGTATTAGTTTACAACATGGAGCATAATTTATAAATTAATTAATCAATAGAGACATTTTATGTTTCCTTCAAAATACCTTCTTTTTTTCCTTGCCTTCCCTTCATTTGATGTTTATTTTGATCAATAAAATTTTGTACAATAACACCATTATAAATATTCATATTAGAATAGGATGTATTATTGTTAAGTAGAGTTAATAAATAGGTAAGGAGGATATTTGGGAGTAACAACCACTTCACTCAACTGTTATTTCACAATGTGGCTACTTACAAAATTGAATACCTTTAACTCATGCCCTATGTAATATTTTTTAATCCTAAAATGATAGGAATTTTTCTCTTCAAAGCTATTGGGTGGGTTTTAATCACATGAATGAAATTTAATTGGTGCTATAAGGAGGGCCATATCCTGTGACTATTATCTTGGTAGAAAAAATTAAATCTAAAGGTCCCTATAAGGTTAACTAGGTAAAATTCTAAATTTGGCCTACTTTTCATTCAAGCCTTAGAAGTACATAGGAAGCTTATATCCAACAAAGGAATACCTATACTTCCAAATACCCAACTGAATTCATCGATTAGTCCTAATTTTAGACCTTTCACACTAATGTCCATGTGATTGGTTGGAACTGAAATTAATGTCCCAAGAAGTATCTATGAGCTCCTAATGAACCATAAAAATTAGATTCCTTTAATTTCTCCCATTAGATGCAAAATTTTAGAAAAAACATGTTAAATCATTTAAATCATCCCTCAAATACTTTGATGTAGAACATGAAGATCTTGATTGCCAAATTTTGAAATTTTATTTACAAGATATTTCATATGAATGGATACTTATCTTATAGGAGGATTCTATCCATAATTGGGATAATTTTGAGAGAACTTTCTTAGCACAATTAAGAAGAGTAACTAATGATAACATTATGCACCAAAAGTTTGGTAGCATGAGAAAATATCCCCATGATTATATTAGAGATTTAAATGCTAGATTACAAAATATTTACACCAATATTTGTGAACCATATAGACCAAACACTACTTTACCCTTGGATATGTCAAAAAATGTGTTAGACCCTATGAATATTATAGTTATTAGATAAATTGTGCAAATAAATGACTAGGCATAAGAATATTATGAGGACATTAACATTGATAGGAAATTAAAATGACATAGATTGATTGTTCATAACATCAACCCTAATATTTCAATGTTAAATTCAATTCTAAATGTAAATTAAAATACACCCTTGATCAATATTACTTTAGTTACCAATGTGTTTCCTTTGAGACAAACGGATCCAAATTAATAGCTTAGTTTTCTCAATGACCAAAACATAACTAAAAATTAAAAAAAATATTTTATCTCTGCTATTAATAATACAAAAATCTTTGCTCCATATATAACAAAAGGAGAACTAGATGCAATTCAACATGTTACCAATTTTTTATGAGTCTCTAGAGGTAAGCAGGTGGAACAAATACATATTATAGGATTAAAAAATACTCTTACCAGAGGTTTCATAATCTGAATAATCAAATAAACAATCCTAATCTATCACCAAACAATTTGTCACATTTAAATGCATCCTGTCAGGTTGTGAGACCTATTTCAATTGACATAATGGAAACACTTATAGGTTGTGGGTGACCTATGATAAGAGTGAATTGATGGAGAAAGTTAGATCCTTATCAAACCATAGTACACCTAGATTAGGATCAAGTTTCAACTCTAAACATACACTAAAAAATAATATCTAAGCCACACTAAGACTCTATTCATGAAAAGAGAGAGAAAAAAGCTAAAAATTTGAAAGTGATGTGATGTACCAAGATATGAGGATCTCTTCTACTTTCCTAAAATAACACAATAGGACTAATAGATATTGGATTTATCCTTCTTAATCTCAAAATTAGGCTTCTTAGGCATAAGTGTTTCATATAAAGGTGTTGGCCTATGTTATAACTAGAGGGAATAACTAAAAGCTCATGCATAAGACACAATTGGTTAGCTTTCATAATAAATTAATTGCATAACTAGTTGTAACACAACATATGACTTAAAAAATACTTGCCTAATTGTACCATGGTGAAGGGAAATATAGATACACAATTAGTGAGCTTCCATAACTAATTACTTGCATAACCAACTGTAACACAACATATGGCCTGCAAAAGACTTGCCTACTTGCACCAAAGTGAAGGGAAATAGACATACATAATGGAGAACACTCTCTACCACAAGTGTAAATAAAAAAAACACAAGAATTCAAACAAAAATATAAGTTTAGAGAAAGTAAAACTAGTCTTTATACAATTAAACTTATTAAATCCAACATTACAAGTCTCCACAAAAGTGAAGTTTTGTTATACCTAGTAGAGGGATTACACAATAAGGCATTTCCAATCCTTTTTATAATAAATGAGAGTCAAGAGAAGATAAAAAACACTACCAGACTATATAAATGTAGTTTTTACATCATAAATTGGCCTATTAAAGAGATAAAACAAGTGGAAATGTGATCATTTACCTCTCATCAACACACTAAGCCTTCCACCTTGACAATCTGTCATGGAAGATGGGCATAGGAGTGGAGGAGAGGGCTTCATTATTGCCAAATTTGTTCTTTGGAGTGCTTAAATGTGCATGACTTGGTCAATTGGTTGTTCCACTCTTTGAAAACATGACCCTTTTTGTGTTAATGGCCTTAACTGGCCTATATCCATCTCTTGTGCATGCTGAATGTTTGACTTTTAAAGGAATATTCCATGCCATTTAGATCCTTGATGGTTGACTTGACTTGATTGACACTTCATTAAGGGAGCTACATGTTTTTAAGATCAACTTCTAATGCCTAATGCCCTCACCATGCTCCTAATTACCATTGATCCATTCTAGTCATTATCAACAGGCTATATGTGCATGATCAAATTGAAATTCACCTTGAAATCCAAGTGATGGTCTCTAGTATATATAGAGAATTTGGTGTAGAATCTTTGTTTCTCATGAGAACTTATTAAGAGACAAAGAAACTTGATTTTATGCTTGACAGTCCTAATTTGCTCTCTCATTCTCTTTGTAAACTTGTAATTAACTCCTTTACAACCCTAATCTCTTGAATTTGTAGGCCTCATAGGTGGTGTTTAGGCTTTAGCCTCCTTACTCTCCCCATTTCCCTTCATACAGTCCTCCAACATTTTCCAAGACACTTTGAAACCTCTTCAAATTTATTATCTATGCCTAAAGGTGAGGTTTTCAAGCTAAAACCCCCTTACATCATAGCATTATGTCCTAAAGAACAAGAACTTGCAACCTATAACTTAAAGGTTTAAGGAGTCCTAATTTTGTCTTAACCCTTTATGACCTTGTAATCCTTCACTTCAAGTGGTATTCCACTTCCCCAAGATACCTTGAAATTCATTCAACCTTATCTACTATGTTTGCAATCTAAGGCCTTCATAATGAGATTGTGGATTAGCTTAGACCTTCCCAAGATGGCCTACAACCTGGTCATAACCTCTCACATAAGCTCAATGGCTTGTATGTAGGCTAAGGAAACTCAATTCAAATATGCTTCTCATGATAAGTTTTGTAAAACATGTTTGTAAACTCCTTCATAGAGGATTTAAAGATATATGATTAATGTTATAGGCCTCATATTCTTGAGCACATCAAGGGGTTATTCAAGCCTTGTTGCAGGCTTAAACTTAAGATAATTTTTCTTTTAGATCTCACCATTGTTACATAAGCTTGCACGCATGTTGAGATTAGTCAAGTCACTTTGAAGACACCTTACCAATATTGAAACCTTATTTCAAACCTAAAACACCATCAAACTCTTCTAACATCCTCTGCATGCATATGTTTAATATTACTCATGCTTGAGGGAAATGGACTTGATTGTGAACTTATGTGTAAGTCTCTTAAAAGCCTAACACTTGAAACTCTACTGTTATATCACTTGAATGACTTCTGAGATAATTTTGTAGGCTTGCTAATCCTCTTAGAGACTTCAAGTAACCCTCTACTACATTTCAATCCTAGTGAGCTTTTGATCATGCTTTAGGATAATTAAATTGGTATTGTAGGCTTGTGATAGATTATGAGATCATGCAACCCTATAGACCTACCTCACAAGCATAGAACTTCTAGGATACCTTATATCTTTATCCTATGACCTAAGATTATTCTCAAACCCACAAATGAAGACCTTATAATCCCAAGAACCTCTTGTAATGCTTAAATATGGGATCATGCTTAAAAATTTGCTTTCTCACTCTTTATGATCCTATAATCTTATGAAAAACTTGAAGGTGCTAAAAATTTGATGTTTCCTCATCTTATGGGACTATAACATGCTTGAGATTTTTGAAACTTTACAAGTTTCATCAAAATACTTGGTTACAAACCTATTTATGGTGCTTGAGAGCATAGATATCCCTACCTTTCCCTTTGTCATAGTCATATAACCCTACAGATCCCTATGGAGACCTTAGAAATAGTTTCAGACCTTGGTGGGGTCTTAAGAATCTATAAATCATTGTTTGATCTTGAAAACACACTTTAGTTATCATGAAAACTTGAAATATATACTAAACCCTACCAAAACACTATTAATGCTTGTTATAGGCCTGTGTGGCCTTACTGAACTATTTAAGTCATCATTTCATGATATATAACCCTGACAAGCCTCCAAAAACCTTGAGAAATCATTTGAAACTCATATAACTCCTGCATCATTCACAAAACTTTCAAGAGCTATGTTGTAGATACAATCATGATTAAAATCCCTATAATGTTGATAAACCATGAAAACCTTGCTCAAAAATGTCAGGATCTTGCTCCTCAGAAAGAGCACAATATGATTACCAAACTTAAGCAATTAAACATGTGGAAATATACCAGAAATACAAGTAACTAGAATTCACCAATAACACAGAATATGAGAGACAATATACACCCTTATATATTAATACTTGTACAGAAAAGAATACAATAAAGAGCCACCACACTCTTCCACCTTACAGAGGCTTCCCACACCCCAAGTGTACAGTAATTCTTCTTCAAAAACACTCTCCTACCAAAAAAATGGTCCCAACACACAACTCACACACAGAATTGGTGTTCACCTCTCCAACCAGTCAATAATAACCCTGCTAGTACACCAAGCACTCTATAGTACTTCAAGTTGATCTCCCATGAACCTACAACCTACAATTCAATATACCATACTCACCACGGAAGGATCTTCCTTGCCTTCCTTTCTAGCTCATAATGGAACTAGGAGGAACACACACTTTGTTCTCTTCACTAGCACTCTTTACAATACATGCCAATGGGTCTATAAATAGATCCTAGACTTAAACAATAACTTAGACTTCTATTTTACTAATAATAGACACGCAACTCAAGACTCAAAATAGCCTTTACATGCAAACACTCCATTCACTAAACTAACTATTCGTGTAACGAATAGTTCTAGAACACACAATCGACCGACGCCAGTCCCTGCTTGCCTGGTTCTGCCGACATCGGCTGACTTCCTGCCGACGCCGGTTGCCTTCTACACTGATCATGACCAATGTCGGTCATGCTACCGACGTCGGTGCTTCTGGGTCTTCAACAACCTCCTTTTCTTTGTCTGCAATAAGTTGAAGCTTTTAGCTCCACAACCTAACAAAAAACATTCTGGGCATGACATAATCTTTGAGGGTAGAAATCATAGCTTAATGCCCACAATCTTCCTATTAAGGTCTTGAAGTCTTAAAACCTCTCCACCTCCTTTTCTATGATCTACATGTTTCTTGAAATCTTTAGGAGTCATGCTTTCACCACTATTCATCAAGGTTATCCATGGAACATGAGAGGACCAAGGGATATCATTATTTTATTTTTATCACCATGAAAATTATTTTGATAGGACTGCAAGCCTATTGATATTTATCCTTGAGTTTCAGAGAGATTAATCTCTCTTTAGTCCTTTAGAAACCTTCCTGGAAAGCATAATTTTACATATAATCCTAAAATATTATTGTCACTGTTGGGTGAATATTTTGTTACCAACATAATGGTAGCAAAATGGTTATTTCAGCCACAGTGTGATGAGATAAAATCTCTCCTCAATGAAAGGGGAGGCTCCCTTTTATTATTAACTAACATAACACTTAATTATTTACACTTATTTACAATGATTTTATCATAATGGGTTCATATCATCCAATTCTCTTTTTTAAGAATTGATGTTCAATCACAAGCTTCCTTCTGTTCTTTGTGATATACTTTGAAAATCTAAGATCACTTGATGAACCAAATATAAACGATATTCAAATTTGTTAGCCAAAAGATTAACAAGAATACTACCAATAGAGTAAACTTAAAAGATAGGATAAAGTGTAGCCCAAAGTCTTCACTTTATTTCCAACAAAGATTAAAATTATCAAAGAAGAATAACTGGCAACTCAAAGTCTCCTCAGTAATTCACCTTCAATGATGACCACAAACCCATAAACTAAAAAGTAGCTCAAAGACTCCAAAATTAGCTTCCTGGCACCTTCCATTTTATAGAAATTCACACAAAAATTCACTCAAAGTAGAATAAAATGCAATGGAAATGATAAATGAACATTCCCAATACACCATAAGTATATTTCAACACAGAGTTTGAAAGATCACTTGATTTTCTTATATTGAATGATTTTTTAATTTACAATATGAACACAAAGTTTCAAAATTGTTTCTCAATTCAAAAAAATTTCCCCTCTATATAAATTGGTGATATTTTTTACAAAGATCATCCTCATATTTATAGAGAGGAGCTATGAATAAAAATAAGAAAAACATAAATACATTGACTTATTCATTGATAGAGTCCAATTTGACTTAGGACTGTACATTTTTCCTACGTGAAAAATACACCAAACAAAATTACACATGAAAAGTTAAAAAAATAAACTAAGTGTCCTTAGACATAGGAATTTATTCCTTTTTATTCTTCTCTAAAAATCCCTCATATCTCTTCAATATAGCTTGGACTTCATCATTGTCTGGGCCGGATGTACTCTTAGAGATGACAAATACCCTTGTGATAGAATCTTCCAAGTTAACTGGTAAATCCTTGATTTTGTCCATGAATCTTTGTAATTTATCCAAAATGACTTGAAATTGAATTAATTTGTTGATGGAGTCTAGTGCGAAAGTACCTGTTTCAGTCTTTGTTTGGAGCAAAGATGTAAATTCTTGAATAACAGTCTCCACAGGGAGAATTTCTTGAGAGTTATTTCTAACTTAGTAGGGAAGCTCTCTAATTTTCTCTATAAGATCTAACATCTTATTATCAAACATATCTTTAGCTTCTTTGAGATCTTTAACTAGATTCTTGAGAACTTCTCTTTTGTTCTTCATAGCTTCTCCGTATTCAATGAACATTTTCCTGTTTGGAATGACTTTTTGCTCAACCCAAAGCTCTAGTTTGAATTTGTGTAGTTGAGTCCATGTATCAATATACTTTTCAGTCAATTCTAAATTTTTGAGTGAGTACCTTAATGGTTTTCTAAATTTTCATTTTTACTTTACTCAATCAACAACATAATGCAACTATTGAGTACCCTGTGTTGTTAATCTCACAATCCAGGCATTTACCACCTAACCTTGAGATCTAATTTTCTCTGCCTATTGAATTATCTTTTCAATGTTTTTGTGAACAACATGATCAATAGATTCTGAAGGTTGGGTGATTTTTAGTAAAATAGAGGTAAGCTATTCTACTTGTATTTTGAGTTGATCTTTGATATCATACCTTTCAATCAAAGAGGCCATTACTGCTTGCAAATCTTCCTTTACACTTTCATTAGTTTATTTCCCAAGATATATTTATCCCACTGCATATTTGATTGCTTGAATATCTTCAATTTTTCTATCTTTGGGAGGGACTGCAACTTTAGCATACTTATACCCAAATTCAAAAATTACCCTTGACATAGTTTTAGCCTTCTTTATCATTTTAGGCTTTACTGCGACAAGTTGACCAAGATGAAAATCATCAGGTGAAATAGACTATTTTTTCTTCTTAGGTGTTTGAGAAATTAGCCATGGAAGAAGAGGAGATGAGTCTTCTTGAGTAGAAGAAACCAAAGATTGTGATGTTTAAGGAGGAATAATGGTTTGTGAAGTGGAATGGAAATTGGAATAACAAAGGTATCTGATAGAAGGGTTGACACCAATGGGATAGTGGTTATTATTGGTGGGGTTTGGGTTGGCATGAATGTTAATTTTAGGTTTGATGATATTTTGGACACTGGGGTGATAGGAGCTTGAGTTGTCATTTTGGTAGATGTGGACATGAATTTGTCTATATCTTGTTGAGTGAAGTACATATTGGTCAGGGATCCCAAATTTTTTGTATGACTAGGAAAATTAGACAAAGAATCAAAAAATTGATCCAAAGTGCCTTGGGAGGGGACTTTAAAGAGTGTGGCACTAGGAGGAGAAGGTAGAGCTGAAAGAATAGCTTGAGAGGGAACATAAACAATTGGTACAAATGTACTAATGGAAGGAACTATAGAGAATATCACCTGAGAAACTGTTGTTTGAGGGGTTTTGATCATAAGAAATTATGATTATGTGGATTTAGGTTGTAGAGAATACTGAACTAGAGGTTACAAAATTATTGATTGAGGTGGTGCCTCACTCACATTTGGTTTCTCTTGTGTCTCTATTTGAACACTCTTCTCAACACTAGCTTCTTTGTCTTTCTTCTTTCCTTTACTTTTGAATATAAATCTTGGTTTCTGAGTGGATGTGGAGGTATATTCTTTATTCTTCATCCTTAATTCCCCACATTTCCTTGCAGTGTCTTCATCATATTCTTCTTCTAACCCTATCTTGAAATATTTTAATTTAATACCTTTAGATTCCAACCAGGCATTAGTTCTTGCAAGGGTGGGTTGAAATCTTTCTTTGATATATGTGCTTTCTTTTATAGACCATTGGATTGAAGGAATAGGAGTATAATCAACTTGATTTCCTTCATATGGAGGATATAATATATTTTCATCATTAGAAAGATCAACTAGAATGTTAGCTAATTGTAGATCTTCAATTTGATCAATAGTGAGACGACTGTAATCAAGTCTCCTTACATCTTCTTCAATTTTACATTCTGCCCAAATATCCTCAACCTTGTGCTCATGGACATAATTACCTTTCATCTTTTCCTTCATCATTTTATAATCAAAATATTTTCTACTCTTGTACCTTTTAAGGGTGATCCATTGCATTTTAGTTTCCATTGTCTTAGCTTTAGGAGTAGTTGAAATGTTATACTGGCCAATGCTTGTTGGAAAATTGAATCCTCTTTTATGTACATCTAATTGCTTCTTGTGTATGGTCATCATTTGTATGCACATCTCCATTTAAATCAATTTATCACCTGGGTAACTAGGTAGCATGTAAGGTTGTTCATTAAATCCTCCTACCCTGATGTAGGTGAAAGTTGGGAACTGAAGGAAAATGCAACCAATATTGTTCACTATTGCCCACACCTGATCTGAAACCCCTTTCTTCTCTAATTCTTGTTCAAAAATACAAATTAATTGGTAGAGGAAAGCATCATTAACTCTTATAAAATGTTTAATGCCTTCTTTGAGGGTTAACTATGGATAATACTAAAAAATAGGAACTTTATTCCTTTTGCCAATGATATTCAGTCCTAGAAAAGTCCTGATGTAGGTTGTGGCATATACCAGATAAGAAGTTATATAAAACTTGAGAGAAGAATTTACTTCAAAAATTTGGTGGCATATGGCATCACTAATCTGACATCCCCAATAAATTCTCTGCTTATTTTTCTTAATGATAAAAATGTAGTGATACATCCATTCTTGAAAGATATTTGATGCAAGAAGACCTTTGACCCCACTTAGGAGAGTGATTAAATCTCCTATTTCCTTCATAAATTCACTTTGGTATAAACTTTTTAGCCATCTTACAATTGAATGCCTTGGTGTCTTCAACCAATTTGAATTAATGTGCCTCTTGCATTTCCTAGGATTCCTATCATAATATTCTTGGGTTGTTACCACACATATATATGAGAATTCTCAATGTTTGAAAGATGAAAAACTTTATCAAAGTATTCAGCATCCAGTCGAATTATCACTTTTCCACTGGCATCCTTGACTGACCTGATTTCTTTATCAAAATGAAAAACTATTAAGATGAACTCCAAATCTTGAGCTAACATAGGAAATGCAGCTGCTAGGTGTATCTCACTATTAAGAATAGGCTGCATATGTGAAGCAATAAGATTTTTGCCTAACCTTTGTAAGAATTTGGCCATGTCAACATGACCAATCTCTGTATCTCCAATTTGATCTACATTAGAATCTATTACAAATGTTGGGAATACACCTTGAAATTTATACTTCATTAATCTTTTAGTTGGAGAATCTTCTGTCATTGATTAATTATCTACAAAAGAGACTTTTAATTCTATAGAGTTAGTATTTTCCATCATTTTTGAGAAAGGTGTAGGAGTAGGAAAAAACTACGTAATTCTGGAAACTTTAGTGTAATTTGAAGAATTTTCCACAAACTACATCGGATGTGGTTTTGGTGTAGTTTGAAATTTTTTATCCGAACTGCACCAAAAAGAGTAAAATGTGCACTTTAGAGAATTTTCTCTAGAGTGCATCGAACTACATGCACTTTAGAGAAAATTCTTTGAAGTGCACTGAAAAGGTGTGCAATGTGTACTTCAAAGAATTTTCTCTAGAGTACACTAAGTGGTGTGCATTTCAGAGAAAATTCTTTGAAGTGCACTGGATGGTGAAATGTGCAATCCAAATAATGTTTTTTGGAGTGCACCAAAAAGGTGATGGGAAAAACACTCCTTGGTGCATCTTGGAGAATTATCTCTGAAATGCACCAAGAGAGTTAGGGTTTTGGAAATTTGAGGAAAGGCCTGGGATAACAATAAAAAACCCTAATAAGAGAAAGAAAGAAATAAACCGGCAAAAATAATAAGTAAAATAGAGACTTACCTAAGACATGGTGAAAACAACAACAAGATGAAAAATCCTAGGGCTTGAAATTGATTAAATCAAAAAATTTAAGGGGGATGAAGTAAAGTGCAATTGAGCTCAAGAATGGTGACTAAAGGTGCACTCATGCTAAAAAATGGTGAAGACAAATGGTAAAAATTAAATTACATGGGTTAAATATATATAAAAATAAGTAATTAATGTGACATTAATTATTAACATGATGGTGAGCCCAGGTGCAAAGTCAGAGAATTTCTCTGACTTTGCACATGCAATAATGGAGAATTTCTTTGACTCTGCACCTTGAGGTGTAGTCCAAAGAAAATTCTTTGGTTTGCACCAATTTAGACTTGCTGTAGTTCAGAGAAAATTCTCTAAACTGCACAGGATGAAAAACTTCCTTCAAAAACTAACTTTTTTGAGGAAAAACAAGTGCAAGGAGGCAGTGATTAGCTTCATTTTGTGAGCTTAGAGCTCATGGGCTATGAGATTGACAAGTTCCATAGGGTTTATCCCATGAATTAAGCCTACTAAAATTCAAGGATAACAACTGGCTATGACTAGGGAATTTCCTTAAAGTATTCTTTGAAACACTTGAAGGAAATAGAATCCCAAAACTCTAAGTGCCTTTCTCCATTGGGCCATGGAGTCAAGTGATAGACTAGACTAAAACAAAAGTAAAGAAGAATATACATATATTTATAAAATGTATAAACTTATTTGTAACTTCACTGAGTGAAAAGCTTCATATGTTGCCCATTGTAGGGCAACGATAATGGTGTTCCATCCAGGTATGCCAAGAAGAAACTATGTTCCCCACTGAGTTGATGAATGAGAAAAGGACCCCTCCATAGAGAATCAAATTTTCCATGCACTCCTTTTGGCTCTCTTATTTTGTCCCACAAAAGGACTAGATCCCCAACTTGAAATTCTTGTGATTTAGCTTTCTTGTCAAAAAGTTATTTGACATGACTTTGATGTTCTGCAATATGGTCTACTACCTTTATATGCTGCTCCTCTATCTTAACAAGGTACATAATACACTTGTCTAAATAACTTTCAAATGTTTCATCTTCAATTGCCCTAGCTAATTTGAGAGTAGGCAACTCTAATGTCATGGGTATTTTTGCATTCAATCCATATAAAAGTTGAAAAGGAGACATACCAATTGCTCATTTATGGGTGATACAATCAGCCCAAAATGCATCATACAATGATTTATGCCACATTCTCTAATTATCTTCTACCAAATTTTTGATGATAGTTACCAAATTCTTATTATGCGACTCAGCTTGACCATTTCCTTGAGGGAAGTAGTTCAAAGTATGAGACAAAATGATCCCATATTCAAATCAAAATAGAGTCATATCTTGGGATGTGAAATAGGGAGCATTATCAATTACAACTTTATTCGGCACACCAAACCTTGTGATGATATTATCTTTGAGAAAATTGCAAATAACCTCTAAAATTGCATGTTTGGTTGGAATTGCCTCCACCCATTTGGTGAAGTAATCAGTAGCTGTGAGAACATAATTATGACCTACACTTGACAATGGGTTCACTACACCAATGAAATCAATACCCACCAGCTTGAGAGGCAAGGCTACTAACTTAGGTTTCCCCATAAATTGTTGGCACTTCTCTCATTTACGCACCCAAGCATATGCATCCTAAAAATGTGTTGGCCAATAATATCTATCTCGTAAGATCTTTTGAGCTATGACCGGTGTTTAAAAATGTCCTCCACAAGCCAAATCATGGAAAGATTCCAAAAACTTACCTTATTGTGCCTTATCTACACATCATATAAAAATTCCATCAATGTTCTGCTTGTATAAACCATTGTCCCAAAGGACAAAAATTTTAGCCTTGAGCTTGATTGTCCTCTTCTCTTTGTGAGAAAAATGTTCTGGACATTCTCCATAAATGAGAAAATGAGCAATGTCAGAAAACCATTCATTTATTGTACTTACGAGCAAGACTATAGGAAGATCTTCCTTTATGTCTTCTTCATTGTTAGGTGCTTCTTCTGAATTGGTCTCTGCCATGAGTTGACACAAACCTTTTCCATGTACAAGTTTTGTAGGCTTGATCTCCATATCACATTCTTGGATTTTAGCAATCCAATTACCTCTTTTCCCTCCAAAATCTTGTTGAGTCAAAATATATTTAGCAATAGAATCTGGTATTGTTGTAATGGTGTGAGAATTGAGGATGTAATATTTGAAATACTTAAGTACTTTCACTATAACATACACATGTTTTTCTATGGATGAATATTTGAGCTCGTTAGCCTTCAAAGGGCAACTTGTGAATGCTCTAGGAGATTTAATCACCTCTTCATTTGTTTGTATCAATATGGAAGATAAGGTATGCTCAAAAGCATAACTATACATAATTAAGTTCTTGGTATAATTAGGGCAAACTAGGACAGGAGCAAGTGCAATAGCTTCCTTAATTTCATGAAAAACATTTCTTCCTTTCGCATTCTAATGAAAAATGGATTTTCCTTTCATCATATTGACAATGTGGCATGTGTTGACGCAGTGGATTGCACCCTTGGTAGGAGGCTGAGCTCCTGCCTTCCACGCGCAACAATGGAAACTCCCCTCTTGCCTATGGGCCTGGCAAAACTTGGGGGAGAGTCTCTAGTTAAGGGCTAGCTCCCTTTGATGTATCTTTGAGGTCCTAGATTTCCTACTGCTAACAATGGGGGGGGGAGAAAAGGGAGAAAGATGCTAAAAAATAGAACCTAAACCTAAAAGGGTGATACACCAAAAAGTTGATCTACTTAGCTTGAGCATACACTTTTCACCAAGAACAAGCTGATATACACTCCATTCGATATGAGGGACTCTTATACATGAGTGAGATAGGGGTCCTCTAGAGATACATGGAGGAAGAACTACGAGAGGTGTTCTAAGACACACTATGGTAGCCTATTCACATGCACCTATATTCCTACTGTAGACACTTCTGACAGACCTGCAGAAGAAGAAACTTCACAATGCACTAGACATGCTGGAATCGTTATGTGAAAGCATAAAATAAAATGACTTAACACAAAAAGAAAACATAAACATATATGAAAGTGCAAGCTCAAATAGAGGTAAAAAATGCTATGTCTTGATTCAAGGTAAAATCCGACAGAGCTCTGCCTTACAAGCCAAGAGATTTTTGGGCAGAGCTTTGCCTTATAGGCTAAGAGATTTTCTTCTCAAAATGAGAAGTTTACAATATATATAGAGAGAAGAAGTAAAGGAACCCCTTTTGGAAAAGACTTTGGCACCTTTTTACAAGTTGGCCCATGTGCATTGAGAGCATCAGGAAGAGGAAGTCATTGTTGCTGATATCATCTTTCTAGAAGAGGCATGCTAAAACTATGTTGTGTAATTGCCAGTCTTGAATTTGGCATTCAAACATTAATGTGAAAGCATGGGCCATGCCTCTTTTTATACAAACAAGACTACTCCTTCAAGATAATCATGTGGTTTTTCTGCTCATAAATGCAAAGTGGAGAAAATAGGCCGCGCCGTTCACTATTTACGCTCCTTGATGACCACTTGGCAGACACTGTGTCAACCACTGGAGTAACTCCTTGAGTCGACACCTTCCTTTGCCACTTGGACTATTTTGTCCATTTTTGCACTTTGTCTCTTCTTGACTTTGTCTTTTTTGGTCCCTTCGGTCCTCAGGGGCTATCTTCCCAACCTTGTTGGCTCCTTGGGCTCTTCTTTTGGTGGGTCACTGAGTTCATTCGCGGCCCATCCTTAAGCTTTTCAAAATCAATGGCTATGTCACCACCTTAAATTTGACATTTGTGCACCCGTCACTGGGTGTTTGAACTTCCAACGGCTAGTTCACCATGCTTGATTTTGACGTCTTTGGGCCTGTCACCCTCCTTCGCAATTCCTTTAGCTTTTTTCCTTTGCTTCGGCTTTTTTGCTTCCCTTCCTTCAGAATTCTTCTTCAGGTTTTTCTCGTGGCTCTTTCTCTAAATTTCTTCAGACTTTTTGTCTGAAGGAATTCCTTCGGACAAAAGTCTGAAAGAAATCATGCCTTTGCCTTAGTCCTTTTATTTCACGGGATTTTCTTTCGAAGGATTTCTTTGAATAAAATATCTGAAGGAATTCCTTCGTACATTTTGTCCAAATAAATTCTTGTCCTTTGCCTTAAAAAAATTTCCAAAGAAAACTTAGCCTTTCAGCCTTGTTCACTTTTTGATCTTTTTTCAAGTGTTCCCTGCCCTCCGCAAGGGTACTTGGGTCTAGAAATGCCCACCGCAAGGGCACTTTTCCTTCGAGAGACTCTCTTGAACCTTCTGATTGAATCGATCCTTTGAACCAACCCGTTGAACCGAATGTTAAACCAACACTTTAAACCAAGCTGACTGAACCAAGTTGTTGAACCGAGTCATTGAGCTGACTAAGTGAACCAAGTGATTCAACCATCTGATTGAACCAACGCATTGAACCAACTCATTAAACCAACACTTTGAACCAAGCCAACTGAACCAAGTCATTGAACCAACTGTTGAACCAATTGAACTGAACTAAGCGGATTGAACCAACAATGGTTCAATGGTTCAATAGTTCAATGGTCTAAATAAGCTTTGTAGAAGCCCTTTCATTCTTTTAACTGGTTCATCTTCTACCGAAAGACTTGTGCAACCAAAAATTGAACTGGCTCAAAACATCAAGGGAATAAGGGGATCGATTTTGGCCTGTTGGATCAAAAATAGTCAACATCATGTCTTCTCAACAAAATCAGGAGCATCTTTTCCTGGCTTGAACATTCCCAATACACCACAAGTATATTTCAACATAAAGTTTGAAAGATCACTTAATTTTCTTATATTGAATGAATTTTTGATTTACAATATGATCACAAAGTTTCAAAATTATTTCTCAATTCAATAACATTTCCCCTTTATAGTAATTGGTGATCCTTTTTACAAAGAGAATCCATCTATTTATAGAGAGGATCTATGAACAAAAATAGGAAAAACATAAATACATTGACTTATTCATTGACAGAGTCCAATTTGACTTAGGACTGTGCACTTTTCCTACGTGCAAAATGCACCAAAAAAAATTACACATGAAAAGTTAGAAAAATAAACTAAGTGTCCCTAGACACAAGAATTTCTTTCTTTTTATTCTTCTCTAAAAACTTTTCATATCTCTTCAATATAGCTTGGACTTCATCATTGTCTGAGCAGGATGTACTCTTGGAGATGACAAGTACCCTTGTGATAGAATCTTCTAAGTTAACCAACAAATCCTTGTTTTTATCCATGATTCTTTATAATTTATCCAACATGACTTGAAATTCAATTAATTTGTTGATAGAGTCCAGCATGAAAGTACCTATTTCAGTCATTGTTTGGAGCAAAGATGTAAATTCTTAAATAATAGTCTCCACAAGGAGAATTTCCTGAGAGTTATTTCTAACTTAGTAGGGAAGCTCTCCAATTTTCTTTGTAAGATCTAACATCTTATTATCACACATATCTTTAGCTTCTTCAATATATTTAACCTATTTCTTGAGAACTTCTCTTTTGTTGTTCATAGCTTCCCTGTATTCAATGAACATTTTCCTATTTGGAATGACCTTTTGCTCAATCAAAAGCTCCAATTTGAATTTGTGTAGTTGAGTCCATGTATCAATATAATTTTTAGTCAATTCCAAATTTTGAGTGAGTACCTTAATGGTTTGCTAAATTTCCATTTTTACTTTGCTCAGGTTCTTAAAAAATTCAACAACAGAATGCAACTATTGAGTACCCTGTGTTGTTAATCTCACAATCCAGGCATTGACCACTTGACCCTAAGATCCAATTTTCTCTGCTTGATGAATTGCCTTTTCAATGTTTTTGTGAACATTAGGATCAATAGATTTAGAAGGTTGGGTGATTTTTAGTAAAATAGAGGTCAGGTGTTCTACTTGTACTTTGAGTTGATCTTTGATCTTCTTATCTTTATCATATCTTTCGATCAAAGAGGCCATTATTGCTTGTAAATCTTCCTTTTCACTTTCATGAGTTTGTTTTCCAAGATCTATTCATCCCATTGCATATTCAACTACTTGAATATATTTAATGTTTCTATCTTCAGGAGGGACTGTAGCTTTAACATACTTATACCTAGATTCAAAAATTACCCTTGACATAGTTTTAGCCTTATTTATCATTTTGGGCTTTAATGGGACAAGTTGACCAAGATGAAAATCATCAGATGAAACAACCTATTTTTTCCTCTTAGGTGTTTGAGAAATTAGCCATGGAGGAAGAGGAGATGAGTCTTCTTGAGTAGAAGAAACCAAGGATTGTGATGTTTGAGGAGGAATAGGGGTTTGTAAAGTAAGTGGAATAACAAAGGTATCTGCTAGTGGAGTTGACACCAATGGGATAGTGGTTATTATTAGTGGGGTTTGGGTTGGCGTGAATGTTACTTTTAGGTTTGATGATATTTTGGACATTGGGGTGATAGGAGCTTGAGTTGTCATTTTGGTAGAAGATGTGGACATGAATTTGTCTATATCTTATTGAGTGAAGTACATATTGGTCAGGGATCCCAATAATTTTTTAGGAATAGGCAAATTGAACAAAGAATCAAAAACTTGATCTAGAGTGCCTTGGGAGGGGACTTGAAAGAGTGGGGCAGTAGGAGGAGAAGGTGGAGTTGAAAGAGTAGCTTGAGAGGGAATAAAAACAATTAGTACAGATGTACTAATGGAAGGAATTGTAGAGAATGTCACCTAAGAAACTATTGATTGAAGGGTTTTGACCACAGGAACTTCTAATTGTGTAGATTTCAGGCTGTAGAGACTGCTAAACTAGAGGTTGGAAAATTGTTGATTGAGGTGGTGCCTCACTTACATCTGGTTTCTCGTGTGTCTCTATTTGAACACTCTTTCAACACTAGCTTCTTTGTCTTTCTTCTTTCCTTTACTCATGAATACAAATCTTGGTTTCTAAGTGGATGTGGAGGCCTCTTCTTTATTCTTCATCCTCAATTCCTCATGTTTCCTTGTAGTGTATTCATCATATTCTTCTTCTAACCATGTCTTGATATATTTTAATTTGATACCTTTAGATTCCAACCAGGCATTAGTTCTTGTAAGGATGGGTTGAAATCTTTCACTAATAGATGTGTATTCTTTTATAGACCATTGGATTGAAGGAATAGGAGTAGAAGAAACTTGATTTCCTTCATATGAAGGATCCAATATATTTTCATCATCAAAGAGATCAGCTAGAATGTTAGCTAATTGTAGATCTTCAATTTGATCAGTAGTGAGATGACTATAATCAAGTCTCCTTACATCTTCTTTAGTTTTGAATTCTACCCAGATATCCTCAACCTTGTGCTCATGGACATAATTACCTTTCAGCTTTTCCTTCATCATTCTATAATCAAAATATTTTCTACTCTTGTACCTTTTAAGGGTGATCCATTCCATTTTAGTTTCCATTGTCTTAGCCTTGGGAGTAGTTGAAATGGTGTACCGGCCAATGCTTATTGGAAACTTGAATCCTCTTTTATGTGCATCTGATTACTTCTTATGTATGGTCATCATTTATCTACACATCTCCATTAAAATCAAAGTATCACCCGGGTACCTAGGTAGCATGTAAGGTTGTTCATTAAATCCTACTACCCTAATGTAGGTGAAAGTTGGGAACTAAAGGAAAATGCAACCAATCTTGTTCACTATTACCCATGCCTGATCTAAAACCCTTTTCTTCTCTAATTCTTGTTCAAAAATACAAATGAATTGGTAGAATAAAGTATCATTAACTCTTTTGAAATGTTTAATCCCTTATGTGAGGGTTAACTGTGGATAATACTCAAAAACAAAAACTTTCTTCCTTTCACCAACACTGGTCAATCCTAGAAAAGTCCTCATGCAAGCTACGACATATACTAGATAAGAACTCATATAAAACTTGAGAGAAGAATTTACTTCAGAAAGTTGGTGGCATATGGCATCAATAATCCGACTTCCCCAATAAATTATATACTTATTTTTCTTAATGATAAAAATGTAGTGATACATCCAATCTTGAAAGATATTTGATGCGAGAAGACCTTTGACCCTACTTAGGAGAGTGCTTAAATCTCCTATTTCCTCCATAAATTCACTTCGATATAAATTTTTTGGTCATCTTGCAATTGAATGTGTTGGTGTCTTCAACCAATTTGCATTAATGTGCCTCTTACATTTCTCAGGATTCCTATCATAATATTCTTGGGCTATTTCCACACATGTCTTAGAATTCCTTAATGTATGAAAGATGAAAATTTTTATCAAAGTATTTGGCATCCAGTCGAATTACCATTTTTCCACTGGCATCCTTGACTAACCTAGTTTCTTTATCAAAGTGAGCAAAAACTATTAAAATGAACTCTGGATCTTGAGTTGACATAGGAAATGTAGTTGTTAGGTGTATCTCACTGTTAAAAATAAGTTGTATATGTGGACCAATAGGATCTTTGACTAAAATATATAAGAACTTGACCATGTCAACATGACCAATCTCTGTATCTCTAATTTGATCTACATTATAATCTATTGTAGATGTTGGGAATACACCTTGAAATCTATACATCATTTTTCTTTTAGTTGGAGAATCTTTTATCATTGATCAAGTATCTATACAAGAGAATTTTTAATTCTCTAGAGTTAGTATTTTTCATCATTTTTGGGAAAGGTGTAGGAGTAGGAAAAAAATGCACAATTTTGGAAACTTTGGTGTAATTTGGAAAATTTTCCATGAATTGCATTGGATGTGGTTTTGGTGTAGTTCAAAAAAAATTCTCTGAATTGCACCAAAAAGGGTAAAATATGCACTTTATATAATTTTCTCTAAAGTTCACTAGACTATGTGCACTTCAAATAAAATTATCCGAAGTGCACCGGAAATGTGTGCAATGTGCACTTTGGAGAATTTTCTTCGGAGTGCACCAAGTGGCATGCATTTCAAAAAAAATTCTCTGAAGTGCACCGGATGGTGAAATGTGCACTCTAGAGAATTTTCTTTGCAGTGCACCAAAAAGGTGATGGGAAAAACACTCCTTGTTGCATCTCGAAGAATTATCTCTAAAATACACCAAGAGAGTTACGGTTTTGGAAATTCGGTGAAATGCCTGGGACAATAATAAAAAACACTAGGAAGAGAAAGAAATAAATAAACCAAAAAAAATAACAAGTAAAACAAATACTTACCTAAGACATGGTGAAAACAACAAGATGAAAAATCCTAGGGCACAAAACTGATCAAATCAACAAATTTTGAGGATGATGAAGTAAAGTGCAATTGAGCTCAAGAACGGTGACTGAGGGTGCACTCGTGCTCAAAAATGGTAAAGAAAAATAGTAAAAATAAAATTACATAGGTTAAGTATATATAAAAACAAGTAATTAATGTGACATTAATTACTAACATGATGGTGGACTTGGGTGCAAAGTCATAGAATTTCTCTGACTCTACACGTGCAATGACAGAGAATTTCTCTGACTCTACACCTTGAGGTGTAGTTCAGAGAAAATTCTCTGGTTTGTACTAATTTAGACTTGGTGTAGTTCAGAGAAAATTCTTAAAACTACACAAGATGATAAACTTCCTTCAAAAACTAACTTTTTTGAGGAAAAACAAGTGTAAGGAGGTAATGATTAACCTCATTCTGCAAGCTTAGAGCTCATGGGCTATGGGACAGACAAGTTTCGTAGGGGTTATCACATGAATTGAGTTTGCTAAAATTCAGGGATAATAGTCACCACCATCCTTCATGAAACATTTTGGGTAGAGTATTCAAAGGTAAGAAGAGTATTTTGGGCTTGTTTATGCCCCCCTCCTAAGAGAGAAACACTTGAAAATATCTTGAAGAATCCCTTTCTTGTCTATAGACCTATGTAGGCATTTTCAAACTTGAAACTCCATTAAAACCTTGGATTTGAATCTTATGGTCTACAACCATTTTTATATGATCTTTTATGCAAGGGGATAGTTCCTTGGCTTACTTGTGTCCCCTTCATCAAGAGAGAGACATCTTAAAATACATTAAAAACTTTATTATTTTTTACAGATTTGTATAGGTCTTCTTCGAAACTAAACCTCATGGAAACCTCGAGGATGGTTCCTATGGGCCTTTAATTTTTTTAAAATGTTCTATGAGAATAT
The DNA here is from genome assembly GCA_037957365.1 of Torreya grandis. NCBI lineage: Eukaryota > Viridiplantae > Streptophyta > Pinopsida > Cupressales > Taxaceae > Torreya > Torreya grandis. Next base: position 3,405,673 of record JARHVA010000920.1, read on the forward strand.
TTTCATCACTATAAACCTTCCCACCACCATGCATTTCACTTGGGCAGGTTCTAAAGCACCAAAAAGTAGATTCACATACTCTAAGGTTTAATAGGGTTTAGGGGCCATCTAAAACATCATTGATGGATCCACATGCTTTGAATATTATTAGCCTAGTTTTATGGCTTAGGATGGTGCATAATAAACCTCTTAACATCCTATATCACCCATTCTTTGTCATGCATCAAGAAGGATGCACACATATCCCTAACCATGCCTCTCCTGGGTTATTTACAGGTTATTTTAGGTTTGTTAGTGAGTGTTCATATCCATGTTTCTTCCTCACTACTTCTTAACACTTTTTATATTATCCTTCAATACCTCTTCTAGGCCCTCCAATGGTTGTACCAATCCATGCAACTTCTGAGTAGAAAAGGCTCATCCTTGAAAACTGCCTCTCGGTGCCTATGAGTAAGGTTTCAAAGTAGTTTTACCTTGTTAAGAAGTCTATGAGCATGGTTCTCTCATTTGAAGGCTTTTTAAGGCTTTAAAATGATGAGAGAGACCCTATGTGAATGTTATATAGTGTCTTGAAGATCATGGTGAGCCTGTAACCTTCAATAAAACCTTGTAACAACTTGCAATCTCTTGAAAACCTTTATGTTTGAGGGATTCATGCCTTGTTTTGAATGTTAAGGCATAAATGAGGATTAATACACCTTATGAGTGCTTGAATAAGGATTTATGATCCTTTATTCATGCAAAAATATCTTAAAACCCTTGCAAATATGTGCCTAAAAGCCAAAACCTATAACTTTCTAGCTCTGCACTCACTATTCATGGATTATATTTCAAGTGATCCTACATGAAGCTTATAATTTCTTCCATGAATGGAATTTCTCTTCATTTAGGGACCTGAATAAGGATCTAAGACCATAAACTCTCCAAAATCATGGTGTTTCCTCCATTTTAACTATAGGAAAACTTGTTAAAAAATCTACACTCCATATTTTGAAGCTTTATCCTTGAGGGAAGTTTGAAATCATGATAAAATTGACTTTGGTGTTTGACCTCAAGGATTTATTCATCAAACCTAAAAAACACTCATAAAATAATTAAGATTACATGATCATGGTTGATATGGATGATGGTTTAGTTATTGCTTGATGCACTCTCCTCACATTGAGAGAGTTAAAAGTCACCAAGAAGCAAGAAAAGAGGTAAATGATCAAGGTCAACACCTTTTTACAAATTTTATGAATGGGGGAGTTGGGGGAAGGTATTCAAATATCAATAAATGAATTTAAAAACTTTAATAATTCCTCATTTCTTTAAAATGACTCCGATGACCTCAAATGAGACCACTTGACCCTTTATATCCTCATAAGCACTTTTGGAATCTTTTACTTTGTTTATGACCTTTTTATTCCTCTCAAGAATCTTTTGGACCTTATGATTCATTATCAAGCACTTGAATATTTATTTAAAAGTTAATATGATGCTAACAAATCCATTAGGATTTTTTTGGATGAATTCATCCTCAAGACATGGACAATGACCTTTAGACCTTTCTACTTATGAAACATTGCATTGATAATGGATCTTAATAGAAACTAACCATGAAATGAACTAAACATAAAAAAGGTTGGTGTGACTATACATAATATGCTAAATGCATCCATACATTGAAACCTATGCAATTAGGTCCTTTGTAATGCAAAACATCAACCTAAGACTTCATTTAGGGTGCTAGATCACAACAAATCAAGAATAATATATTTAGGAAACATGAATAATTTTGGACATACCTAATCCTAGGAAACAATAGTCATCATGAATGTGTTGTATATATCATACTCAACTGATTTTTGTAAATATTACCCTTCTCCAAGTGTGCAAGTGTCCAAGGGACCAATGGTGGCTAGAAAATCCAACATTCTAATGACCTCCAAGGGTTGTTTGCTTGCCTACACTCAGGCTAATTTCCTTATCAAATCCATTGTGTATGAAGTCAAGAAAGAAATCAATTTGAAAGTGACATTATATTAGAACAACCTTAGGAAGACTAAAATTACGTCCAAAATAGAAAGCAAAGAAGCAAGAACAAAAACATGTGAAACAACACTAAGGGGAAAAAGAAAAATAGCTATACAACCTAACAATAATGTGCAACAACACTTGGAGGAAGGAAACAACTAACATACTATGTATAGAGATTGAATATGACACACTCAACTTGGTGTTAGTAATTTTACCTATCAAGGACAAATTACTACCCCTATCATTCAAAACTTTCATAAATCCAATCATTAGCCCTTTGTAGCTAGTCAAACCGATGTATTATGACCTAAAACACAAATTTAGGTCAAAAATATTAAAAATTATTTCAAATATAACATTATTTATTCTAATTTGACTTTTAACATATCCAAAAATATGAAAATAGCTTTTTTCCCAAAGTTTCAAGACTTGAAAAAGTAATCTTATATGCTTTTAAGCCTAAAAAGCCCCAAAAACATCCCCAACATGCCAATTAACCCCATTAAAACATGGAAAAGGTTATAAGTTTGATTTTTTTCATGTAATGACACATTATTCTTCTAAGGACTTGCATTTCAAGTGGTGGGAGGCCTTAGTTCTCTTTTAAAAAGGCTAAAACAAGCATTTTCCCTCTCATTTTGTAAGATAGTATTGATTCCATATGGATTACGTACAACAGGGGTAGGGGTTATCAAGTATAGGGAATTATTATTCCCCAACATGAGTTTTAAGGCAATTCATGTCCATACAAGCTCAAAACTAGTCTTCTATTGACACTTTGCTTCTCTACACAAAGGCACTTGTCTATAGGTTTTTTGATGGTATAGACTGTTGGAGGAGAGTGAAGGTCTAAAATTTGGGGTGAAAAAAGTAGACTCAAAGGTATTCATAATGGTATAAGTGTCTCTTAAATTATATTCTCTAGTATCATGAACCATCTAGTTAAAGATAAGCTAATTTATGCTACCTTGCAACGAGAAAGACTAGTTTTCTCCATTTTCTCCTCACCAGGGCAGAGTTTCAAGGAAAATCAAGTTGTTACATAATCTTTGGAACTTAATATACATCTATATTATCTCCTTCAGCTATAATTCATGTAATTTAATGCCTAAAAAATCTCACAAATTTAGCTACTCAAATCTACAGTATAACATGCTTGCAAGGAGAAGTTGTACGTTCATGAAAGAAGGAGGTAGCTTTAAGTTTTCAAGAATTTTTTGTTTTCAAGGTCTCCATCATGTTTTTAATGATTTATAATAATATTTCTCAAGGATTCTCCAAGATTCATAGCAAGAATCTCATCTTCATGCTTTCAAAGTGCATAAGGAGGCCTAGTTTAGCATAATTTAAGGTTTCTTTGCAAATTTTAAGGTTTTTGAAGAAAACTATGATTCAATTTCAATCTCTTTCCCTCCTCTAATGGCATCCAAATTCATGTGGTGTGATTATTTTGTTCCCATATTTGAATTTGACTCCTTATCTTGGCCTTGTTATACTCCTTCATGCTCATTTCCCACTTCCATCCCATCCACCCCAAACCACTATCAAATCACTGTGTTTTTTCACTATCTTTTGTGTTTCCATTTTCACCCTCATTTCATGAATTTACCTCATATTTACACCATAATTCATCCCTACCACCCTCACCCATCTCCATAACCTAGTGTCATCATCACAAAGACAATGGTTGATCATGATCAACACAAGCATGAGAAAAGGGGTTTGTAGGCCAATCAAGAGTCAAATTATAGTCATGGATGAAGACCTATAGCAAGGTCATACAATCAAGGTATGGTCATATAGTTAAATAAAACATAAATTTAGGGGGAACCTTCTTGAAGCATGAGGGCACCAAGTAATTCATAGAATAAAGAGGTTGTCATATTCTTTAAAGTTGAGGGTCATGTGGGTAACAGTCAAAGCACCAAACTTAGCAGTGAAAATGAGCACTTATAGTAGTATAAAGTCATATGCCATGAAGGACACCAATCAAGGAATGAAAAGTTAAGATACTCTCATATAATGGCCAATGGAGGTGACCTCATCAAGCAATCATGAAGAGAAATGAATATCAAATCTATTTTTAGGCCTTCCTTAAGGTCATATACAAACTTGTCTGTATAAGGTGCCATCAAAAGGAAGTTGTAATTGCTAATCATATTAGGGATGTGGATCAAGAAGGTTTATTTTGATTTTGTAAGGACATTATGAGGTGAGGATCTCATCATGATATTTTAAATACATAGTGATTTTTTATAACTTGTACTTCTTGCAAAAGGACCTATGGGCCTAATGCAATAGTCCTATAACTATCTCATGTTCATCTACATTCATAAGTGGAACCGAAACCTCTACCTAGACTATCAATAAGTTGAAAACATATTGGATTTTGAAGCAGGTTAAGTATTAAGGGGTACTACATGAGACCAAAGAGATTGATCATGCTCTCATAGGTGAAAGCACTTACAACCACCTCATATTGAAGCTACAACTAGCTCTCATAAGGAGACTTGCAACCAAGTAGTTATGTTTGTTAAATCAAGAGCCATTTCAAGGAACATGGAGGTTAGTATGGATCACTAAATACATGGATTGAAACCTTATGGGTGATAGTTAGAACAAATCTCAAAAGGACACATATGGGATTCTAAAATGACTCAAAAGCATTGATTGAGACCTACAATAGTCTCATGACATTGAGCCATAGTTATCAAGGAGAGTTGGTATTTTGATGAGGTTTTAATAATGTAGGATTCAAGAAAGGTTTGGATTAAAAAAGGGATTATCATTAAAAAAAGAAGGATACAAAACATGTGAGGCCTTGATAAGGGCCAATGAAGGATAAAATCAAACCCTACAAGCCTATACGGACCTCACCTACAATGTGTTAAGGGTTTGGTTTCTAAAGAGACCTCTTAAGGAGATTGCCAATACATGGTTGGCCATGAGGATTACTGGACCTCATTTTGGGCTTAAAGAGTATTTTGGGTCTTTTTAAGGACTCTAGGATAACCTACAACCAAGTTATAAAAATAACCTATAGCTACCTTGAAGGATTGCCACAATCAAGGGTATGATTGACACTTGAAGTACTCATAAAGGGTTTTTGAGCTCTAAGGAAGGTTTTGTGTTTGAAATCAATTAGCATTCAGGGACATAGGGTCCTACAACATTGTCTCACAAGTCACTCAGGGGATATAAAATTAGAGTTTCAAGTGTTAGGCTTTCAAGAGACTTACACATAGGTTCAAAATCAAGTCCATGTCTCTTGAGCATGAGTGAGATTACATATAGGTCTGCATAGGATTTTATAAGAGGTCAAAGGTGTTTTACGCCTGAAACAAAATTTCCAGCATGGTAAGGAGTCTTCATAGTGATTAGAGTCATCTCAACTTGCATGCAAGCCTATGAAATAATGGTGATATACAAAAGCAAAATTCTTATAAGTTTAAGCCTATAACAAGGCTTGAAGGACCTAATGATGTGCTCAAGAATATGATGCCTAAAACATTACTCTTATAGATTCAAAGCCTCCATGAAGGAGTTTGAAAACATGTTATACAAAATTTATCATGATAAATATATTAAAATTGAGTCTCCTTAGCTTGCATACAAGCTAATGGTCTTATGTAAGAGGTTATGACCAGGTTGCAGGCCATCTTGGGAAGGTCTGAGCTAATCCATAATCTCATTATAAAGGCCTTAGATTTCAAGCCTAGCAGACAAGGTTGAATGAATTTCAAGGTCTCTTGGTAAGGTGGAAGACCAATTGAAGAGAAGGATTGTAGGGTCCTATAGGGCTAATACAATATCATAAATCCTTAAACCTTCAAGTTACATGTTGAAATATCTTATTCTTTAGGACATAATGTTATGACAAAAGGGGTTTTATCTTGAAAACATCACTTGTAGGTCTAGCTAATCAATTTGAACAAGTTTTAAGGTGTCTTGGAAAATGTTTGAGGACTATATGAAGAGAAATTGGGAGAGTAAAGAGGCTAAACCCTAAACACCACCTATTAAGCCTACAAATTCAAGAGATTGGGATAGAAAAGGATCTAATTGCAAGTTTACAAAGAGATTCATAGAGAAAACTAGGAATATCAAGCATAAAAAGAAAGTGTCTTGGTCTCTCAAGAAGTTCTCATTAACAACCAAGATGCTACACCAACTTATTTGCATTTCTTAGAGACCATCACTTGAATTTCAAGGTGAATTTATATTTGATCATGCTCCTATAGCCTGTCAAACATGAATAAAATGGAGATAAATGGTCATTAGGAACATGGTGAGGGAATTAAGCATTATAAGATGATCCTATAAACATGTAGCTTCCTCTATGAAGTGTCAATCAAGGCAAGTCAACCTTCAAGGCTCCAAATGTTGTTGTGCTAGATTAATTCCCAAGTCAAACATTTATCATACACAAGAGGTGGAGATGGGAAAGTTAAGGCCATTAGCACAAGGAGGGTCATGTTTTCAAATATTAGAGTAGCCAATTGACCAAGTCATGCACATTTAATCATTCCAAAGGACAAAGTTGGCAAGATTGAATCCCTCTCCTCCACTCTTATGCTCATCTTCCATGAGAGACCATCAAGGCGATAGGCCTAGTGCATTGATGATAGGTGAATTTTCTTATTTCCACTTATTTTCTCTCTTGAATAGGCTAAGTTATGATGTAAAAAATACATTTATGTAGTTTGGTAGTGATTTTTATCTTCTCTTGAGTCTCTTTTATTATAAAAAAGATTAGAAATGCCTTATTTTGTAATCCTTCTACTAGGTATAACAAAAATCTACTTTTGTGTAGACTTGTAATGTTGGATTTAAGCCTTTGAATTGAATAAAGACTGGTATTACCTTCTCTAAACTTGTATTTATATGTGAATTCTTGTTTTTTATTGATCTAGACTTGTGATAAAGAGTGTTTTCCCTTGTATATGTTTATTTCCCTTCACCTTGGATTATGTAGGCAAGTATTTTACAGGTCATATGTTGTGTTACAATTAGATATGAAAGTAATTAATTTTGAAAGATCACTAATTGTGTCTTGTGAATGACCTTTTATTTATTCCCTCTAGTTATAGAATAGGCCACCACCTTCATATGAAACACTTATATCTGATAGGATTAATTTGGAGAATGAGGGTATTTTATAAAAGTTAAGAGGTTGATTTTTTTGAGATATCATTAGATTCAGCTAGAAGGAAGAGATTTCCTAGGTTTGCACCATATCCTAGAGCCTCTTCTACTTCCAATTCCCCCCAACACAACCCATTACCACCTCAAATCTTTCACAATACAACTTAAAGGAACTAACTATTTATACCCTTCAATGGTGGTATCCCATTGGCTCTCTAATAATATAATGAGATACCTATTGTAGCTCTAAAGAGCATCCCATCCTTCATTGGTAATAACTCCATAACACTTATTGAGTGCATCCAAGATGTTGCAAACATCTATTCAATTCACCATATCACTCAAGACAATACAACTTTGAGCCTTATAGATACCTCCTTGAAGGGGAGAGCTTTACAATGGTACATAGGTCTACAACCAAGTTCAATCCACAATTATAATGAGTTAGGAGAAATATTATGTCACTATTTCAAGGACATGAGTGATCACCTTTCACTCATGGAACAACTAGCCACCATCAAGAGAGATCCACATGAGTATATTGTGGAATTAAATTTTAGATTCCAGAAGACTAGGAATAGAAACCCACATCTAGTTAAACCTACCCCTAACATTGCTTTTTTTTATGTTATTTGAGATCTTTAAATAGTGATATAGTAGTGTTGATTCAATCTATGGGGGCTACAACTCTCCATGATGCCTATGATATTTCCATTAGGGCTAAGAATTACCTCATACAAGCTGGTAAAATTACCCCAAGGCATCCCTTGCCACATTTTCCATAATTTCACCCCTACACCACCCACTCAACCCAATTTGGCACCCATTTCAGTAGCTAACAACCAACTAGTTAGTCAAAGGACAACTCCTCCTAGTGAACTACATGAGGTGAAATCACTATTTTAAAGCTTTCACAATGAATTAGTTATTTTGAAGAGGTATAAAGTATATAATATTGGGTATTATCAAACATACAATCATCCCTTCCAACCTAATAGATAGCCCTATTAGGGCAATTCTCAAGCATAGGGCTAAATTACTTATACTAGGCCTTACAACAACGACAACCCCAATGCTGCTAGTACCTCAAAGGCAATTATGCCCATGAAAAAAAACTTGGTTTAGGATTATGAATGGTGATTTCATTGAAACCAACCTCACAATCAGATAACTTGTGTAAATGGAATGCTCAATCAGGCCTTGATGGTGTAAAGTGTATCATCTTCTCAAGGGTAGTCAAGTGAATCAAGTCAACAAATTGAAGGAGGTCATAAACCAGCTAAGGTACAAGGTGAATACACTCTTGTGAATTAAAAATAAGTTTAATTTTGTGGTATGAATCAAAATAAAACTCCAAGAAAAGGTAACTCCCTTATATTCCACAATACAAGGTTCAAAAGAAGATCAGTAGATGAAGGTCCTTCCTCAATTGGTTAAGTTACAACTCCACATGCTTCTTAAGAGGTGATCAAGGAAAAAAAATATTGAGCCACCTAAAACACAAGTAAATTAAGTATTTAAAATGGGAAATTATCCTCAAATCAATCAACATTAGAGAGAGGAGGGTATTATTCCTAAAAACTAGTCTATAAGAAGTGAGCTCTAGCCTAAGGATCAGGTTCAGTCCACTCAAGTTCAAGGTTTAGTTTCTAATCTCAAGTTATAACCAAAGGTTAGTTGGGTTCCTTTTAATGCCATTTAGAAATTAAAGAATAAAAATTTAGATATATCCATTTGAGAAGCTCTATCCATCCCAAGACAAAAGGATTTGTTTCAAGAAACATTATCTAACCTTCATCTCCTAGCTAGACTAACAAGGAAGGTAAAACCAATCCTTACTAATGCATCTAAAAATAATGTATAACATTCAAGTGTAAGTGAAAAACCTCCTCTTTTCTACTTTTCTCTGATCATAAGTGACTACTTGGTCCATAAATATATGACTGACTTTAGTGCAAGTAGTTATGTGATGCCTAAGCAAATTGTTGATAAATTAGGTTTAAAGTATGAAGAAAACTCTATGGGAGTATTGGAGAATTTTTGATAGTTTTTATGGTTAATGGGTTGAGTCTTACCTTGTAGTATTATCCTAATTTCTCAATAACCTAAGATATTTGCATTATATATCTCCCACCTTACTTTGCTTTATGCCATATAGAGACTTCACTACTAAGCTAGATGGCTACTTGTCATCAGATTGGTCTCACATGTTTTTTAGGATAAGGTATGTCACTAGAGTCACTATCAAGTCCAAAATAATTGCCAAATATCAAATAGAGCCTTATGTGCCCAATGTTTCCAATGTTAATTACATACTTGTTGATCAAGAAGAGTATGTTTTAGACCATGAGCCAATCACACCTCTTGAAGGAATTCTTGATCTTTTACTTAATGAACAGGGAGATAAAAATCATGAGTATGAACCCTATAAGTTCATTTAAGAAACTAGTTTATGCACTTACATCTTGCATGAAGAAGATGCTACTCATCATGAGGCCACTACACCAATAGAAGAGGTTCCTGATTGTTCTTTTAATGATTTGGTAAAGGGTTGTTATGAGTTTGACATACATGATTGTGTGAAATATGTAAGTTTAAGATATTATTATATGCATGAAGAAGTCACATTCATACCAACTCCCATTAAGCCTCATGAAGACCTTGATGAGACTTGGTAGCTGTACTTTGACCTTGTTAAGGAGTTTAAGGTTGTTAATGGGCCATTAGTTCCAAGAGGGAAATATGAGAATATTGATGTACTTTAAGTAGTTATAACTTATATTGAAATATCCAAGGACATCATATAAGAGTAGGAAAAACATGCCAAATTTGTGGACAAGGTTGATCCTTCTTCAAAAAATTAGTCAAAAGATGATAAAGTTGTGAGACCTCAAGGAGAGCTTGATGAGACTTGGCAGTAATACTATGATATCATTGAATAATTTTAAGCTCTTGTTGAACCAATGAAACTTAAATAGCATAATGAGGATAAAAATGGACTTGAAATAGTCATATTTTAGTTAGATAGGCCCAAAGACATCATATAAGATCAATGTCAATTTGTCAAATGAGAGGTAATATCAACTACCCCAAGCAAATGAGTAAGTTGGCCTAGTCTTGATGATAATTTACCAATTGCTCTTTCCTTTATACAAGAGGATATTGTTTTTTGTTTAAAATTCATTTAGAGTTGCATGGTATATATGATGATCAGGTTGTGTACTTCAATGTTAATGAGTTACCAGGAAGCCTTTTCGATATAGAAAACATTTCTGACCTAGTTGAGCAATTGGAAAGCAAGAAAGTGAGATTGGTGATCAAAGAGGGAGAGAATGGGATAATAGTCATTTCCAAGGAGCCATTCTTAAGAGTTAATGTGTTAGGCAGTTATTCTAAAAAATCACCTTTCACTTACCCCTATCAACCGCATGATGATTACTTGCATGGAATAGGAAATATTTTAGGGGGTTTTACTTTGATCCAAGTGTTAATGATCCAAATAGCATGTTGATTGAAGGATTGATAGATTTGAATCTAAAACCTTCACACCTAGACTAACATTAGAATGATATGAGGTGTGGGACATCTGAACTCAAACTAGACCTCTATATTTTGTTAAGGCTAGCTCCTCTGATGTATCACTCTACACTAACTAATAGAGTACTGATTGTTGGGATGAAAAGGGGGAAAAGGAAAATAAAAGGGAAATCTTACTTTAATATTGGTGATACACTTATGTTTTTGGTGCATCCACTCTATTTGAGTTCTTAAAACACTGATTAGACAAGCAAAGATTGAATCTATAACAATAATTGACTCTTATGCATCAATATTTCATGAAGAGGTCTAATCTGATGATCAAATATTGAGGGAGATGATGGAATAGGCCTAATTCAAGGATCTAACCAGCCACTTATATCCACTATAAACTTAGAAAAAATACATCAACCACTAAACATGACTTGCATACTCTGACAAACTAGTAACTAGGTAAGAATCATGACTTGACAAGGGAGAAAGCTCTACCACATATGTAAATCACTGACATAAATACACTATACCATCATAATGATATCTAAAAATAGTCATTTTATTTATCTGAAAAAGTTATAAAACTCAATCTTGACAGAGTCCGGTCTTGCCAAGAGAGGGATGATTTTTTTAAAAAATGGCTAAAAAGCCAACATATGTAGCAAAAGCATAGAAAAGCCAAAAAAATGGTGTTGGAAAGAGAAGAGGAGATCAAATCCATCTTAACTCAAGTGAAAACTTGAGTTTAATTTGATAACAAAGTCTTCAAAATATCTTCTTAGTGTCCTTCTCTTGCATGAAGCTCTTCTTTGGCATAGAAAAGGAGTGGTGGGCCCTTTGACAATTAAATATTCATGCATGAATGCTACACCAAATTGGATGCCTTAACTCAAGCTTGAACTGATTTGAAGCTGAGTTGGAGTATGAGAATGTCCTTCTTTGTTGGGAAAGCATGATAGATGCATGATTTAGTCAAAAGTCAACTAAAGCTCAAGATCAATCAAATCCAACTAAGCTCCCTCCTTACATGAAACGGAAGTAAATATTTAATTGATCATGGAATGCATCATTGAAACTAAAAATGAACTCCATGATAGTTTATTTCAATGCCAAACTTCAAGTTGACCATTTGACCAACTAGGCTTGTTAGACCAAATAGGCCTAAAAGCCAATCTATGTATTTAAACTCCATTAAACCTATAACAAGAAGCCATGAAAATTGGAAAAATAATTAAATATACTTGGAACAACTTTCCTTATTATAATTTATGTGATTTTGATGAGAAAACACTCACCATTTAGACAACAGGGTTGACTAGGCCTATTTTGCTCTATTTTCTACAGATTGGCCATTTTGATTGAGTTGTTAGGAGCACTTCCAGGATGATTTATGATCAACTAAATATTTTAAAATGAATAAAAGTCTTATTATTCAATATCCATTGATTGTATCTCATTTAAATTCCTTGTACTTCATTTTACATGCTTTTTCCCACAAAAAACATGATTTCTGCCCTCATCCATACAATTCCATATATAAAATTGACATTTATGGAATCCTCTCTAAGTTTACTTGATGTTTTAATTTTTTTAAAGTTTATCCATGATGATTTTATGGCAAAAAAATCAACTTTTCACAAAACTAGTTTTTTTGAGGGTTTAGGAGGGTTTTGAAGCTGAAACTTAAAAATGATGATTCATGAAGTAAAAACCTTAAAATCTCAAAATATTTTGATTTATTTGTATCACACTAACCCCCCTAACATCCTTGAAAATATTGAGTTCCCATGCAAAAGATATGAGAAGTTACCACATGGAGGAAATTTGCCTGTAGGGTTTTGACTACATTCTGGGCTGTCTATGCTCTTAACGATTGTTCATAAAGCATATAAAAAAAAATGATGTCAATTATTCATTAATTATAATTACATAGGATTCCTCAAAACATATTAAGAGTGTTCGGCCAAACTCTTCATGTGGTGAAAGATACAAGCATCTAAAAAGGGGGCTTAGAAGGGTGTTTAGAACTGCAAAAAGTGAAATACTTCACCGGGATGAAAATTAATCTTCCCCTACTTAAAAAATCCTAAAAACATCATTATGGGGCTTTTAACATTCTATAAAAACACTATAAAATTCATCTTTTCTTGAAAATTCAAAAAATGCCTTTTTGGCCTATATACCTGTTTGCTTACAAAACCCTGAATGAGCATGGTTTGCATATAGTTTGGAGTTTTTAAACTATTTAAAGGTCTTATTATGATGTAAAAAAATCATCTCATTCTTTTCAAACCTTCACTTGGACTTATAAACCTCTGTGGCACTGTAAAATGATGCCTACTCTAATGGTGACCTCAAACAGACATGCTGAGAACTGTGACAAAAAAATGAGTATATCCACTCATAAAATGGATATTAAAATTTTTCATAACATTATCCAACTTATAATGACCCTATTTACAAAAATTCAAGTCAAAATTCCACTTGTAGATGCCAAAATCCTCAATTTTCCCTCTAATTTACCCCTTATGCATGGATTGTGGCATACTTGACTACATTTTCATGTTGTTTAAGGTGTTTTGAGGTTTACAATATCAAAAAAGTCTTAAATTATCATAATATTCCTCTTTAAATCTTGGAAACCCCTCTACCCCTCTTTCTAGCATGTTTAGACCTTTAAGGCATTTTAGGCCTCACATGACTGTGTTTTGCTGTTGTAGATGGGTATTGATTAGGCTTGAACATGTTAGGTGACAATTTCATCTTCAATATGTTCTTAAATATTTTTATATCAAATAAAATATCTCAACACATCTCCTTCAAAGCAATTTGACTAGTTTCAAGCTTTTTTAGGCCTTGAACAATGCATATCCGTACAATGGCCTGTAGGTAGGCATTCTTTGAATTGTATGATTACATCTTAGGTATTAAAACCCTAATTTTACCCTTTATTAATGTATGTGTCCTTGACACTAGATACTAACTTTGATTATTCCTTAAAACATACTTGGATATGAGACCCCATCATTAGGCTTGAAACCTACTTGTATAGGACTGTAGGTGCATTTAAGGCACTGGAGGCTACCTTAGTGACTCTCAAAACCAAACATGACATTATAAATATTTTATTTTAAACCCTTATTAGGTCACTTTTTCAAATTCTTTTAGGTCTTAAACCATTTGATAATTTCTTTAACCACCATAACTCCTAATAGCTGTGGATGGCATTTTAGGCCTGCTATAGGTGTGTTGTTGGGAAGATTGATTGTCAGCAATGGCCCTCTTAACCATCCATGGATATTATGACAACTCATTATGCTTCATTAAAACTTCTTAGCCCTACCATTAATATACATTCCTTTAAGACCAACCATTTCACAAACCCTCCTTTAGCATTTGATTGTGTTTTTAGCTTTTTTAGCCCTTGTACGGACAGTGAGCAGGGTTCCTTTTGTGTTTAGAGAGTATTCCAAAGCATAAGGTTGGTTTGAGTCTTAAACTAACATGATGACTCATGAAGATCTCAATGGGTCTCATAGCTGTCCTGAAACCTCTCTCCTTGATAATTCATGCACTCAATCTCATTATGAATGAACTATAGGTTAAGGACTGTACGTTATTTTTGCTTGACTATAGGTGAAGCTTGATTTAGTGCTTGCAATCTTAAAAATCTACATGCCACTTCTTCATCCTCAAAACCTCTGGACAAGTTTACCTCTTTAGCTCAGTTACCCTCTTGGCCTAGGGTTGTATCCTTTAACCTTCTATGATCACTATGACTGTAATTTTCTCTTTATGATCGCTGAAGGTGCATTATAGGGATCATTAGCCTTAAAAAGACTTATCATGATTTGAAACCCTATGTCCCTGAATGCTAATCAATTTCAAACACAAAACCTTCCTTATAGCTCAAAAACCCTTGATGATTACTTCAAGTATTAATCATACCCTTGACTGTGGCAATCCTTTAAGGCAACTGTAGGTTATTTTTAGAACTTGGCTGAAAAGACCCAAAATACTATTTAAGCCCAAAATGAGGTCCAATAATCCTCATGGCCAACAATGTATTGACAATCTCCTCAAGAGGTCTCTTAGGAAACCAGACCCTTAACATGCTATAGGTGAGATTTGTACAAGCTTATAGGGTTTGATTTTATCCTTCATTGGCCCTTATCAAGGCCTCACATGTTTTATAGCCTCCTTATTTTGAATGATAATCCCTTTTTCAATCCAAACCCTTCTTTAATCTTGCATTATTAAACCCTCATCAAAATACCAACTCTCCTTGATAACTATAGCTCAATGTCATGAGACGATTGTAGGTCTCAATCAATGCTTTTATGTGTCCTTTTGAGTTTTGTGTTGACTGTCACCCATAAGGTGCCAATCCTTGTATTTAGTGATCTATACTAACCTCCCTGTGGCTTGAAATGGCTCTTTATCTAACAAACATACCTACTTGGTTGTAGGTCTCCTTATTAGAGCTAGCTGTAGGTTCAATATGAGGTGGTTGTAGGTGCTTTTGCCTATGAGAGGATGATCAATCTCTTTGGTCTTATGTAGCACCCCTTAAGCTTCAACCTCCTTCAAAATCAACAATGCTTTCAACTTCTTGATAGTCTAGGGAGAGGTCTAGGTTCCACTTATGATTGTAGATGCACATGAGATAGCTATAGGACTATTAGATTAGGCCTATAGGTCCTTTTACAAGAAGTACAAGGCATAAAAAATCACTTTGTATTTAAAATCTCATGATGAGATCCTCACCTCATAATGTCCTTACAAAAGTGAAATAAACCTTCTTGATCCACATCCCTAGCATGATTGGCAATTGTAACTTCCTTTTGCTGGCACCTTGTACTTCCTTGCCATACATATTCATGGCACCTAAGCTTACATTGTAGGATGGCAAGGGTGACCCAAAGCACCATCTTTGAGATTATCACACATCATGTTTAGACTACATGTCTAATGATTGGTTTCTCACAAAGTTGTTTGCACACAACTTAAAGGATTATGGCTTATAGTGGTTTTATGACTTATTGAATCAATCCATCACAACATTCAATCCTTTGGTAGACATGTTTTTATCACACTTCTCCATAAATATCCATGACAAGATCTCATATGATCAAGTTACACAATTAAAACAAAAGTCAAATGAGCCTATTGCAGAATTCATCTTATGATATAAGACTATATTAGATAAATTGACTAGCCCCATGTTAGATAAAGATCTTCAAGACATCTTCAGACAATATTCTACCAAGATTACACAAATTTATCTTGTTTAATAAGTTTACAACATTCACAGATTTTTCCCACACGGTAAAATAAAAAGAACTCAATATTCTATCAATAGTCAAACTAAACTATACCAATGGATCAGAATCAACTGCTAAGATTTCAAGTAAGCCTCCATACAAGGTAAGGGCCACTAAAAATAAGAGTGATCAAAAGGCCATAGTTAATGTAGTTTTCGAGCCATCTCCTCATTTAGTTTTATCAACTCCTCCATGTAGAGTATTCACCAACCTTCCAGAATCACCAACATGGGTTTTAAAGTAGCTCTTGGAATGCAATGTCATATCTCTCTCTCCCATCAAATATGTTGATACAACATGACATCTTCCAAATAATTATGATTTCGATGCATTTTGTGAGTATCACAAGGCACTAGGACACACAAAAAATATATGCATTAGCCTAAAACATAAGATACATGATTTGATTGAGGCTAACATTATTGATATGGGCACATCTAAAAAGGCACTATAAGTATAGAAAATGGAAACTAAGGCATTAAATATATTCTTAGATCTATTTTCAAAGCACATAATGATTGAGGTAGGGAACACTTCATGTGTTCACTACACATATCAAACACATCCACCACTAGCTTCATATCACACTATTATAGAGGAGGCACACCCATTGCACACTATCATTGGCATGTACCACATTACAGTTCTAGTTAGACCACTCATCACCTTCATAGAGCATGAGATAATTGATGATGATATAGATTTACATGCACTCTTTGTACAAGCCTACATAGATCATCATCCTATCTAAAGTGTTATGATTGATAATGGGTCAAGCATTATCATGTGCACTATGACACTTATATAGTATTTGGGGTATCCTGAACATGATATATCTACTATAAACATAGTTATTAGTGGTTTTAGTGGTCATGTTCAGAGCTCTATCAGGGAGATTGTGCTTCCATTATAGTTTGGACCAGCACATGTGGCCACTCAGTTCTTAGTAGTACCTAGTGCATCCATGTTTGATATGCTATTAGGTAAGCCATGGATATAATAGCTACAATGGATCCCATCCATAGTATATAGATGCCTAAATATATACATGTAAATTAGGGGGTCAAAGTTGAAGGTCTTCCATGTGACTATCCTCTACCTATTCCATAAGAAGTTACAACACATTTACTAGATATAACATTATTAATAGATATAGCATAGTTATTAGTTATAACTCAGAGCATAGTTCCTATTGATACACCACAGAGTTTAATAGAGCTGCTAGTGCAAGTGAGCTCTACTCCTACAATATTGACACATACGCATACTCTCCCATGGAGACCATTATTAGAGAGACCCATACATCAGAGATATGTTGTAGATTCTAAAGGGCCTCCCTCTACTCACTTTCTACTAAAATTAGTATTATTGAGTTATTAGGGTTCTCATCATAGGTCACCTATGCCACTTACAACTTTTTATACTAAATGGGTTCTTAAAACCCCTAAAGTTCACAAGACACCATAGTCAGTGCCACAGATTCCTAACACCACTTCATAAATAGATACAAATATGGATCACTTAGTATAACAGCTTATGTGACCATAATTTCCTTTTCATAAAACATGCATGATCATAGTTCCTTTATTTGACATAGGCCATAATGATAGTGAGTCTCCCATGAGACTCATCAGCTAGTATGGTTTCTCTCTTCTGGTACATACTTTCCCTCTCTTTTTACTCCTTATACATAACTTATTTATATAAAATTAAAAATAATATAATATTTCAAAAAAAAAAAAATTCAAATATTACTTAAAAAACACAAAATTATAGATTGTATGCATTGTTATGTTTACATTTCTTATATTTTCCAGACACTATATATGCTAGCTATCTTAGTATAATTGGTTTTATCATACATATATGCTTCACTTAATCTTTTTCAGTGCTTGTAGATTGATTATAGGACTTAGGTCCACTATAATGATCTAGACTTTCCATTATATACCCACTAGGTGCATATACTCTAATACATGGGTATTCACTTGACACATTAAACCACTTTGGGGTACCCTATACACATTTTCAATTACCAGGTTTTATCTTTTTGTACTCTACGTCCCAGCTTTAACATTTTTATATATTGATATTGATCATTTCTACTCTTAGTCAGATTTTTTACCAACTATTACTAATTTAGACTCAACATTTGTACATCCTAGATCTTACAAATATTTATATTACATATTCATAAATACTTTCATTTATAACTTTCCTAGTTTAGATTTTATTGTATTTATATGCTTCTTCTATTCAAGGGCATTTGAATATGCCATTGTTATTTGGATTTATGCCACTTTTATTCATAGTATGTATGCTTTGGACATGTGCCCATGTCCTTGTGTATGGCTTTCTTGATTCTATATGTAGACATTTGAACATGTCCTTCTATGTGGATCTAAGTCAACTTTATTGTTACTTGCGTATGTGGACATTTGAACATGTCCTTATATGTTTTGTTTTCTCAAATTTGGTGACATGTGCCTATGTCCCTTGTATAATGGCCCCTTGGCCTACTTTTTATGCCTCAAGTGTTTTGTATGTATACTTTCTTGTATGAGTCATGACCATGACACTTGTCTTTACATGTTACACACAATAGTTTTTGATGCCATGAGGGACCTCATGCATATTCCCTTTCTACTTGGGTGCCATGATGGACATCATACCCCATCCCCTTAGGTAGCTAACCAATTTTACTCATATTTACTATTACATACATTGATTACATCTATCTTAACACCCTTGTGAATGTTAGACATGACATACATCTTACATTATTACATACTTATGCTTAGATTTTCTTACATTCTAATTTTATGTATGCATACTATATTAGATTATTATGTAGATATCATATATGCTTTAGCTGAGACACATTTTTTAGAGCTTTTTATTTTGAGTATAGTTCTTACACAGGTTGAACAACTCCCCTCAAAATAGGGAGAATTCACAGGGGTTTGACATAGAGATTAGGCTCCTATATTGCACTCACAATACATTTTTTTAGCACACAAGTTTAGTTATAGAAAATAAGACACATGTAAACACATTGGGAAAATAGTGACCTGAAAAGTAGTATTGTTGAATAAAATTTAGACTAGAAGGACACTAGCACCCAAAAGGGGACACTAGTGCCACATGGCATTACTGTATAGTAGCCTCAGTTTCAAAAAAACCTAGATTGACCAAAATAATAAAATAGGTAAAGTACATGTTTGCACATATTTAGTTATAGATTTATCAGTTATACTTGGTTTTACTTAGATTCATACTAGTTCAACTCATATTCATATTAGTTGGCTCAAATTAGGGGTATCATGCACAACATGACCATTCCCATATTTAGTTTAGATACCCATATATAGTTTATTAAAACTTAGTCTAGAATCTATGTACTTAGATATCATACTTGTGGGTGTAAGATGATAAATTTGAAAAAATGGATTTTGATTATACAAACAATATCAAAAACTCCCAAATCTAAAATATACCATTAAAATTGGAAACCATTAGATCTAAATGCAATAAAAATGAAAATTCAAAACAACATTATAATCTAAAGCTAAATTCTCCCAATCAAGATTCAAATAAAAATAAAAATCCTGAGTCATTATGGATTTATGGATTGCTTACAAATAGACTCAAATTGTGGACAACATATATATTCAATGACTTGATAAACTACTATGTTAATATAATATTTTATCATAGATTTGGCATGGACTTTCTAGTTGGTTCAATGGAGGAATGAAGGTGTTTAAATAGAAGGAAGGAGGGAAGATCAATGGCCAACATTCAAATTTGGGTGTAGGAAGATCAATGATGAATAATTATTTAAGGAATTAAAAATTCCTTGGATGATTCTAGAGGAGGGAATGTTATAGAGGTGAAATCCTCTAAAATCTCTTTTAGAAGTCTAATAATGATTAGAGGTTCATTATTCATGTGATTAAGGGGTTCTTAAAGAATCTAGGTGAGTAGGAGAGGCTACTCATAGGCTAGGGTAGGTGGGAGGGAATTTTAATTCCACATATAATGGATAAGTGGTATTAGTTAGTGGATAAGACACGATTAGAAGAATTACTATATCTATGGGATAATATAAGGTTTATGGATGAATAATAATGAAAGGGGTTGTTATGACTAGAAGGGGTTATATTAGGAAAAAGTTAGAAGAGATAAATGGGATTAGATGAAATAGGTAATATTAGTGTCGACTAATAGTAATATTAGTGACAATAAATGAAATGATTAATTTTAGATGTACACATTTCATCTCTCTTTGAAAGGTTTTGGGTTATTTATCTATCTAGACCTTTCCCTAGGCATGCAGTGAAGTAACTAGTACCCAACAAGGTGGCATGCTAGAATTTCACACAAGACTTAGAGTCTTGCATGCTCACCTAAAACACACAAAAAGAAACCAATTCCCATGGGTTTTGTTGTGCCTAAGTTTATTTATCATATACTATTGCTCAAACATATATCTCATTTAATATCTATCCTTAAAAAGTACTACACAAATGTGGTCCTATATTCAATTAAGTGAAAAAATAAAAATAAAATGACCATAACCATTATATCTAGAGTTCACATTGATCATGTTCAGATAAAATAAATTATATTCATCATATCCATAATAGATCGATAGATTACATAAAAAATCTAAAGTGCAACTCAATGATACAACTTAGCTATAAATAGAAGCATAACAACAAGATTATAATAATATTCATGATTACATCAATGACATTTGACAACAATCAATCATTATACAACCATGAACAATAACATTATAAATCTCTACACAAGGGTATTCATACTTGCTTCTCTGCAACCAAGTTGTTACAATAGTTATGACAATTTTAGTGACTATCTAATGATCTCTAGTGAATTGAGAGTTGTGGTAGCCATCTAATTTATTTTCCTAAGGACCTAGTACTTTGCACCCCTATATTCAAATTCAATTCTAGATCCTCATTTCCAAGTGTCTATCTTCATGCAGGTTGGTGCCAAACTCGTGTGATTGAAGTATGTTCCATCTTTGAGAATCACTCAACCATTTCTCTCTTCCTTCACACTTACCAAGTCTTTCATTGATATTCCAAGCCCTTCACTCTTAGGTTCTCCATTTGTTATGCCTCCCCTCTGACTGGGTCTTCTCATACTATGATCTTTTGTGCCATGGCCTTCTACACTTGTATAACTTTCACACCGTGCTCTTTTCATGCCATGCTTGGTCCGTGCCATTCTTATTCCATGCTGTTACCAAAATAATTAGCCAAAATTTGGGGTTCAACATCACCCCATCCTATGCTATTAGTCCATCTTGGACTAAGCACTAGTTTTAGATTCAACCAAAAATTTAGGACCAACCTGTTCGATCTATTTTTTGACACCTTACCAATGTGATAAGGTGTCAAGTAAATTTTTTCTTTTTTACTTAATGGATGCTTTTAGATTTTTGGTCTCCTTGGGTTGGTTGAGACACTCACTTTCCTTACTGACCAATCACTCAAGGGATGTGGAATCATCCTTTTAAACTTCGTCAAGTGTGGTGACTTTAGATACAATCTATTCTATGAGTGTTACAAAGTTAAAATCTATTTGTCGTTGATGCACGCTTATTATTTCTTCCATAGTTTTGACATATTTAAATGCCTTCATGCACTTGGTATGGTCTTTTATTAATAAGGAGGCATCAACTAATTATTGACACTAAAGCTCTTATTATTAGAGTCAATCTTCAAAAATTATTTTGGGTCACACTAGCTTCTCAAAAATCCCATCTAGGATGTGAATCACTTCCATAACTCTATATAGGGAATGCCTGCACACTCATAACAATTCAAAAAATTGTTCAGTTGCCCATACCATTTCATATCTTTTCATAGACTATTCCTTGCATTATTTCAATAAGAGGTTGATGAGAGTCTCTATCTTGTCAATTAACTCACCCTCTAAAGGGATTCCATCCACTAGAATTGGGTATTGGCTTAGAATAGACTTACAAATATTTAGTCATTTGACCTTGGCTACTATCTTAACCTCCAACTGGCTCTTTATCTTGGCCACTTCCTCTTCTAGTTTGGTGTAGGTGGTTACTTATTTATCAAACATGTTCACCACCTTGCCACATTTATTTTCATCCCACTATGCATCATATTCTAAAATTACATTTTATCATGCTACCTCAAAGGTTATTTTTAAGAATGTCATGCTAGCTTGTAAAAGAGAAAGTTGATGGTGATTGACCCAAAGGGGTATGGGTAGTATTTCTACTTATTAATCCAATATAAAGATATTGGAAGACATATAAAATTGGTGTTATTCATTGTACATTTCAAGGAAAAATGACATCTCATTCTAGGTGTGAACAGAAGCATCTTTCAGATCAAAATGGGAATATAAATATAGCATCTTGTTGGGGATACCTATTTGGTATTAGGTGTGAAGGTTAGTGTCTACATCAAACACTTGTGGTTTCATGGAGTCAAATAAATATTTCCCTTTGATGGGATCTTACTCAAGTATATCATCATTCATGTCCTACTCCAACAATGTGGTGCCTATATTGAAGCCATTCAATTTTTATGCTTCAGATCCATCCCTCTCTTTGCCAAGTGGATCTTCAATCTCCAAATGTGCCTCCTGAAAGGTGGTCTCTTCCTCTTGCACTGAGGTTACTATCTTCTTTGAATTAGTCTCTTCTTTCTCTTTGGACATCCCCAAGGTCCCTCCTTGTAGCTCTTCCATCTCTTCCCTATCACTATCCTTAGGCTCTTCTATTTCTTATTCTAGAGGAACAATTTGTATTGTTGGCACTAAGCCTTTTGGTTGAATTTTTGGTGGCTCTCTTTTTGGCAGGGAATTTTCTATTTTATGGTGATGCCTTATTAGGTGGTGATTTCCTCTTTGGTGGTGCCTAGACAACCCTTTGCTTTTTCAATGGTTTTGGCTGAGAACTTATACTAGCATCATTCTTAGAACACTTATGCTTCTTGTCGAGTGGTGGCACTAGGGGAAGCTTCTCTTTCTTATGCTCTACACTTCTTGAATCTTTCTTCTTAAGTTTCAACATATAGAAGAGGATTTTAATTAATTCCCCAACCAATGTTGGATGCACCTTGATGTCAATTTTATCTGACTCATTATTTTCTCTATATAGTTTCTTTTTAGGCTATCCATACATCTTGTAGAGAGTGTGAGTCTCTAAGTCAATTTACTCTACTTCAAGTATTATTGGCTATGTGTCATAAATGCAGTTGAAATTTTTTAGAAAGTAACACACCATGAAAGCATAAGGTAGCTTCAACTAAGTAGAGATATCTCTAGATGGGGCCATCTTGATGCGCATGAGAGAAAAGTGTTGTTTGAAAACAAAATTGGCTTGATCGACAACCTATGTAGGTAAGTCCTTTGGATTGTACCATTCATTTCCAAAAGATTAATTGATTTCATCATACCATGACTTCATTTTAAGCTTATATGTTAGGGTATTATGGCTAGGGTAGGTTAATGTCTTGTACCACTTCATAGGGGACCTGTTTTTAGGTGGGTACACCCACTTCAATTTTTAGAGGTGTAATCAAGTAAAATTTCATCAAACATTATTAGCAACAGGAATACACCCCAAAGAAACCTATGGTTGGGCATTTGGTGAGCCTTTTCCATATCTACTATAGTTTTATTTGCAAAATACATCACCTAGTTGTATTTTAGCCCTTTGATGACTTGGTGCATAACATATAAGTGGGCCATGTCCACCTCATTCCATTTATCACTACCACCAACCTTTATCATGATAATGCATGAAGATACTCGAAGGGTAGGATCTTTTATATTCTTGATATACATATCATGGACCTACTTCTGATATTCCAACATCATGGTTATCTTTTATATATTTGTTGATTCTTCTAAATCAAATTCAAATTCCATGCTAGAGCATTGCAACCTTGACACTTTTCTAATTCTTTCATCTATGATTTTCATTTGGTGATTAACAAAGTATATATACTCATGCACACATAAAATTAGAAACTTGACTACTTCTATAGGTTTTCCAAAGTATGGGAGGTTGAAAAGGTGAAAAATCCCAATAGAATCTAAGGTATTAAATAGTTTCAAATCATAGACCAATTCACTCCTAGTGTTTTGGCACTCAACTCTATAATCATCTTGTAAATAAACCTCATTTCCAGGTTGTCAATGTTTGTAATTAAAGATAATGTAAGTGGGCACATTAGATACCCAATTGTTTATGTGCAACACCATTTCTGAGTGGAGGTGGAGGCAATTGAGATTTCTTATTAGTTAGGTGTGACATCCCTGTTCTTTCACCTTCCATGCACTTTCCTTTTTCTTCAAAATTTTCCTCCTTAATTAAAATTATGTCCCCACCAACACTTAGTTCTTCTTATTCTGTAATGACTTGTGGTGGCTCATTTCATTGGGACTTTTTCTTAGGCTACATCACCCTTCGTAGGGCCCAAAGGTTGAGGCACAACCATCTAATGTTCCCAAATGAATATGTTTTTTTTTGATGTAGGTGTCTTAGCTTTCCTACTTCAATGCCCATTCATGATGGACGCTGACCTATGCAACCTAAAACTCAATAAGTCTTATGTGTTATTTCAATCTAGTTAGCTATGGCTATTCATTTAAGTTAAAAAACACTTTCAATGATCAAGAAGCAATTAAAAATCAGTACTTTGCACTTTACTAGAATCGCTTGAGTTTGTTTTTTTTCTCTTTAGCTCTAAAATTTGTAATTAGAGTAATGGTAAAATGTGAAATGAACCATTTTATGTCTTTTTATAGGTTTGAGGGGGAAACTTGCATTTACTACCCCCTCTTTTTGATCATCACTTAATGAAATACATATGACCAATGGTATTGGCACGATCTGATGTTGACACACTTGCCATTACCAATACCTCCTTCTATTAATGACATGTATTGTTTCATGCTTTTCTCAAAGTGCATGATAGTTTTAGGATAATTTTGAATATTAATACAAGGGGAATATTCACATCAAGGTGGGAATTATTATTTACCTAGGTGAGCTTATGGTTATGCACCACATCTTACATAGCCTTTATCCTTATACACCTTTACTCACATGCCTTTATATCCATGTGTATCCCAATAAACCATATCCTGACACCTTATACATGTAACACCCCTTACCCCACACTAATTATGATTTGTGGTCCTCCATGAGAACATAAGTATCAAGTTGTAAAAAAATACAAAATAAAAAGAAGTACGTGTAACTACAGAAAGGATTTATTGAAAATAAGAAATCCTAAACTAATGGAATATGACTTATTGGTATATCAAGAATAAATTAATTATAAAAATATGTTCACAACTGACTACCATATAATGACTAAGAAGAAATTGTCCATCTAATCATTTTAAGTGACACGTGTTGGTAGGGTGAATACTATGAATAATAAAGGGACCATCCTAGTGAACACAAAGCTTCCCTAAGTGGTGTGTGAACTTGAAGTCAGATATTAAGACTTTCATTTCATGTGTAAAAGTTTTATGCTTAAGGTGGCAATCGTGCCATATCTTCTATTTGTGTTTCTCTACATTGTGACTCAAATGAGTAAGAAAATGAGCTTCATTTAATTGTAATAAGGCATTTAGGCATGATTTCAATGATGGTTCATCATCTATCAATCTTACGCATGTAATGTGAAGAGAGGGAATCAATAACTCTACTAGAAGAATTGCCTTCGTGTCAAACACAAGATTGAATGATATACATTTATTGAGGCTCTTGTAAGTTATCTGATAGGCCTAAAGAACTGTAGAAACTTGATCATCCCATTTAGTGCATCTGATATTACATATCTTTGTTAAGGTGGTGTCTAATATTTTTTTGAAAACCTCAATCGTGCCATTTGTCTGGGGATGATATGGCATGGTCTTATGGTGAGCAATCATGAATTCAACTAACAATACTTGGATAGTCTCATTAAGGAAGTGATTATAATGGTCACTCATAAAACTCAATAGATAACCAAACCTTGTATTGATATGCTCCCAGATGAAGTGAGCTACTATAGCCACAATACAATCTCGTGTTGGTTCAACTTCAGCCTAATGGGTGAGATAATCAGTTGTTATGATAACATAGTGTGAACTAGTACATCATCCTACTGGGTTAATAAGGCCAATAAAGTCAATGGACCATTTATTAAATGGTTCCTATGATATAATAGGATGTAATGGAATTGCATATCGATGATTGGGTTTCCCCATGTGCTGGTAAATGTCACATTAATGCACATAAATCTTTACATCTTAAAAAAGTCTAGGCCACCAAAAACTGGCTAATAGAAATTTGCGTGTGGTAGCCTATTTGACATAATGTCTCCCAATAATACCTTCATGGAATTTATAGAGCACATCAGGATGCTCATGTTTTATGACACATCATCGAAGTACTTCGTCTTGACCAAGCTTATATAGGTCTCCTCCAATGAGCTAGAAAGGAGTAGCGTGAATGGCAAATTGCTTTTTAGCCTATGCACTTCAATGATTTGGAGCTGAGATAATAGTTAAAATGGATATTATGTCCTTTAACTCATCCAAAATGCATGAGATGTGAAACATATACACATCAAGCAGGTCATATTTGATGGTGCACACTGATTCACCAGAATCAATTCTTGAAAAATGGTTAGGACTGCAATTAGCCTTACCAGGGTTTACCATGATGGATAACTAGAAATCTTGGAATAAAATGATCTAGAAGCAATTATGACCATGTGAAATGGGTTTGTTAATCAGATACTTCAATTATTCATGTTATGTGAAGAACACAAGATGATTTGCCAAAAAATATTGTTAGTATTTTTGTAGAGCATAGCCATAGAGAGTGCCTCATGATCCATGGTAGTATAGTTACTTTTAGATAGATTAAGCTTTATACTTGAAAAGTAAATAGGGTAATCTAGATTATACTCTATAGGTTGTGCAAGTAGTGCACAAACTCCCATGCCAGAAGCATCAACATGGACATGAAATGGTTTATTCCAATTGGAGAACTGGAGAATCATTGTAGTGATAAGCTTGCACTTTAAGGATAAAAAAGCTTTTTGGCATGAATGGGTCTAAATTAAGTGCTCATTGTGTTTTAAGAGCTCCTCTAGAGGCATTACAATCCTTGTATATCCTTAGATAAATTTCTTATATTACCTAGTATGAACTAGAAAGGAATAAACCTCTTGTTGGGTAGTTGGTGTTGGTAGAAAAAAGATGATGATAATCTTTGTGGGGTCTACTAGAAGTCCATATTGACATATAATGTGACCAAGGAGAATGAAAAATGGAGTATCAAAAAGACACTTCTTCAAGCTGAGAGATATTTGAAGTGTTCTGTAGTGCTCAAGCATAAGCTTGAGATTAGAACAGTCATCTTTCACCAAGTCGTATACTATCCAATCATCTAGATAAAATTAAAGGAACTTATGAATGAAGTCTTTAAAAGGCCTCAATTATTATTCTAGAGAATAAAATAGGTGTGTTCTTTAACCTGAATGGCATGATGATATACACAAAAGACCCCCACTCAATGGTATATGTAGTCTTGTGTTGATCCTCCTATATGATCTAAACCTAATGGTATCCTAAGAAACCATATGTGAAAGTGTAAATTTCACACCAACAACACCTTCAAGGATGTCTTTAGTGAAAGGAATTATGAAATGATTGGTAACACAAGTTATGTTAAGTAAATTATAGTATACATAAATCCTAATGCACCCATATTTTTTATGCTTATCACCATAGGGATGACCTACTCGAACTCATCAATAGGAATAATAACTCTTATGTGCAATATACTATCAATTTATTCCTTAACCCATGTATGTAAATTTGGATTCATTGGATAAGGTTTTTTCTTGACTGGGCAAGCACCTTCAACTAGTTTGATATGCACTTTACCCAAGGATGGGTGAACACCCTTCATCTCACTATAATTCCTAGGAAAAACATCTTGATATTCTTTCAACAACTCAAACACTTTGGATATTTTAGTATCAGACCAACAATTTCCTACAGTAGCCATCTTTTGTATGTCCTCCATGCCAATGTTTCACTGTATGGTTTGAAGTGGTTCAAAATATAGGTGTTGTGTATCTAGGATTATGTCATGAATATTTATAGTGCCATACTCCATAGGTATATCTAAATTATTATTCAATGTGTCAGGTGAATTGAATCCTTCACCTTCATCAACATGGAACACATGTTTTTACTTACCTTTTTAATTTTCCTCACGTAGTGCATGATTGATTATAGGTTCTAGTGCAGAAGAATACTGCTCAATTATCTTATTAAAAATGGTCAATCCTTATGCTGGTACACCATGTATGATTTTTAGCTAGTCTTCAATGGGATTGGGGTCATTGATGATTGCTTGACACATTGCTTATAGTGTAAGGTGAAAATACATCCTTGGAGATGAATAAGATAATGCTGAGACCATGTTATTCTTTAGAAAATGCCATAAATGGGTACCTAGATGGCACTCCTCATGAACATACTAAACTCTGACCTAGGTGGGCAGAGTGTCTAAAAATGCATGAACCTAAAGATATTCTAGTAAGAAATATTCATCAACCAACCACATTGCCTCACATGCCTCTAGGTGAGGTTTTAGTACTTGAACACCACTATAGCTAATATTGTCTCCTATGTGGTTATCATGATGAAATTGGTTATGTAAGGTATAACATACTTGGTCTTAATGAAAGAGATGCTTATGATGAGTTCCCCACCACCTTGTCATTGTTCCATTAATAATGTGAACAAGTGATCACACATGATCATCATTAGAGTCATAGAAGGCCTTTAGTCATTAGAAGAAGTCATGGACTTTTATTTGCCCATGGAACTGCAAAGCTTCATCTAGCCTTTCAAGTGACATATCTAAAATTGGTCTTCACATGATTTACCTAGTGATAAGATGAATAAACCTATGGAGCTTGTCATACTTACACCGAGTGTCTTCATCACTATAGATGGTACCACACACTCGTACAGTAAGGTCTTAATCACCTTGCACCCAACAATCATAGGAGTTACTTGTAGTATCAAAAAGGGACTATATATCTATCCATCGAAGGATGCCATCATGGGTAGGATCATGATGTCCACTGCCTCAAGTTGTGACATTGTATATGTGATTAATATCCTCATCCACATTAATAGGTTCAACATACGGAGGCCCATGTGCTTGGTCCAATGGGATGAAGACATGCTGATCAATATTTTTAAAGTTGATATATCTCTTTTTGAAGCTTAAATCAACATTTTTAACATAACACCAAGGATAACCTAATATGGATAGAAAATAATCAACCTCATCTAATTCTATAACTTCAAAGTCAACTTTGAAAGGTACCTTAAGGATATCTGCTATTTCATTTTTAAGAATGCCAATCAATAAAGCACAAATTTTATTGGCCTTAAACAATACATGAGATGATGTTTGTAATGTCAAGCTAGCCATATTTCACCATGCATCCTTTTTGAGGACATTGATCTTAGTATAATTGTCAATTATAATGTCTTAGATCACCCATCCATCGATGACATCATTTACCAATATTTCTTTGTCCTCTTATGAGCTAGGAGGAATAGGAGTAACTTATCATCGATTATGGTCTAGTTGATGATCTTCAGTTGGCCTTGGCATATGATGTTTAAGCTAATGACTTAATTATGGTACAATATCCTCATCCAACAGGAAGTTTCAAATCTCTTGAAAGTCATCTTGTACCATATTTTAGTGATCTATGGACTTATGCATATCAATGCATTAGGTAGCACCATAGTCCTTAATAAATTTTAATTCCCTTACCAAAGTCATAGTATCTTAGATAACTCATTTCTATTACTGATCATCAAGATACATAGTTGTACGAGGATCTTTGCATTATACCTTCTCAATGGGTAGAATGGATGTAGACTGGGACTATCCACCACTTCACATTGTAATTTTAACTTATTGGGTCATTGGAGTGCTAGATTATGATTACCAGTGTGGATTATCAATGCATATCATACCATCACCCTTCTCATTCCTTTATTTTGTGGTGGCTATGTACAAATAAGGACATTCCTTCAAATGGTGCTCATTTTTACAAAAAACACATGTTGGATAGATGGGGAAATCTCACTAGTAGCGATCTAGAAAACCACATTTGTAGCATATATGTGGTGGAAAATTTCTACCTCCTCATCTTCATCCTTTGCCTCACCCATGATACCCACCATTCTCCTAATTATTTGAAATAGAAGCTTGGCAAGTAACTCACATGTGCACCTCATGAATACCCTTGATGAGTTGGTAATCATTAGTGTCATGGGTATATACATCACATATATTGTAGTAGTTGGACACTTTAGATTGTGTGGACCATTATAATAAAGTATGATAGTAAACATTGTGATCTTCATGAAAAATTTCATAGGACTAGTTTAGTACATTACAAATGTTCTTACGAGGACAATTATTTCTATTATGGCCCTTAGACTCAAAATCAATACACCATAGGCCTCTACGAGTGTCGTGAGTATTGTTTGAAATTATATTCTCTAACTATGATGCCATTAAATCTATTTGATCTTCCATAAAAGTATTGATTTTGGTGTTGATACTATCAGTAGCTTCGGCATGGAGGGCAGCTTCTAAGGCCTCACGTAGGATGGTAAAGGTTCTCTGAGACAATGTCCATTAAAATGGAAGCATAAAACCTCCCATGAACCACTGATCATGCTAAGTGGCATTAATGTTGAATGAAAATTTAGATATGAGTGTCTTGAATTGTGCATCATACTTATTCACACTCTTAGTTAGCACTTGTTTGATATCTTTCAACACAATAATAATTTATTGCTCAAACTATAGAATATCAAACTCTTGGAGAAATGATATCTTAATGTCGTCATAATCAACTACTGCTTATTGAGGATCATATTTCCTATACCATTTATGTGCTCTTTCCATAAGTGTGGTTGTAAATTGTGTTATTTTCTACTTAGATGAGGTTATGTCATGCGATCTCCAGATGAGTTCACACTTATGAATGTGCTTTGAAGCATTATCCATGCCTCAATATTCTAACACATGAAGCATCATTTCATAGTACATGATATATGGTTGATGCATTTACAATGGTAATTATTGAGAACTTTTAAGTCCTCATGTTCTAAGGGGAGTCCACCACTTCCTCATGTGCCGCCTCCTAGTCCACTAGTTAACCCACCACTTAGTCCACCTCCCACACCTCCAGTAGTAGTAGAAACACCCAAGACATTAGGTGATATAGCAGGCTAATTCACTATATTTAGACTAGTAATTTTACCATTACTTATGCTGGGTCCACCAGGCATACCAAGTTGGGTCATGAAACTATCTTTAAATGGAAAAGAAAGAGTTAATACACTATGGTCTAAAACTTTTGCAACTAAAGGTTCTATTTGAAGGTCAATCTCTAACTGTACACTATTTGTATCCTAGCTGTGTATGATTAATTCATCTATCTCAAGAGAATGAACTCACACTATGGTTGGGGAACTGGGTTGGTTAAATTTAGGTTCTTTAATCTCCACTGTTTGGCTAGTTTCTCTAACATTTACTAAAACTGGTGTTGGTTGTGGTATAAACTTTAGAGAGTCCTCCTTATAATCTTTTCATTCCCTATAGATCTTAACAACACTTCCTGAGTCCTCCCTATAGACATCTAATTCCTAATACCATTGTATTGAAATTTCCAATCTTACTTGAAATACACTTAAACGCATAATTTGAGCCAAAATCACTAAAATATGATAAATGGTTCGAGCTTGTTGTATACAAGTGTTGATTTAGGCTAATATATACTTGAATGGGATAATGCATTTTAAGTGATTATTAACTTTTCTCAAATCATTTCAAGTCAAAATGATGAAAATGTAATTAGACACTCTGAACCAATAAATTCTTCTAATTTAAAAGCACACGACACGTGTATGTGTTGTTTCATGTCGATAATGTCCTAAATGAGATATTGGTCTGTACATAACTAACACCTTCTAATTCCACTCCAGTCAAATTATGACCCAATAATATGACATTATAACTAATTTGATTAATTATGTGCAACCAATTTCCAAAGAATTACTTAAAATTTGATTAATCTCACTTAGGCAAATTAATCCAAATCAAGGGCTTAAGTGGGAAATCCATGGAAGTTATTGAAGATTTATTAATTGGAAATTGATTTCTAATATTTGCATCATCAAGTGACATCAATTTTGGGGTGGAATCCATAAGCCATAAATGCAACAAATATCAAGTTTAAGGCCTCCCATGCCTCTTTAATGCCCCTTCATTCCAAATATTTATGAGGGTATTTATGGATATTATCTCCAAAATTGGATTAATTAATGGCCACACATCTTGATATCAAGATGGATAGTCATGGTTGATTCTGATCAAATTCAAAAATCTATAAATAGGAGGGCCAAGACCACCATTTTGAATCTTCATTTTTGTAAACCTATTGTGCATAATTCTCTCCACAACCTTTCTTTTTGTAGTGTTATTATGCTTAATTTGCAATAGGATAGATTCAAGATAGGCATACATTGATCAAATATCATGAGCCTAGTTTCATTGGTGCACTTGAGATGATGGAGGAGTAAATAATTGTTATTCATCATTGACTAAGACTTGAGCACCAAATCAAGGGGAAAATCATGTTTTGATTTGCATTTGGGTGATGTGATGCTCTTGGGAAGGTATTGTGTATATGCTTTCTTTTAATACTTTTAATTGTCATTTACAAAACCCCATTGAAGGAGTTAGCTTAGTTAGTTATGTTTTTATGTATTTTCTTGAGTTTTCTTGACTAATGCTTGATCTAATTCACTTTGGATTCCATATCTACATCTTGGCACACCCATGGGACAAACGCATCCCATTCAAGTAAGAACAACAACTTGGCATCTTTATATTTTATTAAAAGTTCTTAAAAATCTTTAAAAATCAATTTTTGTGATCATTTTCCCCATGTTTTTGTGCTTTTGTTGACACATAGTTTACATAGTGAAATATCAATTTAACCTAACCGACATCAGTCTTATCCAACCAGCATCGATTCATGTGCTGGGTAGACCATGGCATAAAAATTGAGTTTTTGAGCTTTCTTGGAAGTTACAAGTTATTATTTTGGATTTTAAGTCTCTATCTAAACATTTTATTGCAGGATATAGAGGTTTTATTTAGAGATTTTATACTAACTTGGGCTAAAAAATGTATTTTAACAAAATGTTTTTTGCCTAAGGGTTCATAGGTAAACCATCAATTATTTTTGATTGGAATTGGTTCTATTATAATTGTCATTAATTTTATTGTAATTGACATCGGTCACTATTGATCGACATTGGTCTCTATGTAATAAAAATAGAGAAACCCTAGAGAAAATTTTCAAATCTTGATTCTCTCATTGATAAATGTGCTTCAAAGTAGAAGGAAACCGTCTAAACATTGCAAGTCATGCATGGAAAAGTGCCAAATTTGAACATTCTTAAGTCTTGAAAATTTCCATTTGGTGCTTAATGGTTTATACTTAGATTATTTTATGAATGTTTTATAAGTTTTCAATTAAGGGCAAGGGGCCAAGTATTTCACAAACACTTCCATTTGGTGCATTAAAGTAAACAATTATTTGTTTTTTATGCTAGATCATTTTATACTTGTGTGTATTTTGCAAATAAAAGATGTGTGTATTTTCTCCCCCCCATCCCATTTAGGGAAGTTGGGTGACCAAAATCACTTTTTCCTTGTAAATGTGCATTGTCCAAGGCACGAAAATAATGTTGTTGAGGCTCTCCCCAAAACCTATATGGTTTGGGTGATCTAAACACAACCTTTAATGTCTCTTCACTTTATCTTTCTTTTTTATGCAACTTGGCATGTGAGCGAGAGTTCATATCCTCCTCATGAGTTATTTAGGGAAGATTTGATCTAGGGTTTCATCTTCCAACATTGTTTCAACACTGATCCAAGATGGGATATATAAATTAGGGCATGTATACTATAATTTGTAGGGGGTTGAACAACTAACCTCTCCAATCATTAAAAAAACCTAAGTCAGGTCTGGTTAACCAAGGGATTCTATAAAGAAGTACATAGATGGAATCACTATGCAAAGGAATAGACCCTTGCATAGTAATTTAACTAGTATAAACTCAATTGATATGAGGTATATCTAGTGTTAATCATACTTGGGACCATCTATACAATCAAAAATTTAGTTTTAGAACAACTCCACTTGCCATAGACATATTATTGATGCAAGGTGAATAGCCCAAAGTTCCATGTCACCGTATAATCTCTTGGGAGAAGTGGGTGTAAAAAACCTACTACTTCATGTGATTTTATTTTTGGATTAACAATTAAAATCCTCCTAAGAACATGTATATAGATAAAATTTAATAATATGAAACAACCTTGTCAGTTTAGGGCTTTGGGATGTTATACTTAGTTGTATTTGTCTTTTCATTTACTTGCTTGGTATTATTTGAGTCTAAAAATTATTTTTAAACCAAAACATGTCAACCAAACACATTTTTTGTCCACCATTTTATTTGAATAAGGAGGCGTTATTCTGAACAAATCAAAATCATCTTTTGCCTTGTTCAAATCCTCATTTGAAACATTATGTTTGTCTTATCTAAACAATGTTGTTACACTGTCCATTTGAGTCTAAACCATTTTGAAAAAATCTTTTATGTCCTTTATTTTTAATTCAATTTCAGAATCTCACCTTTCTAAGTTTTAGGCCAAGGTGTTAATTGGTTTACTATTTACACTTAGATTGAGTTAACTTGGGTATGATTTCCCATTTGGGTTGAAGCCCATTTTATAGACTCATCATTGTTTAATCATTGTGAACCTAGGTTATCTTGCGTATCGATCATGCTATAAGTTCTAGAACCAATTTTATACTTCTTATTACCATGTGGTGGTATTATTCTACCCGTTTGGTTTTAGTTTTATACTTAAGAATTCTTATGTGTTTTTACATCTTGAGTTTCTTAGTTCGCATTGTTACTTTCTTCATAAAAAAGACTCTCATCTAATTTTATAGTCGTAAATCATTAAAGTTTTACCTAGATTTTATGGTATTGATGCATTTTTAAACTTTTTTTTGGTGTACTAGTTTACACTATAGGTTTCAAAGTTATCATACCCTCTTCCAATTTAATGATTTCAACCCACCAAGATTGAATAATTTTGTCACCATTTCTTCTATTTGTGTGGTATTATTCCACCTTAATTATTATAGTCTCTTTTTACCTTGTCACTTGTTTAGAGAAAATCAAAACACACCTTGTTAACATTTGCAAAAATTCCCCAAATCTTGCCAAATATAGATAACATTATTCTAGACATGATGCAAAGGTACACTCGTAGTGGGCTTATGGCCCTAGCTATGAGAAACAACATTTTTATGATGGATAGGATAATCATTTGGTATTTGAAGACATTACCATGACTATAGGATCTAAGGAATACTATTTTAAACATCAACCCTTAGAGGACAAAGATGAGACACTCCAAAGGTTGATTAAATCAGGTACAAGATTGCCATCATAATTTCCTATGGAATAATTACATACCTTGGTTAGGGTATACGAACAACAATGAGAACAATCCCTTGCTCATATTGCGAAAACAAACATTACATCTTCTAGCAAAGGAAAGGAAGTGCTCATAGAATTAATGCATAATGATCAAGATCTTATCACTGAGATCAAGGAGATAAGTCAATAATATGCAAACCAGCTTATTATGGACTTGACTGACTCTTTAGTTGCCACTTCAATACACAATGACACTTCTAAAGAGTAAAGAAACGTAGTTGAACCCATGTAGCATAATTTAATTGAAAACACACATAAAATGGATCAACATGTCTATATTGAACAACCTAAGTCTCAAGGGGTTCCAAAACATGCTTTGATAGATAAAAAGCATACATTTTTCAATCATTAAGAACCTCTTATTCTTTTACAAAATTAAGGACCAAAAGTTTCAGTACATATTGAGGAGATTATTCAAAATAATTTGGCTAGTTCTTCTCAACTAGCGTGTACTTTGGTAGTATACCATGGACTTCCCAAATTAAAAAAAACACTTATAATTCAAAATGGTTGACTTCAAGGAATGTTTATCAAACTAGGAATCAACAACTCACTTAATCGACTCAAGAAGCAAACCAAAACAAAGTTATAGATCGTAGGATGTATATCCCTAATAAATCCATGCAATAGAGGCACATACCACCCCAA
Organism: Torreya grandis; assembly: GCA_037957365.1. Taxonomy (NCBI): domain Eukaryota; kingdom Viridiplantae; phylum Streptophyta; class Pinopsida; order Cupressales; family Taxaceae; genus Torreya; species Torreya grandis. The sequence goes on from JARHVA010000920.1 coordinate 3,442,068, forward strand.
AAAAATTATATTTCACTGACCAATGCACCAAACATGCAAGAGTAGAATTCAATCAAAGAAATTGTGTTATGATTGGAGATAGGAAATAGAATAAAAAAGTACAAATTTGATGAGATATATCCATATCCATTCGATTTGAGTATTCTCATAGTCCCCTTTCTACCTCATTTTGAGGTTCCCAAATTAGACAAATATAAATGAAAGGGTGACCCTCATGAACACATTTAGACATTTTTTGTATTATGACAATAGGTAGCTTATAACAACATTTATCTACTTTACTTGTTTCTAGAAAGTTTAGCAAGACAAGCTTTAAATTGGATTCTTAAGTTACCCAAGGAATCGGTTGCAGATTGAAATGATCTATCTGAGAAATTTTATCAACCATTTCTCTTAAAATATTGAACATGAATTAACCATTGTTGACTTTTGAAAATCCAAAAAATGAGATGGAGAAAGCTTTGTAACATATCTATACTAGTGGAGATCCTTAGCTAGATGCTTTCAACATAAATTTTTAGACAAATAGTTAGCTGAAATTTTTGCATAGAATTTACAACCCAAGTTAGTGCATAATCTATGACTTGTTTATGCAGACACATTTGAAGAAATTATAGATAAGGGTGTGCAGATTAAGAAGGTGCTTATTTCCAAAGGCCTTATCAAGATTTATTCATAGGTTCAAACATCAAATCAGACCTAATATCCTATTCAATCTAATGCAATAGATAAACCTAAGGGGTTTAATAAGAATAAAAACATGGGCAAAAATGGAGTAACTAAAGTAATACATGTACAAATGGTGTAGGCTCTGCCAGATCCAAATGTGTAATTAGATCCACCTAATCCACTAAATGCTTTATAATGAGTCCCTCCACAAAGGGTATTCAATAACAACTTTAGATTCTTCAGTAAATTAGGAGATCTTATAGAGGTAGTGTTCTAAAAGCTCATATCAACTAATTTGATTGTATAGCCTATACCAAGGCCATTTCTTGAAGATCAACCTAAACTTGATTGGTATTGGGGAAATGAATTTCGTAACTTCCATCATGTTTTTGGTCATGGTGCCTATCATTGTGTTCAATTATTACATATCATTGAAGATTTGATTGAAAGTGGTGAAGTTGAGATCAAACTTGCTCTACATAATACTAATCAGGATATGGGTATCTACAAAGATCTATTTCCTAGACATAATCAACAATTTCCAAGAAATAATAAGAACTAAGGATAGAATCAATGGTAAAATTAGAACCAAGTTTAGAATCATAATCAACATGATCATAATCAAGATCATAATACCCATGCTAATAACTCGGGTTACAACAACATGCCTTACAACTATAATAATACCATGGGGCATATTTCTATAAACCACATTGCCACTATCACTGTTAAAACCCATGAACCATCCCATGCTTCTTAAAGTACTAGGCCCCCCTCAAATAACATCATGTCGAGTTCAAGTAATTCTATTGCACCTCGATTTGCATGGGTTATTATTTTTGGACCCCATCCTTCCTCTAATTATAATAACTCCTAATCAACTTGAAATTGCTCAAATGTAAATATATGCATATGAGTCACCTTAAAAGGCCCTTTGCCTTCATATTATAATTATAATGGATCCTTGCCACCTCTAGATTATACAATTATAACTAGGTGCTCATGAGTTATCCTTAAGGGCCCTTTTTCCTCTTCATCTACCACTAAACCCAACATGAACATTGTGCATTTGGATCCAAAGTTGAACACTGTGCCAGCCAAAAACCATCTTAAACTACTATTGAAATCCTTATAGTTTATCAGACCAACTGAGTAAAACCCTATGCAAATTTCTATTTTAGATCTTTTGCATATGTTTGAAGTCCATAGAAATATTTTAAATGACCTACTATAATAATATACTATTCTCCAAGATATTAATCCTAAATAGTTCCAAACACTAGTAGGACATTTGTCTTCATTTTAATAGGTCACATTTGATCAAAAAGACATGTCCACTCTTATTCCTAGCCATAATAATCCTTTGTATATTGAGGTCATAATTGAAAACCATAAAATCAAGTTGGTTTTTATAGACAATGGTTTAGGGCTGAACATAGTGTCCCTCGAACTGGTATATATATTAGGCTACACTAAGAAGGACATTTAGCCAAAGATGATCACCATAAAGGTATACAATAATACTAAAAGGGAATCTTCTAGTACTATTTGTTTGGTAATGATTGTTGGGTTTGTGTCCCATCACACTTTGTTATATATTATGGATATTGAGTTGCCTTATAACATACTTCTTGGTCATCCTTGGATCCATGAATTACATGCCATTCCATCCATTTTACATTAATGCCTTAAGTTCCCCATGATGGGATCGAGATCACCATACCTATCAATCTATAACCTTTTAAGTATTGTAAACATCTAGAGGCTAAATTTTGTAATTATAAATATTGTCCTCGTTTTGAATTCATTGTAAAGAAGAATTAGGTAATAGTTTCACATCCTCCAAAAACTAATTATATCAACCCTAGTAACCTTGCTTCCACTTTGGCTGGTCCATTTCCCACAACTATTGAAAAATAAGTTATTATAGAATATGTGGGCATTTCCACGTATCATCTTAAGGATGAATTCCATATTGATAAGTTCCAAAGTCTCCTAAATCATTTGGTAAACCCAAACCTTCCAAAATACCTAATAGACCTAACATGATTTGGAAAAAGAAGAAAGAAACATAGAAACCACCAATGGTATTTGTACCCACTACTTCACCAAAATAGGATTAAGAGGCTTTTACTGAAGGAGACTGGTTATATTCTGATGGCATTACTGATTATTTTTAGAATCCAAAATATCCTATCCCTAATTGGATTATGGATAGTTTTGATTATATAGGAAATGGCCTTAGCCCATGAGCACAAGGAATCCTAGAACATTTATTAGCTGGTAAACCTAACTTGAATTAAGGACTCAGATTTATACTACATGGGGGTGACCTCATGACTTTCGCTAGTGATTCCTCTGAATTGATTAGCCATGAGACTCTTGGCAATGATGTAGCATCCCATTATATAATTTTTGATGAACTTGATGACATAGACTTATTTGATTCCAATTCTATTATGACCATAATGACTCATTGTTCTTTATGCCTTTACCATCCTGAACTCATTGATTGGGATTGATAAAATTTGGTCATACACCTTGATGAATTTACAATGAAGAATCAATTATAGAGTATATGGGCCTCATAGATAGATTACCAATTGGTGATCATAATCAAGGATTTGATTTTTATTTGGATCCTTCTGCTTAGTTTGGAGAGTAGGTGAACTTTATTGGTCATGAAAAAGATAAAACATCAATATCTTTGAGTGAAAACCTCTTGGAGGCACTCATTAGTCAGGGAAAAAGTAAAGAAAAATACAAGCCCTTGAGTGAAAACCTATTTTAGGGGCTCTTGGATGAGAAATTCTGCTCATCCCTAAAGGATGCACAAGGTCCATCAAGTCCTAGCTCCATAGCTAGTACTAGCATCATGTTAGAATAATAATAAGTCTTTGAACATTTCACTCTTGACTTTCCTGAGATTTTTGCTAGTTGGCCATTGCTTGAATTGGTAGATTCAAATTCATCACATTATCTAAAGATTTGGGAGGAACAACAAGAAGCTATAGTAGAATAAGAATATCATGATCATTCCTTTAATAGAATCACAACCTTTGAGAGAATTTTCCACCCCTCTAAATATTTAGTCAGATTTATGCTATCCAACTAACTTTTCTTAGTGGGAAAACACCCCTAAGAAAAATTTTAGACCTCGTCAAATGTTTCCACATACCCAAACACTTCAAAGAGTTTGAATTTATTCCATACACACCATGGGGTTTAAATCATGCCTGAACACCCATCGGGTTCTATCTTGTGGTTGGACACCCATCAAGTTTTGGTTAGATTTCAAACACAAGGTAGGTTTAGCCATGTACTCATACATATAATGAACTCTAACATATGCTCAAACCACTGATGAAATCTGACCCCTATAGGCACACACAATGGGTTTTGACCATTGTAAAAACACAACACAAGTTTTGTTCACTACCAAAATACCCTGTATGTTCTAACCACCCTTTTTACACACTATGACATATAGGTTTTCATTTAAAATTTGGATCCATCAAATCAATCACATCAATCAAAAGAGAGAGAGGGGGATCACTCACAAAAGTTTTTATCCCACTGGTCATATGGTGTCATCACATAGGAAAGGGATTAAATCTTAAATCATACTAGTTGGGGCTTAACTCTATCACCCAACCAATTATACATAAACCCACTTTAGAGAACAATGTTGAAGTGAACCTGGGACATCTAATGATACCAATTTTTTTTACCTTGGAGCTTCTCTTACTAATAAGAAGTGAAATCACATTATATCCATTTTGAAGGATTTTATTGATATTTTTGCATGGGCATATTCTAATATGCCAGGATTGGAGCCTGACTTGGTTGTGCATTGACTTGTTATTCATCCAGATGCCAAGCCAGTCAAACAAAAATTGAGAAGGATACATCCACATATCACTCTTTTGGTAAAAGTAGAATTGGAAACATTACTGGGAGTAGGATTCATCAGAGCAATGGACTATTCTAAATGGATATCAAATATAGTTTTAGTCAATAAAATGCCATAAAGTATATGTCTTTGTACTAATTTCAAAGATATCAACAAAGCATGCCCCAAAGATAATTTTCCTCTGCCCAACATTGACATGATTGTTGATTCTACTATTGGGTATGATATTTTATCCCTTATGGATATATTTTCTAGATACAATCAGATCAAGATAGCTTAATAAGAGAAACATAAGACTACATTCACCACTCCATGGGGAATATTTTGTTATCAAGTCATGCCATTTGGATTGAAGAACATTGAAACCACTTATTAGCATGCTATGACTATCATTTTTCATGATATGATGCATGAAATTGTTGAAGACTATGTTGATGACATCATAGCTAAATCAAGAACATGTGTTGGACATCCTAATATTCTACAAAGAATCTTATAGAGATTTCATGAGTATAAGATTCATCTAAATCTTAAGAAGTGTGTCTTTAACATCACTTCCAAAAAATTACTAGGGTTTAGTATATCACAAAGAGGGATTGAAGTTGACCCTGCTAAGGTTAAGTTCATTGTTGAAATGCCTCCACCTTCCAATCTTAAATAGATCCATAGCCTGCAAGTAAAGATTTAGTCTATTCATAGGTTTATTTCACAACTGAAAGATAAGTGCCACCCATTTACACATCTCTTGAAGAAATGGGTCATGTTTCAATGAGATAACGAGTATCAATTAAAATTTGTGAAGCTCATAACATATTTGGCCAACCCACTAGTTTTGAGACCACAAATACTTGGACAAGCATTGCTTCTTTATATTTTAGTGATCGAGCATGCACTGGGGGCACTTTTGGCCCAACATGATGATTAGGGAAATGAACATTTAGTTTATTATTTAAGCCACACACTAGTGGATTATGAATAAAATTATATGCCTATTGAGAATTCATGTATAGATATGGTGTTTACTTCCTAAAAGCTGTGACACTATATGCTAAACAACAAAACCATTGTTATTACTAAAGTGGACCTCTCAAATTTTTATTATCCAAAGTAGCTCTCACAGGCCACATGGCCAAATGGGTTATGCTATTAACTAAATTTAATGTTGAGTATCAGAATCAAAAAGCTATCAAGGGGTAGGTTATTGTTGATCAACTTGATGAAGCCCCTATTAGAGATACTCAACCACTCATATTTGACTTTATAGATGATTTTGTTATGAGAATAGAAAAAGTACAACATGAATCTAAATAATGGAAGCTATATTTGTATTTTTCTTTTAATTCTCATGGATTTGAATTTGGTATTTTATTGATTACACCATAGGGGGGATCTGATTCCCAAAGCATTTCATATCAGTTTTCATTGTACCAATAATATGGCTAGGTATGAAGCACTTAATGTAGGATTAAATTTTGTAGTATAGTGGGACATCCAACATTTAATGGTATATGGGGATTCCCAGTTGATTATCAATTAGACCACTAATCATTATCAAACTAGAGATGACAAACTTATAGCCTACAAGCACATTGTGGATAATCTCAACGCTGATTTCAAATCTTTGTAGTTTGAATAAGTACCAAGGGCCAATAATAAATCTATTGATGTAATGGTAACAATTAGGTCTATGATACAAATTGATAGTAGTGCTAAAGATTATCAGTTTTTCATTGAAAACCTTTTACAACCTACACTTGTCTTGTCAGATTCAAAAAGGGTATGTGCCATTGCTGGTCTCAATGCCCCACCTGAGCTGCCTTAGTTTCAAGACTTTTATAATTATTTCCATGATCATATTTTTCCACCTGACCTTTCCAATAACCATCAAAAACTTTTCCTTCACTGCATATCTCATTATACCTTCCTTGGAAACATGTTTTATCATAAAGGCTATGATGGAATGTTACCTTTTTATTTATCTTCAGGAGAATCCAAACTAATGCTTAAGGAGGTTCATGAAGGAATATATGGGGCCCACACCAACATTGTAGTCTTAGATAAAAATATCCTTATAATAGGTTATTATTGGCCCAAAGTGGAGACAAATGCTTGAAATTATGTGAGGAAGTGTGTTTCTTGTCAATAATATGGAAATTTGATACACACACCTTCCTTACCACTATAGCCAATCACTACACCATGGCCATTTTCTACATGGGGCCTCGATCTCATTAAGAAAATTAACCCAACATATTCAAATGGCCATAAACATATTTGCACTGCTACCAAGTATTTTACTAAGTGGATTGAGGCCATTCCTCTCACTTACGTCACTGATAGATAGATTTTCAAGTTTATACATTACCATATCATCTGTTGATATTATATCTGATAATGGTAGATCATTTGTAAATATAGATGTTAAATAACTTTGTGTAACATTCAAAATGAAATAAAGAAATCCACACCATATAACCTACAAGGTAACAGACAAGTCAAGGCATCAAACAAAACCATTATGGACATACTTAATAAGATTCTCAATGATGCTGGACATAATTAGCACTTATAATTTTTTCTTACCATTTGGGCTTATCTCACTAGTCATCAAACCCTCATAGGAGCCACTCTATACTCCCTTTTTATGACATAGAAGCTATTATCCTAATTGAGATTGAGTTACCTTCATTGCGAGTATCTTTGGATAATATTGAAGATGATGAAGATTATAGAGTCTCCATGTTGAAAGAATTAAAACTCCTTTATGGTAAGCATTTGGATACCCTAGAAAACTTGTAACCCTATCATAATAGATTTTAGAGAAGCTACAACAAGTGCATTCTCTCACAGGATTTTGAGATTGGTGATTTGGTCTTGAAAGAGAACCAGAAGAACACAAATGTTGAATGCAAGAAAAAGGGTAAGTTCCAACCCAATTGGCTAGGCCCATATGTGATCATAGTAAATTATGGATCAGGGGCATATTGGCTAGCATCTCCAAGTGGTGAAGAACTTTGAGAGCCCTTGAACATTGTACATCTCAAGTGATTTTATGCTTGATAGCCATTTGAACCATTGTCTACAAGACCTCTTACTTGGGGGAAACTTATGTTGAAGTTATTTTATCCTACCATTATACCTTAGACCATCCTATCTTAGACCATATTATTTTTATTTTGACCTACCTTTGGATCATTCTCATGAGAACCATATTCTTTTATGACTCTAGATAGTTAAAACTTTGGATCATTGGCACTCTAGATCACTTATATTCTAGTTTGGCTCTTTTTTTATCCAACCCTAGATCATCCTATCTTGGACCACATTTATTCTAGACCATTTTACCTAGAACCATATTCTTTTCATACCTTGGGCTGTTGTAACTTAGACTTTTATATCCTTTGACCAATTATGATCCTAATTATGACTCATAGGCATTCTTGACACATTCAATGCCATTTCTACAAAGTAGTTCAACTTAGATATTTTTTACCTACTGAATGGTTCCTCAGATTTATCTAGTGCTACATATTGTTCTATTATTATTTTTATATTATTTAGTAGGCATTGTTACCTCAGAAAGATCTTGCTCTTGATAATTATGAGCATGGTCCATTGTATCTGGGTTTATTTATTATTGGAACTTCTACTTTTGGATGTGAATCTCCTTGATTAGTTGGTTCCTTGTTCCATTATTTATATTAATGATCCCTGTTGAAACTAGTTTAGCTGTTGCTTGAACTCTTACCTATGGACATGCATCTCCTCAGGTAATTCCCTGGGTCTTTTATACATATTTAATTTCTATTGCTTAGCCCAAAAACATAAAAACATTAGGAAATGATTGAAAAAACAAACAAAATTGTCTTGCACTTTTGTTTATTTTAATCTCCATTCTCTCGCTATTTTGTGAGCCCATTTTACTTATTTCCTCTAAACCATCGATCATATTTTATTATCATCACTTTTATTCTATCACATTTCTTTGGAGAACTACATTTGGCCTAAAATTCATGTTGGATCTAGCATCCATATAACTATGTAGGCAATGTCCATTTGTATTATACATCTAGAGTCAACTCAGCCACCCCTTTCCTTTTCTTCTTTTCTCCCCATTTTGTTGCCTTGTTGTTTCCCTATCACTTGGAGGCAACTTTGTGTTCTTTGTTCTTGTTACACTATTGTAGAAAGTAATGCCTCTACTACATGTGCATGAATAATTATTTTATGCTTGCACTAACATTATGACTACATCTTGTCTGTGTGTTTATTTGATGTTTATTTTTGTCTCTTTATTTGTTTTGTTTATTTTGTTCTTTTGGCCTTTTATGTTCCTATTTTATCTTGTTATTTTGTTTGTTTTCCAAGTACCTCTTGATTAATACACGTGGATCTTGATTATTCATATCTTAATTTCATGTTATTTATTAAGTTGGTCTTGCTTTTGCTCTTCTACATTCTTGTTCCTACTTAAATCCTGATTATTCATATCTTGATTTTAAGTTTACATTTATGTATTAATTTTTCTTTATTTTTTGTTTAAATGTAAATAGTTGTAACTCTGGTATTGGTAGTTCTTATCACTATCCTTAGTTATAAGTATTCACATTTGAATTGGCTCATCAAAATTGACATGCACTATCATTATAAGTTATTCTTACTTATGATTTATAATTTCATTTTGATATATTAAGCATTGTTGATGCTTAATTTTGCAACCAATCACTAAAGTTGTGGAAATTTTCAAAGATGTGGGACTTGACCCTTGAAATAACCTCTAGATTTTCAAGAATCTAGATCTTCTCTTGGGGTTTGGTATAAAGGGAGAGAAAACAATGCATAAAAGGATTAGTTAAGATACTAAGGCGATACACCAAGATTGGATTCCTATACTGAACAACATAGTGAATAGTACTAACAAAGTTTAATGAAAGATTAAAGAACATAAAGCATGATCAATGATTATAGAAAATACTATAGACTAACCAAAGGTTTATAATAAAAAAATTAACTTGAAGCATCATTTATTTCTAACAACACAATATTATCTTTGATAGTTTTTCCTGAAAAGATTAAAGAGTATGCAACATGGTTAAGAATCTTAGTAATTATGTGAAGCTGACAAAAGGCTTATAGAAAAAAAATGAGAAGAAATAATGAAAGTGGAATATTACTACACATAACACAACTCTCTCTTTATATATGAACAAAGTACATAAGGAAAAATGCACAAAATACAATCTTCAAACTCTTAAGAAAGGCAACTGCTAAGGCAGTCTAATGCTTCCAAAAACTAGCTTCTAAAACTCTGTCTATGATCCATATCCTCCTTGTTTTTCATTTTTATAGCTACTTATAGCTGCACCAAATATCTACTGTGAATCTCTACCACCTGTTTGCAATTTTTGGATCTGAGAAACTGCATACCATTGCAGCCGAACCACTTGGAGCAAGTTTCTGGTATTTCTACTAATTGTCCCTTTCATTCTATTTCAATTATTTATCCTCATTTGTATTTAACATATAGTATCCCCAAACATGGATGTGTGGAAGCCTCTGTGGCCTTTTAGATTTGATGAGACTCTTTACTTAGCTTTAGTCTTAATTGCTCTTGGAGGTTTCGCACCGTCGGATCCATAAATCCCAACCAAGCTATTGATCCTTTTTCTATTGTCCATAAGCTACATGTGGAAGCCTTTTACAAGTTGAGAGGTCTTTGATATTTGAATTGGATATTAAGGAGCATAGTGGTGACATGTGGATACCCTTTGCATGCTTCATACTCTCCTTCTGCCTCTTGACTCAAAATAAAACACCATTTATCCATGTGTCAGTCTCACACTCAATGGAGGCTTGTAAATACTCTTTTTTCTTTGAGGGAGCACTAAGGTGACAAGTGGAATTAATCCATGTTCATTTGAATCTTGAAATTTTTTCTAAGATTTATCAAAAGGGGACTCCATGAAGCTTAGTGCCTACCACTCGACTCACTGTTGGGACTTTTACTTTTATAAAAAAGACCGTTGTTACACCACCTATCCATTGAGTGCAAGCTGAAGGCTCTATTTCATTCCTTTGATCTAGAAATGGCATCAAAGCGACATGTGGATACCCTCTATGCTTAGATTTATACTTAGCTTTTTTTGGCCCTGATACTTAGAATGCTACTATGGTACTTATCAAAAAGAAAACAAGAGTCCCAAGCTAAAAAAAATTTTTGTAGAAAATAATTCTACAGTTCATAGTGACTCACTAGGGGATCCGTGCCTACATGAAAGAATCTTTAGCCTTTTGTAGCCAAAAAGATGCCCAAAATTATGGTTCCTATCATTAATCCCTTAGAGCTTTTACAATGACATCTGGTACCCAGTCCATTCTACCTCTATTAGGTACTCTTACTTCTGTAAAACTTGAAAATTTCTATCTAACTCGATGATTTATTTATGGAAAAAGGATTAGAGACCTTACACCATGGAATGTAACTGGTACTCTAGTTTGGTAATTAGATCCAAAACTAACTCCACCTCAATGACGTCTGAAGAGTCATTCAAAGACTAAAAAATAGTCTGATCATTTTGCTTCTTGACCAGTATATTTTGTATTTGGTCTTCCATCAAGATAGTGGTGTCATTAGGGAAAGGGGAAGGGAGTTCCAACTGAACCAATCCTTTAATATTCTCCTTAATTATTTTGACCCCTTCCTTAAGAGATTCAGTAGATTCTTACATTTTAAAGTGACTTTATTACAACTCAAAATGTCACTGACCTTCCTTATGACTGTCCTGTCGGTGACTCCAACTTCCTAAAGGGTCTCTTATATCGCATCATATAAGTTCTAAGTCAACACCTATGATTTAGGAACCTTAGCTAAGACTGATAGTAGGATCTTATTGACAAAGGAATCTACCCTTAATCATAATTTTTGTGCATCAGATATGAATCTGAGTACAGGCCTGAGCTGGGTAACATCGGTGGAGATCCTTTGGTAATAATAAACATAGATCCCCCTTACCATCTTGACAATACATATTGCCTTAGGTTGTTATGCTAACTACTAGGTTAAATGGGTGGCTTTATCTTCTACTACCTTGCACCTGACTTGTAAGCTAGTCCTTTCTACCACTATTACACTTAGCTTCTATTGAAGTTGTGATGCCTCCATTGCCTTATCACTATTTTGATTCTCCAAGAGCCTCTTCTCTTGCTCCAAAAGGTAGGTAGATGCCTTGATTGAATTAAGATCCTTTTGGAGTGTAGCTATTTTTTATTCTAAATTATTCCAAACTTATTTAGATATTGACCCTTTTAGGTCCCTGTTGAGTTGGGTAATTTCTATCTTTGTCCTTAAGCTCTAGGCTTAAACAACTTACTGTGTTTTGGGCTTGAGTTAAGCCCAATTTTGATTTTTAGAGCTGATATAAGATTTTAAAATAAGATGTGGCTACCATAATAATAATCTCATTCATTATCTCCACTTTTCCTTGTGGCCTAAATTGAGTTAGGTCCATCACTGATCTGAGCAACATTTCAGGCAATAATTTCGGTGACGGTTCTACCCCAATTGGTGGCAAAAATTTTAGGAGCCATAAATTTTGCACCATAGCTCCATTTGACTCCTCGTTTGAACCATTAGAAAGAAAATAATGAGGATAACATGATGAGATGGCATGGAGATATGATCGATGGTTTTTTACCCCTAAAATCCCAATGGAAGTGTCTTAAATTTCAATTTTAACAGTGCAATCTAAAAATAGTAATTTCTTGAATTCTGTAATGTTGTAAATCATGGAAGTTGAACCACTTCATCTCCCTCCAGATTAGTGACCTTAAAAATCCTTCTCCTTCCTTAAAAGTATGTATAAAAATATATGTATCCTGAAAAGGCAATCAAACATCTTTTCTCAGAGATAGGCATATGTTTAGATCTACAAATTTGATCAATAAAACATCTCTTCTCAGAGATAGCATTACCACTTCCACATCCTCCTCCTACCTACAAAGTATTTATAAAAATAGATGTATCTTGAAAAGGAAATCATACATCTCTTCTTAGAGATAGGCATATGTTTGGATCTACAAATGTGATCAATAAAACATCTCTTCTCAGAGATAACATTATTATAATTATGTTATTCTTGTTTCTTGAATTATCTTTCAACCAAAGATCTTGAGTTTTGGATCAATCACCACTACACTCATTGTATAATCCTTGGGATACATTTGTTAAGGTGGCTTTCTCACATTAGGGACCATGTGGGTGATAGTGAGGGAATGCTGCTTGTGGTCATAAAAAGACCACATCTGCTGTGTGGCCACATACTTCATCTCTTTATTCCTCTGATTTTCCTTTCTTGCCTCTCTAGCCTTCTTTGCCAAATTAGATTGGGCATGTAATTCTAAGGGAGAGGCCATAATACCACCCACAAAAGGAGACCCATAGGGTAAACCATACGACATGATGATGGACTACTGGGGCTGAACTTATGAGGGAGATGGGTTTATCAAGACCTTAGGAGAAAAGGTTGGGAAACTCAACTATTGGGAAGCAAGAGTGAAGGGAGATTTAGATGGCATTAAAAATTAAGTAGGTATAGCCAAGAAGGTCAAGGGTGTGAATCCATGTGAAGAGAGTGGCATTAACAGAGTCTGAGTTGAATATTGAGGTAGAGACATGTATGAGGTAAGTTATGCCTCTTTTTCTTTGTCTCTCTCCTAAAATGATATCTTTCACTTCTTTTTCTCTAGGATCTTTGAGGGATCTTCTCCTAATATTTGGACTATTACCAGTTAAGATGAGTCCAAAAAATCTTGTGTAAAAGGTGCTCCCTGAAGGGGATTTGAAAGGGCATTCACTATAAGGGGTTCTAAAGTAAGCTACATCATCTTTTGATTTTCCAGTTCATCGAGTGGTAGTAGCTAGGTTGAAGTAGTGTGAACTACTATAGATGCCTCTACCTCTTGAGACTCCCTTTGAGGCTTTGAGATATTGCTGGTATCTAGACTAAAAACTAGAGTAATATGAGACTCATCCCATAGGGTCTCCCATTAGGTATCTGTGGGTACAACCTCAAAATTTTGGGCTAACTCATCAATCTCTTGTCTATACCTCTAACAAGTGGCTATTTTCTCTTGACTCCAGTCCATCCTGACTAAATCCTATCTTAAACCCTTAGTCATGACCTTTGTTGGGTCAAAGTTTTGAATGGGTTGATAAAAAGACTCCTATGGGGCAGCTAGGATGCCTTATAGCTCCACATATACATCAGGTGTATCTCTCTTCAGAGACTTCCTATCCTCAAAAAACTTTCTACTCTCATGATTGAAAGGAGTATGGACCTTACTCTTGGCAATCCAAGAGGTCATGAAGTCATCTAGGTCATATCTCTATAGATATTGAATTAAAACTAACCCATAAGTGACCAGTTTCCTATTCGAGATAAATTCTGCTCGTCTCTTTACTATAGTAATGCTGCACTTGATTAGTAGGATGTCATGAAAAGTCCTCTTCTTCTTTCCTGCTCCAAACTCAGATTTAATGACCACTAATTGTCATGCCACTTCCAAGCCTATTATTCTGCTGGTTAAAACTTTGGGAAGTAAAAAGGGTTCCTCTCCAAAACCATGAACCTTAATAAAAGAATGATGGGCCCCAAAAAAGAAATCATAGGGGTGATGGGAATCAAACAAGACATCCCTAAATAAGTCATTCATTCTATTGTTTATTCCCTTTGAATCCATCTCTCCCTTTAGTGGTGCCACAAAATGATCAACAAATTCATAGGTATTTGATGATTCTGACAACACATGAATCCATATAGACATAGGGATAACCTTGTGGGGGTCTATTTCTTCTAAGTCCCATAGAGTCAATTCATATGATGCTAGAAAAATTGGGAATTTTTATACAAAATAAGGTGAAAAAAACATGAAGAATACCTAAATGTAGGGTGAATAATAAAATTAGCCAGCTTTTGGCTCATGGAATAGGTGATGTGCTCTACAAAATTGAACTTGTATGTTGTTAACTTGGAGATGGTTTTCATACAAAAAAATGGCTGTCAACTACCAGTCATGCACTATTCCATTGCTATTCTCACCAAAAATGAAGATAAGCATCGAACATACATCTTGAGAGTCTAGAGACAACCTACCTTTCTCAAAGGGTAGGGATAGAGTTTGAGTACTATTTTTAGGAAGATGTAACTCCTTATTTAGAAATGCCTGTTGTTGGTGTACTTGAGGCCAAACATGCCTTAGCTAATTCATGTTATAAAAGCTAGAAAAAGGGTCATGTTGTAGACCTATCATGTTGTGGATAGTTTGGGGGGTGATCAATACCTTGATTAATCCTTTTTGAATCATTGTGCTTATAGTTTTTTGCACATAATTCCACCAATTTATGATATGGATACACTATGGGTACTAGATATTGAGCCAGCCCCGAGGTCAAACTCCTCATAATAAAGGTTTTGGGCATCCTTTGATTTAGCATTTTGACATGCACTACCTCTCTAAGGGCCTTAGTCTTTTTTTTAAATAGGGTCAAAATTTTTGTCTACATAGTTGAGGACGAGGGAAGAGTCCCAGGGGACACCTTTGAGCACTATTCTGGTTCTTGGGTATATGGTTTTGAGTTTCATAGGAGCTGAGGCATATGAATTTGATGATGTTTATGTGGTGTCCATTTTTCTAAACCCTCTATGTATGAAAACACTCTTTACTGCTCTTTTGGACATAGATGCTAGTTCCTCACTTGACTCTGAGTAAACACTTTTCTTTTTGGTGAAGAATAATGAGACCCAAATTCTCTTTAAACTCTGTGGCCTCCAAAAGCAAGAATTAATGAAATTATTTAATGGTTAGTCATGTCTCATTAAAACTTACATCAAGTCACCAAAAAAACAAATCTTTGAGATTCTCAATTCGAAATTCAAAATTTTTACATTAAAGACCCTTGGGAAAACGTTAGATAGGCATCCTTTAAGAAAGGCATAGGAGATAAAATTATAAGGGATTATAGAGAGTATTTAATGTTAACATGTGCTTAAAAGAAAACCAAAAAGAAGAGAGGCATGTGAACAACCTCAAAATAAGAAAACAAAAAGGAAACTAGCCTAGCTATGATACATTGGTCACATGATTTTTATACAAAGAGTTTAAAGAACATCCCATTAACGAGAATACCTTGAGACTCTCCCTCCTTTGTCTCTAATTTGTAAGCATTATGTTTCTTAAAAGTAATTGTTTTAAAGGGGCTTGTCCATAAAGAATCAAACTTATCATGGTTTCTAGGTTTAGCCACTCTCGTATCCCATTTTAAGACCCAGGAACCAATTTTAAAATTAGGTTCTGAAGTTCTTTGATCAAACTAATTTTTGATAGTTTCTTATCAACTCATCATAAAATCATGTGTTGATTCTCTTTTCTCCTAAAGCTCTAACAACTCTATGAGTTGAACTTGCATTGGACCATTTTCTTTAACTTCTATTTGATTTATCAACTACAAGGCTGAAATTTCAATAGAAATAGGTATTACTACCCCTTTTCCATATACCAATTCATATGAAGAGGCCTTTATTACCTGATTAGGTTTTATTTGATTTACCCATAAATCCATCTTTATGTATTCATGGCATCTTCTTTTGTGTTCATTCCCCATTCTCTTGATGAGTATAATCAGGTTCTTGTTAGTCGACTCTACCAAACCATTCCCTTGCAGATAATAATTTGATGAAGTCTTTAGGTATATACCATTTTAAAAAATAAAATTAGACACTTTGGACCCTAAGAGTGCCTTAGCATTGTTAGATATAATAATGTGAGGTGGTCCAAACTTGGTCGTAATTTCCTATAGGAGATTTAGAATCACATTCTCTATTGCTTCTTTTAAGGGCACTGCTTCTGTCCACCTTGTGAAATAATTTGTTGCGGTAAGGATCCACTTGTGTCCCACACTTAAAATTAGATTAATCATTCCAATAAAATCCAAACCCCATTGTGAAAAAGGCTCTTCAAAAATTATAGGGCTGAGTGGCAATGCAACATTTCTTCTCTTACTGATGTAAAATTGACAATATTGACACTTACTAACCATAGTATGATAATCAGAAAATATAGTGGGCCAAAAATACCTTACCTGGAGTATCTTGATAGCTATGGTCCTTACAAAAAAATGGCCTCTAAATATTTCATAATATAGTTCATGTAAAACCTTTCCATTTCTTCCCCATCTATGCATTTGAGTAGGATCCCATCAAAATTCTTTTTGAAAAGGAAAAGGTCTACTAGGACAAAGTTGGATCCTTGCTGTCAATAGTATCTTCTTTTCTTGTAGGGTAGATGACTTGGATATTGGCCAATCTTTATGAAATTAACCCTATCAATCACTTAAAACTCTAATTCATTTTCTTGTATTCAGAGTACAATATCTTCAATGACTTGATCTTTTGTTAGAATTTTAGAATCATGAGTAAGGTATTGACACAAGCCCCTACCTCTTACTAATTTAGTGGGCTTAACTTAGATATCATATTCCAATAACTTAGTTATCCAATTGGCTCTCTTTTTGATTATTTCACCCTCCATTGTGTATTCCTAACTCTTGAATGTGTTATGAATATTATGATCTTATTGCTAGTAACTAAGTGCCTAAATTTTTTGAGTCATTTAACAATAGAATAAGCTTGCCTTGCAATAAAATTATACCTTAATTCATAGTCTTGTAGAGTTCTTGTGAAGAAGGAAATCTAATGTTCTCCTTGTTCAATGTCTTTTGGGTTAGTACTGATGCTATGCTATGTTGTCCCTCATAGACATACATGATGAAATATTTTGAGAAATTAGGGTTACACTAGACTGGGGCTGATGTAATTGCCTTTTTGATACTCTTAATAGCCTATCACCCCTCAACCATCCATTTAAAATAGAGGTCCTTTTTAAGTATTAGGGTGATGGGTCTAACCATTCTAACAAAGTCCAAAATGAATCTAATTACAAAGTTAATCTTCCCAAGGAAAGATTGTATCACTTTCTTGTTTACTGGTAGGGATAAATCTAGTATTGCCTTGACTCTTTCTAGATCTATGGAGATCCCTTCTTTTGAGATAATGTGTCTAAGTAACTTCCCTTGGGGTGCTCCAAACACACATTTTTTAGGGTTTAAAGATATCCTATATTCATGGCACTTTTGAAAAATAGCCTCTAATTTATCAAAATGGTCCTCGATCGACTTAGTGAAGATGGTGAGATCATCAAGATAAATCAAATTTGATTTATTTATTAATTCTCCAAAGGTAATGTCCATATATCTTTGGAATGTAGCCCCTGCATTGGAGAGTCTGCATGTCACTTTGGCATAAGCGATAATTCCCCACTTTATTGTGAAATTGGTCTTGTGTTGATCTTCTTCTACTAACCATATCTGATTATAACTCAAGAATCCATCTAATAAGGAAAACTTCTCTACTCCTACCATAGTCTATAGAATCTATTCCATTGAGGGTAAGGGGTAGTGATCCTTAAAAGAGACCTTATTAAGATCCTTAAAGTCCACATAGAGTCTAATATCTCCATTATTTTTCCTTACTAGGACCAAGTTGGAAACCCTTGTGGAGTGCTTGATGGGGAAGATAATCCTAGACTCCATTAATTTATTAAGCTCTTCTACCATGAGAGAATCTATCTTTGGATTAACTAGTCTTTATTTTTGGTGAACAAGTTTCGATCCTTTAATTAGGTCAATAGTATGTTGGATAATCTCCCTCTTATAATCATGAATATCCTTGTATGTCCATGTCATTACCTTATTGTATTTGTGACATAAAGCCACCAATATTTTCTTTTCTTTTTGAGTGGTCACCTTCCCAACTTTCAACTTTCTCCTGTCGAAGACTTCAAGTTTAGAATAGTCTTCTTTACTTTCCATGAACTTTATTTTATCCATGTTTGCATCATTAAGATCAAACAAGTTCTCAAGGGTTATTAACCCCTTTGGAAGCTTATTGGACCTTAATTGTATGATTTGGTCACAATACACCTCTTCAATTTTAGGCTATAATTGGTCTATAAACTCTTCTAACTATTGCAAAAAAAGTATGATCTATTGATCACTCTCGAAGACCTACCAGTTATCCTCATTATCAAGTAAAATGGGTCAAATGATTACCTTGATATCTCCTTTATTGGTTATCAGATCTTTGGTTAAATCAAATTAGGATCTAATTTGAGCCATTCTATTTGCTTTAATGTTTTGAGTCCTTGGGATGAATTCAATGTTGAAAGCATCAAAACTTTCGATCAAGTCCCAAAATCTATGGTGGTAAGACCTCATCTTTGGGTTCTTTGCTATAGAAGGTTCTCTAATTTGTTTGATCACTAACTCAGAGTCCCCTAGGACTCTTAGGTTCTTGATCCCTTTCTTATGAGTGAGAATCAAACCATGCACTAGAAATTCATACTCTACTTCATTATTAGTGCAACCAAACTGAAAATGCAAGTCATTAAGGATATTTTTTCCCTTTGGGGAGGTGAGGCATATACCTGCCCCTGAGCCCTTCTTGCTTCTTGCTCCATCAAAATTTAGAGTCCATATTAAAAAACTTTCTATGGGGCTTTCTTTTTCAGTGATTTCACACTCCATTTTGTCAGGGATTTTGGGATTCTCATCATAGATGATATAAGTTCCTAAACTGGTGGATTCAAAGTTTCCAAAAGGATCTTCCAATGTCAAAGCTGATAAATAGTTCTTAGCTTCACGTTTACCAACTTCTTCTATTGATTCCTCTATACAACTTCTTTCTTCTCTTGTGATCATCACATGGGACGCTTCAAACCTTGATTCCATTTGGTCCATAATGTGTTCCTTACATAAGGTTTCTGATAACACTTTCATCTTAGAACCATACTTGGTTCTTAAAATCAAATGTGATAATCAAGGGACATATATCCTGTGATCTTTACTGTAAAGTCTCTAGATAGGCATAATCCAAACATAAAAGGGATGTCTATAACTACTATTTCTTACAAAACAATTAAAATTAGACAAGAATATAGTTGTAATGGAAGCCCTCTGATGATCCCAATGGTCTATACTGACTTTCCATTGAGTTGCATGACTCCTTTAGTTAATGTCTCATATTTGATCTTTAAGGCATTGGCTATTAACTTAGGCATGATTGTAGTGATTTCACCCAGGTCTATCATAGAGTTGTGAATCAAATTTTTACCCACTATAAGAGTCATATAAAGGGGGTTAGGTTTAGGCTTCCTTACCTCCTTTTTGACATTCATTAAGATTGCTTGTTGTTGTGGCTAAGGTATTGCCAATTTCTATTTTCCTTTATTTGATGTAGCTTCCTTTGTGGTATTATACTTTAGGTCACCATGGTCCTTTAGTGCTTCTTGTAATAGATCCTTTTGCTTGGGGATGGAAAACATATCCCATAATGAAATATTAGTAGGGACTTTCTTTAGCTATTCCACCACATTGATTGGTCTGAGTGGTTGTGCCTTGACATAATGTGGACACCTTGTCCTTTCAACCATCATATTAGATATCCCTTCTTTATGAGTGGTTATTAGAACTTTTTGCCTTGTTGTGGGGACTTGAAAAATTATGGCTAATGGCACCTTTCTTGATTCAGTGTTGATAATAGGGAGAACCTCAACAGACTCAACCATCCTCATTTTTGACCGTGTGAAATAATTAGGCTAAACTACACTTTTAGAGGTAGATGTTTCATTAATGAACACATATTCCTCATCTTCAATCCATGAGAACAAAGCATGGTCAAGGGAAAATTTTGCTTCCCATTCCAGTGACATGCCTTGCATCTAAGCCACCATGGCTACATTTTAAACTCTGGGAGACTGGTATAGTCTTGATGAGGTCACTTCTTAGCTTCCCATTCTTATTTGTTCAACTACTCTTTGTTGTAGATTTATAGGGAAATATATTGGCATGTGAGAGTCATTATAAGGAAAACACTAAGCATTTGTTCCTTTTGCCAATTTGTTTTGGCCAGGGACTAGGTCTCTTCCTGAGCTTGGTGGAACCATCTAAGATGATAGGGGTATGAGGGAAATATGGTTAGGAAGTTGTGAAGAAGATGATCTTTAAGTCCCTTGGTACTGATTTAGCTGGTAGGGGGGTCTATTCCCTTGGAAACCTTGATAAAGAGGTCATTGGTGTGAAGCTTGGTTCCTTTTAAGATTAATAATTTCATTAAAGAAGGTTTTAAGGATATTCCTAACATCATTCATATCTGATGAGGTAGAAGATGTAGTTATGACTGGTGCTTCTTTAGATGAAGGGAAGGTATATAGAGAAGTATTGGCCTAGGAATTACTAGGAAGCCCTTCTTGATTTGGGAGGGATAATTTAGGGAACATAGACATATGAGTCCTTGGGGGTAATTTCCCAGCATCTATCAAATTATTCACTACTCTTACAGTGAGTTCATAAGCATCAAGAATATTCTACCAACATAGTGATTGAATCATAATTGAGATATCAGAATTAAAAGCTTTGAGATAAAAAATGATTTCCATACCTATAGGTGATTGAGCTAAGATTGGGATTCTTTGCCATGTCTTCTAAAATCTAGTGTTGAAATCAGTCTTTGCTTTTTGGGGGGATCTCTTAATGGTGTTTAATTACTGTAGGAGGGATGATCTATCTCCATTTTCATTGAATCTATCATATAATGTGGTTCCTAATTGGTCCCAATTTGCAATAGAATTTTGCACTAAAGATCTATACTAGTCAAGAGCTCTTCCCTTCAAAGAGGTGGTGAGTAGTCTCAAGGCTACATTTTTTAATGTAATAAAGTGGATAATACATACATCAACCACATCTTGAAGATGCTCCACTAGAGTCTTGAATTCCTCTCAAGTTAATTTAGATAATTCTTTTAGAGCATTAGTTAGAATGGGATCCCATGTATTAGGAGGCATTGATAGGATAAGTGGACTTCCACTGTTCCAATTGACAAAGTTTCTAAATGGCACTTGAATAACCATTTGACCTCCCAAATTAACTTGTTGAGTCAACTTTCTCCTTGAAGTAGTCACCAAAGGTCTTAGTAAGAGTTCTAGGTTTATTGTAGATTGAGATCTTGTAATTGGCCCATGATTCTCCCTCCTTGAAGGATGTTCGCTCATACACTTCTAAACAATATTAGGTCCTATCCCTTCAGGCATGCCAAAAAAACTGTTGATGCTTATTTTTGAAACTAATCACCAAAGTCATGGGAAGTTTTAAAGATGTGGGACTTGACATATAAAATAACCTTCAGATTTTAAATAAGTTGGATCTTCTCTTGGGGTTTATTGTAAAGGGAGAGAAAATAATGAATAAAAGAATTATTTAAGCTACTAAGGTGATATGCCAAGATTGGATTCCTTTACTGAACAACATAGTGAAGAGTACGAATAGAGTTTACTAAAAAATTAAAGAGCATAAAACATGATCAATAATTCTAGAAAAGACTATAGAATAACCAAAAGCTTATAATAGAAAAAGTAACTTGAATCATCATCTATTTCTAACAACACAATATTAGCTTCAATAATTTTTCTTGAAAAGATTAAAGAGTATGCAACATGGTTAATAATCTCAGTAATTATGTGAAGCTGACAAAAGGCTTATAGCAAAAAATGAGAAGCAATAGTAAAAGTGGATGATTATTGCACAAAACACCACTCTCTCTTTATATATGAACAAAGTACATAAGGAAACATGCATAGAATACAATCTTCAAACTCTTAAGAAAGGCAATTGCTAAGGTAATCTAATGCTTCCAAAAACTAGCTTCTAAATCTCTGTGTATGATCTAGATCCTCCTTGTTTTTCATTTTTACAGCTACTTATAACCCCACCAAATATCTATTATGAGTCTCTACCACTTGTTTGAGGCTTAACTACTTGTCCACAATTTTTGGATTTGAGAAACTGCATGCCATTGAAACTGAACCACTTGGGGCAAGTTTATGGTATTTATACTAACTATCCCTTTCATTTTGTTTCAATTGTTGATCTTCATTTATCTTTAACATGTATTTTCTCCAAACATGGACACGTGGAAGCCTCTACAGCGTTTTAGAGTCACTAAGACTCTTTCCTACTCTTTACTTAGATTTTAGTCTTAACGACTCTTGGAGGTTTTACACAGTCAGATCCATAGATCCCAACTGAGCCATTGATCCTTTTTCTACTATCCACAAGCTATACATGAAAGCCTTTCACATGTTGGGATGTCTTTAATATTTGCCTTGGATCTTAAGGAGTGTAGTGGCAACATGTGGATACCTCTATGTGCTTCATACTCTCCTGCTGCCTCTTGACTCAAAATAAAACACTGTTTATCCAAGTGTCAGTCTCATGATCAATGTAGGCTTGTAAAAGCTCTTTTTTATTTGAGGGAGCACCAAGGTGACAAGTGGAATTAATCTATGTTCATTTGAATCTTGAAACCTTATTCTAAGCTTTATCAAAAGGGGACTCCATAAATCTTAGTGCCTATTGCTCGACTCACTATTGGGACTTTTACTTTAATAAAAAAGATCACTATTGCACCACATGTCCATTGAGCACAAGCTAAAGGCTTTATTTCATTCCTTTAAGCTAGAAATGACATCAAAGTGACAAGTGGATACCCTCCATGCTTAGATATATACTTAGCTTTTTTTAGCCCCGATACTTAGAATGCTACTATGGTACTTATCAAAAAGAAAACAAGAGTCGCAAGCTAAAAATAAAACTTTGTAAAAAATAATTCTATAAGCACCAAATGCTTTGGATCCAAGTCTCAAAATAAATTCAGCTTTGAAGATTAGCTCTTAAGTGCACCAATGAAACTAAAAACTAATGTCTTATGCACCAGACTCTATGCAAGATGTGCATCTCTTGGCATACATTATGAGTTGAATCAAACAATGGTCTCTTTTTCTTTTATTAGTCACTCCTCATTCTATTTTCTCCCACTTCTAGGTGAACTACATTGGCTTGAGGTCCATCTCAACTATGTGGGCAACACTTAGGTACATGATGTATCTCAAGTTAGGTTGGCCATCTTCATTCTTCTTTTCATCTCTTTCATCACTTTGTGCATCCTCATATGTTTGGTTTTTGGTAGCTTCTTTAATCATTGGACCATCACATCTATGTTCGCACCCATTCATATTAAATCTATGCAATGGGTTATGTCCTTGAGCTATGCTTGCCAATTTTCCCTCTTGGTGCACAACATTTTGACCCATCACTAAATCAAATCAGCCTTATTGGGGCATGATTGCTTATCAGTGATCAAAATCAGCCCTAATGGGGAAAAAATTGCTTAATCAATTGATCAAATTTGCTCAACTAGAGTACCTCATTATTTTCTTCTTCTAGAGCAATGCTCCCTTTTTTTTCTAATTCTAAGATCTATGGATTTTTTCCCTCATTCTAGCAATATCAAAGTGTGAAACTTGTCTTGAGATTAATCAATTTAGAATCATGCAACTTACATTCTATTGTGGGCATGTTCAAAGTGTGTCACTTATGTTTTTGGATTGTATCATTCCCACTTCCCCCCGTCCTTGGGGTGCATTATATTATAATTATATTTTTATCATCAAGAATAAATGCATGAAATCATTAGCTGAATATGGATTTAATCTCATCCATGGGTTAATCTCACTTTCTCTCTCTTTTCAAGAGTCCATCCCTTTATTTCATCCTTACATGTCCTCTCGAGGGGGTATCATGGGTCATTTAATTCCAACTTCTTCTTGACAACTCTTTTCTTTGAAAATATGTTACTTCATCTGAATGTATCACCATGCCTTCTCAAATAGGGGCAAAATTTAGACATCCAATTCCTAACACCATTATGTTAAAATTGCCAATCTTACTCAAAATGCATAATTTGAGCCAAAATCACTAAAATGAGTTAAATGGTTTGATCTTATTGTATACAAGTGCTGATTTAGGTTAATGTATCCCTGAATGGGGTAGTGCATTTTATGTGATTATTAACTTTTCTCAAATCATTTTGAGTCAAAATGATGAAAACATAATTAGATGCTTTAAACCACTAAATTCTTTTAATTCAAAAACATAGAACACATGCATGTGTTATTTTATGTTGATAATGTCCTAAATAGGATATTGGTCCATATGTAACTAACACCTTCTATTAATTCCACTCTAGTCAAATCATGACATAGTAATATGACATTCTAACTAGTTTGATTAATTGTGTGTAACCAATTTCCAAAGAATTGCATAAAATTTTATTAATATCACTTAGGCAAATTAATCCAAATCAAGGGATTAAGTGGAAAATCCATGGAAGATATTAAAGATTTCTTAATTGGAAATTGATTTCTAATATCAGTATCATAAAGTGACATCATATGTGGGGTGGCATCCATAAGCCATAAATGCAACAAATATTAGGTTTAAGACCTCTCATACCTCTTTAATGCCCCTTTCTTCCAAATATTTATGAGGGTATTTATGGATATTATTTCCAAAATTAGATTAATTTATGGCCACACATATTGATCTTAATATGGATGGTAATGGTTAAATATGATCAAATTAAAAAAATCTATAAATAGGAGGGCCAAAACGACCATTTTAAAGCTTCAATTATGTAAACTTATTATGCATAATTCTTTCCACCACCTTTCTTTGTGTAGTGTTACTATGATTAATTTTCAATAGGATAGCTTCAAGATAGGCATACATTGATCAAATATCATAAGCTTAGTTTCATTGGTGCACTTGAGATGATGGAGGAGCAAAACATTTCCCTTCATCATTGACAAAGACTTGAACACTAAATCAAGGGAAAGTCATGTTTTGAGACACATTTGGGTGATGGGATGTTCTTGGAAAGGTATTGTGTATATACTTTCTTTCAATAGCCCTTATTTATCATTTGCAAAACTCCATTGAATAAGTTAAATTAGTTAGTTATGTTCTTATACATTTTATTGAGTTTTTTTGACTAATTCTTGATCTAACTCACTTTAGATTCCATCTCTACACTCCTATCCCCTTCTTATATTTATTACACCAATGCAAGATTTTAGACATATCCTAGGTAAGGACACATGATAAGGAAAGTTGTGAACTAAGATAAGACTGATTGGATAAGATGAATGATGAGTGTATCTCAAGGCTATATTCAAGTGATATGATGAAGGATATGAGAGAGAATAATTAATATGATCGAGTGACCAAAATATGAAAGGGATAGGAAATGGTGGCTAAGCTATCTTTGGGTACTAAGAAGTGTCCAAGTGTTTCCTACATAGTCCAAAGATACCTCATGATGATGTAGTTCTATTTAGGTGATAGATGATAACATGGAATAGGTAAGGAGGAAGATAATTACTAGATTTTAGACGTGTTAGTTATTAGATAGAGGATGCAAAATAAATGTTAGACATGAAGATAAAGGAATAAAGATATGATTGGATATGAGATGTTAGATGTTAATGATAGATGATTAAGCAAAGGATATAAATGATTTATAAGAATGATTGGATATTAGATGAGTGGACCAAGATGATCAAATTGATTATGGGATAAAGATGATTAGATGATTAGGTAGGTGATGAGGATATGAGAAATGATGAGTGTAGTTCATTATCAATACATAATTGCTATAGTAAGGATCATTAAAATATAAGCAATCTAATAGATATGGCACTTGTTAGGATCCCCATGATATAAGTATGACCAAGAGGATATTGTGCTAAAGTGTGTAAAATGGGAAAATAGTGAACTCTACATCATCGAGGGCACCTAAAAGCATCATTATAGATTTTAGTGTCATTATAACATCCTTGTTCATTGACCAATAGACCAAAATATACATGATGCAATACTAAAAGCAAAAATAGACAAAACATAATATAATTATATATATAAATAATAAAAGACATAAAAACAAGTCAAACAACACATAGAAGACAATTAACACACATAATTATCTACATGTAGTGCAATTGTGTCTTGTCTAATTGTCCTGATGAGAGTCAGTTGGATGATTGATTAGGTGATGAGTTAGGACAAGTTGGTCATGATGATCATGATTTCAAAATGGATTAAGGATATGGGTTTAGATAGGGGTATATATTTGGTGTAGATAAGGGATAGAACATAGGGGCTAATCAACTTGAGGATTGACCATGTCATGATCTTAGATGAGAGACTCAAGACTTATTAGGATAAAGTGAGACTAGGTCAATACTAGCTCGATATAGACTATATTTTACCTAATTCAGAATAGGGTTTGATAGAAAATATGGAATGTAAATAGCTATTAATGGGATAATAAGCATAAGATAAGACATCTTGGAATATTTCTTGCTTTTTCTAGATTTCTACTATTTTTAGGGTTTTTGGAATATTTCAATTTTTAGAATTTTATAGAATATGTATGTACACTATACAAAGGGGGTTACTAGCAAAGGGAACACAAAGCTTAAAAAAAATGATAAATATGGATGGAAAAATGGATGGGATGACAAAAGGATGATGGTAATGTGGAAAAGAGGATGATGACTAGGGAAGAATGGACTATGGATTACCAATGACACATTGTGAAGGATCTAGATATCTAGTTGCCCAAGTGTCCATTGAAGGATATTCAAAGATGATTATAGAAAATTTCCCAAGACATCTTCCACTTCATTACAAAGGTCAAGACCTAAAATAATGATTGATATATTGAGATGCAAATGATGGGTAGGAACAATGGATTGAGGGATATGACATATGTTGACAAAGGATGGATTTTGACCCAAGTGTTGAGGTACAATATAGACATATTCTACCATGATGCCATAAACCATTTTTCATCATGGTACTTACCCAAGGTGCAAGAAGACTAGTTATTACCATTGGAGGAATGACTTTTTTGACTTTTTTTTATTTTTGTGACTTTTTAACATCTATATTTATTAGAGGTGGGAGAGATGTAGGATTGTCGATACTTTTTTAATCTTTCAACTGATCATATCTAAATTGATTATTTCACTGGATTAATTGATTATTGGCTTGGATCTTTGTAGATTCAACACATGATATTACATGATGAGAGGAATCCAACAATCTTTGTTCCTATTTATCCCATTTGGGGTGAGGAATGGAGGGATTGTTAATGAGAGGGGGATGATTTGGGATGTGTGATGGAAGGGGTGGATTAAGGGGATAATGGGAAACATAATCCTCATAAGATATACTAGGAGACCCAACCTTGATGTCATAGAAAGTATCCTCAAGAATCTTAAAAAGATCACTAAGACTCTTTGTAAAATTGACATCTAGAGTTAATTCATACCCAACTTGATGATCTTTGACTAATAAAGCATCCAAGAATTGTGTTATAATTTCATCCTTAATCAATAATCATGCCTTTTGATTGGTTGACACTAGAGACATCCTCAAAGAGATAAGTGTCAGCATGACTTTCATTATCTAAGAGGGATGATGCTTCTAACATGGATTCTAATTTAGATGCTAATGTAAGACATGATCCTAACCATTCTGATGCTAAATCCAATAGGGATGTTGATGAGGTGATGTATCCCATATTTTTTTTTTGATAAAATCCATATTATTGTTCTCAAGTACCTTTTTCACTTTTGGTTGGTGAATGGATGCTTTAGACTTAATGAATTTGTGAAAATTTAGGATTGGATACAAATAAGATATAGGGATGGTTGTGGTATGGTGAGGATTGGGGTCATGAACTTGGTTGAGGAGGGAAGAAGCTTGATCATATTTAAGAATAAATTCTTGGCATACCCACTTTTACACACTCTTAGGTGTGGACATATTAGATTCTTCCTCAATTTAAATGTCTCCATTATCAATTAATTTTTGGACAGAATTTTAAATTAGATACATCCATTAATGGAATTCCTAGGGAATTTTTAGTTATATACAAAATTATTCTACATGATACCATGAGGGTATATGTTTAGACAAATCTAAAGGTCTTGTTTTTAGTGGACAATTATGCCTATGGACCTAAATTTATAGAATAGGGCTTACAAATATATTGGGAGAGGGATAGATTTATTGTCTATAGTGTTGGATGTGGAAGAATGTGATGGTGATGTCATGATGTATGGGGGTGGTGGAAAATTAGATGAGGTTGAAAATATAGGCTTCCCTTTTCTAGTAGGATGGGGGATTTGTGATGGATCATGGCTAGTAAATAGAGGATTCGACTATGGATGGGTATGAACTAGGGGTAAGGTTAGTTGAATGGGGTCAAGACCCTTAGGAATTTTGGAACCCATATTAAGGAGATACAATAAAACTTCATCCTTATTTTAAACAATATAGTTATTAAATAAGGTACACTTTAGGCTAGAAAGGTAATGATTAAGACTGGTGGATGGGGGACTGGAATGGGATTTATTGTGATAATAATTAGATGGGGATAAGGGTTGATGAGGTACTTATTTGGTAGGTGACCTTAGGTTTAGGGGTTTTAAATCTTTGAGAAGGTAAGTACCCATCTCTAATATCCATAACAAACACTCATCCTTGTTGGCCAAGATATATTCATTAAATAGGGTGACTTTATCACTTGTATATTTGAGGGGTGTTATGGTTATGGTCATAATAATGGATAATGGGGTTGGATGTGGTGGGATAGCATGTGGGATAGGTGTGAATGGGGATTATTGATGGGGAAGGGCATGGGACATAGGCTTAGGCTTGATGGGATCAAGGTTAGAATATAGGCGAGCACCCATTTCAAGGGCTTGTGGAAAATAGGTATTATTTTACAAGAACAAGGTCTAAATCCGTTTGGGTTGATAATAGATGAAAATTAAACAAATGATATAAGGGGATTGATGTGAAGGTAGATTGAGGATTGGTTAAAAATATTATCCTCAAATAAAGTAAGTATAAATGATTGAGTTAGTATGCTAGGTGATGATGAGGATGAGATAAACTAAAAGGATTATGATATAAGATGAGGATTATGTTTCAAACTAATAGTATGATAGGTGCTAATGATCTATCGATAATGTCTAGTTTTTAATCTAGCAAAAATAATGGGGATTTTACTAGTGCCTGGATTCAAACTAGCAATATGGTGATTTGATGGATGTTAGTTATAAATAGGCAAGATGACTGGATTAAATACAATTGGATTAATGATGATTGGATGCTAGATTAAAAACAACAAAGTGATAGATTATTAATAGGGTATTGACTAAGTATGAAATCTTACTAAGTGATGGGTGATATAAAAATGATAATGTACTAAAGTGATATGATGATATGTAAGGATGACAAGAGGATTATCTCAAGTCTTAGACCAATTTTCTCAAGGTGGGTTGGATATAAGATTATGTGATAAAAGTATCAAGGATGATGGGATTTAAGATTGGGACAAGTATATAAGGGTGTTGATGAAATGATAATTAGGGGTAAGATTAATGATGTATATATGTTTTGGACAAGTCTGTGACCTAAAAGACCAAAAAAATAAGAGGGGATTTTTTATAAATAGGGTAAGACTAGATATGATGAAAGCATGTTGATAAGATAATGATGTGTAAAGTAGGAAGATGCCAAGAAAAAACTAGATTAGGATATGCACATGATGGGATGATATATAATATTATAAAATATTATGATGAAGGATAAATGATGTATAAGAGTAGATAAAAGATATACAAGATGATGATAAATAAATCCTAGATAACCATGTTTGGGTGAAACACTGATTCAACTCACAAACAATATTGGTCTAGCATGACACACACTAAAATAAATAAACCATAGTCCTAAGATTAGTAAACTAATGTGGGAGTATAATTCGATGATTACATTGGCTAATGGCTTCATAGGTGAAGGTGTAGGTCGATGATCTATTACAAAATATATCAAACACTCTCAACCCCATCTATACATGATAGTCACTTTGGAGTTGATACTAACTCTAAAAACAAGTCACCTATTATAAGCAATAGTCTTATACTAGGTATATACATGCTCTTTAGGGTCATCCCCAATATATGTAAGGTACATGGGGATTGACTCTTTATAGGGTGTTGTCTAATGCTTGGTTTAAATAATTAAATATTCCCCTTCACAAAATACCTAAATGAGGTCAACCGCTTAACCTAATGATAGTTGTCCTTGATATTTATACTCTTTAGAACACATAGTGTGGATTAGTATGTGATGGTAAAATTCATGGTCACTATGCACCTAAGACCATGGTAAGTGTGTGGGTGTGACTTCCCCATCACATTTCTCATAAAAATGAAAAATGAGAAGGTTTATTAGTGGTTTTTGATCCTCCAAGACTCACCAATAGGATGTAGAGAGGAGAGCAAACACCAATGTAGCCTTTAGGTGACACACAAGTAGATACACAAATTTATTAGTCTATTTAATTAAGTGTGATATTGTAGTCATATAAAATGTGAAAATTGGTAACTTGAACGTGGATAATGACACCCAACCCATAGGTCCCTCTTGCTTACTTTCATGACCCTCATAGGCATATTTTCACTAATTCCCAATCATCTGTAGCCTTCCAGACCTAATCTTAGCTCAGCCAAACTACTCTTTCCATGACAAATCCATCCCCCTAGGTCTCATTAGCTAAGGACAATAACACCCAACTTGGACTACAACATCGGGGCCACTACTTTCCACTTTTGATGCTCCTATCTAAGTGTATTTTTGGCCCCAGTAGTCATTTCCTTCTAGTTCCCCATCCTTCTCCTTATTGGCCTAACATGAGTAAATTCAATGTATGACCAATAGATCCCTATAAAATCCCATTCAAAGATAATTTGGAAAGGGTTGGCAATTATCACTAAGCAAGTAAGAATACAAGAAAGAATACTTAGGTAAATCTTCCCTATTCTCTACATATAACCAACTAATACACTTACAAGCTTATCCAAACCCTTACACTAGTCCCTAGGCACTTCAAGTACATCCAGTTTAGAATTTTGCATCTTCATACACACTATTACACATCAAGTGGGAGAACTACATATGGCTTGATCCCTCTTCTGAGTATTGGCATATAGGTAACATGCCCACACAAGGCGTGTGGATACACATTCAGTGAATCTTACACACACTAACCCCACCTCTTTTTCAAAGTTAGTCAAAGTATAAAGGAGTCTATGGTTTGAATATTAAATCAACTCTACAAGGAGTTTCATAGACATCCGATAGTCAAAACTTCATAAGTAGGGTCATGCAAACATAATAACCAAAACCCAGAAAGCTCAAGTCTCCTGGATAATAATGATATAGGTGGAATAAAACACTAATTCCATTAGTGTCTTATTTTGGTGCTCCTATACAATCATAAAATTAACTCAAAATCTTGATTTGTGATGGTGTCCCAATCATGCACAGTGAATTTTAGACTCTATCTCAGTCGTCTCAGTTAGTTCTCAACTAAGTCTTATTTTCTATCCCTTATTACTATTTTAAAAAAGATTAAAATTATAGTCAAATTACATAAATCAATAGTTTAATTATTGCATATTTATTTACTAACTTTTAATACTTAGACCCTTTAACTAAATTACAAATAATACACCAATATTCCCAAAACTGTTAAATCATTTGGTGAACCCGACTTACTTCATTTGCATATAAAAACCCTAGGGTAAATTTCTTGCTCTTTTTTCCTATATTTTTTTGATTTTTTTATCTGCATAACAAAATAAAAAATTAGCATTAAATTTGAAAATTTTGTAGTAATTTTAAAATAATTTTCTTTCAAACCCTAGTTGCCCATACTAGGTCTCAGTATTTTCTCAATAATTTTTCAATAATTTTTTAATAATTTTTTACTAGCATATTAAAATTAAAAATTCACCTTAAAATTCAAAATTCAATAGTAATTTTAAAAAATATTTATTTTTCAAAACCCTAGTTGCATCTACTAGGTCTTTTTAAATCACAATTTTTTAATAAATTTTTAATTTTTTACTTGCATACCTAACTCATAAATTCACTTTAAATTTCAAAATTTCATAATAACTTTCAAAATAATCATCTTTCAAACCCTAGCTACATATACTAGGTCCCATTGCTTCTTAAGGTATCACCTTACATGTTTGTGAGCTTCATATCCTTTTTATGCACTTTCTAGTTTGATATTTTTAGGACTTTATATTTCTTATATTCAGTACTTTCCTTCTATATCAACTTGCTTATTACAAATTATTACAATTTTTTTATTTATCAATTTTCAATTTATTTTCCTACCTTAACAATGGCCCAATACACCAGTTTTGATGAAACTAATAAAAAGGAACTTAAAAAACTCTTAACTAAATACCCTAACATGCAAGATGACATGCTTAAAATACTACAAGAAGAACAACAAAGAGTGAATAATGGTCAATCTTCTCAAACCACAAAGTAGCCAATTGAAAATGACACTACGAGGGTAAATATGTCTTAACAACCCCCTATAGTAGCCTAACCTATCTTTATGCCACCAGATACATCTAGTACATCTTTATCTCTTGATGTGACAACCCTTATGCAAGAGATAAGATCTCTTCAATCCAAGGTGCTACATCTTGAGCAAGGTGCGTCTAGACCTACACAGGCTTTGGATTCTTTTGCTCTATTACATACACCATTGGTACATCACATTACTTATACACCCTTACCATAAGGTTTTGTTCAACCTAATCTTACTCTATATGATGGTAAGGGTGATATAGAGACACCTTTAAAAGCTTTTCATGTAGCATGCTTGGACTATATACCAAATGACTGGATACTTACCAAGTTATTTCCATGAAGCCTAAAGGATTATGCTTTAAAATGGTTCTAAAGTCTACTAAATTAGTTGGTCAGTGTATTCAATCCTTTGGCTGACATGTTCCTAACTCATTTCAACATTAACATTGGTGATAAAGTTTTTTATGCCCAAGTTGCACAATAGAAACAAAGGTCAAATGAGCATCTCACAAATTATGTTCTTTGATATAAGACTATTTTGGCTAAGATGACTATCCCCATGGCTGATCAAAAGTTACAAGATCTCTTCAAATAGAGTCTTCTACCAGCTTTGCATGAATCAATTATGTTCAAAATATTCTCTTCCTTCACTAAATTGTGTTACACACTAAATGAAAGAGAAGTCAAACTAATTTTAATGGGCAAAATCAAGTACAAAAGTATCTCAAAAATAATAAATAAGAGTAACCACAAATTCCCATACAAAGTCAAGGTCAATGATAGCAAGAGTTAGAATCAATTGATAGTTAATGAGGCTTTTGAGCCCCCTCAGCGTGTGGTTTTATCAGTACTTCCTCGGTGAACCTTTACCAATCTACTCGTTTATCTAGCTAGATTTTTACGATAGCTATTGGAATGTAACATCATATCTCTCCCTCATATTCAATAAGTTGACCCAACAAAGCCTCTTCCATAGGATATGACCAACATGCATTTTGTGAGTTTCACAAGGCACCAAGCCATACAATAAAAAGATGCATCAATTTGAGACACAAGATATAGGATTTGATAGATGGAAATCATATTCATCTTGACACTTCAGTTGAGCCTCCTCAGGCAAATCAAACATAGGATAAAGCTTTGAAAATTTTCTTGGATTCCTTTCTGTAACATTCTAAACAAGAGATAGGGGACACATCAAGGGTTCACCATGAATATCATGCACATCTATCACCAGATACATATAGGGCACCTTTAGTTGAGACACATCCTTTAAGTAACATGATTGGTGTATACAATTCTAGAGTTTTGATTAGACATTCCATCTCTTTCTCAGAGTAGGATATCATCAAGGATGATTCAGATTATCATGCACTCTTTATTAGAGCTTACATTCATAATCATCAGATTCATACTGTTCTCATAAATAATGGATCCAGTGTGAACATGTGTATTATGACATTATTTCAACATTTGGGATATTTAGAGTAGGATATTACCCTGATAGATATAGTTATTAGTGGATTCAGTGGGTACATATAGAGTTCATTGGGTGAGATTGTAATTCCTCTACAAGTTGGTCTAACACACATAGCCACACCATTTACTATAGTTCCTAGTGTAGGAGTGTTTGATATGTTACTTGGTTGACCATGGATTTAGAAACTTCATGTAGTACCTTCTACAATTCATATATGCATAAAATTCATTCATGTTAATTAGGTTGTTATAGTTGGTGGAGTTCCATATGAGTTACCACTCCCCACTTCAGATCCATCTACTATTTCATAGTCACTAGTTTCAGTTTTACCACCAGTTATAGTTCCTCCTCTAGTTTCAATTGAGACACAATTGAGGCATCCATCACCAGCACAAATTGTTCATATAACTCCATAGCTTTAGGATTCTAGACAGCTTCTAGCTATAGTGTTCACACCCAGGGAAATATCACTGAGATCTCATGCATCTACTCATAGAGAACATGTTCAAAGAGCTTTTCCTACTACCGGATGGGTCCCTAAGAGCCCTATAGTTTCATCTACTTCTTAGATTTATAAAAGGACCCCACACTTGGTTTCTACTTTATATATTTTAGAGTATTTAAAGCATATACAAATTTTAAAGCCATAGTCTTAGCCCTTCCATCATGCTTCATGATCACACATGATCCATTTCCTTGATATAAGACACCATGATAGGGAGTCTCCCATGAGACTCATCAATTAGTATCATCCCTTCCTAGCTTACTTTTATAGAGCTTCTCTTCAATTTCTTGTACATAGTTCCTTCTCAATCTTTGATACATAGTCTTCCTATGATTAATTGTAAATAGATTAAATCTCAAAAATTCAAAAATAATTAAAAATATCAAAAGTACTAAAAACATTCAAATATTTCAAAATATAAAAACATGCAAATAGTTCAAAAAACACCAAAAATAATTTGATTGTATGCATCATCTATGCTTTATATTTATACTAATATGCTAGACTTACATTTGCTATTCTATGCTATTGTTTGGTGATCTATCTATATTACTATGCTTCACTTGATATTCTTTGAGTGTGTGAAGTGACATCCAGATCCTTGATTGCTTCACTCTACCCATTGAAGGGGTATCCTACTTCTACATTGAAGACACACATAAATATACATACCCACTAGAGGCATCTTCTACATGACTACATCATTCAGGTTATGTCATTCCTATACCACACACTATAGTTATCATGTTGATGTACATTATTTACTAGCTTACATAGACTACTCTATCGAATCTTACTCATATATAAAACCTATTGTATTTCTTATCATATACCTAGTCTTGTACTAACATGTCTTACATATATTCACTTCTTATTTTGATTAGTTAGATGCAATGGTATTTCCAATTTTAACATGATTTCCTTTCTTGTTTTGCTTAGCTAGATGTGATTGCTTTTTTTAGTTTCAATTTTGTCTTCTATATGTGCCTTAGGACATTTTACAATGTCCTTTTCTTGTCCTCCTCTATGTGATTATGGATTTCATGCCAACCTTGCTTGTTTTATTATATTTGTATGTGGCATTTGAACATGCCTTGCATGATTGCTTTCTAGTTGGAATGACATGTGCCCAGTCCCTTATTCACTTGGCCCTTGGCCACTCTTGTATGCTTCTTTCTTCTTGCCTTGTATACTTGTTGCTTGATTAATTTTTCAATTGTTTACAATGCCATGATCCACATCATGCATTATTTCTTGCTTTCTTAGATGCCATGATGGACATCATGCTCTATCCCTCCTTAACAACTAACAACAAACAACTAACAACTAACAAATAACAACTAACCAAACTTGTAGTTCTAATATAATACATTACACATGATATTACATTGTTATATCTATCTAGGCATACCCCTATTGATCTAACAATATTTCATTACAAACCATGCTATTTATTGAGATATCTTATTGATTATCATTGATATATCATGTATCTTTGTAGCGTAACACAGTTGCAGGGATCTTTTTTCTAAGGGAAGTCATTATAGGGTCTTCATTCCTACCCCCAAAAGAGGAGGAAATAAATAGGGGTTTTGTCACAGAGATCAGAGCTCCTAACGGTTGAAAAAGCAACATTCAAAATACCTAGAACATCGATCAGACATCAAACTAGATAGAACATACCAGGTAGATAGTGAAAATGTTAGAATAGTTACCAAATTTGGCCTAAGATAAAAAAATAGAGATTGGACTACAATATCGATGCCATTACTATATTTTTTGGCACTCTTGTCTAAATAGTAGAAAAACTAGACTTTCTAGAAGCAGGCAGAAAAGTAGGTTCAACTATAATTTTACATAGTTAGACCAGTTTAGAATTAATAGTTTTTAGTACACTTTTGCTTAGAGAATCTAGATATAGGGAGCATCATGCATGGCATGATGGCTCTCAATTCTAATTTTAGATATAGTAATTGGTATAAATTTCATATTAGAATCTATGTTTCAAATACCAGTGATTGGGGGTAATGTGCATGACACATTTTTTTTCTTTTCTTTTTGAGTTCAATATTACCCAAGTGTTCTTAGTAATTATGTTCCTTATTCCATCTATAGGTGGTTGGCATCATTTTAGAGTGGCTTTCATATAATCCTAGTGCACCAGTTTTAGAGTGGCTTTCATATAAGCCTAATCTCCATTATTTAGAGTGGCCAACAGTGGCTTAGTTTTTAGCATACATGTAGCTATCCATGCCAATATTATCAAATAATAGTACATTCATGGGATTTAAGATCCATCCCATATGACACACATCCATACTAGTATCAGTTCATAGCTTCACTTCATGGGGCAATGATGGAGCCAAAGGACTAACTAGCCTTTATATTCTTGAGCCACTTATTCAAAGGGATTAGAGATACCATCCAAACATCGATTAACACATGCATAACCACCTAGCTTCCCTTAGTGGGTAAGGATGGATCCAAGAAGCTAGCCTTTGCATTCTTGAGCCACTTCTAGGGAATTGAGCACTCACCTTCATTCACGATATTATTCTTGGTATAACACACATCTAACATCACTCAACATCACTCACATCACAACAAGTTTTTGTATTGGTCCACGTACCCAGTGAGGTGTATTCATTCATTTCTCTTCCTCTCTCTCTTACCCAACTTTTGTATGTTCTTATTTTAGATATAACATATCTAGTAATAACTGATCTACTCTTTGTTTTCTCTTGTAAATTTACACTTCATAACGTGCTCTCTTTAGACACACCCATCATCACATAGCTTCATGGGCTTCACCCTTACAAGTAAGTTCATGTACGCTTTCTATTTTTTATTTATCCTAATATTTCACTTTGCTGCATCACTAGAATAAATGGGGGAAAAATGTAGTCATATAAAATGTGAAAATTAGTAACTTGAACATGGCTAATGATACTTAACCCACAGGTACCTCCTATTTTCTTTCATAACCCTCATAGGCATATTTTCACTGATTATCAATCATCTGTAGCCTTCCAGACTTGATCTCTGCTTAGCCAAATTGTTCTTTCTATGACGAATTCATCCCCCCAAGTCCTGTTAGATAAGGACAATATCACCCAACTTGGACTACAATGTTGGTGCCACTACTGTCTACTTTCAATGCTCCTATCTAAGTACATTTTAGGCTCCGACGATCAATTTTTTATGATTCCCATCATTCTCCTTATCAGCCTAACATCAGTACATTCAACCCATGACCAATAGATCCCTATAAAAACCCATTCAAAGATCATTTAGAAAGGGTTGGAAATTATCACTAAGTAAGCAAAAATACAAGTAAGACTACTCAAATTTTTTTTCCC
The DNA here is from genome assembly GCA_037957365.1 of Torreya grandis. Taxonomy (NCBI): domain Eukaryota; kingdom Viridiplantae; phylum Streptophyta; class Pinopsida; order Cupressales; family Taxaceae; genus Torreya; species Torreya grandis. The sequence continues at coordinate 3,480,474 of JARHVA010000920.1, forward strand.
TATTCTCTGTATACAACCAATCAATACACTTACAAGCTTATCTAAATCTTTAAACCAATCCCTAGCCACCTCAAGCACATCTAGTTTAGCATTTAGCATTTTCATACACACTATTGCATAAAGCACATCAAATGGGAGAACTACATATGACTTGATCCCTCTTTGAAGTATTGGTATGTGGGTAGCATGCCCACACAAGGGGTATGGATACACATTCAATGAATCTTACACACACTAACCCCCCCTCTTTTTCAAAGTTGGTTAAAGTATAAAGGAGTCTAGGGTTTGAAGACTAAATCAACTCTACAAGGAGTTTCATGGACATCTGATAGTAAAAAATTCAAAGGTAGGGTCACACAGACACAAAAAAAAACCCAAAAAACTTAGGTCTCTTGGAAAATAGTGATAGAGATGGACTACAACACTGATGCCACTAGTGTCTCATTTTGGCACTCCTATCTAATCATAAAATGAACTCCAGATCCTAATTTGTGATAGTGTCCTAGTCTTGCATAGTGAATTTCAAATTCTATCTTAGTCATCTTAGTCCGTTTTTGGCTAAGTCTTATTTTCTATCCCTTATTACTATTTTTAGAAAGATTAATATTATAGTAAAATTACACAAATCAATAGCTTAATTATTTCATATTTATTTACTGATTTTACTACTCATATCCTTTAACTAAATTAGGAATAATACACTAATATTCCCAAAATTGTTAAATGAGATATATACAAAGATATATATAAGATGATTTTTAAATTGACAAAATATTTAATAGGCATCTGGAAAAGTAAGTGATTATTATTTTTAATTTGGAAATATTGAGGGGCAACCTAAAAGATAAGATGTTAGACAAAAATATGACCTATAAGAGAAGATGTCAACAAGCCAAAATTGCCATTACATTCACCCTTGTCAGACATAAAATGTCAGTCTAATAAAAATAATGAAAAAATCATAATTTTTTATTATAATTTTTTTTATCCCAAATGGGAAGGAAAGGGATGAGAAATGGTGGCTTGATCCCTCCTCAGAGTATTGGTATGTAGGCAACTCTCTTCACAATGAGATGTTAAAGATGTCCAACCTACCCTATTAATGAACACACTTTTCATCTCATGACCTAATACATGGAGGATTAGGGTTTGCAAAATAAATCATTAATTACATCAAAAATAAAGGGTTTTAGAACTCATACACATAGGAATAGACCCTAGATATCTAGACACAAGTGCACCTAGAAGTTCATGATAGTCTTGCATAAAGGACTCTACCACCAATATCATGACATTACTGCCACTTTTCCAATAATTGCACTAATACACAATTTTGGATCTACTATATATGAAGGTTTATGACATTAGGATCTATTTTACAATACTTAGAACATCTTGCATCTCAATTTACAATACCTAGATCATCTGTATCATGTGTTTTCCAGTTAAGTCATTACTTGCATTATTTATTACTATTTTAGAAAAGTCAAAGCTAGTCATTTTGTAAAAAATTAATGATTATATTTATTAAATATTATTTTCATTATTTAGTATACTCAACTATTTAACAAACATAGGATTTACATTCCTTAAGTCCTAAAAGGTTTAAACACCTCCATTGTAACTCTAGGAAAACCTAAAAAACAAACCATACTCCATATATTAAAGCTTTTGTCCTTGAGGGAGGTTTGAAAACATGAGAGACTTAACCTTGTGGATTTATTCATAAAACCTAAAAAACATTCTTGAAATAATGAATATGCCATGATCATGCTTGAGATGGATAATAGTTCAGTTATTGCTTGATGCACTCTCCTCACGTTGAGAGAATTAAAGGTCACCAAGAGGTAATAAAAGAAGGAAACCATTAGGTTCAATGCATTTTGATCAATTGTATGTATGGGGGAATTGGTGGAAGCTCCTAAAATATCAATAAATGACTTTTAAAACTTTAGGAATGCCTCACTTCTTAAAAATGACTCTAATGACCTCAAATGGGACTTCTTGATCCTCTATATCCTCATAAGCACTTTTAGAATATATTATTTTGTTTATGACCTTGTTATTACTATCAAGACTCTTTTAGACCTTATTATTCATTCAAAATGACCTGAATATTCCTTTTCAAGCTAATATTATCCTAACAAATGCATTCAATTTTTTTTGGATGCATTCACCCTCAAGAAATGGATAATTACACTTAGACCTTTCTACTTGTGAAGCATTACATTGATAATGGATATTGTAAGACACTAACCATCGAATTGACTAAACCTAAACAAGGTTGTTGTGACTTACATAAGATGCTAAATGCATCCATCCATTGAAAACTATGCAACTAGGCCCTTTTCAATGCCAAACGTCAACCTAAGACATCATTTAAGGTGCTAGATCACAACAAATGAATAAAAATTTACTTAGGAAACATGAAATTTTTTGGACATACCTAATCCTATGCCACAATAGTCATCATGAATCTGTTATAGAGCTCATACTCAACTTATTTTTGTAAATAATACCCCTCTCTAAATGTGCAAGTGTCCAATGGATTAAGGGTGGCTAGAATAGCCAACACAAGTTATCAAAGATTAATATTTGTGAAGTATCATTTCCCAATTGGTGTCGAGTGCATCACAAAAATAAACATGGATAAATTAAATATGTATAATTTTGAAATGATTTTAATATTTTCAAAAATTAAATGGAAGGTTATGAAGTAATCCTAATAATTCTAATATAACCAATGATTCTGGTTCTTCTAATACTACACACAATATAACCATGATGTTGGAAACATTTAGATTTATTGATTAGGATGACAATGAGCCAAAGGAAAATAATGAATAAATACACATTTTTAAACAATACTAATGTAACAAATAAGATACAACAACCCATTACTAATTCTACACCACTAGATAACATAATGATCCTCCACCATTTAGTAGAAATGATTAGAGATATACTAATGACATTCAATAAATATTAAACAAAAGAGGATATAACATAGTATAAGACATGAATTAAACTAATTAAAATATTAAACTACATGAATTAAATCAAATTATAGAACAACATGATTTATTGGAATAATGCTTAACTAAAAATCTTGCGTCACATAGACAAAAGACTTCTCATGCAAATGTGGTAATCCATAAAATTAAAAATGAAGTTATTACATTTATTCTTGCCATTATTATGTTTTAAAAGAACTTTCATAATTATCTGGTTGAATCACATGCTTCACCTAATGTCATGCAAGCTAGAATTTTTAGAAAATAGGATCTCAACCCAATAAAATCTGATAATATTGTGGTTCAATTAGACAAATTTAAAGTTAAGGTAGTTGGTGAATTGTTAAATGTACACATGTAATTATGATTTGAACCTAGCATATAATAATTTATTGATATAAAAGTGGAAAATATCCCCAAAGATTACATAATTTTGTTAAGTAGGGAATGGTCCAAAACATTCAATGGGTACATGGAAATTGATTTATCACAGATGTGGATTCCATGGAGAGGTATATCTAATAAAATAAGGGCATAAAATGAGCCTAAAATTAAGTACATGATTAATGAGTATAATGTTAATAATTAAAAAGAAAATTTTGCTTCTTCTGACACTAGAATTTACACTCTTACCTCCAAGTCTATGTTCAATAAGAATACAAATATTGATCCATTTAGATTATAAACAATCCACTTCAGTTTATCTTAGTCCAAACAAGGATATGGAATAAGAATTTAATTAGTAGATTCATAGGGAAAATAATACATAGTTGCATATCATTTATAGTTTCCTTCTATAAAAAATCTTAATGAATATGAAGCCTTAATCATTGGATTTCAGTTTGCTATAAATCATGGTGTGGAAAATTTACAGAGGATTGAACACTCAAATTAATGTCAATCATGCTAGAAACAAGTTTTAATTAAAATTATCGTACATGAAGAAATATAAATATAGAGCTTATGACTTAATTGAATCATTCGAGGCCTTCAATACTATGTCTAATTTGAGAGAAAAAAACCAAAATGTATATTTTATAAAAGCCTTAGCTATAATTTGTTTTCCATCTTAATGATTTTAAGTTATATAATTTTTATTTTGAATTATTTTCCCATCCTTCTGTTCTTGAAAATGTTGAGAATTTTCAAGTATTCTAAGATGACCAATAAATTATCTAGTTCATGAAAAATTCAAGTGTTTTCAAATTGCATATAATAGATGAAAAGGATCAGGATTGTTTTACTATAAATGATCTTGAATTCGATGGGATTATGAAATTAAAGGAGAATAATATTCCCAATGGAATAGTTTCATTGGATAGAATGTTTGACCTAGACAATCATGCTAATTTTTTTAGAAGATTAGAACCTAGTAAGAAAGAATTTGATCTTATTAATTTGGTAACAATAGAACAACCTCAATATGTTAACATTGGCCTAATTTTCTATAAGATAGAAAGAGAATAATGCAAATCTCTTTTTCAATGATATAAAGATTCAATTGGATGATATTATGATGATTTACAAATTTTTGATCCTAGAGTCATTGTACATACTATTTCGTAGAAGGAAGGAAATATTTTTTTAATAAAAAGGTAATGACTAATTAATCCTATTCTGTAACCCCTTAGATACAAAGAGGTAAACATTTACTTGCAACACCAATAATATTTCCTATTAGATGTTCAACATGGGTTGCTGTTAGTGTAGGTTTTTATTTTTCTCAATTTATTTAATTAGGAATATTATATTTGTGCACATGGAGTTTTTCTACATTTTGGGGATAAGCTTGATTATGTGGAGATTTTATGTCAAGTAACTCCTTTCATCGGCTATTCTGAGTAAGGGAGTTACTCCTCTATTTTGGGCACCTATCACCACCTTTCATAGAGGAGTTACGGTGCTTTGACCACCATTTGAGGAGGAGTTATATTTATGCTCTCCTATTTATATGATCCATTTGAGTCTATTTCCTTTAATGAATCATTGGTTTTCTCCACTTTTTTTTTGTCTCTTATAATATTATTTTATGTGATTTCTTCTTGCTTCAATAACATAATGGTGTGCACAAGCTTCATCTCAAAAGATCCTTCCAGCTTGCTTTCATGTTATCCAGACCTGGCAACATCTCCAATATGGTATCAGAGCCTACCTATGGTAAATTTTAGTCTATTTTTATTTGTTGTTAAGCTCTCATTTGAAATCATAAGTTCTTTGTCAGATTATTTAGAATGTGTGTTTTTTTATCTTCCAATTTCATATATTAGTTCTACTAAATCTATTTGAAGGTCAATATAAAGACTACATGCTTCCAAAATGTTCATCTACATCGATCTGGGTTTGTGGTTCTATTTTTTAGCTTCGTATATTTGCAAGAAGACTTTGATTTTCGTAGCTGGTTTTTCATCCAACTATTCTTTTGCAAATTGCCCTCTAATTGTAAAGAATCATGCTGAAAGTTTTTTGTGTTTGGTGCAACTTTCTCTTAGATTTATAGATAATTTTAGAGTTTTTAATTTTGTTAATAAATGAAGAAGTTATGGTGTTTTTAGTAACTGATACTCAAATAAAATCAAATTTGGTGATTGTTGCTAAAGCCTTTTTTATTGTTTTTTGAAAACAATATATTGAGAAAGGATTGTAAGAGACTTGTAATTCTCTTGAGAAGGTTCAGAATTCAATTTCGATTCTATTGATTGGTTGGAAGACTAGGTTCCCCTTGACTAAGTGCTCTTTTTTTAAAGTTCAAAGTGCATTTTTTATCAATAGACCTATTTTATGGGAGATTAAAACTTTAAAATCTTGCAAACGGTAACTCAAAATTGAGTACCATTTTTTGAAAAGTTGCTTGTTTTTTCATTTCCCACACATTGGACTAATTTTTTTTGAAAAATGCACTACTTGATAAAGTGCCATTTTTTGGGTCTCACCTTGGACGCATTTTTGACTGAGCCTGACGTCCTATTTTCATAAACTTATCTTCTTGACTTGAATTGATTGCTCTAGAAACATTATCAACTAAGTCTGATATCTTTTGAGTGTGCACATATAAAATTTTTGGGGGGATCAACATTTTACATTTATATGGGGTGTACTTGGCTTATTTACACTTTTTATTCTATTCTTGTAGTTTCTTTCTACAACAACTACAAATTGCACTACTAATACAACTCATTTTTGCACTAATGGATTCAAGTTCAATAAATCCACTAACTCCTTTCAACCGTCACGAATGGAAAATCAAGATGACAATTATTCTAAGGAGTAAAGGTTTGTATAGGATAACCATGAGTGATGAAACTAAACCTAACACATATGCAGAGATAGTTAAGTGGTATAACTATAGTGATGAAGTCTATGGGCTATTATGTCTTTTTATAGCACCTGATCTCTTATTTCACTTAGAGTGTACCCAATCACCTCATGATGTATGGACCATTTTGGTTAAACTATTTGGAGAGCAAGATGTGATGAGAGGTCATGAGCTTGAGAATGAACTCATTAGCCTAAGCCATTATAACTTTGACACCCTTCAATATTTTTTCACTAAGTTAAAGTCTTTGAAATTATAGTTGAAATAATGTGGGATAAAGAAAGAAGATGACCAACTTATTCTTTATATACTCTCTAAGCTAGGTCTTAACTATTCAGTCTTTGTCTCTACTTTCCATGCTACTAGAAGTGCATTGGGCACTGCATGGAAAATGCCCTCTTTAGATGCTTTCATTACCAACTTAACTAGGGAACAAGACAAGTTGATTTAAATAGGTACATTGAAGTCCATAAAACCTCAAGCCCTTATTGTTGAGAATGAAAAAGAAAAGACTTCAAACAAAGAGAAGAAGAAGAAGAATAAGGATCAAGAGAAGAAGAAAGAATCAACCTTTGTTAAAACTAACACTAAATCTTCCTCTTTGAATTACAAACTTAAGAAAGAGAAGGTTAAGTGTACCTACTATTATAAAAATGGGCATGATGAATACAAGTGAATGAAGAAGTAAATACATCACCTAACTCATCTCCTAGAGAAGCACAACATAGGTGTTTCTGAATCTATCAAGCAGAATTCATCAACCCAAGAATCTATTATGGAAAAGGGGAAAGGTAAATAGAAAGAAAAGGGCAAATCTCTTGTAGCAATTGTATCTTCCACATCTTCATGGGTTATTGACTCAAGTGCTTCTCACCATATGGGCTCTTCACTTGTTGAGTTTTCTTCCCTAGAGCCTTGTAGTATGTCTTCTATTAGCTTGCATCATGACACTTCTATACCAGTTGTAGGGAGAGGGTCTATTGAAATGGAAGGAAGAACATTCAATAATGTTCTAAGTGTTCAGTCTCTTTCCACCAATATCCTATCCATGTATCAAATCACTCATATTGGCAAGGGGATGAGGGTTGAGTCTTCACCATATTTAGTTATCATCAGGGAGTTGCATAGTGATTCTATAGTGGAAATGGGTAGGGCAGATCATCAAGCTAGGTTGTACACCTTCTCACATTTTGCACTTGATTTTTTTTTGATAGCATTTTTGACTCATTCAAATGGAGTTAGCAAACTATGGCATGAGTAGTTTGGCCACCTTAACTACCACTATCTTGAATAACTTATCAAAAATGACATGGTTATAGGCTTGCCTCGAGTCTAATTCTCTAAGGGACTTTATGAGGGTTTCTCTCTTGGAAAGCACCCTAAAATAAAATTTGACAAAGTCAAAGCTTGGAGGGCTTCACAAGCACTAGAGTTAGTACATAGTGATGTATATGGACCTTTTCCTAGTCTATCTTTTATAAGGGCTAAGTACATTCTCACTTTCATTGATGATTTCTTGAGATACACATGGGTATACTTTCTTAAGTAAAATTTTGAAGTGTTTAAATATTTTCAAGATTTTAAGGCTCTTGTTGAGAAATAATATGAGAAATTTATAAAGATTCTTCAAACTGACAATGGAGGTGAATATGTCAGCAATAGATTTGAACAGTTTTGCACTATAGATGGGATTTATTTGCAACACACAATTACTTACAGTCCTTCATAGAATGGAGTTACAGAATGCAAGAATAGGTTCTTGAAAGAGATGGCTAGATATATGATTCACTCTAAGTCCTTGACACCTCAGTATTGGGCTGAAGCCATCACTTATGCTTGCTATATATAGAATAGGGTTCCTCATAAAGCTTTGAAGGGAATAACTCCCTTTGAAGCCTGGTATAAAAGGAAACCTAATGTTGAGCACTTTAGGGTTTTTTGATCTCTAGTTATGACACGTATACCGAAGAAGAAATGTAAAGCTATAGAACATTAGTCCCAACCTTACATCTTTATAGGTTATCTAGATGGTGTCAAGGGGTACCACCTTCTCCATCTGAACACACATGAGTTGATCATAGAGAGAAGTGTTCACTTTCAAGAGAGTCCTAAAGACTCAACACTCAACACTTCTTCTCCTTCATTAGATCTACTTGGACATGATGATTATTCTTCTGATTTAGATCATCCAGAGTAGGTTCCTGAGCCAAAGTCATCATTGTCTTCTTCTAGTTTAGATAGGACAATGATGCATAGTCATCTACATCCACCTCTAGTCATGCTTTAGAGGATGAGGATTTAACACCTAACTCATCCACTTCCAGGCCACTTTGGGCCAAATAGACTCTTGAGAGTGCAGGCACTTGGGTAGGGGATCCAACATATGATAGATGTACTTAGGGAGATTATCATAATGGTCTAAATGCCTTCTTTGCTTTAGTTTTGGATCCATAGACATTTTGAGAGGCTTTAAGCACACCTGAGTGGGATAGTGCTATATAAGAAGAATATTCTTCCTTGATAAAAAATCACACTTAGGATTTGACTTCACTTCCTAAGGGAAGGAAGATAGTTTGATGTAGGTGGATATATCAGACCAAGTTTATAATAAATGGGTCAATTGACAAGTACAAAGCATGATTGGTCACCAAGGGTTTTTCATAGGTAACCAGTATTGAATACTCTAAGACCTTTACACCCATTGTAAATATGACTTCGATATGAATCACACTAGTTATAGGTGTAGCACATAGTTGGGGTGTGCACCAGATAGATGTGAAGAGTGACTTTCTTCATAGATACCTTGAGGAGGAGATCTATATGGAGCAACCACTTGGGTTTATTCAAGATTCATCCTTAGTTTTCAGACTTAGGAAATCTATCTATAGCCTCAAATAGGCCCCTCAGGCTTGGTACATCAAGATGGATTCCTTCCTCCTTACAACAAATTTCACCAGGTGTCATTCAAACCCCAATGTTTACTTCTTACAGTAGGATTCTTTTCTACTGATACTTGTACTTTATTTTGATGATCTTTTGATCATCGAGAGTTCTTCATCAGCTATTGTAGTGGTGAAGAAATCTCTATAGGATATATTTGACATGACAGACTTGGGTCTTTTGTATTATTTTCTTTGCATTGAGATTTCATAGTCTGAGTTAGGGATATCCCTTACATAACCCAAGTATGCTCTCGATCTTTTGACTTAGTTTCACATGGCTAAGTATAAGCCATCTTTGGCTCCCTTTCTATCAGGAGTCAAGCTTGAGGTTGACTATTCTACACCATCGGTTGATGCCACTCGGTATCAACAACATGTTGGTAGCCTCATTTATTTGACTCATACTAGGGCTGATATTTCATATGTAGTAGAACTTGTCTCTAGATTCATGCAAGAACCTCATGAGCTACACTGGAAAGTATTTAAGAGGATCTTGCACTACATATAGGGTTCTCATAGATTCAAGATTCACTATATATTTTGCATAGAGGTTGACTTGGTTGGATTTATAGATTTATACTGAGTTGGCAATTCTTAGATTCACCAGTCCACTTTTGGTTATATTTTTTCTTTGGGTTTTAGTCCTATTAGTTGGTCTAGCAAGAAGCAAAATGCTATTGCTATATCATCTACAACGGTAGAGTACATGGGAGTTGTTAATGTAGCTATTGAGGCTATTTGGCTTCAGGGGATTTTATCTAAATTTGGCATTCCTTTTAGGCATCCCACTATCATCTATTATGACAACCAGAGTATTATACAGATATGTAGGAATCTAATTTAGCACCAACAAACCAAACACATTGAGATTCACATGTATTTAATTTGGGATATTATTCATAGTTAGGTCATTGACTTGATAGTTTGCTAGTCTTCAGAGTAGGTTTTAGATATCTTCACCAAACCCTTCATCGAGAGCAAGTTAATTCATCTACGAGCTCTTCTTGGAGTACAGTCTACATCAAAAACAACATCATCTTTTGGGGGGGCCATTTAGCCTCTTCCTTTCTTTTGTGTCTCTCTTTTGGGGGGAGTTTTTTTCCTATGGGTTTTCTCCTTTTCTCTACTTTATGAGAGATTGCTTTGTATATGGGTACCTAATCAAGCCTAGTTGTCAAGACTCATTGTTTATTTCCACACTTCCCACCTAAGTTATGTTAATGCGGGGTGTTAGTGTAGGTTTTTATTTTTCCTAATTTATTTAATTGGGAATATTATATTTGTGCACATGGAGTTTTCCTACATTTAGGGGATAAGCTTGATTATGTGGAGATTGTGTGTCATAGTGTGTCATAAGAGAAGTAACTCCTTTGATCGGCTATTTTGGGTATGGGAGTTACTCCTCTATTTTGGGCACCTATCACCTCATTTCATGGAGGAGTTACATTATATTCATGGGGTGCCTTGACCACCATTTAAGGAGGAGTTACATTTGTGCTCTCCTATTTGTATGCTCCATTTGAGCCTATTTCCTTTAATTAATCATTGGTTTTCTCCACTTTTTGTTTTATCTCTTGAAATATTATTTTATGTGATTTATTCTTGCTTCAAAAACATAGTGGTGTGCAAAAAATTCATCTCTTGAGATCCTTCCAACTTGATTTCATGTTAACCAGACCTGACAACATCTCTAATAGTCACCAACTTAGTGTGTATTCACAAGAAAAGTAGAGAAATTAGACTATGTTGATTTTTATAATCTAAACAAAGCATCAAACAAGGATAACTACCCATTTCAATAATTAGATGAAGTTATTTAAATTATTAGTGGCTTTAAAATGATGTCTTTATTGGATGGATTTTCAAGCCACAATCAAGTTTTAGTAGATCAAGAGGATAAAATTAAAATTGCCTTCATCACCAAGTGGGGAACATTTAAATTCACTATGTATTTACCTTTTCAAAGATTTATGGGTAAATACATTATTATTTATATATATGGTCCAATCATTTTTTCCAAACACAACCTAAACATGTACACCATTTGAAAAGGGTATTTGATGTATGCATAAGGTATGGTATTTCACTCAATTTGAAGAAAAGTATTTTTGGAGTGATAAAAGGCAAGTTACTAGGTCACATCATTAGAAAGGAAGGTATGACCATCAAATCAAAATATCAAATTCCATTTCTAAAATTTCATTACCTAATGAAAATAAAGAGCTAAAATCATTATTTGGTAAAATTAATTTTTTAATAAATTTTAGTTACATATTTGCCAAAATTGTAAGACCTATGAATGTTATGATAAAACAAGATGGAAAAATTGAATGGAAAAGTGAAGCTAAGATATCCTTATAAGAAATCAAGGATGCCATATACCAATATCTAGTATGAGTTAACATGGATTTTACTAAGGATTTATGGATATATTATTTTTCTTCTGGCCATATTATTATTGTAGTGATCACCCAAAATATTGATAATGAGGAACATACCATTGTATTCATGAGCATAAATATGAAATATTATGAATTCAAAAATCCAGTTTTGGAAAAATAATCACACACATTAGTTAAGGCATTGAAATTTTTTACGCACTATATATTATTCAACAAAGTTTACACTATTGTTCTAGACCATGTGGTGAAACTTATGTTGGGACACAATGAGTTGGGATAACATAGGGGAAATTTGATGGAAAAAATTTAGGATTATGATTTACAAATAAAGTCATCCAAATTAGTATGAGTTCAAGGGATTACACAACTCATGAATAAAACTGATCCCAAAATTATAGTGATGTAGGTAGACAAAACTCAATTTGTTGAAAATGATTGGTATGATCGTATCATCCATTATCTACAATATGAGACTTCTCCTCCATAATTGATTAAATAATGAAGAAAATCATTAAGGCTCAAGATATATCATTTCATGATTAAAAAAAGGTATCCTATACATGTATAACTAAGGATGGATATGCCTCTGTTATGTATATGAATAAGAATCCAATGAATTTATAAGTAATTTACATGAAAAGTTAGGGAATGGTCATCCTTCTAGTAACACAAATAAATTTAAAATGTTGCGAGTAGGTTATTACTTTCCCAAAAAAATTAAATATACAAATAACCATGTGCGGGCATTCATAAATTCCAAACATTTTCAAAAAGGGAGATACATGCAACCATGCCATTAAAATCAATTATATGAGGATGACCATTCACTCAATGGGGATTGGATTTCATTGGATTAATACATCCTAACTTCTCAAAGGGTAATAAGTTTGTGTTAATAGTTATGGACTATTATACAAGATGGATTGAAGCCATTGCCAAAAATAATAACATAACAAAATAGGTTATCAAATTATTAAAAGAAAATATATCTACAAGGTTTGGAACACCATTTACTTGGTCTATGATAATGGTACTACATTTCAATCAATAGATTTTAATGAATGGACTTATGATAATAAGATTATAATGAAGTTTTCATCTAATTATTACCCATAAGGCAATGTGGATGCTAAGTCAAAAAATAATATTTTTTATTAATGTAAATAAGAAACATTTAAAGAAAAGGCGTAGGCAGTGAAATTTATTTTTGAAATATGCCTTATGGGTAGATAAAGCTAGGCATAAACAATCCCTAAAAGCTTCACCTTTGTTTTGTTTTCCTTCAATAACTTGTCTTTCCAATAACATTATGGATACCTACCTACCAATTCATGCAAGAATACATGGAAAGAGATAAAATAATACAATCAATATTACTAGACATCATCCAAGTGGAAGGTGCATGAGAAGAAAATCTTCAAAACTTTAGCAAAAATCAAGATATCATCAAAATATGGTTTGAAAAAGAGATAAAGTGAAAACATTAAGAATTTAAGATTTATTCTTGCCTCAACATGCTAGTTCCCCAATATATATTGGATCATACAAAATTTATAATATTTTAAGGAATATTGCATTTAGATTAAAATAATTAAAAGGAAATAACCTATCACTACTAGTTAATGGATAGTCTTTGAAGAATTAATTATTGGTTGCCCCTTCATCATTTTCTTCAGAATGACTGTGATCCTTAGTTTAAGACTAAGGTAGTTTAGAAGTAATTTAAGTAGTTTGGTTCCTAGTATTGTTTTGCTTTCACAGATATTTTTGATTTTAGCTCATATCTTAATTTTTGATTTCAATGTTGATAGATAGTTAATTAGTCTTGTTCAAGACAATCTTCCACAGAAATTCACCAAAAGCTTATATTTCAAAATAACTTGATCCATATTTTTAATTTGGGGATTTGATTATAAAAAAACTACTTGACCTAAATTAGGAACACTGTAAGATATTGAAAGTCTAGCTAGATTGATTAAAATTTGAAATTACATCAATATTGTATTAAAAAATTTCATTTCTTTATCATAATTCAATTTTTTATATAGAAATATCAGGTGGATTTAAGAATGGTTTTGCACTAAGAAAATTAATGCCTACACTTAAAATATTATAAGACTTCCTTTGAAAAAGTAGATGATAAGGGAAAGGTTGATTGATAAATGTTTTTTGATACATCTCTTAATATGAATATATTGGTTTATAACCCTCCAAGGAATAAAATAAAAATAAAAAAGGAGAAAATATTTTATTTTTTGATTAAAATTTTTTATCTTCATCAGGATGATTTGGGTAATCTCCATCAGGGATATAAATGTCTGACTAGTGATAGAACAAGGCATAGATTGAAGTAAAATTTATCTCTATCAAAAATATAGACACCTATATGGAAATATAGCAATGGCCATGCCTTCCTTATCTAATCTAAATCATATATCATAAAAACATCTTAGAAAGTGAGTAAGGACTTTAAGAAAATTTTCCTAAGTTTCCAATGTCATATTTTTTCAACCTTAAAATAATACACCACTAAATGGTATTGATTAACCTGAGGACTGTAGGACTCTAAACTAATAAAAATAGACACACCACTAATATAAAAGACACTCACACATTGAGTAAGCAAAAACAAGGCTTACATAGAAAGTGTAATAAATAAACATGTATGGTCTAGGATCACTTTTTTAAATCCAAAAAACACATGTCAAAATGAAAATTGTAATGAGAAAAAACCCTTGAGTAAACTCAAAGGGCCACATTTAGCATTTAAGACATATAAACTATCAAGAACAATCCATCATTTGAAGATTTAAAGAAAACATAAATAAAAAGGTCATTCATTTGTTTACTATTTATGCTTAAAAAGATTAGCTAAGGTTAAAATTTGTTTGGAACACCCCAAAATTTCAAGAGTTAATTTAATTATTAAAATTTAAGAGTTAGATATGAATTAAAATAAAAAAACTAACATAGTAGACTAATGCACAACCATGGCCTCTTACTTGTTCTCATTTGTCACTACATAAGTGTTTACAACTATTAGGTTCATCTGAGATGCCCTGAGGATGAGGTTTAAAAATTACAACACTATTTAAAATGAGATTAATAAAATGAGATTGGCACTAGAATAAATCCTTACATTAGAGGATTATAATTATACTAATGACCTACTATAAATAAAATAATATGGGCTATGCCAAAACACTTCCAAGTGAGAGGTATTTCCTTGCAAGGATTTATCCTATAATGTTTTTTAGGATGTAATTTTTGGATGACCTTTTATTATCATTAAAAATGAAAAATAAAATTATGTTCATGGTTGGTATTTCCATTGAAGGGTACTACTAAATGTCATAGCCTTTAAATTTGTACAATCAATCTGTGGTATCAGAGTGAAACACTAAGAAAAGTTTGAGAGAAGTGTTGAAATATTGGTCCAAGAATCTATAGAGATGAATTAATTAGTGGGATTTGGATAAAATTCCTATCTATAAATTTATACTGAGTTTGAATCAGCATGGCCTTAATGAAAAGGGTGTATATAGATGAGATATCTTCCACATCAATAAAGTTTGGGTGCTTATGATCTCCATGATAATAAATGATAAGCAGGTCCATATCTTGGAGAGATATTCTCATTTAATCTTAAACAACTGATATTAGGGGTAAGGAATGGAAATAATTTCTATATGATGTTGTATCTAATTAATTTTTCATGTTTCACAATGATCTTAAAAATGATTCAATGATGGATCCTTACTGCAAGAAAAGCAATCCACTGTCATTTTTGAAAGCTATATACACACATGTTCAAGTAGCATATTTTGGATATTTGTGAATTATTTTATACCCTAGTTTACCAAGAAATTATTGAAGTGTCTATATGCACCCAAAAATTACATGATATGACATTTACAAAATAAGTTCGGTGATGATGTAATGATCTCCAAAATACACTCATGGTTGGTTACATCTAATAGTCTTACCCATACTCAATTTTTGGAATTTTTAAACCTTAAAATTTGTCTTCTTGAGTCATTTATAGCCTTAATGTTTAATATACTTCTATGGTGATGAAACTACCAATATTGGTGTTGAAACTGCCTCCCTAGTTTATGAAACCTCTCTTCCATTCTTTGGTCTACCATGATGGTTTTATAAACTACTATAATGGTTTTTTTATTCATTAAAATTTAGCATTCATGCCTTAGATGTCCACTTGAGGTCACTTTAACCTTAATATATCACTTGACCCATCTTAGGGGCCCTTTTGATCCACTTTTAGTCATATGACAATCACAAATAATATCCAATCCTATATAATACCACATGAGAAGCATAATGGCATAGTTCAATAATGATTTAGGTCCCTACACCCTCAAAAAGGTAATTTTACATCTACATAAGAGTAATAGGGTTGATCTAGACCTATTATTAAGTCACCCTCCCAACCCATTTTTATCAATACACTATACAAACACTACTTGCACATGCTTACACCCTAGGTGGACATTATAACATATTGTCACACAAAAGTACCACTTCACATTGAGGGAGAGATCCAAATTATTCCAATATTATATTGACTCATCTCATACATTTAATAATATAGTCTTAACATAGGTATTTACATCTCAAGTGGCCTCCAAGTCATCCTCTCATGCATTCACACTTAGGCATTCTAGCATTCACTTGCACTTGGCACCAACACTTAAATTGGGAGAATTACATTGAGTTTGACCCCCTTTTAAAGTATTGGTATTTAGACAACTCTCAACATAGTGGGGTGATGAGGTCATGTAAAACCTACTCATTAACTTATTTTTGTCATGGTGTTCATTCAAACCCTTACAAGCATGAAAACCCAGGGTTTTTAGAGGAAAATAGAGTTATAAGAATATTTATTGATTGTACAGACTTGAAATTTAGATCAGAGCTAGAATAAGGCCTATTATGAAAAACTTATAAATCATTCACTGAAGTTATAAAGGAGGACAATGATGATAACTAGGATAATAATGCACTGTGATAGTGTCCAAAACTATGTTATTATCTAAGAGGACCATGCTAGTATCCCAAATTAGTTTTTATTATTGAACCCTATTTGCAATTGTTAGACTAGCTTTTGCACTAGTTTCCATCCTTCAATTCATTCATCGTAGTTAGTTTCCATCTAAGTACATATGTGTGTGATTCATTAATATTATTAGAATAATTAAGTCAATTATTGTAAAAATCAATGGTTGTATTTATTACATATTTATTTCATGATTTACTATTCCATCCCTTTAAAATCCCAAGGTTTACATTCCATAAATACATTAAAAATTTAAATCATTTGGTGAACCTGAATTCAAATAGTTAAAAAACCCTAACCCTAGACTAAATTTAGGGTTTATGTTTCCAACATTCTATAACTCAGACTCATATTTTAGATCCTTGTATTTTCAGATTTTTATTTTTATCTAATCATGATAATAATAACAAAAGATGATTATCATTTTCTAATGCAAAGTTTTCTTGTTCAATTTGCATGCTTATTTCCTTTTATTTGGAATAAATTCATATATTATATAAACACATATGTACATGTTATCATATATAATTTAAAATATGTTTTATTGGACTCATTCCATAAATTTAATACCCTAACAACCATGTTTTAAGTTTCAATGTCATATCATATGCATATGAAATAATCTCTTTCTCTTCCTCATCTTAATGAGGGCGATAAATAATTTTGATCTAACTAGATCCATGTTATCAGTCCTCCACAAAATGATTTATTATATACTATTATTAATAATTCCCATACTCAACCTATCCGTGCCTACACCTCTTTTCTATATGGTGTGTGCCTATATGTTCAATAAAAAACAACTAGGGTTTTCATTTGTGAGACTATAAGGGATCAAATTATCGGCATGAGTAGGTTAATTTCAGAATTACAAAATTAAAAACAACTATTACATGAAAATATTACAACATTGGAAAATCAAATTACAAGACTAAAGCCTCTAGGGCACACTAGTGTCAATCATGCATATGCATCTTCACCTAGTCAATTTGTTGCAAGCAATGTTGCACATCAAAATATGAAATCATAATAAAGTGCATCAACAACTAGTGATTAGAAAAATACTTAAAGACAAAATATAAGTTCAAGTGATATTTTAATGCAAATTATT
Organism: Torreya grandis; assembly: GCA_037957365.1. NCBI lineage: Eukaryota > Viridiplantae > Streptophyta > Pinopsida > Cupressales > Taxaceae > Torreya > Torreya grandis. The sequence continues at coordinate 3,498,333 of JARHVA010000920.1, forward strand.
ATATATAATTTGATCAATCTACCTCCTCTACATCTACTAAGGAGATCTAGATACTATTGTGCATACCATAGATTGCATGGTCATCACACAGATTCATGTTTGGCATTAAAAAATCATATACAATAGTAATAATTGATAACGAGGACCCTATAAAATATAAATTAGTTAAGAAATCCATAGAAATACAAAAACATGCTAAAAAAAGGTCAAATTCAAAAATAGTACTAAAGTGGTTACCAAATCATAACTTAGAATAATAAAAGGTTTATAAAGCAAAATTAAAGAAAGAACTAGTACAAAAAACACATATAAAGAAAGTGAAGGGTACAAATATACCTCTCCAAAATGAGGTCTCACTTTCAAAATAGTATGGGTTTGGTAAAAAATATCTACAAAGTTTGATTTTCAAAGTCAAGGGTTGGGAAAACATGCCCAAGGCATCACTACTCCTATTCTAGTAGTTGATAATTTTGGTCAATAAGGTTTTGGATTCATGGAACATACTAAGGTAAATCATTCACAGATATAGTTTATCAAAGAAAAATATCTAGATACATAGATAATGTTACAAAAAGAGCATGAAATTAAGTTACACATTCATAATCAGGGTAAGCCAACAAACATTATCAAAAGAGGATTTCTAAAAAAAGAGCCTCCAAAGAACCGTATGCCTATAATAGGCACAGTTTCAAAAGATATAGTAATAGAAAATATTTTCAATAAAAGTTAAGAAAGGTCAATTCCATAGTATAAGGAAATTCCCTATACTCATCCAGATATAATAGAAGTCAACACTAGCATTCCAATGGTTCAAAATCAAGATGATAATGATGAGTGGAATAATATAGGTTATTATGATTTATAAGATATTGACAAATAATAATACTTATATCCACACTATAACTCAATTCCATCATAGCACATCCATCCCACTTCACAAGGGTTTACCATTCTTCTTTTTGACATAGGACACCTTGATAGTGAGTCTCTTGTGAGACTCATCAGTTAGTATGTTCTTCCCTACTTGTACATAATTCCTTTATTCTTTCTCCTTGTATATATTTTTATTTTCATGTTAATTGTACATATATTTTATCTAGAAAATAAAAAACAATATAATATATTCAAAATACAAAAACATTCAAATATTTCTTAGAAAATATAAATTTTAGATTGTATGCATTTCCATGTTTACATTCCTTATATTTTCCAAATACTACATATGCTATCTATGCTATTATAGTCAACTTTATCATACGTACATGCTTCACTTGTTCTCTTCGAGTGTTCACATATTCTTATAGGACACATGTCCATCACACAAATCTAATTTTTTTACTATTTACCCACTAGGGGCACATTCATAGATTATAATATTCAACATTGATACATTCACCCATTGGGGACATCCTATACATAACTTCCATTTTACCAGGTTATATCATTCTATACTCCATATGATAGATTTAGCATTATCTATATCTTGATATTAATCTTCCTCTACTACATAGATTTTTTGCCTACTACCACTACTATAGACTCAACTTATATACATATTTTCTCTTATATGGACTTGTACCACATGTTTATGCATACTTTCATTTCTAGATATACTAGTTTAGATTTGATTATGTCTCTTTTTTATTATATCTACTTGAGGGAATTTAAATATGCCATTTTTCTATAGATATATGCCAATTATTTTCATTGTGTGTATGCTTTAGACATGTGCCCATGTTCTTGTGTTTGCCTTATTGATTGTGTATGTAGACATTTGAACATGTCATTCCATGTGGCTTTAAGCCAAACTTATTTGTTGCATGTGTATGCATACATTTGAACATGTGCTTATATGTTTTCTCTTTCAGAGACTTAGTGACATGTGCTTATTTCCATTGTATTGTGGTCCCTTGGCCTACTTTGTATGCCTCATGTGTTTTTATGTATGTATCTTGGCCATGGAATTTATCTCTTCCTTGTTACACTCACATCTAGTTTTCCATTCCATGAGGAACCTCATGCATATCCCCTTCTTCCTTGGGTTCCTTGATGGACATCATAACCCAACCCCCTAGGCAGTTACTCAGATTATATATAGATTTGATGCTCATATACACGCATACATTGTTATATCTATCTTAAAGACCTTGTGAATGTTAGATCTAGCATACATTGTCCACTACCAATTTATGCAAATTATATTACATTCTTATGTCATGTATACACATTATATTGGACTATCATGCAAATATCATATATTCCCAATTTAACACACACATTACATATATTTTATTTTTAGGATAGTTATTACATAGGTTCAACAAATCCCCTCAAAAGAAGGGGCATTCATAGAGGATTGTCACAAATATCAAGCCATTCAGGTGCACTCAGAATATATTTTTCAGCATGCAAACACAAATTATAGAGCTTAGAGTTAGGAAAACATAATGGAAAATAGTAAGACCTATATCAGTTATAGTTTGGCATAGAAAAACATAGAAGGACACTAGCAAATCCTAGTGGACACAATTATGGTATACTATTGTCTAGTATCCCTAAAAATAGGAAAAATATAAATTGGCTAGAAAGGTACAATAGTTATAGTTTTGGTCTATACAATATAAATCTTAGATTATTAGTTATGCTTAGTTTATTATCTATTTTGAAATATCAATTTGATAAAATTAGAGGCATCATGCATAACATGATCACTTCCATTTCAGTTTTTGATATGATTAGATACACAAATATTAGAATTAGGGGCATGTGTGTAGCACATTATTTCCACATGATTAGTTTTGACACCAGTACTCTAAGATGGAATGAAAACTCCATATCATTCTCAATATTGTTAATCTATACACCATTTACACTAGTTTTACACTAGATTGATGACTTATTCTATTTGTAGTGGTTAGCATTACTGAGTAGTCCCTGAGATACATACTCAAGTACTTGAGAAGACCTTGATCCATTTTTAATTTTAGAGCTTTTGAGTGCCCAAAATCCATCCTATATAATTTAAATTAAATCACATAGCTTCAATTACATTGAAAAATTTTGGTATAAATGCATGTAATACACATGGGTAGGTATTGATGGAGTCATAGCCTACTTGACTTCTTGAGGCACCTATATCCATCAGTCCAATCCAAGTTATTCATAGATTATGATCCATGAAATAGGGGTGGGAAATTATGGATTCCAACTAGATTTAATTCTTGATCCATCGACACAGGGGTATTGAACAAGCCATTAACTTATTCCAAGTTATTCATTGATTTGACCACTAACTACACACACCAAATGTCACCAGGTTTTTGCATTAGTTCATGTACCTGGTGAGGTGTATTCATTCGTATCTTCTCCACCTAATCTCTTTACTCAATTTTATATTTGATTTTGATATCTCTTAAGTAATGATTGATTCATCCAAGTTTCATTTACAATAAAAGTAATAGAGCACACTTCACAGACTCAAATCCAGATTCATGACCTTCACCTTATAGGTGAGTCTAGGTACACTTATTTTTGCATTATCCTATTCATTTTAATTTTATATTTATAGAATAAAGAGGGGCTATGGTCATTACAATTATCCATTCATACCTTATATTTCCACTTGAGGCCATTTTACCCTTAGTATAACACTTGACCCATCTTAGGGGCCCTTTTTATCCACTTTTAGTCACATGATAGTCATAAACATGCCTATAAAACACTAGATGAGACCCATAATGACATAATTCCTTAGTGATTTATGTCCATACACCCTATAAAAGGTAATTTTACATCTCCCTACCAGTATTAGGGTCATCCTAGACCTATTATTAAGTCACCCTCCCAACTCATTTTTATCAGAACACTATATAAACATTACTTGCACACTTTTACACCCTAGGTGGACATTATCACAAAAAAGAACATAAAAGTAATTCACATTAAGGGAAAGCTACCAATTATTTCAATATTATATTAATTTATTCTATACATTCAATAATATAGATTTAGTGTAAGTATTCAGATCTCAAGTGGCATCCAAGGCATCCTTTCATGCATTCACACTCAAGCATTATAGCATTCACTTGCACTTGGAAACAACACTTAGATTGGGACAACTACATCAAGCTTGATCCCATTTACAGGTATTTGTATGTAGGAAAATCTCAACATAGCATGGTGTTGAGGTCATTTCCATCCTATACCACTAACTTATTTTTCTCATGGTGTTCATTCAAACCCTTAAAAACATGAAAACCTAGAATTTTTTAAAGGAAATCAAAGTTACAATAAAACTTATTAAATATGCAAACTTGAAATTTCAATCAAAAATAGAAAAAGGCCTATTCTACAAAACCCAAAAATCTTATACTAAAATACTAGAGGACCTTATCACTACCTAGGGCAATAACACATTGTGGTAGTGTCTAAGATTGTGCTAATGTCAAAAAAGACTACGCTAGTGTCCTAGCTCAGTTTTTATTATTAGATCCTATTTAAAGTTATACTAGACTAGCTTATGCACCAATTTACAACCCCAATTCATTCATCTTATTCATTTTTTAGTTAAATACATACTTGTGTGTTTCATTGATATTATTAGAATAATAAGATTAGGTTAGTTATTGTACAAATCAGTGGTTATATTTATTACATATTTATTCCTTGATTTACTATTCTAGTCCTTTAAAAACTTAAGGTTTACATTCCATAAATCCCTTCAAAAGTTAAATCAGTTTGATTATATACATGATTGTTTCATAAATAATCATGGTGGTTTCATAATGATGAGAGGTAGGTTTATTTATAAGTGGTGGTTACATAGCTGACCCCTGTAAACTATGGTGGTTTTGTTAAAATTTGTCCATGTTACTTTTTTGGTGTTTAAGACTTGAGTTCTCACACATTTTTTTATGATTTATTCATGTTTTTCCATTGATTTTATTTGTGTTCACCTCCATGAATTCCTAAATCACTCCTAATCCTCTTTTTATCAATATCTATTCCTCTTAAGTTGATATTTGAGTTAGCCACCAATTAAACTCACCCTTGCAAACTCTTTTTTCTTCTTAAAGTATCTCCATTTTTATGAATTTTAGATTATAATTTTACATTTAAGGTTAGATTTTTTCATGCTTACACACAAAAAAAACCTTATTTTATTTGATTTTCAGTTATATCTTAGGTCATTTTCATGCTATACTACACAATTTTGAAGAAAGAAAGTCACTAGATCAATAACCTACTCTTTTCTATCAGTAGACCAGTCAACCATAGTTAGTTTCTTCTTTGTTTAAAATTGTTTTTGTATATATTATCTTCTTCCTTATTAAATTATTTATTTTTTTCATTTTTCAATAGAGTTATATCTATCATATGAGTGAATGAGTTAGCTTATTGAGGATAATCTACAAGAAAAATCATCATTTCCTTCATCTAGTCTTAGTTTGATTAGGTTATGAATTTTCAGTTTTGGTTTTCTATATTGATTATTAGATTTAGAATAATATATATATCTTTCATTAATTATATTAGTTTCATTTTAAAAAATTAAAAATGAATATTTCTCTCTCTCTCTCTCTCTCCCCCCACCCCCTTCTTGATCCAAAAGCATAGCTTATATCTCTTCTTTGCAATTGCATTCCAATTTTCTTGGAAATAATATAGATTTACATATATTATAGGTAGATAAAATTAAACAATATAATAGGTGAAAATAATACCCAATAATTCATTTTTAATTTTATAAAACCTTACATTACACAAGACAACTTCCAGCCAAACATCCAAATAAGCATAAACAAACTAGATAATTAAAATATTACATACTAGATTATGAATTTGTTCATTTTGATAGAAAAATAAATCAATTTTATAAAATCTAAATTATAAAATTATAACATTATGTTTTCATACTTTCATTCATAGGTATTTTAAATTCATAAGAAAACATTTAATAACACCAAAAATTAGTTTTCTAACTTGCATATAAAGTGTTAATCTATGAGTTTCAAGTGAATATATTTGATAGGGTTTAAAGTTTGATTTTAATATTTAAATGTTAGTTTATTATCATTACTATAATAATTTAACATCATTTTCATAAAAAATATCAAATATTTTAGATTGGATTGAAAGAATTGTCTCACAAACTAGGGAAAACACAGAAAAATCATCAAATACAACTTTCTTTCAAAGTCTCATTTCCAACATTACATAAAATATAAAGGTCATCAAAAAGGAAAAAAACATCCATGTTTAATTTGTTTAATTTTAGTTATTATTTTCTTCCCTAATTTCAACCTTTCAAGTTTATCAAGTATCTCAGGTTATTCATTTATACCAAAACATTGTCAAAACATCAAAATAATAATAAAAGGCCTTGTCTAGATGAGCACAAGCACCAAAACCTTGATTCAACATCCAAAACATAAAGCACAAAATTTAAACATATCTTCCAAAAAATCTCTTAAACTTATTCATCATCTTAACTTTATTTGTAGATGACACTTCTGAGAGTCCACTCATTCATAGAACAAGTCCTTTCCTAGATTCAGGTCCTGGCATCAACATGCAATTATATATCAAAACTAAACTCAAGAGATAAGTTTTTTGATCCAAGCCCATCCCCCATATTATTTTCAACTCCCTCAACACTCCAGACAATAAAGAGTAGATTTTTGATCCTTCCATTATTATATTACCCTAGAATTGAGGCCACTAGTACAACATTATCCAAGCCTAATCATCCACTCCCCGCTTTATTTTTTATCCTTGGGACTAGCCTCATCATATATCATTCACTCTATGTATGACATGGATATACTCTACCCAACCTAATAGAGTTGACTATGTTCCCTAAGTCATTCAACCTAATCATGCCCACTATTCCATTTCAAGCATTGAATAAGATCTTTGCTTCCTGGTCATCATCAAAACAAAGGGACATTATAGTTCCATATAGTCTCAAATCGAAGCCCTCAACAAACACCATGATGTGGTATAACTATTTTGGCTTTATCATAAACATAATTTATCACTAGCTATCTAGAGTCCATTCCTCAACATAATCATCCCAATCCATATATTTTCCTACCCATCATTCATATATTACGTTAGTTACCTTATCTAGACCTTAAAAGGTTGGGTGCATAGGCTAGAATGTCACTTTCCACACATAAAACATTAGTGAGCCCAATGTGCAAGGATTTTACTCTTTTTATTTATTTTCTCTATCATTGGATACCTCCCCTAAATATGTCTGGTCAAGATATATTTGAAAGAAGTATAAATTTTGACACTTATATAAGGACTCTTAAACTTTATGGTGAAGCCTCCTTAAAATGGAACACTAATACCCCTACACAAAACATGGATATGACTTATCAAAACACACATTTAAATTCTCATATTATATTGGAAGTGGTTGTTTATGAAGTGTGAGATCTATCAGAGACTGATAGTAAGCATACTAAATCTAACAATATGATCCTAACTATGGGAGTGTGAATAGTCCTCATGTAGTAAACAATCCTTCGATTAGCATGAAAAAATTTGATGTATAAAGTGCCAAAATATTTAATAAAAATATTGAAATAATTTGTTACTTGGAATATGGGCTGAAAAAACTTCAAGCACCTTAAAATCCTCTCACTCATATCTAGAATGTTCTTATAACTCCCAAGTAAAATGCAATGGCTCCCCCTAAGTCATCAAAGCCAAATAAAATAGTTTGAGGATATCAACCTACCTTGACTAAACCTCCAACCAAAGATATCATTCAAAAAAACACTCAATCATATCCGAATTAACTCATCTCACCTAGTGAATCACATTCAATATTTGGAGAGCCACTAGGCTTCCCCCAATCAGATCTATCCTCCTAGTTTCATGCATGCACTAACCTACCAAGCTCCTTAATATTATGATAATTAATCCCTAATCAATCATGTTCAAATCTAAAACCTAGGATATATTCTAACTCATAGGGTACTTAACCATATGACACCCAACCATCCTTTGGTGTACCAAAATCCTAACTAAGCTCCATTTGTAGGATATTATTCTTACCTCCATCCCAATAATTTGGAAACAAATCAACCAACATCATAAATACATACTACTCATGTGGAAAAAAATTGAATATCACCTTAATTTCTTCCAACTAATTTAGTGACAAACCAACTACCACCATATGTTCCTCTTAAACATATTATAACCAATCAACCTCTACCATATAATGCTTCCAATTACATGTCGGTCAACCAACTTCCTATGTACACTCCTCCTATTTAGCCAACACAACCCATTTATTCTAGCCAATTACTTCCCACTTCCATATGTTTTCAAAGTCCACCTAACCACCTAACTATTTTTTGACCTATCCAACATCACCATATCATGTTGAAACAATAATATTTATGGGGTTATATTGTGGCCCACATTATTCCACAAAATAAATAAATAATATATTTATTATTTACACACAAACAAATATTTATAAATTGGTTTTGTGAGTAATAAATTATTATGTTTAAATTTAAAGTGGTGGATTGGTTGGTTATAAATATCCATAACCCTTATAAAGGTGTGTTAACCTTTGGTGAAATATCATTTTTTGATTATAAAACATCATGATTTATCAAAGTGGAAATTTCCAAATTTTATGTGAATAATTGTGAATAACTAAGGTGAAGAAGGAATTTACTAGGTCTTTTAATGTTTCTCAAATAATAAAATAAGATTTGTCAAATTTTTACTTCATTGAGGTTTTCTCACATAACAATTGTGTAATGTGACTTTTATTTTCTTTCCTACATTATTTCATTATTATTATAAGTTATGTAATTTATTAGTTTATTTATTTACCTATCATTTATATTAAAAAAATATTATATTCCTTTCTTTAGTTATTATGAAATATCAAGAACCCTCTTTCCCTCCTACCAGTCACGTAAACAACCCTTATCCAACCCCCTTCCAATATATTTCATCCATGCTTTCCACAAAATTCAACATAATGAGGACCACTGATTACTTGAAAGACACCCTTGATCAAACCATACAAGGAGTTCTATCTCATCCCCTACCAAGCCCCCCAAGTTTAAAGGGGAAAGAGATCTAAATATATATATCAAAGTGTATACCATTACCGTTAGGGAACCCTTACCTTAGGATGGGGTTATTACGATGATATTTCCAAAAATTATAGAATATATTTCCCTCAACTAGTAGTATCACATTCAGAGGCCTCTATCCATTATTCTATACAACTCATGGCTGAATTCATAAAAATGTTATGATATAAACAAGATTGTGAAACAAGATCACAATGACTATTATGCCCATTTCATTAAATGAAGGTGATAAGTTATCTATTCATTTACTAGTGTGACAAGCATAGATCCAAGAGACCTATGTGATAACTTTCTTCACTCCCTCAACTAGGGAATGAGGGAAGATGTCCTAAATTTCCCTTATCAATCCTATAAATAAACACTTGAGAGAATATATAAGGACCCTCATGAGAAAAAAATGTGACTATGTTAAAACAATGGTTTTACTCCCTTAATGGTGGTGACTGTGAAGGTAATAATATTATGCACATGGTAAATGCTGGTTTAATAATGATTAAATCATTATGTTAGGCTAAAAATAAAATTACATATGCATTAAGGTGCTATAAAAATATCACTTCATGACCTTGTGAATTTCTTGGTAAGATAATTATGTTGGTTTATGTAAATGATCTAGAATGATATAATTTAAATATTTAATTATTAGGATAATAGATTTCATGGGTGCAATAAGTGTGTAGTAATAGGTCATTGCCAATGAAGGAAGAAAGACTATGCTAGGCATACTTGCATCATGTGTGATCCTATGTTTGACCCATATCATGTCTAAACCTTAACTAGTCCAAGTTGAATGCCTTGAATACCATTTGACCCTTTATTTAGTATGGGCATGTCTTAATGGATGGTAATAACTTTTGGGGTTGGTCAAATCACCTTTGGTTGGTCATCTTTAATACATGAGGACAAAGTAGACCATCATCTAAAATGTCTTATAGAAGAATTGTAAAATTTTCCATTAATTTCCTTTGCCTTGAACCCTATGTAAGGAGTTGGGTTATATTTGAAGTAACCATAGGACTTTACTAGAGCCACCATGTGCCATTATGGACTCGCAAAGAGAATGTCCATTTATGAAGGCATGAGCTAGTAAGTAGGGTGGTTAGTTGATCCAAGGAAAGAACAAACACATTTCATGTCCTGATTGGATTATAAGGAGGAGAGAACACATTTCTAAGGAAAATGGATCTCTAAAAAAAGGGTTTGGGACTTTTGGAATTTTTGGCCACCCTAGAAATGAAAGAAAAAGAGAAGGGAAACAAGACGAGAGTCTAGAGATGGAGAGACTCATCTGGTAGAAACCTTTAGAAAAGATCCATGGAAGGGCTTAGATCATTTGGTAGGTATCCTAATGACTTAAATATATTATTGTTTGATGAAATGAATTTTGTGTGATTATTTATGAGTTATTGTGTTCAAGAGTAGTAAGGTAGTTGGCCTACTTATTCTCTTTGTTATTTTACTATGGTTGTGATTGAGTCACCCATAGTGTTACTACCCCTTATGTGGGAGTTTAGAGTTGAGATATTTCTCCATGATAGTTATAACTATTGTATTTTTGGTTACCTAGATATTATGGTTTCATCATGTAAGACTTATGATGCCTTGCAAGGTCACATTATTCATGGAGGAAGGGGTAGGTCTCTCATGTTGGACATGATGGTAGGTTTCCTAAATCCTCTCATGGATAATTATATAATATATCTTAGTGGTTGTATGCCTGATGTGTTCTATCCTTGTGATTCTTGTGTTTCCTCTTTTATGTTTTATACTTGACAATAATAGATTTAAGGTTGGTAACCTATTGACTAAGAGATTCTTAGATTATCACCTTGTGAGTAGATATCTCCTTGACCCCAAGACATCTTGACTAATTTTTTCCTTTACTTACCTTGTACCATGATGTGAACATGCTTAGAGCTAAGATTCTTCCTTGGGGGTACCTAAATTAGTCGCTTGATGATGAAAAAAGGTTGGGAGGTGAGCCCACCTTTTATTGGCCAAATTTGCACTTAGAGTGAAGAGGAATTCATCATCAGCTATAGTCTACTTGTGTTTTGATACTTTTTATAATTGGATAGAATCTAAGGATTAATCATTCTTGACTGAACTTATTTTATTTATGTATTAATGTTTGATTATGGGTCGAGCATGAGACACTATTAATATGAATTTTATCGACTGAATGTTCTATTTATTACTGCAGATAACTATTTTATAGTTTGATTAGTATATAAAATTAATAGACCTCCTTGTGATGGATCCTTATTGAAAATGGAATCCTTATGGAGGCTTGTATATTCATGACTGAGCTTGACCAAGTTAATGGCCTCAATACATATAATATATTTTCAGTTAAGTATTTTATGGTTATCTTGTGCATTACATCTTGAGTTATTGTAATACCTCATGTCTAGATGATTTAATGTGAAAAACACATTTAATTATGAAGGCAAGTAAGTAGTCTGCCTATGACTTTGATAATGAAAATAAATTATGTTTTGTTTGTATGAATTTGGTTATGTAAACCCATACATAATATGGACTATGCTTAACTAGTCTAGATTTGGTTGGCTAACCTTTGATATGGAATAATATAAGTAAGATAAAATCTTAAAAAACTCTTAGAAAGAGTGTTATTGACAACCTCAATAGGCCTTGACTGTAGATATCCATGGAAGGAATCTATCAACTAAGGATCAACTTTTAGGCATGTATGGCCATCTCTTTTAATAAAATGATGAATATGCTTTTCTTGGTCAAAACTTCTAGATAATCAGCCTAAGAAATGATATTTTTTTATCCTCATGTATTCTATTGGAATTTATATTACAAACTAAGCTTATCCATAAATGAGTACTCTAAGATGGAATCTATATTGGGTATCTATATTAATCCTTGAAGTTTTATTTTTTGTTGAATAGACAAGTCAACTTTCAGGTTGAGCCTACCTGATGTTTTCATATATTTGACTAAACCAATGATAATATTAATTTAGTGTCAAGAGACTGCCTAATCCTCAACATATGTTTATTTCATTGCCTTAGACTCAATCTTGATTTTTTGGTTAGATGTTTTCTATGCTTCACTTAAATCATTTGATTTTAGTGTTTATGAAATGTTCTGCACAATTTTTTGGTTCCTTCAACCTTGATTGGCCTTAATCCCTTTATTGAATGTTCAAAATTTTTAGCTTAGTCGAGCATTATTTTTTCCTTAGCTAATTAATGCCTTGGATTTTTCCCAAATTTGTTTGCCTTAGTCATATATTCCTTATCAACTAATTTGTCTACTTGGACTTTTCCTTAGACACTTCTTAGATGGGATTTTTTGTGGCCTTTTGCCTTAGTTTATTTTTTCAACTTTTATAAGTGGTTTAGAGGAAGCAACATGTCATTATCTCACTAACTTAGGAGTGATTTTAGTTAGATATATTTTATGGGTGGTGCCAAATAATAAGAATCATGGGATGTTATCATGTGGCATCATCCCGGTGACTTGATATCCTAGAGATGGTCATATAATATGCAAGCTTCCAAGTAATCAACCTCATTATATGTTTAAATGTGGAATTATCCTAGTGACTTGATAATCTTGGGGATGACTATATAGCTTACAAAGCCTCTAGGCAAGTGGGATCATGGGATGCTACCACATGGTATCATCCCAATGACCCACTTTACCATAAATGTCTATACTGGGCATGAAGCCCATGGGAAAGTGAGTGAGTGAGATGCTACCACATGGAAAAATCTTGTTGATCTATTAATTTAAAGATGTCTATACTAGGTGAAAATCTCATGGGTAAGTGGGTGAGTGAGATGCTACCATGTAACAAAATCCTATTGCTCCATGATTCTAGTGGCATCCATATTAAGAGCAAAGATTTTAGGCTAGTAAGCTATGGAAATATTGCCACGTGGCATAATTTCACTACTTTACAAGACCAAAGAAGCTATGTGAGCTCTATAAAGTGGTAGGGTAGTGAGTTAGTGAATTATATCCATGTGGAGGTTTTCATAGAGTTACTTAGGAAGTGATAGGTGGAAAGAGTGGTATCGAGAGCTTGAAGGGACATTGGCATGGCTAATGAGACTATTGAAGTGACCACATGGAGCTTGACTATGTCATAAATGGTTTGAAATCCATCTCAATGTCATAAGTATAATTGTCATTTGGTGTGAGATGTTAAGAAATTTCTAAGTGTTGGGTTTAATGGATCAGAATTGTGGGTTTATGAATTAGTGGCTTGCACCTATATGAGTATGAATGGTAGTTATAGGATTCATATTTTTTTATGTATGATTGAATGGATTCTGATATCTATCCATGCTTTTTGGTGTTCTTATTATTGAAGTTGTGTGTCATGCACGTGTTAAAGGAAAAAAATGGGCATAACATTTTGGTATCAGAGCTCAGGTTAAACTCTGGTATATTTGGGGATGATCTACTTAGGGTCATCACCTTTCTCACTAAGGTTAATAATGATTTGTGTAAATTGCATATTTGTGCATTTTTTTTGATGCTAAATTTGAGTTGGGTAGACAAGATTTCATAAAAGGAAGAAATGAAAGACATAGTGGATGGTGGTCACCAATATACTTAAATTATGTAGCTAGTTAAAATCCTTGTCCAAATTCTTGATACCTTACATAAAGTGATGGCCATGCTATATGAAATATTTACTCAAGTTTTTATGCTACAAAAATGAGCCGCTTCACCCTATAAAGGGCACAAGAAGGCTAAGCAGTCTTCAACACCTCATCATTGAGAGAGGAGTAAGATCCACCTTTAGTAGTATCACAAGAGACAACATAATTAGACATAAACTCGACCTATGAAATCTTCAAATGCAAGACAACGAAAGGCCTCAACATAATGATAGGGGAAAATTGGTATTCTTTGGGTGTATGTTCTAACTATGGATATATTCATCATTATGCATGAGACTATCCTAAAAACACTCAATCAAGGGATACTAAAGTCCTGATATGGACTAGTTGTGAAGACCAAATTTTGTATAGTTTGTATGATACTAATTTTTACTAATCTATTATGACAAAGTATAAAATTCCTATGATATGCTATTATGATTGGAGGAAAAGTAGACCCTCTCAATTAAAATCAGATGGTAATATATATTAGTGTGTGTGTGTAGGATAAATACATACATATGTGAATGTGCATGATGCCTACCTATTATAGTGCTTAACTTGACAAATGAAATTTTATTATGGTGTAACCATGGTAATGATGGACTATAAATCTGAATGATGTTAGCTTGTAATGCTTAAACTAATGCTCAAATGCTGTTAATTCAAATTATAATTATAAAAAGGCTTTGATGACCTCTATTTAAAATTAAGAATTCCCTAGATATATTAATGGTGATTCAAATTATTATTACAGTTTGGAGCATTAGAATCATTCAATGAACCATGATATTGTAAAGCCCTAGAACTAAGGTTATGACTTGTGCTATAAATAAATTTAATATTGCTTTATACTAACTATTTGAGTGGTAATATTTCATTTTGAACTAAAATAAGTATGAATCTCCTTATAATGAACTAGAGTAGGTATGTCTCCATTTAATAAATCTTTCATGAGAATAACATGCTATAGTTGAATAACTTTGGGATTCTAATTACCTTGGTGTGTATATGTGAACATAGCCTAACTTATGAGGCTATTTATATGTGCATGTCAAATGGTTACGAAGGTATTTTCCTGGATGTGAAATATATAAAATGGATTAAGGTAACCTTACACATTCTTGATATTATGATTATAATTCAATTGATAAATTTTCATAGATAATAATGATTGAGATCTTGGAAGAGTTGATAATTATGTTGAAGTATTATGAAGTTATATGGTAGTAAAATGGAATTAATACATCTAGTATTAATAAATTTGTCATAATGAGAAGTTATCAATTTTAATAGTTTGAACTGCTAACTACCTTGGGTAGTTGTAAAGCATTATGTGTTAACAAGAATCAAAAGTGGGGACCATGGAGGTGCCTTTGTCTTGAAATGATAGTCCTACATCTCCCTTGACATAAATATTATGTCTACACATATAGGTGGGACCTAATTATAGGTAAAATTAAATCTAAATTCTCATGTTAAAATAGGTAAGGCCTGATTTCAATGCCAAATAACACTTTGGTAGGTGGTGAATATAGATTATCTATAAGTATGTCTTCTAAGAAGGCATATGGTACTGACTACTCAATTGTATCATTCTGTGTAGTGGAAATAGTATAACACACTCTTACATGTTATTCCTAAAATTAATGGTATCATTTTATGTAGTGGAAGTGGTGTAGCACCCTCCTACTTGTTATTACTCATAATTGAACAATAATGAATTTGGCATGATAAAGTGGTAATTGGCTCCATGAGGAATTTTGTTATGTAATGGCTAGTGGATCACTTTTGCCCTCTTACCTTATTCCTTTTCCATTGAGTGGTTTGTAGAGCCACATAGTGATTGTATTGTGATCTAATTTTTTCTAAGTGTGATTGTTGAACTTATTTTAAGTTGTATGAGCTTTTGTTTCTATTGCTTAGAAACCTACATTGTTTTCTTATTGAATTTGAATTTTTCAAGCTAAAAGTTGATCATAGAATTTATTGATGAATTTTATTTCATTATTAAGAGTAATTTATGTCCTTTTTATTGATTTTGTACTCAAATGATCAGTTGATGTTTCTTCAAGTGATTATGATGATTAATTGTGTTGATTTTAGGTGTTATTATGTGCATATATGTCACTTATGGTGAGTATTAGGGAAAAGAAGTAACTTGGAACATATATTACTTACTATCTCTTATTTAATGTGCCTTGACATGCCTGGGGTTGTTTGTGCATCAACTATCTCTTAAAATCTACACTTTAACATGCTTGGGGCCATCTATACATCAACTATATCTTACACTCTATGCCTTGACATTACTGGGGCTATATTCACATTGACTATATCTTACTCTATGCACCTTGAGATGCCTGGGGTTATATTTGCATTGAATATCTTGGTTGGTGGATTAATGTCCTAATGGCCACATATACATTGATTTATAGATAATTATCTTGGCTAGTGGAATCATGTATTGAGGGCCACATACATATTGATTAACACATTGATTCTTGGATATTGGGATGATGTCCTGAGGGCCACATACATATTGATTGGCACATTGATTCTTTTATGGTGGACCAATGTCCTAAGGGCCGCATATATACTGATATATGCATAATTTTATTGCCTAGTGGATCAATGTCTTGAGATGCTCCTGCATATTGAGCTACACATGATATCTTAGCTAGTAGGCTAAGATCCCAAGAACCTCATACATATGGATTGGCATATTATTATCTCTAATGATGAGCTGATGTTATAGGAGCCTATAAATATGAAATAACATGGTATCAGGTTGCTTAAAACCTTCCATGAATGGTAGGATATATTGAAAAGGGAGACAGTCCCATGTCTTTATTATTTTATAGTCAAATTGATGTGATGAGAGGCATTTCCCCATGCTAAGCTTAGAAGATCATTTGTATTAATGATGACACTAGCTATGGTAAATCATCATTACCCCATATGATTATAATGATTTGAATATGAACTTAGTATGGTTGAACTTCACTCAGAAGGGTATGCCCATGGAAGGATACCTAATTTAGAAAGATGGTTTTTGTTGTGTTTGACACCTATCATTCTTCTCTTAGAATGAATGGTACATCCAAAGAACACTTAGAATCTCATGATCATAGCAAGAAAACTATGGATATTAATGGTTGAGATAGTTCTATTCATGGTATCATCTATAATAGAGAGAATTTAATCTTTTAGAATTGCTCTTAATTAGACCAGAATCTTATTAAATGAAATAACTCAGAATAGACAGTTGTATTTAGCATGAATCACCATCATCTAATACAACCAATAATTTATTGCATGGAAAGTAGCCCTGAATAAAGCAAGGCTTGGGTCTAAAATTGGATCACTTTCATCTCTAAATTATAGATACTTTGATGAAAGGAAGTTTAAATTATTATTATCCATAATTGAAGCATCCTTATGATTTGGTCACAAGAAATTATTGTTATGTTGAAATGCCATTAACAGTCTTACAGGAAAATTATGGTAAATAGAGAAGTTGTCTAATGCAAGGGCATCAAACAAGTTCATGTAATCAAGTATGTTTTGTCATCATATTGGTTTAGTCAAGAGTTATAATTCAAATAGGGACCTTATGAGGGTGTTATAAGTCTTTATGTGTCCTTGTGTTGAGTGTTCTTGGCTTGGGAAAGTTTCTTGCCAAAATATCATTTTGAAAAGTTGAATCATGTTCTTAGTCTTAGGAGGAGTTTTGTGATGTAATTAGAAATAAAATGTTATGATTAACCCTTGAATTATTATATAAAGGTGTGTCATGTATATTCATGAGGAGGGTGGCATAAATTAAGAATGTGGAATGTAATGTCCATGTGAGAGTTAGTTGCCAAAAGTTAGTAATGCAAGAAAGGCAGTTTCTCAAACATAAATGAGTTTTTGGATTGTAAAAGGGGGTAGACTTGTAGAATAGGTAGTAAGTCAGAATTTATAGAGTCAATTAGGAGTTATAAAAGTATAGGTATCAAGGGTAAAGACAATGGAGTGAAGATAATGAAAAACCTTACATTCTGTCCATGATGATAGTGCTATGTAAATAGAAAGGATCAAATGATTGATATTATGTTTGAGATGTATATGTCTTTACCATATGCATTTTTATTTTTTTGTGAACATAATTGAATGTATTAAATATCTTCAAGCCTTTGATCTAGTATTCTATAATTAAATATTGAATGGTAGGTGTTAATAGGATTGTGTTCAAGTTTCCTGTGAGTAGTCATGGAACACTACTGTCTAATGAAGAAAGAGCCTTATTTAGGTAAGATGTAATGAAAACATAAATTAAATTCAAGAGGATCATTTGAAAAAGTTTTTATTTATACATATATCCTTGTGTTGGTCTTCAACAAAGAACTAAGAGATCAAACAACCAGACTGTGTGTCCTCTATTTGTATCAAAAACTCTATCTATAGTATCCATAATGAATTACTAGCATGCTGATGGATTGGAAGGGTGTAAATATGATATATGAAGAAAATGTGGTGAAAAGGAATTTTTGAGGAATGGTTGATGACATTAGATAAGATAAAATGCAATTTAAACCCTATTTTAAGTAGTTATAAGCAGAGTATAATTACAATATACTATTAAATTCATGATTGGAATGTGATTACTCGAGTTTAAAGCATATAAAAGGTGTAAATAGGATAGATAGGACTTATATAGGTATTTTGAATATTTTAAAGTGTTTTAAGACTCATTAATTCCATTTTAATCCCTCTCAAGCTTGAGATAAATTGAGAAACCCTAAACTAGGGTTAAAATACAAAAGTAAGATAACTAGTGATTTAAATAATAAAAATGGCTTAAATTTTTTAGTTTTAAGGGTATTAATGTGGAGAAAAGGATTTTAAAGGTTAAATAATGGTATGTTCATTTTCTATATAGATAAATCTAACTATGTATTTAAATAGGGGTAATTTTTTTGAGAAGGGCTAATTAGAGAGAAAAAAGTTAAGAAAGTGGTCAAGCGAAATGAGTTAGGAAGTGAAATTTCATGGAGAGAAAGGAAGAGATATAGGGTGTTTTAAAATTTAATTTTTTTAAAAATAAACATCTGTACCATTCCATACTAACAGAATAAGCCTAAAAAAGGCCACTAGAAGTGTAAGGTGGTTGAGGGTTGGAGATGTCAAGTAGGCAGTTGAGGTTGTGATGGTGTTTGAGACTAGTTGAGATAAGTTTTTAAAGCCATAGAGAGATATTTAATGTTGATGGATTGCATATATAAAACCCTATTAAATAATTGGAATGATTTGGTCAAGGAATCATAGCCTAGTGAAGGCTAGTGAATGAAATTGCTTGTAGAGGGATTGAGAATGATTGGAATGCGATGTCATAAGAAAGTGTGAAGTGAATAGGTTCTTAAGATAGAGTGAATAACATAAAAGGATTCATAGTAATTTTAATCATATAAGGGATTGATGATAAATCTAGGTAAGAGTTAATATGTAATAAAGATGATGAAGAATGTTTTCAAAAATTAATGTTTGTAGGTGTCAGAGTTAGGTTAACAGAGAATGAAAGAGTTTCTCTCCATAAATTTCCCCAATTAATTACATGAAATGCTTCTATTCTTGTGTTGGTATTATTATATTTTATTGTGACACTCAGTGATGGTGGTCTATGAGCAACATATTCATGTTGGTAGTGTATCAAAGTATTCCTGTGTTAGACACAATGGAAGGTTATTTGATCCTCCTATGAATGTCATGTTGGTAACATATAAAATTATTCTTGTGATGGACATGGTGGAAGTTTGTTTGATCCTCCCATGAATAATAATTTTGGTAGCATATCAAAGTCCTTGTATGTGGGGCATTATGAAAGTTTGTTTGAACCTCACCTAGACATCATGATGGAAGTGGCTAAATTCCTCTCATGTTGGACATGATGGCAAGTTGTTCAAATATTCCATGACCATTTACAAGAAATTATGCAAAGAATAATCCTTAATCAAGTGGAAGAAATGCTTGCATTCTAAAAAGGAATTCATGACTTATACTACAAGTCTGAAGTGATTATGTCACACTATTCTAAAATCTAGTAAGAGAATTGGTATTAAAAGATTGATAATCTAGGGTTGTATAAACCTTGAAAAGAAAAATATGACTTAAAATATTGTATTCATCTTGGTCAAACCCTCATATGTGCTTAAAGATCCTTAAAAATGATAAATGAAGAAACTCAAAGGTTGTTGGAAACACAAAGGAATAATCTGATTGCTTTTAGGTAGTAGTTGACCTCCACATTTGAGAATTTACTTTAGTGATGCAAAAAATGCTCACCTTGGGTGCCTACCTGGGGTGGCACATAGGTAATTTAGGATGATGTTCAGACAATCCAATAGATTTAGAAACCTTTTTGGATGAAAAAAGTAGTCTAAAATCATGGATGATGCCCTTTTAAGGGGGAGAATGTAAGGAACCTCATGAGAAAATAATGTGACTATGCTAAACCAATGGTTATAATCCCTTAGTGATGATGACTACAAAGGTAAGAGGATTATGCACATGGTAAATGTTGGTTTAGAAATTCTTAAATTATTATGTTAGGCTATAATTGAGATTACATATGCATTAAGGTGATATAAGAATATCACTTCATGACCTTGTAAATTGATTTATAAGCTAATTACATTAGTTTAATTAAATGATATAGCATGTTATAATTTCAAGCTTTGGCTATTAGGATATCATATTTCATGGGTGCAATAAATGTGCAAGAATAGGTCATTGATAATGAAGGAACAAGGACTATGCCAAGCATAGTTGTATCATGTGTGATCCTATCTTTGAGACATATCTTATCTAAACCTTAAATTATCTAAGTGGAATACCTTGAATTCCATTAAACCCTTTCTTTAGTTTAGGCATGTTTTAATGGATGGTAAACACTATTGGGTTGGTTGAACTCCTTTAGTTAGTCATCTTGAATGCATGAGGACAATGTAGACCAATGTCTAAAATGACATATAAAAATTATAGACTTGTTTATTAATTAAATTTTCCTTAGGCCCTGTGTATGGAGTTGGGTTGTCTTTGAAGGAACCATAGGACTTTTCTAGAGACATCATGTGCCATTATGGATTGGAAAAGAGAGTATCCATTTGTGAAGGCATGGGTTGGTGATTAGGGTGGTTGGTTGATCTAAGGAAAGAATATACACATGTCATGTTATGAATGGGTTATAAGGATGAAAGAATACCTATTTAAGGAAGACGGATCTCTAAAAAAAGGGTTCAAGACTTTTGGAATTTTTGGCTACCCTAAGAATGAAGGAAGAAGAGAAGGGAAATAAGAATATATCTTGGAGAAGGAGAGACTTAGCTGGTAAAAAAATTCAAAAAATATCCATGGAAGGGCCTGAATCATTTGGTAGGTACACTATTAACTTTAATATCCCACTATTTGATGAAATGAAGTTTGTGTGATTCTACATGAGTTATTTTGTTCAAGAGGAGTAAGGTAGTTGACTTAATTATTCTCTTCACTATTTTCCTATGGTTGTTCTTTATTCATCCATAGTGTTATCACCCATTGTGTGTCTATTGAAAGTTGAGATATTACTCCATGTTAGTTCTAAATGTTGTATTTCTGCTTACCTAGATATTATGGTTTCATCGTGTAAGACTTATGATGCCTTGAAAGGTCACATTATTCATGATGGAGGAAGGGTTAGGTCTCTCATGTTGGACATGATGGTAGGTTGCCTAAATCCTCTCATGACTAATTATAGAATATATTTTAGTGGTTGTATTCCTAATGGGTCCTATCCTTGTGATACTTGTGTTTCCTATATTATGTTTTATACTTTCTAAAAATAGATTCAAGGTTGGTAACTTCTTGACTAAGAGATGTTTGGATTATCACTTTATGAGTAGATATCTCCTTTATCCCAAGACATATATACTAGTTTTTACCTTTTCTTACCTTAAACCATGATGTGAACATGCCTAGAGCTAGGAGTCTTGCTTAGGGGTTCCTAGAGTAGTCATTTGATGATGATAAAAGGTTGGGAGGTGAGCCCACCTTTTGTTGTCCAAATTTTCACTTGGAGTGAAGAGGAACTCATCATCATCTATAGTTTACTCATGTTTTTTTGATGTATATAATTAGATAGAACCCAATGATTAATCATTTTGAGATGAATTTATTCTATTTATGTATTAATTTTGATTATGGGTAGAGTGTGAGCCACTATTATTATGAATTTTATTAGCCAAATATTTTTTTTATTACTACAGATAGCTATTTTATAGTCTACTTATTATAGAGGATTAATAGACTCCTTGTGATGGATCCTTGTGGAGGCTTATATATTCATGACTGAGCTTGGGAAAGTTAATGAACTTAATACATATAGTATATCTTCAGCTAAATATTCTATGGTTGTATTGTGCATTATATCTTGAGCTATTATAATACATTGTGTCTAGATGATTCAATGTGAAAGACACATTTAAGTATGAAGGCAAGTAAGTAGTCTACCTATGCCTTTGATAATAAAAAGCACTCATGTTTTTCTCATAAGAATTTGGTTATATAAACCCATCCATAATATGGACTATGCTCAGATAGTCTAAATCTATTTGGATAACCTTTGATAAGGAATAATCTAAGTAATATAAAATCTCAAACAACTCTTAGAAAGAGTGTTATTGATAACCTCAATAGGCATTGACCATAAATCTCCCTTGAAGTAATATGTCAAGTAGGGATCAACTTTTAGGCCCATATGGCTATTTTAATAAAATGATGAATATGCTTTTCTTGGTCAAAACTTCTAGATAATTAGCGTCAAAAATGAGATTTGTGTCTCCTCATGTATCCTATTAGAATTTTTATTACAGACTAAGATTATCTATAAATTAGTGGATCTTAATTAAATGGTTGAGTGCTTGTTAGGAAGAATAAATGCATAATAAGACTGCATAGTCTGAGTATTGGCTATTATGATAAAATAAATGCCTTATAAATGGGTTCTAAATCTAAGTATTGAGTAAGATTTATATCATATAATTTTCTTATATAAAGACCCTCTTTTATAAAAAGGAGAATTTTAATAGAGCATGGCTTTTGGGATAAGATATTAATAATGCAAGGTAACCAGGTGGATTAACTATAGAAATCCTTGAAAGAATTTAACTAATGTTAGAGGAGAGGATTTAAGACCTCTTCTTAAATATGTGATGATACTCTTGATTTAATATTTCAATCACTCTCTTAGATTAGTTTAACATATTGGGTCTCTATATTAATCTTTGATGTTTTATCTTCTATTGAATAGATGAGTCAACTTTCATGTTGAACTTGCATGATTTTTTTATACATTTGACTAAACCAATGAGAATATTGGTTTAGTTTAGATAGATTGTCTAATTATAGACTTCTATTGTTCTTATCATCTTAGACTCATTATTTATTTGTTGGTTGATCAAATTCATAGTTGGCCTTAGATGTTTTCTACACTTTACATAAATCATTTGATTTTAGCCTCACTAAATTATTTTACACAAGTTTTTTTGTTCATTTGGCATTTATTGGCCTTAAACCCTTTTGATTGTTCATAAGTTTTAGCTTAGTTGAGTGTTGATTTTTCCTTAACGAATTAACGCCTTAGATTTCTCCTAGATTTGTTTGATATTAGCTAAAATTTAGCCATCATTAATAGGAGTCATTCAAAACTTTGATGTTTTTGACCATAATTTTGTTGATATCCATTATGAAGGTCTTGTGTTAGTCATTAATGATCTAGTATGATAGGTAATGTGTCTTCCTTGGTAGCCCCCAAGGCCATTCAATATGGTCTAGTTGGTAGTTAATTCAAGTCATGTTGTTTTATCATCAAATGGTCATTATTTATGGTTTTCATTATGTGTTTAGCATTGTTTAAGGTAGGTTTGACAAAGTTAAGGTTAAGTATGAAATCAAGTTGATGGAGAACTATGCTCAAGGAGATAAGGTGGTGACGCCTACAAGATAACCATGGTCTAAAGATGGCCAAATTGACCAAATAAAAAAGCTATTAAGTTGATCATATTGTTTTTCAAGCAATTTGGAAAGATCAAGGTAATTTGGACAAGTTTAAGGTATTTCACTACTTTAATCTTATTGTACATTGCAATATTGAGATGATACTTGCTAGTTATGAGAAAATATGAAGGTTATAAAAAGTAATGGTATGCACATATGCATGTTCCAAGATCTATGATAATGTTTATAACATTAAAAGAGGTAGGAATCAAGTCATAAATTATAATTTGAATTAGAACATACAATCATTACTCTTGTAAATAGTTGTGAATGAAAGTTATTAGCTAAGAAAGAAATAAAAAATGTGTTTAAGGAGATAAATGGATCAAGGTACATTGAACTGTATTACATAAGGTTAAATCATGTTTGGAAAATCTTAATAGAGTTATTTCAAACCAAAATTGCATCAAATACTCCATTGAGCTCTTGGCTGGCTCATAATGGCCATTTTTAGATGCTCAGTCCATACAAGAGAGAGAGTCAGTATCCAATCTCTTGGAAAAAGAGGTGTCCAAAATTTACTCAATTTTCCATGCATTATTCATGATTTCAAAGGGTTATGATTTATGAATGAATGCTAATAAGTTTAACAGGTTTAAAACCATAACTAAACCTTACATGCTTAGTTTTAGGCATTTAAAATGAAGTTATGAGCTCATTGTTGATGGAAGAAGGTTGTTAAAGTCCCTAAAGGTAATTTTTAGTCCTATTAATATATATTCAATCAAATTCATGGATATTCAGGTCAAAATTGAGTAGCATTCTTCAAGAATTATGAGATTATAGGTTTGAGCCTAGAAAGTTTTGTCTCCATGAAGATTTAAGTCCATATGGAAAGGATAGAAAAGTGTAAATCAACCTTAATATCTCATTGGAATCATATATAATCATAAATAATATTTTCAATGACAACAAGGTCCCAAATTTTCATATGTACGTTATCATAGAAGTCCATGTTAAGAGGTTGCAGACCTAGATTCCAAGGTTTCTCATTATTTTTATTATGACAAAGTGAATTGAGAATATGGATAGCCAAGTAAAGTTTGAAAAGGTTTTTAAAATTCAAAAATATTCCTCAAAACCCTCATAAATCTCTCCTATACACTTAAATTATTGTACTAGTGGACTGTGTACATTAAGGTGAGGACCAAGTGAGTTGGGAAAATCTATTTGCATGACTAAAAACATGTTGAAAAATAATGAATCATGGAGAGACATTGATTATAGGGACATAATTTAACAAAAAAACTAAAAATTAATATATCACAAGAAAAAAATAACTCAAACCTCAAGGCTTAACACCCAAGAAGGTATAATGTGATTCTACAAGCTTGCCACAGGCTTAATTGAAGAAGATACTAGTTGTGTAGTGTTGAATGGAAGCCTGAGGGGTTACAAAGGGTAATGAGAATAATATAAAAGTGTTCACCTATATTGGCATAATCAAGAGATTATACTAGTCTAAAAAGGACAATTCTAGTGAATCTAATAGTATAGGAGTCCAAATGTGAACCTACAAGTTGATGGTAGGCACTAGACGAGAGAAGAAACACATTTTTGGTGTGTAAAGGAGTGTGAATGGGTTAGAAAAAGGTCAATAAAAAACTAAATGAAATATTAAATACTTTAAAATTATCTCAAAGTTCTAAAAGGATTGTTTAAGAAGGCCTATTCCTAGAATTACAGTCAAGATAGACCTAGTAAACACATATAGGCAGGTTTTAGGTAAATTAATCAAAGTGAGTTGATCACTATTTGAAACCATGAGGTAAATAAAGTGAAAGAGGTATATTAATATTAATATTAAATTATAACAATATTATCATTAATTTTCTAAAGAGGAACATAGATTATCGTTCAAATGGACTATTTTATTAAGAAAATGATAATCACATATATAGTGCAATAGACTCCTAAAAACTAGGAGTTAACACATATCACTCCTAACAATATTATTAAAAATCCTATCTTATAGATTTTTATATGAATAATTTGATTATTATAATTTACTCTTGACCTATCAACTTATTTATTTTATTTAAATATACATACACGAAGCACTAATTTTTATTATTCCCTCCATTAGTGCTGAAATAGGGTAAGGAACAATATTAATAAATATATTATTCATCACTTTTATGATCCACTTATTCATTATCTAAGGAAGGAATACTTTCTCCTTGATCACTTTCCTTTGTTTCTATTGCCATTGCTTTATCATTCACTTTTCCATCTAGAAGATCTTGTGCTCTTTGTTTGCAGTTCAAGATAACATGGCATGGCTTATTATAATAAAAACAAATGTATTTATCTTTATTAATAATATGTTTAGATTTTTTAGAGGAAGTGCTGGACTTGCTTTGAGAGATCATCACTTATTCTTTTTTGAAGCTTTGTTTTCTTCATCAAGCAATGTAGAAATGGCATTTTGCAAACTTGGATTTAGCTTGCTTAAGGTGAACACCACATGTGACATATTGCTGGGCATGATGTTGAGTAATATTGTATCATTTTATTTGATGTCTTCTTTTATCATTTCCAAATGGTTTATCAGTGAATGAAATTTACTAATGTGGGATACTATATCATCTCTTTCTTCCATTTTCAAACCATATAATTTTTGCTTCATGGTTATCGCTGCACTATCAGCTTGTGAACCAAATAAAGTATTCAATGATTACCATAATTATTTGGAAGACTTTTTAAAGTACACATGATGTAAGTATAGTTTTGATAGATCAAGGCCAATAGTGGCCAAAGCCTTTTTATCTTTGATTTTCCACTTTTGAGATGCATCCACATTTGTTGGTTTAGTAAAAATGCCATCTACAATATCCCAAAGATCTTTCTCTATCAGTAGTAACTATATTTAGATTTTCCATGTATGGAAATCTTTGCTATCAAATTTCTCAATATGACTTAATTTTTACATATTACCCTCCCTTAATTTTGACTTACTGGAATGGACATCGGTGAACCTGATAATGAATCCTTACAATAAAACTGACTCTTTTTAATTATTTTTTGACAAAAGTCTATGAATTAATTTTGGACAAATTTGACTCTTTTGAATAACTAAAAGATAAACTTAAACTTAATACACGTGAAATATTAAAGTCAACACACCTTTAAAATTTAATGTCATGGGCTATGAAATTAAGGATGGTTCAAACTAACCATGCAAACCATTGTGTGGTGAGATAGGGTTCTTTATTTTTACAATGAGATTACTGCCATTCTGAAAACATGAACTCTGAAGGGTGAAAATATCATAGATCTAAAAGAATGTAAATCACTATTCTAAAACAATGTCGAGTTGAGACATCAAGTTTGCAACTGCCTAAGATGAAAACATGTGTGAGCGAGATTGATTCCATTTTTATAGGTGCCAAAGATTTTATTGGTCATAGTTATGTAGAGGTTGTAGACTAGATGGAAACTACAATGGAGGCATCTATGAACAAGTTTAGTTCTGATCATGAAGAGAGACCTGTATTGGATAGAATATAACCACAAGCATAAAACATGATTAGAAAAAGGCTTAAAATTAAATACCATTAAAGAGATTAATGTGAAGATTGGGACTTCCATGGGGGTCAGCATGGAGATCAAGAGTAAATCAAGTATATGATTTTTCCATTTGGGATGTAATCCAAAGACCAAGCCATATTGACCTACATACAACTCTATAGAAATCAAGAATCTATTTTCAATAATCCAATATAAGGAGACTAATTCAAAATCTCAAGACATATTTAATGCAAAGCATCCAAGTGAGTATAAAATAAAAAACTAGATCTACAAAACTAAAATTCTATAATTTGCTTGTGCATATAGAACCAAAACTTTACAATATATGTATTTTTTTTTGAAATATACCACCAATCAAAAAATTATAGTGGTTTGCACTGCACATTAATTGACAAAATAAAAAAAAGGATCTCTTGAAAGATGTGAGATTTGGACGTGCTCTACACTCTAAAACCTTTTGATGAACATGATCCAAAATATAGAGAGGCTCAGGGAACCCACTCTGCTACCAGATAAAGAGGAACATAGATTGTCAATCAAATGAACTATTTTATTATGAAAATGATAATTACATATATAGTGCAATAAAATACTAAAAAATAGGAGTTAACATATATCACTCTTAACAATATTCTAAAAACTCATATTTTCTAGAGTTTTATATGAATACTCTGATTATTATAAATTACTATTAACCTATCAACTTATATATTTTATTTCAACACACACACATGAAGCACTAATCCTTATTAGTTTCAAAGTGACTAAAAATAATGAAGAACTCAATAGGGGTAATTAGGCCTAAAATGCCTAAATGAGCATACATATGAATGAGTGTGAAGTATGAAAAATATTGCATGTTCTTGAGTGTTTGGTCAATTAGGGAGTGAAAGGGATGAGTGAAAGGTTTTAGAACAACTCCATGAAGTTTGGAACCATTGAGAAATAAGGAGAGTGTGGGAAAAGGCATGTTAGGGTCAAATGAATAGGATTATGTACAAACCCTTACATAGGGATTAAGGTAGATTTTAGTGGTTCAAGGATTCAATTTAATGATAAAAACATGGGGATACCTCATAATATGTTTTATAGACCCTAAAATGGATTTTCTAGGCCAAACTAAATGTTTTAAAGCATCTTTTTTGTTAAGCATGAAATATACTGAGAGGGGGGGTGAATCAGTATATTATATATATTTTTACTTAATCTAATTTATTTTCTTTAACCACTTAATCACACATTCAAGATATGGAATAAAACTAAAACAATAATTTTCACCACACAAGAGAGAGAGAGACACCAAATTTTTATGTGGAAACCCAAAGTGGAAAAACCATGGAGAACAATCTCAAGTATATGAATGAGCACCAACTCAAAATACAAAGTTTTCAAGCACTAACTTACAAGAGCACCAACCCCTTTACTGATCACCAACAAAACAACTATTTGTGAGCACCAACCCATAGGAGCACCATCCCCTCTTGTGTATAAAACACAACTATATCTCAATGTTGCTTACTCAACAAATGATAGAACTCTACAATATCTCCTACTTTTTTCTCTTTGAAAACAAATACAAACCATGCACTCTCTTGAATATCACAAATGGATTCTCAAGCATTTATATATAGCTTTCCAAATGAACTTTGGCATTCACCCTTTGTGACCCTTCAATCCTCATGAAAAATGGTGCGAAACTTGCATGCCTTTTCGTATCCTTGAATTTGAAAAGTCATATGGTGACCCTTCATAAGTAAAAGCATCCTTTCCTATTTTATCTTTATCTTGGTGACTTTTCATATTCTTCAAAGTTTCCCTTTATGGAAAAATGCACAATACCTCTTTCGTCTTCACATGGTGACTCTTGAAATTCCTCAAGATGACTCTTCATGAGAAAATTAGATCCCATTCCTCTTTCATCTTTTATCTCGTGACTCTTTGACTTCTCCATGGGCCCTCTTTTGACTTATATACAACCAAAAATATATTCATTAATATTAAATAAATATTAACACACATTATCTAAGATATGAATATTAAAAACACCATTAAATGCAATGGGGCCTTTATCACCAATAATGATAATATTTTCAACACTTTTTATCACCTTCTTCGACTATAAAGTCATGCTAGTATATCTCAAAAAGTCAATTTATAATATGCATGGACTCACATGAGGAGATGCATGGGATCATAATATTATCATGGAAGGAGGAGGGGGTTGTTTACTAAATATTCTTGGAATTTTTTCTTAGATTGGGTCCCTCAACTTTATGAATAATCCTTAAGACTCTAGGTGCTCTAAAACACTCCTTAAACCCTGAATGTGACATGATGGAAGAAATAAGACCTTTAATCACTCAAAATGGATTTAAATGAGCTCAAAACCACTTGTATGACTCATAAAACTCTCCTAGACATTTGACCGGGCATTTAGCTAGCACATGTGAGTTGGATATGTAATAAAGCTAGCCTAAAAAGCTCTTTTTTGAGCTAATTTTCAAGGATTTGAGGCAAATGAGTTTTCCTAAATAGTTAAAAAGGTTATTTGATCCAATATAAATGTTTTTTTACCATCTTCAATTCATTTAATAATATTACATAGTCTTGGTATAGGTTATAAGTGGGGAAATAGGCCTAAATAAAGAAAGGTGACCTATATGGCTTCAAGAAGATCAAGTGTAGAACTATCTCAAGGTCTAGATAACTTAAAGTGTATTAGAAAACCTTGGAAAACACCTAAAAATCATAAAAATAGAGCTTTGAGTCATGAAGGGAAGATAGAGATCAAACTCATCCCTTAAGGTTACTTGAAATTGCCATGGCAAATAAGCTCTCTCTCTACTCCATTGACTAGTTAAAGTATAAACTAGCTTTGAGATGGATTTCATTGAATTATTAAAGCCTTATGACTTGAAATAACATATTAATTAAAGAAAAAATATCTTATAGATGCATATTATGGCACAAAACTAAACCTTCCTTTGGAAGTTATGCCTTGAGCACAAAGAGATAAAGAGTCATGAAGTTTAACACCTATCTCTCAAATAAGAAGAAGCATTTCAAGACATTAAGGCTGGCATAGGGAATATTCAAGAGTGAAAAGTGTCAATTGAGGAAATTGTAACTTTTCTCAAATTTATGAGGTTGCAACTCCCCAGGAAAGGATTTAGATTCAAGAAAATAAAGTCTACCAAAGTAACCTCCTACGTCAGTCCTCACGAGGAATCACATCAACACTTGGTCAAAAGGATAGGAGAAAAGATGAAAACACATTTTTAATAGAATTTGTGTCAAATTACTTATATATTTTAACTAATGTGATGATGAGAGTGTTATGATGAACTCCTTTTATGCTTAACTTCTCTCTCTCTCTCTCTATTTTGGCTATAAGAGAAACCTTGAATGGCATTGGAAGTAGCCTATCTGGTTATGGTGAATCCCTAACCAAATTTTTACTTTAGAACTTCTTGAAGTGATAAATAATATTGATTTTCCATGCTTATATGTTGTGTCATGTGTGAACTATACAATTGTGTTGATCTTGTCTAGTGAATGTTTTACTTTCCTAGCTTGTTGTCCATATTTACTCACCATTGTGTAGAAAAGACTACTATTATAGGTCAATATTAGTGTTCTAATTTTGTATATTAATAATTTATAAGTGGAATTACATAATTTTTACCTTATAAGGTCAAGTTTCACCCTCCTAAATACTTTAATTTACTCTTGATCCTCTTAAAGGTCATGTGATAGTCATGTCAAGGTTGTAGGTTATATAAGAGAGATATCTGCCTTCCTTGCTTTAATTCATGTATATTAAATCAAGTAGAGGAATAATATTATTGGTGAATCACATAATTGAGGATTTAGAACAAAATTATTTTCCATTTTCTCACTAATTAAATAGTTTAGTGATAGTTTG
Organism: Torreya grandis; assembly: GCA_037957365.1. NCBI lineage: Eukaryota > Viridiplantae > Streptophyta > Pinopsida > Cupressales > Taxaceae > Torreya > Torreya grandis. The sequence goes on from JARHVA010000920.1 coordinate 3,529,649, forward strand.
GGTGAAGCATCAAGGGAGCTAGCCCAAATCTAGAGGTTCAATCCACTTAGTAGGTTACCCACAAACTAGGATTATTCCCATTATATATATTAAGTGAGAGGAATTGAAATACCTTCTAAAGGGTGATAATTTAATCTATAATAGTTATGTAACATCTAGTGAGACAAATTTGAACAAGGTTGTCCAAGATTGATGCTGGTCTTAGTAAATTTGTAGCTATAACAACCTCCTTCATACAACATTTGACGAATCCAACAAGTTCTAAGCTCTTATTTGCTAAATAGTAAGCCATTTTTTCATGCCAAAGGTGACTAAAATATCAAAGGATAAAGGTATTTCATTTTATTTTATTGAGTTACCTTTATTTTTAGTTAAAATAAATAGGTTCTTTCATACTCTTCCTTACTCCAAGTCTCCTAGAAGAAGGCTTCATTTTCCCTATTATCCAGGTTTGGTAGGGTGGATATAAATATTCCCTTTGTGTCCTTTAATGGTGAATCTTCTCTAAACCTTTGATAATATGATGATATCCTAGTGGCATCTATCAAAAGTATCCCAAACTTTAGTGGAGAGAAAACTATTACACCCATTGAGCATATAAGAGATATGGCTAACTTTTAAAATGTCCACAATATCACCTAAGATCATGTAGCCATTATGTCTTCAAAAATATTATTCAAGGGTAAAGCATTGAATCCGTATAGGTATTTGGCTCCTAATTCAATTAACTCATGGTATTAATTGGGAGATAGAATGAATAAGATGTTTTAAGACAAGATTTATCATTTGTGCTTTATTGAGAAGTTAACCACCATAAAGAGATCTCCCAAAGAATTCATGCAAGATTTAAATTATAGATTCCAAAAGGCATGGGATAAAATTATATATTTTATGAGGCCTACTATGAACTATGCATTCCTTTACTATCTTAAGTCCATGAATAGTAACATAGTTGTTATGATACAATCCATGGGAGGAACAACTCCACATGATGCTTATGACCTTGCAATCAAAGATAAAAATAATCTTATCCAATCTAAAAAGATATTTCTAAGGCCTCCCATTCCACTATTTCTTGATATTCAACCTCCTACTCCAAATCTTTGTCCTATTCCCACACATATCGATCATGAACAAACTATCCATAGACAATCAAATGAAATAAAAGAGTTGAAGAACCTATTCAAAGTCCAAGGGACTGAGGTAGTGGATTTAAAGAGACACCAAACTCAACATTATAAGTCTTATCAAGGCCCTTATCATCCCTAACAATCCTATTAGCCTAATAACCATCCTTTTTAATATTAGCCTAATAACCATCCTTTTTAAGCCAATTCCTAAGGTCAATGGCATATTACTAAGTCTAAACCATACAATAGTTTCAATCCAAATGCTGCCTCTTCTTTAAGAGCCTTAGTAATTGTTCAAAAAACTCTTGTGCAATAGTCTAGACAATATCAATGTTAGGATAAATTAAACCTATATCTATCCCCAAATCTCATACAAGAGAAACTCTGAAACAAATTAATCAAAAATTCTAAAAATAAACATAAATATGCATATAACAGGAGTTCACCCAAGACGGGATACATCCACCAAACTTTTCCACTATATTATTTCTAACAATACAAGGGAGAAACAAAATCCTATAACAAACCCTGTTACACCTCTCTACCTTTTTTGCCTCCTCTTTGTGTACAATATTTTCATCTCCTTTCAAAATCATATAGCTCAGCCATAGATCAATACATTTTAGGGTGAAAAACACCTAAACATAACATCTACTGTTAGATCTAGAAACCTTTAATCAATGGTCCAGATTGACTATGAAATTACAATTTAATAAGGCACTTTTAATAAATTTTTTTTCGGGGTGCATACCCCCTTACAACCCCCTACACCATGAGGGATTAAAAGAATGGAAACCAAACCTAGATGAAATAAAATAAAAATTTTAACCTTGGATCTTGGAAGATAATCAGGATCCACACCTAGCAATCTCCCACTTGGAGACTGATTACAACAACTCCACCGCTACTACATCCACTGTACTATTTAGACCTGGACTAGTTCATTAATTTAATTATCATCCATGAAGACAAATTAAAGATAAACAACTATTCAAATTCTCTCTGGTAACTACCTTGGTCATCATATACACAAGATTTATATTGGTATGCATCTTTTCTAATTTTAGTTGCTCTTCCTCTATCACTAAATGAATGAAATGATACCACAACTAAATGTGTTTTGTATTAGAGTGAAAAGATGATTTTTTTACTAGAATTATTGCACTCTAACTATCCCTATATAGTGTACATCTTTCTTGAATATGTCCCAATTCTTCTATCAACCTCTATAACCAAATTATTTCCTTGTTTGCTTCTGTAGTAGCAACATACTCAACCTTTGTGGTTGAAAGTGCCATAACCTTATGTAACCATGATACCCAACTAATTATTGTATCACCTAATGTAAACACATAACCTATAGTGATAATTATACCATCCAAGTCACCTACCATATCTGAGTCAACATATCCCTGTAATGTCACATCTGATCCATCATAACTTAACACTGTATCTATGCTCCCTCTTAAGTAATGAAAGATCCATTTTACTGCCTTCCAATGTTCCTTTCCTAGATCACTCATGAACTTACTCACCACTCCCACTACATGTGTAATATCTTGCCTCATACACACCATTTCATAATTAAACTATCAACTATTAATGAGTATAGAATTTTAGACATCAGGTTCTTTTCTTATTTTATTTTAGGACATTATTCCTTTGTTAATTTAAAGTGTGTAGCCAAAGGTATCCTAACTAATTTTGTATCCTACATATTAAATCTTTCCAACACTTTTCTGACATACTCTCCCTATGATAATTCCAACTTCCTATTATTTATATCTCTAGTTATCCTCATACTAAGGATCTATTTAGTTGCACCTAGATCCTTTATAGAAAAGCAATCAGTTAACTATTTCTTGAGTACATTGATATTGTGCATGTTGGAACCAACTACAAGCATATCATCTACATATAAAGGTAAAATAATATAAATATCATTTTCAAATCTATTAAAATATACACAATGGTTTGAATGACATCTAGAATAACCCTATTCCATCATAAAACTATCAAACTTAATATACCATTGTCTTGGAGCTTGTTTCAGGCCATACAAGCTCTTCTTTAATTTGCACACCAAATTATCCTTACCATTAACTTCATAACCTTGTGGTTACCCCATGTATATTTCCTCCTTCAAATCCCCATGAAGGAAATTATTCTTTACATCTAACTATTCTAAGTGAAAATTATTAATAGCTACTAAGCTCAAAATAGTTCTAATTGAAGTAATTTTAAAAATTGAAGAAAATATTTCTTCAAAATATATACCTTTATTTTGTGCAAAACCTTTAACCAAAATTCTAGACTTGAATTTATTTTTACTTGCATTTTCCTCTTTTATCTTATATACTCACTTATTCTACAATGCATTCTTTCTTTTGGGAAGCTCCACCAAATCCCATGTCTAGTTTTCCATTAGAGCATCATACTCCTCATCCATAGCTTGCTCCCATTATCCTTGACATCAATCTTCATTGCTTCTTCATAGCTTTCTATCTCACCACCATCAGTAAGTAATAAATAATGTAAATAAGGAAAAAATGATCAAGTGGTCTACTTACTCTTGCAGATATTCTAACAGGGGTTTGAGGTACCTATTCCTATTGCACATTTTGAGCAGGAACCTTTGAGACATATTTTTTTGTAATGTCTTCTAATACCATATATTCCTTTTTGGATTATTCTTGATTATTTTATTGTAACTGGTCCCTATACATGAATTTTTCATGGAATACATCTCTACTCCTAATTATTTTCTTATTTTCCAGATTCCACAACCAAAATCCAAAGTCATCAGTTCCATAACCAATAAATGTGCATTTTTGAGACTTGGATTCTAACTTATTACAATGATCTTTGTCAATATAAGAAAATGCCTCACAATTAAAAACTATTAGAAAATAATAGTCTACCTTCTTTCTATTCCATGCCTCCTTTGGTATTCGATCATCCAAAGTACTCAAAGGTCATCTATTTATCAAATAAACTAATATAGTTATAACATCTGCCCAAAACCATAAAGGCAAACCTATATGTAATTCATGCATCTATCATGCTCCATAATAGTCCTGTTCATTCTTTCTGACACACCATTCTATTGTGGTGTTCTTGGAACTATTTTTTGTCCATGAATTTCACTTACTGAATAATAATTGTTAAAAGTGTTACTACAATACTCACCTTCATTATCTAATCTGAGACATTTTAGTTTTAAACCTATTTCATTTTCAAATAGGTTTTTCCATTTCTTGAATGTATCAAAAACATCAGACTTCCTTTTTTATATAGTATACCCAAACCTTCCTAGTTACATCATCAATAAAAGTAAGATTATAATATGAACCACCAAGTGAGGATACCTGAGCTGGTCCCCATACATCCATATGCACAAGCTCTAACTTCTGCTCCTTCTTGGTTGGTTCAACCCTAAGAAACCTCACACATTTTTATTTTTCATGTACACAGTTCTCAAAAAAGTCTAGATCTAATTCTTTAGACCTGGTATTTTATCCTTTGCATGTAGGGTCTTCATTCCCTTTTCACTCATGTGGCCAAGTTTGTAATGCCATAAATCTACATCTTTACCTGTAGTAGATACAACACAAAATAAATTAGAATTATCTATAGATAAATATAATTTTCCTACTTTCTTACTTTTTACAACCACCAAAGAACCTTTTGTAACCTTCCATGATTTGACTGTAAATATGACCATACAACCCTCACTACTCAACTGCTTTGCAAAGATCAAATTTCTCCTCAAGCTTGGAACATGCTTGACATCCTTTAGCACCCAAGTGTTTCCATTCTATAATTTAACCTAAAAAACTTCCTTTTCCAACAATGTTATAGGGTTCACCATCACCAAGGTAAACATTCCCATAATTACCTTGAATATAGTCTATAAAATAATGTCTATGAGGGGTAACATGAAAAGAAGCACCTGAATATAAAACCCAAGATTCAATAATATTATCCAAAGAAAGTATAAGAGCATCTTGTAATACATCACTTACTACATTTTATTCTCTATTACCTTCTTGTTGGTCCTTACCTAATTTATCCTTTTGAAACCAACACTCTTTCTTTGTGTGTCTTGGCTTACCATAGATCCAACATTCCATCTTGCCTCTTGATTTAGATCTTGCACCCCCTTTTGATTTTCCACAATTTCCTCTTCCTCTATTCTTCTACCTTCCTCTATTCTCCATTTTTAATGCATTTACAGATATGGATGTTTCACCTATGCTTTTCCTTTGTATTTTCTCACTTAGAATAACACCCACCACATCTTCAAACTTTAGTTTGGCATTGTTAGACACAGAGTTGCTTACTGCCATTACCAAACTATTCCATCTTTCCGATAAGGAACAAAGAATAAGAAGAGCCCTAACTTCATCATAAAAGTCAATATTTATGAAATGTAACTGACTAGTAACCATGTTAAACTCATTTAAATGATCTGGTACTAAACTATTTTTTGACATTTTCATATTAAACAAAATTTTCATCAAAAATATTTTATTTGAGGCAGAGGGTTTTTAATATAACTTGCCTAATGTGCTCATAAGAACTTCTATTGTATTTTATTGTAAAATTTTGAATGATATAGAAGATGTAAGGCAAAATCATATAGTTCCAATGGATTTCTGATCTAATAGTTCCTAATCTTCATCTGACATTGTCGATGGATTCTTGGCTTTCCCTCCTAATGACAAATATAGGTCCTTTTAGTAAAGGTAATCCTCCATCTATATCTTCCACAATCCAAAGTTATGTCCATTGAAATTTTCCACCTTAGATTTATTTTCATCTACAATATATCCCACTTGAGGTCAAACCCTTTTCTTCCTATGATTTAAAATTATGCAAACAAACCTTTACTTTGATACCACTTGTTCGAATAAATTAAACCTAGATCTATCCCCAAATTATATACAAGAGAAACTATGAAATGAAGTAATCAAACATTATGAAAATAAACATAAACTTTCACATAATAAGAGATTCCAAATTTAACAAAGTTAATCCAAGATGGGCTACATCCACCAAATTTGTCCAGTATATTATTTCTAACAATACAAGGGAGAAATAAAATCCTGTAACAAACCTTGTTACACCTCTCTACATTTTTTGCCTCCTTTATGTACAATATTTTCACCCTCTTTCAAAATCATACATCTCAACCATATATCAATATATTTTAGGGTGAAAAACACCTAAACATAACCTCTACCATCAGATCTGGAAAACTTTAATCAATGGTCTAGATTGACTACAAAATTACAATTTAATAAGACAAGTTTAATAATTTTTTTCTCTAGGGTGCACCCCCTCTTACAACCCCCCAAACCATGAGGTATTAAAAGAATGGGATCCAAACCTGACTAAAATAACATCATAATTTTAACCTTTGATCCTGGAACATAATCATGTAGCCTACCTATCAGATTGAGGCATTTAATCAATATTTTATGGCTCAATATGGAATAATACATTTTATGACTCAAGTTAAAGTGTTTACTCAAGGATAAAATAATAAAAGGTAGTTACAATCAAACATTACTTTAGTGAATTTTTAAGAGGGATATTGGTGTGAAATTAATCAACTAGAAGTGATAAATAAGGTTGACAGTTCCATAATAACTAATACTAGTTCTAAAAAGAGGGTAATGGAAGAAACCCAAGGGGTGGGTAAAGGATATTATTCAAATTTTAAACTTCCTCAAGGGATTAATGGGTATAATATAACTCTTAAAGTTTAGGAAACACAAATAAATTAGATTGTAAATACTGCTACAACACCTCAACCTTCATAAACACAAGCTTAAAATAACATTATAGCTCCTAGAGGACATTCAAGGATTGGTAATTATCTTATCAACATTATTGATTAGATGAATAAGGTTCATGTGAGTATTCCAATGTGGGATACATTGTTCATTCTTGGTCAAAAGGCTTTACTTAAAGAAGATTTATCTAAGCTCAACCTATCAGCAAGACTGAGAAGGAAAGATGATGCAATTTACACTAATACTTCTACACCTATTAATAGACAATCAATAAAATATGGTAAGCCTCCTCACTCATACCTTTCTCTCATTGTGGGTGACTCCCTAGTTCATAATTGCATGATTTATAGTGGTGCTAATAATATAATAATGCCTAAACTAGTCATTGATTAATTAGACCTAAAATATGAACCAACCACTAAGGGAGTCCTATAACTGGATGGGTCAACTACCAAGACCTTAGGTGTAATCAAGGGTTTGAATTTGACATTTCATGCTTGTCCTAGCTTTTTAGTTCTTCATGATGTTTTTTTAATAGACCTACCTCCATATTTTTCCCTATGTCTATATAGGGAGTACATAGATAATATTGGGGGATATTTAGATTCATATTGGTCCTATATAATGTTTATGACTAGATATGGTACCAAGATCAAAATTTAATTTGAAATAATGGCTAGTTTTCATAAAGAACCTTATATGCTTAAAGCCCTAATTATCAATCATACCATTCTTTATGAGGAATATTTTATATGGATCAAGAACTAACTTCTTCCCTTGAAGGTGTATCTAACCTCTTCCTGGATGAGTGGGGAGCTGAACATTATGATTTTGAACCATATAAAATAATAGAAGATATAGGTATGGGTACATACATCATTCATGAAGAATGTGATGAACTTCCTGAGATAAGTTCTTATGATAATTTTCAAAAGGTTGTATTGGATAAATATGTATTGCATATAGAAAATGATGATGTTATAGATATAATGAATAATGGTATCCATAATAAGGATGCAATTTCACCTACCAAATAATAATAAATCCATGAACATGAGACTCAAGGAGAGTTAGATGACATGTGGTAGTAATACTATGCCATAATGTAGGAGTTTGAAGAGGTAAGTGGGCCTACACCTCAAAAGAGATATGAACATGATGATGAGGTCAATGATAGGTCTAATGATCATAGAAAATATTATTAAATCCCTATCAAATAGAATATAACCCTATGATAACATGATCAGGTTAAGACAAATGTTTGTGAGATTAATAAGCAACATGACACTAAGCTGATCTTAATAAACTTGTAGATGTGTTTATCAAACATAAATTCAAGTTTGATATATCTAGACACCTGACTCATTATAGTTCAAATGAATTGGAGATTGTGAAGAGCCTTATGATTCCTAAGAAGTAGATTGGGAAACACCAAGTGGGAATAAGAAAGATCAACTACGATGCAATGTCAAATAAGCTTCAAAAAAATCTAAATGAACCAATCAAAGGAGATTCAAATGATATATTTTTAGCTAGTAGGGATTTCAATAATATTAAGTCATTAGATCACCCTAGTGAGTAAGTTATCATTGATAAACTCTCATCCTATGTTGGTTTGTTCTTATGGAAGAACAAGGTTTCTAAAAGCATTAGTTTTGATCCTGGTTGAGTTCAAGGAGTTTTTCTATCACCTCAAACATGTTTTAAGGATTTATATATATAGGTTAGTGGTTTTTTGTCCCTAAGTGACTATGACACATGTTGGTTTTGTTGTGTGGTTTGTCTTTCCCTTCTTCTAAGTGATTTTATCACATGGTTGTGTTTGCTTCTTGTTTCATTGTTATGTGTGGGTGGTCTATGTTTGAGTGAGTCTAGTTTTAGTTTGTTTCAAGGTTATTGTCAAGTCTAATTATCAGTTTGATGTCAAGATAAGTTGCATTCATGACCCCATAACTTAATGGATTATCAAGGCCACTAGTCTAGATGCATAGCAAACATGCAAACCTAGGGGACCACCAAATATGTTAGCCAAAATTTGGCCATCATGAATTGGATTCATTCAAAACTTTAATGTTTTTGACCTTAAATTTGTTAATAGCCATAATGAAGGTCTTGTGTTACTCATTAATGATCTAGGATGATAGGTAATGTGTCTTACTTGGTAGCACCCAAGGTCATTTAGGATGGTCTAGTTCATAGATGGGTCAATTCATGTTGTCTTGTCATTAACTTGTCATTATTTGTGGTCTTGATTATTTGTTTATCATTATTTAATGTAGGTTTGACAAATTTAAGGTTAATTATGAAATCAATTTGATGGAGAACTATGCTAAAGGAAACAAGGCGGTGACCCTTCTAAGATAACCCTGACCAAATTTGACCAAAGAATAAAGATAGTAAGTTGATCATATTAATTTTCAAGTAATTTGGAAATATTAAGGTAGTTTTGACAAGTTTAAGGTATTTCAGTACTTTAGTCTTATTGAGATTATACTTGATAGTTATGAGCAAATGAGAAGGTTATAAAAATTAATAGTACATACATATGCATGTGACAAGACCAATGAGAATTTTATAATGTGAAAATAGGTAGGAAGTAAGTCAAAAATGATATTTTGAATCAAAACATGCAATCATTGCTCTTGAAAATAGTTATAAATGAATTTTCTTGGCCAAGAAGGAAAGAAAATATGTGTTTCCAGGATATCAATAGACAAAGGCACATTGGAATGGATTAAATAAGGCTCAATCATGTTTTGAAAAGCTTTAAAAAGTCATTTCAAGCTAAAAATTGCATCACATACTCCATGAAGCTATTGGTAGGCTCACAATGGGCATTTTTAGATGCTCAATCCATACAAGAGAGAGAAATTCAGTACCCAAAAACTTATGAGGGCCATATTTCCATTAAATTTTCATGTAGTAATCAAGAGTTTAAATGGATATTCTTTATGAAAAAATGCTAACCAGTTTAGTAGGTCTAAAACCCTAGCTAAACCTTGTGGGCTTGGTTTTGGGAATTTATAATGAAGTTGTGAGATATTTTTTGATGAAATAAGGTTGTGATATTTCATGTAGTAATCAAGAGTTTAAATGGATATTCTTTATGAAAAAATGCTAACCATTTTAGTAGGTCTAAAACCCTAGCTAAACCTTGTGGGCTTGGTTTTGGGCATTTCTAATGAAGCTGTGAGATATTTTTTGATGAAATAAGGTTGTGATATCCCTTAAATGTCCTCATGAATCATCTCAATCTATCTCCAATCACATTCATGGTTTTGCAGGTCACAAATGAGTAGCATTATTTAAGAATGGTGAGATTACACATTTGAGCCTAAATTTTTTTGTGTCTCTATGAAGATCAAAGTCCATATGGAGAGCATAGAAAAGTTTTAAAACAACCTTAATATATAATTATCATCCTATATAACCATGAATAATTTTTTTAGTGACAACAAGGTCCAAATTTGCATATGTATGATATCATAAAAGTCCATCTCAAGAGGTTATAAACCTAGTTCTAAGTTTTTTTTTTTATTGTGACAAAGTGTATTGAGAATATGGATAGTTGATTAAATAATAAAAAAGTGTTCCAAATTCTAAAATATTCCTAAAAACCATCATAAATAACTTCCAACCAAATAACCACTTATAGATACTTCAAGCACTGTACTAATGGACTGTGTGCATTAAGGTGAGGACCAAGTGAGTTGGGAAAATATATTTTCATGACTAAAAGCATGTTGGAAATTCATGAATCATGGAGATACATTGACTATAGGGTAACAATGGAACAAGTGGAATAAAACTGAATAGATCACAATAAAAAATTAACACATACCTCAAGGCCTAACACCCAATAAGGTATAATGTGCATCTATAGGCCTAATTGAAGAAGAGACTAGTTGTGCAGTGTTGAATGGAAGTATGTGGGGTTCCAAAAGGTAATGATAATAATATAAAAGTGTTCACCCTTATAATCATAATCAAGAGACTAGACTAGTCTAAAAAGGCTAATTCTAGTGAACCTAATAGTATAGGAGTCCAAATATAAACCTATAGGCTGATGGTAGTCAAAATATGAGAGATGAAATAAATTTGTGGTATCTAAAGGAGTGTGAATGGGTTGGTAAAATTTCAAGTAGAACATAAATGAACTATTTAACACTTTTCAATGATTTTAAATCTATAGATATTTTAATAATGCATACTCCTAGAATTATAGTAAAGATAGACCTATTAATCACCTACATGTAGGTTTTAGGTAAATTGATGAAAATGAGTTGATAAATATTTGAAAAAATGAGTTAAATAAATTTAAATAGGTATATTAATTTGAATATTAAATTATCACAAGGTTATCTTTGAGTTTAAAAGTGATTAAAAGCAGTGAAGCGCTCAAAAGGGGTAATTAGGCCTAAAAGGCATTAATGAGCATACACATGCTTGAGTGGGAAGTATGAAGAAAAATTGCATGTTATTGAGTGTTTGGCTAGTTAAGGAGTGAAAGGGATGAGTGATAGGTCTTATAATAACTACATTAATTCTGGAACCATTGAGAAAGAAGGATATTATGGGAAAAGGCCTGCTAGGGTCAAATAAATAAGACTATGTACAAACCCTTACATATGGATTAAGGCAGATTATGGTGGTTCAAAGGGTTAATTTACTGATATATCCATGAATATACTTCATAATATGTTGCAAAAAACCCTAAAATGGAGTTTTTAATCCAAACTAAATGTTTTAAAACATCTTCTTGCCAAATCACCTTCTTTGATTACACAGTCATGCTAGCATGGCTTAGAAAGCTAGTTTTGAGTACATGTGAACTCACATGAGGAGATTAATGGGATACTAATCCTATCATGGAAGGACAAGTGGATTTTACAGTAAATATTCTTGGTATTTTTGCTTGAGTTAGGTCCCTCAAATTTATGAATCATCCTTAAGACTCTAGGTGCTCTAAAACCCTCCTTAAACCCTAAATGTGACTTAATGGAAGAAATAAAACATTAACACACTCAAAATGGATTGGGATGAGCTCAAAACCACTTATATGACTCATATTCCTCTCCTAGACATTTTAATGTGTATTTGGCTGGCATGTGTGAGCTGGATATGTATGAAAATTAGCCCAAAAAGCTCCTTCTTGAGTTAATTTTCAAGGCTTTGAGTTAGATGAGATCTCATAAATAGTTGAAAAGGTTCTTTGAGCCAATATGAAGGTTTTTTTTACCATCTTAAAGTTATTTAGTAATGTTTCAAAATCTTGATATAGGCTATAACTAGACAAATAATCCTAAATGAAGAAAGGTGACCTATATGTCTTCAAGAAAATCAAATACATGCATATATCAAGGTCTAGAGAACTAAAAGTGTATTAGAAAACCTTGGAAAACACCAAAAAATAATCCAAATAGATATTTGATTCATGAAACAAAGATAGAGATCAAACTCAACCCTCAAGGCTACTTGGAATCTCCATAGCAACGAAGCTCTCTCTCTACGCCATTGACTAACTAAATCATAAATGAGCTACAAGATGGTTTTCATTAAATTTTCAAATCCTCATGAATTGAAATAAAATATTAATTGAATCAATAAGGTCTAATAGAGGCATATTATGGCACAAAACCAAACCTCCCTTTGGAATTTATTCCTTGATCACAAAGAGAGAAAAAACCATGAAATTCAATACCAATCTCACAAAGAAGAAGAAGCATTGAAAGAGATCAAGGTTGGCATAGGGAATATTCAAGGGTGACAAGTGTCAATTGATGAAATTTTAACTACTCTCAAATATGCTAAAGTGTAACTCCCTAGGAAAGGAGTCAGATTAAATAAACTTTGGTGTGTCAAAGTAACCTCCTATACCACTCCTCATAAGGAATCACATCAACACTTGGTCAAAATGATATGAGATAAGATGATAACACATTATTAATAAACTTGGTGTCAAATTCCTTATATATTGTAATTGGTTTTATGATGAGAGTGTCATGATGAAATCCTCTATTCCCACCTTCTCTCTCTCTCTCTCTCTCTCTCTCTCTCTCTCTCTCTCTCTCTCTCTCTCTCTCTCTCTCTCTCTCTCTCTCTCTCTCTCTCTCTCTCTCTATTGTGGCTACAAGAGAAGCCTTGAATGGTATTGAAAGTAGCCTCTGCTAGTTATGGTGAAACCTTAACCAAATTTGGACTTGAAAACCTATTAAAGTAATAAATAAGACTGATTTTACATGATTATATGTTGTGTCATGTGTGAAATATGTAATTGTGTTAATCTTGTGTAGTGAATGTTTTACTTTCGTAGCTTGTTGTTAATATTTACTCACCATTATGTAGAAAAGACTACTATTATAGATCATTATTAGTGTTCAAAATTTTTATATGCATGATTTAGAAGTATAATTGCATCATTTTTACCTTCACAAGGTCAAGTGTTACCCTCTTAAGTACTACAATGTACTCTCAAGCCTCTCAATGGAATACTCATGTGATAGTCATGTCAAGGTTGTAGGTTATGTGAAAGAGATGACTTCCTTAACTCAAATAGTGTATATTAAATCAATTATAGGAATAATATTATTGGTGCATCACCTTATTTAATATTTAGAATAACATTCTTTTCCCTTTTCTCAATAATTGAATAGTTAATTAATAGTTTAGGTGAAACATCAAGGGAGCTAGCCTAAATCTAGAAGTTTAATCCACTTCGAAGGTCACACACAACTTAGGATTGTTACCATTATATAGCTTAAGTGAGAGGACTTGAAACATCCTCTCAAGGGTACTAATTTAAAATATAACATTTAACTTAGATTTTGCTTGTCAAATAATTTGTCCACTTGGACTTTACCTTAGCTGCCTCTTAGATGGGCATTTTCACAACCTTTTGCCTTAGTATATTTTTACAAATTTTATGAGTGATGGAAAAGAAGCTATGTGTGATCATCCTAATAACCTAGGAGTGATGTCATCTCAGAATATTATAAAATTCACATTGGGCAAGAGGGCTTGTAGGATGTTACCACATGACATCATCTTGATGACTTGATATCCTAGAGATGACCATACAATATGCACACCTGTGAGTGAGTGGGCTCACAAGATGTTTCCACATGGTATTATCCTGATGACTCGATAATTTTGTGGATGAATGTATATATTTTAAATATTTTGATCAAGTGGAATCATGGTATGTTTCTATGTGGCATCATCCTAAAAACCCACTATCTCAAAGATATTTATACTAGGCTTAAAGCTCATGGGCAAGTGGGTGAACATGATGATACCACATAAAAAATTACTACTACTCTAATATTCTAGATATGTACATACTAGGCACAAATCCCATGGGTAAATGGGTGAGTAGGATTATACCATAAGAAAAAATTCCACTTCTCCATGATTATGTAGTCATTCATATCAAGAGTGAAGCTTGTAAGCCAGCAGACTAGTGGAATGTTGTCATGTGGCATAATTCTACTACTATATTACCACAAGGAAGATTTACTATCCTTAAAAAGTTGTAGGGAAGTGAGTTAGTGAATTATCACCATGTGGATATTTTCACAAAGTCACCTAAGAAGTGATAAGTCGTAAGAGTGGTCCCAAGAGCCCGAAGGGAAATTAGCGTGGCTAGGGAATCCGTCAAAGTACCCTCATAGAGCCTAAATATGTTATAAATGACTGAGGATAATTTTAATAGATGTCTGAACATCATAAGCATAGTTTTTGTTTGATTTAAGTTATGAATAAATTTTTTAGTGATGGGTTGAATGGATCAAGATTATGGGATTATAGATTAGTGTCTTGCACCTATATGAGTCTTAATGGTAGTTGTAGGATTCATATTTTATTATGTGATATAGAATGTGTTCTAGTATCTGTCCATCTCATTGGTGTTTTTTTCAATAAAGTTGTGTGTTGTGCCTATCTTTGAGGAAAAAAGGGCATGATAAAACTTTATGAATTGACCAAGTGGCCATTGATAGTGGTTTTTAAACCTATAGAGCTATAGGGCATATAGTTACCCCTAACCAAAACAATGGGTTTTTTCTAAAAGTGAACCAAAACATGGATAGTAAAAACTAAATCCCAAACGTTATTAATAGAAACCAAAATTTCAACACTAAACGGTGTGACTAATCAAAGTAAGAAACCAAACCCTATCAACAATAACCAACCACAACCCATGAATAAGAATAATGAAAATAATAATAACCATATGAGCAACCAAAATACTCCCTTGTAGTTCATGTGGTTAATTTCAATAAACCCCCATAATTTAACATGTAATTCCAAAATAAAAAGAAAAACTAATTTGAGAACATTGACCATTTCCCATAATTCCAAAACCAATCCTTTTTCCAAAGGAGAAATGAACAAATGTTTGTTCAATAGGGACAACACTAGAGGCTGAGGGAATATGATCCCAATGTATATTGTCTCTTTCATTAAGTGGTCAGTGTAGACACTCCAATTTTATCACTTCTATGTCAAATTGAAAAATGGAATGACTTCTCATAATTTGAAATAATCCAGTGAGAAATCATCTATTCATCTATTATACATGTTTGAATCACCTCAAGACATATCTAAGTGAGCCAATTCTCCATATTAAATATGTTCAATTATCATTTTCTATTCTATTTATCTATTCTACTCAATTTAATAATTTCCTTTTCTCTCATCAATTAATGTTAATATTTCCCCTTTTATAAACCATTCTTTTAATTTAATTCTCCACATTGTATTAATTAAATCAATATTTAATAAATTTAATCAAATTCCCCACATTATATTAATTAAATTATTATTTGATTAATTAAATTAATCATTCTTATAAATTATATTTCTATTACAAATATAATTAAAATTTCCTTTCATTTAATTAATTCCTCTCTTGAAAACAAGATGAAGGGCCCACATGGTTGATCCGTGTGATTTCTTGGGAATGATTCTCCTCCCTTCATCTTGGAAATAAGATGAAGGGTTTAAATGAACTTTCACAAAGATATTTTGAGGAGAATCCTCCACCCTTTATCTTAGAAACAAGATTATGGAATTATATAAATTCTCAGTTGGTATTTTCAAAGATAATCCTCCACCCTTCATCTTGATTGAGATGAAGGGATCACATCATTGACCCATGTGCTCAATCCATGTACATTCTTAATGACCATTTTGTAACCATTCATATTGATTTCAAAATGAAACGTCCTCCTTGATTCATATTTTTTTTTATAAATTCACCTCTTTGTAATATAATTAATCACACTCAATTCAGATAATGAAGTGTTGTCAAATCATCAAGTCTCTTTGTGCATCAATATTATATCCTTTGATCAAATCAACATGGTCCATATCTTTAATGGAGGTGTCTAATTATAACTTAGCATTGATAAAGACTGTCTAAATATACATCTAAGTAACATCCCAACAAATACAAGTTACAATGAGGTTTGAATTGCATTTGTTTCAATATTTAAGCATTGTAGTATTTTTTGTTTATTGAGCTCACGAGGTCCTACATGTGTGTTTTCATATTATCTATCACTTAAGACTACAATGCTTAAATATTCAAACAAACATAATGAAAGCCTCATTTTAACTTGTCTTTTTTGGATTCATGAGGTCTTAGGTGTGTGTTTTTGTATTTGATATAAATTTATTTTGTGTTGTTTAAAACTTTGTGAAAATATAGAGAATTATCATTCTATTGACACATATGGCATGCCCAATGGGACTAGTAACCTGCACCTTTATTTTAAGCCTTTTTAATAATCTTCCTTTGAAGAAAATCTAACTTTTGCTAAAAAATGAATGGTAAACTATTCATAAATTTTATATATCCTAGTTTTTAATTTGAACTTTTTTAGGGGTGTAAGTATTTATGTTAATAAAAACCTCTCAAAATTTTGTTTAAAATTGATATATATTTTAGGAAAAATGGTCAAATTACTATAACCTTTTATTTCAGATTTAAGTTTTTTGCTAAAAATGGTTGGTAAATTGTTCATAAATTTGGACATGTTAACCTTTTTTATTTGAATTTTTTTTAGGGATGTGAGGATTTGTTCTATAAAAAACCTCTAAAATTTAGTTAAAAAGTGATATATATTTTAGGATTTATGATAAAATTACTAACTATTACATTTTATTTTAGATTTTATTTTTTGGCTAAAAATGACAGGTAAAATGATCATAAATTTTTATCTATTCTCTATTTTAATATGATTTTTTTTACAAGTGTGAGTATTTGTATTTTAAAAACCTTTAATTTTTTTTGAAATAAAATTTATATTTTGGAATTTATCATCAAAATACCAATTGATATTTTTGACATTTTATTCATAGATTTTCACTTGCCAAATACCCACCAAGCAAAACTAAAAACTTTGTTTTATTGAAGGTTACAAAAGGTCAGGATGATTTATTCAAAAAATCACATTTTATCTTCACATTTCATTTTGAGTTCTTAAAAATCAAGCCATGTTTCAATTTGGGTTCTAAGAAAGAGCACTTGTTGATTTGTTTAAAGCTTTCTCATTTCATGAAAGTATTATTTCTTCTTGGTTATGTTGTGGGGATAATTTTTGCTTATGATATCCCATTTGGGTGCCTCAAACACAAATATTATATTTTTTTAATCCCAAATATTTGTATATTATTCTCTTTGGTCACCCTTAGTGGGAGTTACACAAATTTGAATGACAATACCTTCCTTTTTCTTTTTGGCTTACGAGTGGGATTTCATCACCTCCTCACAAGTTATTTAGGGGTACATTGTCCTAGGGTTTCATATTTCAAAATTTTAATAAATCGACTTATCTAGTGGGGAATACAAATTAATCATACTATTTGCTGAGATAATGATTGAGCAGTTAACCTGACCAACCGAATAGGGTCTCAGATCATGTGGTGGTATAAACATTGCACTGTATTGAGCAATTCATGGATGGAGTGGTTTTGAAAGGAAAGATACCATTTAACAATAATCTATATGGTTTGAATACACTTGATTGATAGTTATAAATCACACATGTACTACAAGGTATATCGGGACCATTTAGTTTTTTCAAACAAAAATTTAGACTAGAAGCCCATTTGCCATAGAATTATCACTGATGTAGGGATGCAAGTTAAAAGATCATAAATATTACCTTTTACATAGAATATTTTGAGATAAGTAGAGGTGAAAAAACCCTAACAATAACTTTAAATAATTAATTACTTTTAAATAATCTTAAATTGTATCCTCTCAAAATCAAGTATATCAAAAAGATCAGTGATTTTACCCTAAATCTATGTAAGTTTCTTGCATAAGGAGAGATTGATTGAGTCCTTATTTAGTCAAACATTGTCACATTATATTTAAACAAAGAGGTGTTACTCTATTCATGTCTTTAATCAAATTTTATTCCATTTTAACTTGTTCAAAACACATATGTTACATACCCTTTTCTTGTGTGAAATTGTATCATTACTCTGTATGTGTCTTAGTCAAATTTGTTCCCTTATATATTCCATATTGGTCAAACTTGTACATTTCATAAATCCTTTATGTGAAAGTGTACCTTTACTCTATCCACATTCTGAATCCAAATTGTTCCTTTATACCAACTTATGTCCAAAATATGTCTTAAACCACCCATCTCTTAATTGAGATTGTACTGTCACTCTATCCATGTGGGTTGAAACCATTCTAGTATAATTACAAATTTATCATTCTAAGGTCATTTCCAATTTGAGATTAAATTATATTCACTTGTGTTTGAGTCAACTTATTCAAGTCCAAAATATTTCTTTGATCATTTTTAATTCATGTTCCTATTTTCTGTCTAGGTCTAATCCAAGTTCATTTCCAATCAGGTCAATTATGTTCAAAATTAATTATTCATATTCAAGTTAATCTAAAGTCAATAAAATTATTTTGAGGTCAGTTTCAATTTTTTTTTGAGTCAGGTTTCTAGATTTATTCCAATTCATATCCTTATCTTTCCATTCAATCTCTCACACTTGTCAATTTGGAATGATGAAGTCATGACATCCATCATTTTTTTTGTTTGAATCCAATTCCAATCTTATCTTTCCCCTTATTTGCATCCTTGTTTAGGGGAATCCTTTAAAAAATATTTTCTCACTTTTTAAATTTTTTTAATGGCATCTATTTCAAATTTTGATAAAGCTTACCTACTTGATCCTGGTCATGCCAACGTAGGGGAACCCATTTTGATACCTTTATCCCACACTCATTTGAATTCTAAATTACAACATTCATGTAAAAATACAAATCCATTTAATGAATCTTTGGAACACATATTTACCAATTGGTTTCAATAAACATGCTTATGTATCCACATACTAACTCTTTTGGTGAAAATGAGCCCAAACCTAAGTGGTACAAAAAATAATAATATTGTGAGTATCATAGGATTCAAGGCTATTCACTTAACTAATATGGTAGATTCATGCCATATGTATAAATTTTTATTAACTATGGATATATCATGGTTGATTCATAATAATCATATCAAACATCAATCCTTAGCCCATATAAAAGCCAAGATGTAATAAACTCATTCATTCAAATTAGACAAAGCTTATCTCAACTTGAAACTTTTCTTAAGCAGTCCTTATATCCCATTTCCCATAATGATCCAAGTACACCCAAATTCAAGAATCATTCATTAGGGATAATCCAAGATCATTTTCCAAATCACAAACATACTTATTCAATTTTAAGTCAAGGTCAAGACAAGTCACCCATTTCTAACATTCTTGTTGAGTTGCCCATTTTTGATGAGTCTCCCTTTGACTATCCTCCTATTTTTGATGATCTTTGCTTTGCAGAGCCTCTCCATCATTGGCCACCTATCTTTTATGAACCATTATTTGATGATCCCATCTTCGAAGAACCCATTATTGATCCATAATTTATTTTTATCCCATCCTCTAAAGTTCACTATTTTAAAAAATTACTTCATTCCAAAGCCTTGATTTCCAAGTGCAGATTGAAAAAGGTACTTGTATTCAATACAATTCAGGAGGCCCTCTTTGTGGCTAAATCCAAAGTAAGATCACCTTTTTTTATTGGAACCAAATTTAGAGTCAGTATTGTAATCATATTTATAATCAACATTAGATTTTGAGTTAGATTTACCATCACAAGCTGAATCAAATCAAGATCAACATATACATCAAAAAAAATTCTATTTTAGAACCAAGGGTAGAATATGATTCCATTCTAAAACCACTATCAAATTTAACATTAGAATTATAATAAATGTCAGTCTCAACATCAGGTTTAGATATTTTTGTGTTAGAATCAACTTTAAAATTAGATATTATTAAGAGATATTATAACATTGTATAAACACTTCTATCATATCCACTTGAGTTTGAATCAATTTCAAAATCAACATACCTTAGTAGATATTATGACATCAAATACACACTTCTGGTAGATTAAATTAAATATAATTATGATCCTTCTATGTTTTTCAAGGATGCTTCCTTCAACATTGAGATTAGTTCTCCTAGTAGTCTCTATGAGGATTGTGATAACTTTTCCTCTTATATTGACATGATATATGCCTTTACCATGAACCATTATATTATGCCTATTTTTTACACCCCCTAATTTTTTTTAAATATCTATACTTACTATCATAGAGATGACCCTAACATAAAGCCTAAAACTATGTCAGGGACCCTATTGATTGATAGTATTTTAGTTGTATATTTGATTATGAAATTACAATGATTTGTTGATAGGTTTTATTTATGTTTTAAGTAACTTTTAAGATCATGGTGGATAAATGAATAAAATATGCATATATAATTATATATGTGTTTAGTTTTTCTACTATTCAGATTCAATATATTTTGACAGTTTCAGTTGATACATAGATTTTTAATTTTTAGTCATATTTTATGATCTATGATGATGTTTTGATCTTCATTAGTAACTTTGATTTATGATTTAGATAGTATTAGTGATATGATACTTTGAAAGAAATTTAAAATAATTTTTTTGTACAATCAAAAGTTATTTTGAAAATTTACAGCTCAGTTTATTCACTACTTGATATGATGATTGTTTGAAATTCAAATATTCTTTGGATGGTTTAACAATAATTATAGCTAAATTCATTTAGCCAGCAGTCTGGTTTGTTTTGATTCTACATCTGTTACATAACTCAATTCATGGAAGTCTAGTTTACATATGAAAATTTAGTTATTATAGTGATCATAGTTCCAAAATATGTATTTCATTTCTTGAAGATCGATAAGAGATTAATGAGATAGACATAGCATACAAATTTTGGGAAGATCATAGATTTCAAATTCATTTCATTAGAAAATGATGCAAAAGAACTTTTTTTGTCACCAAGTTTGCATTCATGTACAAATTGTCTAAAGGGACATATCCTAGCATTCATGACATATTTTAATTTTTCAATGTTAAGTCATAAGGTTTGAATTAGTAGTGGGACTAGTTAAAACTAGGTTTCAAGGCCCCTTTGGTCACTTTGCTTGGTTAATCAACAATTTTGCATTTATTTTGAAATACATAAGTCAAAATACCCTTTGATGGGTGACAAATTAGACATTAGATTGAGTCATACACCACTTGGCAGATTAGACTTCGAGGCTGGTGAGTTAGCAAATGCATTTAAGTTAGATTGTGTGCTTCAAGATTGTTTAAATATTTTGTGGTAATTGGGCATTAATAACTAACTAATATCATCAATGGACAAAATTTGGCAAAGTTTTTAGTGTGAATATTAGTTTGTTACTAAATTTGATAGGGTCGATAAATTACTTAGCAGGTTTTCTAAGTATGCCATTAGTTAATGCTAACCAATAAAAAGTGACCATGTTTTGGGTCAGTTATAGGTTTAAGGTGGAAAATAAAATGTTTGATTTATTTATTTTGTTCATTAATTTGAAATATCTAAGTGGGAGCAAATCTTTAGAAAGATTGTGGGTGAGTTGTATAACAAGGCTCGAATAGAATATTTGGCAGGGGTTTAAGTGTGAAAACCAGGTATGATCATGGCAACTTTATTAGTCTCTTTTTGAAATTTTTTTGGAAGAATGAAGTTTGAAAATGAAAAACATAAAGTTTTTCATGATTTTCATTTGCATGAGATTACAGTTCCAAGTTTTTGTTTCAAAATGGAAGAATATGGGATGTGTTTGAAATCTTTAGTGAATCTTTCACATGCAGTTGTTATTTTGTTTATGAGTTAAAGCTCTGAACTATACTTTGTAATACACAAGTTTCCCATGTCAACTTTTGGAAAGAATTGTTATTTGCCTAAAAAGTTTGAAGATAGGTTGATTTTCCTTGGTTGCATGATTATGGTTTTTTGGAAGTATGTGCATGCAATCATGTATAGAGAAGAAGAATATTTATTTAAATTTGTATAAATTTCTGTATGATTAAGTGAAGTTTAAAGAAAAAGGTTAGATAAGAGCTTTGAGATTCACATGCAGGAGGGTTTCTAGTTTTTGAAGTCTTGAAGATATATTTTTTGCATATAATAGCATTTTATACATAAAATTTGATGTCTTTTGAGAAGTAAATAGATGATAATTTTTGGTTTGAAATACAAGGCTTAAGTTTGTATTATCAAATGTTTTTGTTGGAAACCTATTTTGAAGGAGGTTTTGTCGCAACACTATTCAATCTTGGCACAAAGATTGATAGCATTTTTGGATAAATGAAATTTAGATTTATTCTTTTGAATATGGAATAATGGAAGGGATTATGAACTAGTTGCATGCAAAATATTGAAGTTTTTGATATTTTGTCATGCTTGAAACTTTGAGTTTTTAGGGTTTCTATCCACAACATACATTTGAATAGCTTTTAAATATACAATTGTTTTTCTTTTTTAGATTTAAATAATGATAGTTTTAAATAAATATAAAACAACTTCAATTCTTTGCCAGTTGTCATTATGCATGAAAGCCTTTTGGTCTCAGTTTTGGAATATTGTAGAGTAGCTAAGCATGCATATACCTTTGGTTGAAACTGGTAACAAACTTAGGGTTTATATTTATCGATAATGTTTAAGTGGTTTCCTATACAAAAGACAAGCCAGTTTGAAATGGTGATGATAATGAACTTAGAAATTAATGAGAAAATTTAGTGCATGCATTTTGTTACATATATGATTGTTTTAAAAACTATATATTAAAGTCATCAAAGTGTTTTTGAAGTAGTAATGGACAGTTGTAGTTTGAATATAATAGAAATCATGAAGTCACTAAAAAATGGTTCTACATAAATTTGATAGTCTGCATTAAACATTTTTGTAAAAGATCAGTTTACACATGTTTTATATGATTTTGGGCTCATTCATATATGTGTGGATGTTAGAATTCATGGGGTCATAATAATGATTGGATTTAGTTGATTATCCATTCAGTTTGATATGATAATAATCATCTAAAAAATATACCCTGGTTTCGGTGAGAATGTGTTCAACAATATTGGGAATTTCAATTATTTCATGAAAATCTGAAGTTAAATCAGTCGGCTGTGATCAATGATAATGGAATAAATCTATTTATATATATGGATACTTTTGGAATGGATTTTAATCTATTTGAGAACATGAAGTTACATTTTAATTTTTATCTCAATATTGAGGTTTTGAATTTTTATTTAAGGATGGACATTAAGATTAAAATTCACTAAAATTGATATCAAATTCTTATATCTAGAAATCAATATAGTTTGAATTCAAAAATAGTGAAGTGTATTTTAGTGTAATGTAGTTTTTAAAATCATTTTTGCTTTGGACTTTTGTTTCCAAACTTAGATTTTGCTACTATCTTTTAGATTAATTAGTATGTCTGGGTAGGACTAGCCAACAGGGAGTAATAATGATGGAGGATGGGGGAAAATTCCAATAGAGGTGGTAGTCAGTTAGGTTCTATTAGAGGTTTTAATAGGGCCAGATTTCAGGTAAGATGTTTTGGGCCTAGATTTTTGAGGGGCAAAATAATGTTCATTCACTTTGATGCTTATGACCTATATTTTTGGAATATTTTAAATAATCTACTTATTAAACTAGTTAATAGGGGCTATAAAGGTCATAGGAGTTTTTATGGCCAAATATTTGGAGCTCGTGCACATTCCCAAAGCAGTTCTTCTCATCACTCAGAGCATGATCCTTATTTCTTACCACTACAATCCCCTAATTTTAGAGGTGAACCCATTGATGATCTATTGCCTATAAACCAGTTGCCTGTTAATCAACCTAATCAACTTTAAGTGGAGACAACACATGATAAGGACCTTAATAAAATGGTTATTCATTCAGATACACCTTCCCCATCTAATGTAGACTTTGGTGAAAAATTTAGAAGGTTGAGTTTGTTAGGTGCCCATAGTGAACCCATTTTGAGGTCTAAAAGGTTGAGTTTGACAGGTTAGGGATATACTAATAGAAGGAAAACTATGGACATTCCACCTCAAAATGCTGAAAAGAGCACTATTGTAAAAATGAGTGAACCTAAACCACTGAGACAAGTTAGACTGATAAAAAAGATTAAATTGGAGGTTGATGATAACACATCTGATTCAGGGACTAGATTGATACCATTCCCTACCACTAAAATGGAGTATAATGTTTGTCTTCATGAGCAGGACAAACAAGTAATTGAAGTGCTATCAGATTTAAATAACTATTGGTTATCCAAGGGATAATCTTTGTTTAGTGTTGAAAATTTTCATGTAGAACTTGATATTTTGGCTTGACACTTTAATGTTTTAGATTTGATAAATTTTGACAATTTTGGGTGAATACAATGATTTTGGAATTTTGATATAATTATATATGCTAAGTTAATTACAAATGAGTTATGGTTTAACTATGAATAAAATTTATCAATTTTTGATTTATTATTTTATGATTAATGTGTATTCTACTATATTATTAATTAATATGGGTCCCCACTTATTAAGGATTAGTACCCCAGGTCTATTATTTTAAATATTCTTAATCAAATGAAGACTTTTTAAGTCTTAATTAAATCTATTCTTAACCAATTTTAGTTTAATTAATTAACTTTTTAAAAAATCAATTAGTTGACATTAACTAATAACTAACTAAAGTTAGTTATAACTTATTTCACAACTAAGTTGAAGGTATAAGAAGAGATCAAGAATTCATTTGAAGATAGAAACACCATGTATTGAAGACTTAAGTATTTTTTGAAGTCTATTTATCTCTTTTTTCTATGCAGTTTCTGTAAGATAGTACAACTTTTGCATAAGATCCAATGGATGGTTGAATAATCACTTATGCAACATAGGTATATCCAGTTATATTTATAATCTATTACTGATTATCTAAAGTTTGCTAAGCTTAATATCTTTTGATGATTTCTATTTGTAGTTCTATACATAGATTTTAAGTATTTAGCCCAAATAATGATGATCATTTCACTATTTCATGACATTTTATTGATCTATTTGATTAAAATGTTGTCATTCAAAGTTTTGTAGAGAAAAGATGTTGGTTTTCTCATTGATATTTATCTTTTTCTGCTAAGATGACTCTCATTTTATTTTGACATTCACACATCTTTTGTAATTATTTGACTCTAATTTTAATACAAATAGATCTTTCATATTTATTCTAAATCTAGTTTCATTTGTTTTATTTATCTTAGATATAGTTTTAATCTGTAGTCTTTTCTATTCTAATTAGTTTAGTTATTTTTGTTCTTTAGTTCTTAGATAGTTCTTTGATTTATCTTAGATAATTATAAATTTCTCAAAAGTTATTATTTATTTTGATTTCCCATATATTGATTTTTAATATTTAGATCAATTTCTATTCCAATCTACTTTTAATTTAATATTTCATTTCGATTTTCTTACATCCTTGGCTTAACTTATCTAGTTTTAGTTCAAATAGATTTTAAGTTATTTATAGCTTTGATTTATTTTATTTTTCTGTTATAGTTTCTTAGTTATTCTTCATCATTTTTATCTTAGATTCAATTTATCTTTCATCTTGATAAGTATTTTTACTATATGGCTTTTTGTTTAACAAACTATTTCTTAGTTTAATACTAGTTTTCTATTTAAGTCTTTAGCTTTCTTAATCTAATAGGATATATGTTTGTTTCAATTTTTAGATTGATCATTTCTTTTTATTTCTTAAGTTTTATAATTATTTTTCCTCCCTTTAGATTAAATCTTTCAGTCTTGGTTTATCTTTACTTTCTTTCTTTAGAATACTTTCTTAGATAGTTTCTCTAGTTTCTCTTATTTTAGATTAAGTTTAATTTGTCTATTGCATTATTAGAAGTCATTTTATACTCAAGAGTGTTGCCTTAGTTAAATCTTAAATTTTTTTTGTTAGATTAGATTCTTTCCTTAGTTTATCATCTATGTTCATTTATTTATTTCTTTACTCTAAGATTAAGTGTTTGCTTTATTATTAGTTGTTTATAGTTTGTTTTCTCTTTTGCTTACGTGTTTATATCTATTTATTTTTCCTTGATCTATCTCTTCTATATTTTATTAACTTATAGAACATTTCAATCAAGAAGTGAAGATATCATTTGAATATACATATATATTAGAGAATCAGGTTTCTATTCTTTAAGAGACTACTTAAATAATACGTTTCCTTTATCAGATAGAATAGATTATAGACTCTCATCTTAAACTAATTCATGACTCAATAAATGAGTTTCTAATTGTTATAATGGAATAAGTTGTTTTTATAACTTGTTGATTATTTCTCAAAATTTATAATAAAAACCCTCTCACATCTTTAAGATCTTAAATGAACCTTTAAATTCCCTACAATTAGACTGGTATGATTCCAACTTGACCTTTGTTATAGGAGAAAGGATTGATTCATTGATGGTATAATTTTCATCAACAACAAATTTGGTGACTCCAATGGATAATATCATTCAGAAATCTAAATTGTTTTAAACTATGTTTTCTTTTTATTAATGGCTATTGGAGCTCAACAACCTCATATCATCCAAACTTTAATAGCTTTAGAAGATAATTAAGTTGATGTTGCTTTCAATCTAATATGTTACGCTTAGTATAATCATCCTAAAAGTCTTCATCAGGTTATTGAAGTCATAAATCAAGGAGAAGAGATTGCTGAATTCAAAATTGATTGGTATTCAAATCTTACATGTGGGACTCAATGTGATGTTTTGAACTTGAATAGGATAATTCAAGAATATATAAATAGAGTTTTAGTTGCTAATCCTAGACCTAAAACTCATTTTCTATCTGATTCATTTCTATTTGATGATTTTATTATGCCTACTGAATTTGATTTATCAAATCTACAATTAGATCAATTTCAAGATAATCACTTTTTTTAGGTAAATTTTTTTGAAGCTTCCAATGGTAGATAAATTAGTGAGGATTCCACCGGTAGGAAATCAGTTAGCTAGAAATCAACTAGCAAAAAATTAGTTACTAAGATAACAACTAGTACAAGAATGAAGATTGGAGGATCTACTTCATAGATTACAAAACAATAGAGAGGTAGAAGAGCTCATTACAGGTGAAGATGAAGAATAAGCTTAAGAAGAGCATCAAATATCTATATCACCATGGATTTTTGTAAATCCAATTAATGTAAAAAATTATCTAGGTAAACTACCTTCTCTTAAAGGATTGAACATATGAATTTTTTTTATACTGCTAGAGAATCTTGGGAAGATCACTTAGAAGCATTTAGGTTAGTTTGTACCAATCTTGGGATAACTAGTGAAAATATTTGTCTAAAATTCTTTGTACAAATATTAGAAAGAAAAGCTTATCAAGCATTTGTTAGTTTGCCTACAAAAGTTATTGATAATTGGAGAGATACATAAGATTGGTTAGAGTTGTCTTTTGGTAAAGCCAAAGAAGATTTTGATTCAGTTAATGATCTTTCAAACATTTTTTTGAATCTTAGTGAAACCATATATCATTTTATTTCTAGATTCATCAAGTTACATCAAAAGATTCCAAGTGATCTTAGACCTTCAAATAAGTTGTCTAGAATTTATCTTTGCAATGATTTACTTTTGAAATAAAAAATGGTTTTAGAAGATAAAGATATTACTAAATATTATGAAACCATAAGATTTTTTATTTATTATGAAAATAAGCTTAAGAATGTAGGTTTCAAAGATAGGTCTACTATAAGCTTAAATTTTGATAATTCAAAAATATTAAAAGTAATACAAAGTTTAGGTAATGAGCTGGTCATTATTAAAAATCAATTGAATGATAAACCTTCTTCATATAAAGTCATGAAAGATGATGACATTTCTTACTATTATACTGTTTGTGAACTTGACCATAATCTTGAAACATGTCAAACTATTATTAAATTCAAAAAGTATCTTCTTCAAGGAAAAGATGAAATAATTGAAGATTTAGCTTATAATATAAACACTCTTGATGATCCTTTAGAAAATGAGAATGTTTAAGTTATAAATAATAGGAATAAAGATTATAATTCTCCACATAAAAATAAATTAGCAAATGATAAACCTCATTTAGATGATAAAGATAAATCAACTCAAAATAATGCTAATACTTCTAATGATAATGCTACTCAAAGTAATGTTTTTGAAACTAGCTATAATAATGCTCAGTATCAACATTATAAATCAAAGAATTTTAGACAAATTGAGGCTAAAAATTATAACATAATTGATGATTTATCATTAATTAAAGATGAATTTTCTCTACTATAGGCTACTAGTCTTTCTAGACAATTAGATAAGATAAATGAAGCAGTTAAAAATCTAAGAGTTGATGTAAGTTTACAAGAAGAAAATTATTTTGAACACATTTATGCTCAAAATTTTGACCCCCTATTGATTATATACCTCCTTTCTATGTCATAGTTAAGATTTGGAGTAAAATAATTCATAATTGTATTTTAGACACAAGTGATTCAAAGAATATCATGCCTAAATGCATTATAGATCTGTTGGGTATATCTTATGAAGTAGACAGTAGGAAACTTACTGATTTTTATGCTAGACAAACTAAGAGCTATGGTAAGTTCTATGACATAGTTATTAAAATTGAATAGGATGAACATATTAGGTGTATGACTAATATTCAAGTCTTAGATATTCTTAGTAATTATACAATGCTATTAGGTAGGGATTGGTCAAAATTCATTAGAGATTTCATTAAAAAAGATATAACTTGGGTTTCGATTAATAATGAGATTGCATTTATTAAGAGAGAAGATTTTTATGGTACTCCAATTGAAACACCTTCTTCATCTAACATATCTTAGATTGAAATTGGTATTTAAACTTATGAATTACTAAATGTAGTCGAACCAAAAAATCAACGTGAAGAAATATTTAAAAGAAACATTTTATGATCTCTTCACTTTGATGGGGCTTACTCTCAATAAGGTAGTGGAGCTAAAATTTGTCTCATATCTCTTATTTGTAAAATATTTCATTATGCTTTCAAATTATCTTTTCAAAAAGCTAATAATACAACAAAATTTGAATCATTATGTTTAGGATTAGAAAAGGCCATAGAGCTCAATGTTAAATATTTAGAAGTTTTTGGAGATTTAGAGTAAATGGTAAGACAAGTTTAAAAAAAATAATGAACTAATCAAACTCATTTGCATCACTATAAATATAAATTTTGGTCCTTAATTGAATAATTTGAAGCTTTCAATATCACACATATTCTTAGAGAATTCAATGTAAGAGATGATAAGCTTGTAGTTTATGCTTCTAACCTAACTTTGAGCAAAATTGATCCCACTATTGATTTTTTTTAGTTGAATATTTTCATCATAAGATTATTGATTTGAATGATAGTTGGCCTGCGTTTAGTTGTGATGAGCATATAGATTCATTTCTTAAAGGTAATTATTTTGATCATGATGACTATGTACTTCATTATGGAGATTATTTACAGCTAAGTACTAATAAATTGCCTGTTGGTTTGGTAACCTTAGAATCTATGTTCTCACCCAATGATAAACCAAATATGTTTAAAATAAAAGAGCCATCAAGAAGAATCATAGGTGAGACCACTCTCATAAATTTAGGCATTGAAGAGGATCTTAAGTATGTTTATTTGAGAAGTCGGGTAACTAAAAATGAAAAAGTCAAGTTCATTAATTTTTTTTAAAAAATTATTGATATCTTTACTTGGTCTTACAAGGATATTAAAGGTTATGATACTAGTATTATTAAACATAACATTCCTATGAAACTTGGTATCAAACCTATCAGATAAAAAATATGAAAAATTAACCCTTTGTTAGAGGGCATCATTAACAAAGAGATGGATAAAATGATTGATGTTAGTATCATTTTTCCTTTAACATATTCTGAATGGGTAGCTAATTTAGTACCAATTAGAAATAAAAATGGTGATATTAGACTTTGTGTAGATTTTAGAAATGTAAATAAAGCAAGTGTAAAAGATAACTTTCCTCTACCTAGCATAAATCAGATTCTACAATAGGTCATAGGATCTGAAATGATGTTTTTATTAGATGGATTTTCAAGATATAATCAAATATTTGTAAATCTTGATGATAGGCAAAAAACTAATTTCACTACTTATAGAGGTACTTTTGCTTACAATCAAATGCCTTATAATTTGATGAATGTAGGAGCCACTTTTCAAAAGGATATGAATGTTGCTTTTGATGATTTGATAGGCATTGCCATTCAAGTTTATTTAGATGATCTCACCATTCATTCCAAAAAAATAAATAAGCATTTAGATCATCTTTGTGAAGTGTTCACAACAAGTGAAAAGTTTGGCATTTCTTTAAATCCAAATAAATCTATTTGTGGTGTGACTGAGAGAAAGTTGTTAGGACACATAATCTCTAAAGAAGGTATTTCTATTAACCCTAAATGTGTTAAAGCTATAAAAAACTACCTCTTCCCAAAGATAAATCAAGTTTAAGATCTTTCTTTGGTAAGATTAATTTTGTTAGAAAATTTATTCCTAATTTTTTTGACAAATTTAATCCTCTACAATTGCTTCTTAAGAAAGATAAAATATATATTTGGGATGAAAATGCTGAGTTAGCTTTTAATTTTATCAAAGATGAAATTACAAGTGCTCCTATCCTTGCTAAGCTTGATTTAAAGAAAACATTTATCCTCTACATTAATGCTACTGAAAAGGCAATAAGAGCTGTAATAATTTAAGAGTTTAAAAATTATGAAGAGAAACATATTGGTTATATGAGCCAAGTCTTAAAAGATGTAAAAACTAGGTACCCTCTTATTGAAAAAATTATTTTCTCACTTATTTCTTCTTTGATTAAATTTTGATATTTACTAATGGGAAATAAATTTTTTGTGTAATCTAATGTACTTATTTTATCATATCTTTTAAAATAGCCAAATATTCAAAGAATACTTGCTAAGTGGATCTTATGCATTCAAGAATTTGATATTGAATTTGAAACTTCTAAAACTATTAAAGGAAATAAATTAGCAAAACACTTAGCTAAAAATGTTGCCTCAGATATTAATGTCCTATTTCTATTAGTTGATGAAAAATTAAATACAAAGCCAAACTTTAAACTATGAAAGTTGATAAATTTTCTAAAAGTTTTAAGTTTGGTCATGAAATGAATGAATGTGACTATTTATTGGATGAAGATGATTGGTATCATGATTTGGTTTATTATTTTCAAAATTAGTCTTGTCCTAACAACTTAAATAAAAAAGAAAGACATTCTTAAAGGTTAAAAGTATTAAATTTCTATTTATTAGATTTTATTTTATTTTATCGTAATCATGATGGTGTATTATTAAGATATCTTACCCATAATCAAACTCAGAAAATTTTTAGGGGCTATCATGAAGGAAATTGTGATGGACATTATGCTACAAAAATAATAGCTTATAAGATTTTGATGGCTAGTTATTATTGACCCACCTTGTTTCAAGATGCTTATAGCCTGGTTCATTCTTGTGTGCTTTGTCAACTATTTGTTGGAAGGGAAAAAATACCTAAAATGCCTTTAAATCTAGTTATTCCTAAAAAAACTTTTACTAAATAGGGTATTGACTTTATTTTAGATATTCATCCACCTTCATCTATAGGTCATAGATACATTTTGATAGCCACATATTATTTCACTAAATGGCTTGAGGCTAAAGATCTTAAAAGTTCAGTAATAGGTGAAGTAATTTCATTTCTAGAAATTCATATTTTCTCTAGATTTGGAGTTCCACATGAGATTATTTTGGATAATAGACCCCAATTCATTTCAAATGATTTTTAAAAATCTCTAAGATTTTTTTTTTATCATTTCTAGTCATTCGTTAAAGTATTATCCACAAGGAAATGGACAAGCTAAGTCCACTAATAAAAATTTGATTTCTATTATGAAAAAATAAGTTTGTGATAACAAAAGGAATTGGCATCTTAAGTTTTTTGAAGCCTTATGGGATGATAGAAATATTGTTAAGGTAACAACTAGTTATTCACTTTTCATGTTATCATATGGATTTGAAGCTACTTTACCAATATAACTTTAGATTTTTTCAGCTAAGACTGGTTTACAGTATGTAGATGAAGATACAAATTTAATTGAATAAAGATTGCATGATTTGGTATCACTTGCTGAATCTAAGGCAACACCATTACAAAAATTAGAGAAGGCTAAGCAAAAGTTAAATAATTTTTTTGATAAAAATGTTTCTAGTAAACAATTTAATATTGGTGATTTAGTTCTATATTGTGATAAAGCTCATGAGGACCTTGAAAAACACCATAAATTTGATACAATATAGCTTAGACCTTACATAGTTACCACAATTCTTGGTAATAATGCTTTTCATCTTAAAGATCTTGAGGGAAACTAGCTGTGTTATTCAGTAAATAGACATCATCTAAAAATATTCCATGATTAATTACTTTTTTGTTGCTATTTTTTCTTTGTTTTTTGCTTTCTTTTGGTTTGTTTCCTTTTCCTTTGTTTCATTGTTTTGGTTTGTTATTTTATTTTGTCTTGTGTTTTTCTTTGATTTGCTATTTTTTATTTTCAAATGATCATTGAAATATTATGGAATGAAGAATATCACATTATGAAGGAAGAATGCAAGAATATGTGAAAGTGCTATATCATTTATTTTCAAAAATTACTCTTAAAAATTTAGTTTTTCATAATAAATGAATTATATAGTTAACTTAAATTTGTTTTTAGAAGTATTACTTTATTTTTAGATTTTATTTCTAAAGCATTTATAATTGATTGTGCATCCATCCTAAAATTCCTTGTTATTCATTTCCTTTTATTCATGCCATGTTATCTGAATAATCCATCTCTTACTTAAATTCATTATTTAAGGGGTTCACACTTAGCTACATGAGAAATAGTTTTTATAGATCACACTCTCAAGGCAAAATATATTTTATTTAATATTCTATATTATTGATAATCAAATTTTTTCATAAAATTGACTAGCAAGGTTACTAGTGTTATGCCTATTTTCTACACCCCTCAATTTTTTTCAAAAATCTATACTTACTATTATAGAGATGACCCTATCATAAAGCTTAAAACTGTGTTAGGGACCCTATTGATTGATAGTATTTTAGTTGCATATTTGATTATGAAATTATAATGATTTGTTGATAGGTTTTATTTTTTTAAAGTGGGTTTGAAGATATGTTGATCTTCATGAGTAACTTTGATTTATAATTCAGATAGTAGTAGTGATATGATATTTTGAAAGATATTACAATAAATTTTTGGTATAATCAAAATTTGTTTTGAAAATTTATAGCTCATGGTGGATAAATGAATAAACTATGCATATATGATTATAGACGTGTTTAATTTTTCTACTATTCAGATTTAGTATACTTTGATAGTTTCAATTGATACATGGATTTTTAATTTTTAGTCATATTTGATAATTTATGGTGATATTTTGATCTTCATGAGTAACTTTGATTTATGATTCAGATATCAATAGTGATATGATACTTTGAAAGATATTACAATCAATTTTTGGTACAATCAAAAGTTGTTTGAAAATTGACAGCTCAGTTTATTCACTACTTGATCTGATGATTATTTGAAATTCACATATGCTTTGGACGGTTCAACAATAATTATATCTAAATTCATTTAGCTAGTATTTTGGTTTTTTTTTAATTTTCCAACTATTACATAGCTTGATTCATGAAAGTATAATTTTCATATGAAAATTTAGTTATTATGGTGATCATAGTTCAAAAACATGTATTTAATTTCTTAAAGGTCAATAAGAGATCAATGATATAGACGTAGCATACAAATTCTAGGAATATTATAGATTTCAAGTTCATTTCATTAGAAAATGAAAAAAAATAACTTTCTCACCAATTTTTCATTCATGTACAAATTATCTAAAGGGACATATCCTTGCATTCATGGCATGTTTTAATTTTTCAATGTTAGGTCATAAGATCTGAATTAGTCATGGGACTAGATAACACTAGGTTTAAGCCCCTTTGGTCACTCTGCTTGGCTAATAGGTAATTTTGCATTAATTTTGAAATGCATCAGTCATAAGACCCTTTGATGGGTGATAAAGCAGACATTAGATCGAGTCAAACACCACTAGTAGATTAGATTTTGAGGCTAGTGAGTTGGCAAATGCATTTAAGTTAGATTGTGTGTTTCAGGTTTATTCAAAGATTTGGTGGTAATTGGGCATTGATGACTAACCGATCTCCTCGGTTGATATAATTTGGCAAAGTGTTTAGTGTGAAGATTAGTTTGTTGCTAAATTTGATAGGGTCAAAAAATTACTTAGCAATTTTGCTAAGTACGCCATTAGTTAATTCTAACTAATGAAAAATAACCATGTCATTAGATCAATTAGGGGTTCAAGGTGTTGAATAAAAGGCTTGTTTTCTTCATTTTGTTTATTCATTTGCATGCTCTAAGTGGGAGTGAAGCTCTGGCAGGATTGTAGGTGAGTTGTAGAACAAGGCTCAAAAAGAATATTTGGTAGGGGTTTGAGTGTGAAAACTAGGTATGATCATGGTAATTTTATTAGTCTCTTTTCAAAAAAATTGTGGAAGAATGAAGTTTGCAAATGAAAAAGATAAAGTTTTTCATGATTTTCATTTGCATGAGATACATTTCCAAGTTTTTATTTTAAAATGGAAGAATATGGGATGTGTTCAAAATCTTAAGTGAATCTTTTGCATGTAGTTGTTATCTTATTTATAAGTTGAAGATCTGAACTGTACTCTATAATATACAAGTTTCCCATGTCAAATTTTGGAAAGAATTGTTATTTGTCTAGAAAGTTTGAAAATAGGTTGATTTTCCTTGGTTGCATGATTTGGGTTTTCTAGAAGTATGTGCATGCAATCATGTATAGAGAATAAGAAGATTTATTTGAATTTGTATAAATTTATGAATGATTGAGTGAAGTTTGAAGATAATAGTTAGATAAGTGTTTTGAGATTCACATGTAGGAGGGTTTTTGGTTTTTGAAGTCTCAAAGATGTTTTTTTGCATATAATAGGATTCAGTGCATGAAATCTGACATCTTTTGAGAAGTAAATAGATGATAATTTTTGGTTTGAAATACAAGGCTTATGTTTGTATTATCAAATGTTTTTGTTGGAAACCTATTTCAAAGGAGATTTTGTTGCCACATTATTCAATTTTAGCACAAATATTGTTAGCATTTTTGAGTAAATGAAATTTAGATTTATTATTTTGAATATAGAATAATGGAAGGGATTATGGCTTGGTTACATGCAAAATATTGAAGTTTTTGATATTTTTTCATGGTTGAAACTTTCAGTTTTTAGGGTTTCTATCCATGACATACATTTGGATAAATTTTTAGTATACAATTGCTTTTATTTTAGGTTTAAATAATGACAGTTTTATACAAATATAAAAAAAACTTCAATTCTTTGCCAGTTGTCATTATGCATAAAAGCCTTTTAGTCTCAGTTTTGGAATATTGTAGAGTAGCTAAGCATGCAGATGCCTTTAGTTGAAATTGGTAACAGACTTAGGGTTTATATTTTTGGAGAATGTTTAAGTGATTTCCTAGACAAAAGACAAGCAAGTTTGAAACAATGATGCTAATGAACTCATAAATTAATGAGAAAATTTAGTGCATGCAATTTGTTACATATATGGTTGTTTTACAAACTATATATTAAAGTTGTCAAAGTGTTTTTGAAGTAGTAATGGATAGTTCTAGTTTGAATATAATATAAATCATGAAGTCACTAAGAAATGATGAAATGGTTCTACATAAATTTGATAGTCTGCATCAAACATTTTTGTAAAAGATCAATTTACACATGTTTTAAATGATTCTGGGCTCATGCATATATGTGTGGATGTTAGATTAATGGGGTCATAATAATGATTGGATTCAGTTGATTATACATTTAGTTTGATATAATAATAATCATTTCAAAAATTCAGTCTGGTTGTAGTGAGAATGTGTTTGGTAATATCAAGAATTTTAGTTGTTTTGTGAAAATTTGAAGTTAAATCAGTCGATTGTGATAAATGATAATGACATAAATCTATATGTGTGTGTGTGTGTGTGTGTGGATAATTTTGGAATGCATATTAAGCTACTTAAAAACATGAAGTTATATTTGAATTTTTCTCTCAATATTGAGGTTTTGAATCTTTCTTTAAAGATGGACATTGAGATTAAAATTCAATTAAATTAATATCAAATTCTTATATCTAGAAATCAATATAGTTTGAATTTAGAAATAGTGATGTGTATTTCAGTGTAATGTAGTTTTTAGAATCATTTTTTAGTTTTGCTTTGGACTTCTATTTTGAAACTTAGATTTTACTACTATCATTCAAATTAATTAGTATGTCTAGGTGGGACCAACCAAAAGGGAGTAATAATGATGGAGAATGGGGAATTTTTTTTAATAGAGGTGGCATTTAATCAAGTTCTAGTAGAGGTTTTAATAGGGCTAGATTTCATGCATGATGTTTTGGGCTTAAATTTCTTAGGGGCACAAGAATGTTCATTAACTTTGATGTTTATGACTTGGATTTTTTTAATATTTTGAATAATCTGTTTGTTAACCTACTCAATAGGGGATATAGAGGTCATAGGGGTTTTCATAGCCAAAGATTTAGAGCTCGTGTAGATTACCAAAGTAGTTTTTCTCATCACTTAGAGAATGATCCTTATTTATTACCACTACAACCCCCTAATTTTAGAGATAAGCTAATTGATGATCCATTGCTTGCTAACCAGTTATCTGTTAATCAACCCAATTAGATTGAAGTGGAGATAGCCCATGCCAAGGACCTTAGGAAAATGGTTAATACTTCAAATACACCTTCCCCATCTAATTAAAATCTTGATTGGAAAATGTATAAGGTTGAGTTTGTCAGTTTCCCATAGTGAACCCATTTTGAGGTCCAAAAGGTTGAGTTTGGGAGGTTAGGGATATGCTAATAGAAGGAAAACCATAGAAATTCTACCTCAAAATGCTGAAAAGAATGCTACTATAAAAAAGAGTGAACCTAAAGCACTGAGAGAAGTCAGACTACTAAAAAGGATTAAATTGGAGGTTGATGATAGTACATATGATTCAGGGACTAAATTGCTGCCATTCCCTACCACTAAAATGGAGTATAACATTTGTCTTCATGAGCAGGACAAACAAGTAATTAAAGTGTTATCAGATTTAGATGACTATTGGTTATCCAAGGGATAATGTCTATTTAGTGTTGAAATTTTTCATGCAAAACTTGATATTTTGGCTTGACACTTTGATATTTTAGACTTGATAAATTTTGGCAATTTTGGGTGAATAAAGTGATTCTAGAATTTTGATATAATTATATATGCCAAGTTAATTAAAAATACGTTATGATTTAAATATGAGTAGAATTTATCAAATTTTGATTTATTATTTTATGAATAATGTGTATTCTATTATATTATTAATTAATATGGGTCTCCACCTATTAATTTTTAGTACCCCAGGTCTATTATTTTAAATATTCTTGATCAAATTAAGACTTTTAAAGTCTTAATTAAAATTTTCCTTAACCAATTTAAGTTTAATTAATTGACTTTGTTAAAATTCAATTAGTTGACATTAACTAATAACTAACTAAAGTTGGTTATAACTTATTTCACAACTAATTTGAAGGTATAAGAAGAGATCAAGCATTCATTTGAGGACAGAAGCACAATCGGTATTGAAGACTTAAGTATTTTATGAAGTCCATCATATTTATCTTCTTTCTGTACAATACTTTTGAGATAGTATAGCTTTTACAGATAAACCCAATGGCACTTTATCTGATGATTGACTAATCACTTATGCAACACAGGTATATCCAGTTATATTTATCATATATTATTGATTATTTGAAATTTGTTAAGCTTAATATCTTTAGATGATTTATATTTGTAGTCCTATGCATATATTTCAAGTATTAAACCCAAATAATGATGATCATTTCACTATTTCATGATATTTCATTGATTTATTTGATTACAAAGTTGTCATTCAAAATTTTGTAGAGAAAGGATGTTGGTTTTTCATTGAAATTTATCTTTTTCTACTAAGATGACTCTTATTTTGAGACTCACACATATTTTGTAATTATTTGACTATAATTTTAATATAAATAGATTTTTTAGATTTATTTTAAATCTAGTTTCATTTATTTATTTATCTTAGATATAGTTTTAATCTATACTCTTTTATGTTCTAATTAGTTTAGTTATTTCTATTATTTAGTTCTTAGATTAATTTTTTACTTTATCTTATATAATTATAGATTTGTCTTAAGTTATTATTTATTTTGATTTACTATAGATTGATTTTTAATATTTAGATCAATTTCTATTTTATTCTAATTTTAATTTAATATCTCATTTCAATTTTCTTATATCCTTGGCTTAACTTATCTAGTTTTAGTTCAGATAGATTTTAAGTTATTTATAGCTTTGATTTGTTTTCTTTTTTGGTTATAGTTTCTTAGTTATTTCTTAATAAGTTTTATCTTAGATTTAGTTTGAATTTTATATTTAGTTTATCTTTCATCTTGATAAGTATTTTTACTAGATTACTTTTTGTTTACAAACTGTTTCTTAGTTTAATACTAGTTTTCTTTTTAAGTCTTTAGTTTTCTTAATCTAATAGGCTATAGGTTTGTTTTAGTTTTTAGATTGATCATTTCTCTTTATTTCTTAAGTTTTATAATTTTTTTTCCTCCCTTTAGATTAAATCTTTTAGTCTTGGTCTATCTTTAGTTCCTTTCTTTAGAATACTTTTTTTAGATAGTTTCTCTAGTTTCTCTTATTTTAGATTAATTTTCATTTGTCTATTGCATTATTAGAAGTTATTTTATACTCAAGAGTGTTGTATTAGTTAAATCTTATGTTTTGTTTTCTTTTTGTTAGATTAGACTCTTTTCTTAGTTTATCATCTACATTAGTTTATTTCTTTTTTTGATCTAGGATTAAGTGTTTGCTTTGTTATTAGTTGTTTATAGTTTGTTTGCTCTTTTGATTATGTGTTTGTCTCTCTTTCTTTTTCCTTGATCTATCTCTTCTATATTTGGTTAACTTATAGACCATTGCAAGAAAGAAGTGAAGATATCATTTGAATATACATATATATTATAGAATCAGATTTCTATTCTTCAAAATATTATTTAACTAATATGTTTTCTCTATCAGATATAATAGATTATAGATTCTCATATTAAACTAATTCATGAATTGATAAATGGATTTTTGATAGCTATAATAGAATAAGTTTTTTTGATAACTTGTTGATTATTTCCTAGAATTTATAATAAAAACCCCCTTGCATCTTTAGGATCTTAAATAAACCTTTAGAACCCCTATTATTAGACTGGTATGATTCCAACTTGACCTTCATGATAGGTGAAAGGGTTGATTCATTGATGGTACAATTTTCATCATCAACACATTCTAGCCATTATATTGATATTAATCTACCATAAATGTTGATTGGGACCAACAAGATCACACATTGTTGAACTTATTTCATGATGAAATTTTAGTGGTAGAATCTTTGGGGATCCAAGATAACATTCAAGTAAAAGAATAATCTCCTAGTGAAACCCTTTTTGAGGTGTTAGGGGACAATCAAAATCTAAACTCAACATCTTCTAGTGAAACCTTATTTGAGGTGTTAGATGATAAGCATGATAAAAAATAGAATCCTTTAGTTAAACCTTGATTAAGGTGATAAGGGAAAATTAAAATGCTTTATAAACATCCCTTAGTGAAACCTTATTCCATGCACTATTGGACAATACAAATCAAAATAATCAAGAATACTTTGTTGGTGAAAACCTTTCTAAGGTGTCAATAACTGACTCAATTAGTTTCTCATTTTTGGATAAAGATAATATTAAAGTCCATATCATTCCCACCAAAATCCAAATCAATTTAAATCTAAAACCAATAACATTTTGTGTGACTAAAAGTCCTAATTTATATTCATCCCCCAACCATTATACATTCCATTATGATCCCATTATTCATTAAAGACATATATTCCATTATCTAATTAGATAATTTTGATGAATGTACACACAACTAAGAGGTGTGGGTGAATTAGTGGTTTAACAATATTACAATCCAATTCCCAACACTTCAAGCTACTTAACCAATCATATCAATATGCAAGATAGATGAATAAAGGAATAAGCATGAATGAAACCATAACACAAAGATTTATGTGGGAAACCCTCATGGAGGAGAAAACCCACTCTCAATTTTATAAAATAATGGACTATAGTCCTATATTATGATTGCAAATAAGAGACTTTAGTGAAGCACCCACTT
The DNA here is from genome assembly GCA_037957365.1 of Torreya grandis. Classification (NCBI taxonomy): domain Eukaryota; kingdom Viridiplantae; phylum Streptophyta; class Pinopsida; order Cupressales; family Taxaceae; genus Torreya; species Torreya grandis. Next base: position 3,570,462 of record JARHVA010000920.1, read on the forward strand.
CACAAGGAACACCAACCCCTAAAGATGATAAAAACCAATTTGCCTAAGATGTTGAGCACCAACATAACACCTATCAAATGAAAAACTATTGAATTCTAATTTATTCACAATATGATAGAGAAACCCTACAAGAACATCCTTCTCTAAGTTTACAAATCCACACAAGTCACCAATCACTAAGCTATCTCTTCAACACAAAGAAAATAACTCCTCAAATATTTTTCTTATATTCAAATATGCCCTTATAAATTTGATAAAAATAACTAATAGAATTATAAAATTATGTTGAGTCTAATTAAATTTTTATCTACTCAATCTCATACAAACATTAGTCATCAAGACCCCCAATAACCTTCACACAAGGTCTTCAAAAATTAATATACACTTACTTGTCTAACTTTATTCACACACCCAAAAGGCATAAATCATCTTGTATATATAAAATTCACTATTATGGTCAGTCATATCACTTTATGATATCTTAGAAAGAATTATTCATGTCCCCCAAGGTCAGCCATGATTCTCTGCACAAACTTTCTATACCATACCATGAACTCATCTCATAAACACCTCACAAACAAAGCATAGCCCCACTTGTGTGACTATATCTGACTAAATAAATATTAGTAAAATATTAAAAATCAATACATAATATCTTAAAGATATACTAAATACTCTCCAATAATCAATAATACTTGATTTGACCATCTTCCCTACAAACAAACTCAATCATTCAAAACAAGTTCCTTTTACTAGAAAAACCATCATGACCAACTATGAGTCAACCATTCAATTAACTCCAAGTGACTAGGAAAAATAATACTCTCATGGAAAAATGGAATAAATCCCCTACATCACCTTCAAGATATTAGACCTATTCCTATTCACTAATTAGGCCTTCTAATTCCTCATTTCACTCTAATCACTCTTTCTCACTTAAGACACCATTTCCTTCATATTGACTAGTCAATATTAACCTTCTATAAATTTGATACAAAAATATTAATCTCACTAAAAATTTTCATGAATATTTGGGTCAAGTGTTGAGACTCAACAATCAACCATTAGATCATTTGGTCATTCACAAAAATCTTCCTTAGAAATAAGAATACTGTTAACAACCCATTTTCTATGGGACCCACACACTATCAAGAGAAAAAAATACTTTATAAAAAACTTGAAGGAGTCATATAAAACATATAATCATAATATTTGATCATCCAATCCATTATGAGTTCAAAACATAAAGATCTTCTCTATGGGGTCTAAGACTAGGGTTTTTGCACACAAAAGCCTGCTTAGTTTCTTAATGATCATTCATAAAGGATAGGACCTTAATATATGAAATAATTATTGGAGAATATTATTAAAGACCATACCCAACATATTAAAAAGGATAATTCCCCATGTAGACCCTGCATGTACTAATGAACATAAGAAATACCTTTTTGAGCTCACTAGACACCTTTCTAACACCTCTTAAAGCTTTTAAACCAACTTTCTAATTTTTTAGCTCAAAATCTAACCTCATACCTCATAAAAATGATTGAAATTTTTTATTGAACATATCTCATGCAAAAATAAGCTTCACCAACATACAAACACATTTTAACCCTTCACAAGGCTTCACAAGCCCACCTAGGCCAACTAGGCCAATAGCCAAACTGCCTTATAGACTAATAACCATCTCTTTAAAACCATAAAACTGAAATATTGTCACCTTATACATGTATAAAATGCATATTCCAAGCATACTGAGCTCCTCATCATGCCACACAAGCCATAGTTCTCAAAACCTTATAGGTAACCATGCATGATCAAGCCTACAAGACATAAACTAACCTGCATACCACATGAAGGCCATATGAAGGAAAACCTTGAGAATAAAACACATAAGGAACAAGTGAAAAATCATCATACCAATCTCTATTCAACCATACAACATCCACCTAGGACACCTATGCACATGCTTGCAAGTATCACATTGTACTAAGCACGCTATGCCACCATGCTCCATTTTACTAACATCACAGACCACTTTATCATTGATAATTCCTCTTAGACATAAATGAAAACACCTATCATAAATATACCAACAATATCCCCCTTTTTCATTGATGGCAACATACTAAATCCTTTTCCTCCTTTGCCAAAATGACAAAGTGGGCTCATAATGATGAAGTAGAGAATCTAAAATGTTTTGAAAGCCAACATCATGCAAGACTCACATTTTTAATATACTACATAATTCTCCCCATGTGATATATAAAATAAATCACTCCTTGAATACTTTCAAATAACTTGCCAATCATGAAAAATCCTCATATTGGTTTGTAAGCTATCAAGATCCTTGGACCTATCATCAATTTGTAAGGCACCATAGCTCCCCCTAGGACCCTGATCCACTTTGAAGGCTCCCACTTTGTCTACATAACCAGTGCACACCTATAGAATCTCCAAGAACTACTACCATCAACTAAAACAATAACATGAGTAATAAAGCACCATGTAAGCTCACTTACCATCATTCACAAGGCACCATATAGAACATCAAAAGCACTCCAAGCATAGCACCATACATATAGCATAGTTAAAATAGGCCAAAATTCTTAACTAGAACCCAAAAATTCTAACCTTATTTGAAAATATATCACAAAATTACTCAATTTCTCCACTAGGCCTACTTAGACCCCTTATAGCCCTATCTAGCCAATGTAGACCTCATATCTCTTTGCCCTAATCATTTAAAGTCATGAAAATTCATATTTTAATACCACTACCATTCCCCCTTAGGCATGATAATAATGAGGCTCTAACTCATCCTTCTTAGAATACTTCTTTCTTTAGCCTACTAGCCAATTAGGCTTCCTAGTGAGCCAAAATTTGAATAAAATGAAATATACTCACTTCCATACCACTCTAAAAGTCGATTCAAATACCCATTAGGCCCATTAAATTAATTTTAAAGCTTCCATCCTCCAACTCCAAAGTTTGACCACTTTTCTAAACATGCCCAAATCACTAGGTCTTCAAAGCAACAACTGGTCAAAAGTCAACCTTTGGTCAATGCAGACACCTAAACTAGATACCACACCTAGAAACCATCAAAAGTCACTTCCATGACAAATTTCAAGCCTACACACCTTTAGGAACCATTACTTCCTTTACGCCACCAAACACATGTTTTTGAGAAGAGAAGCCAGTGACCACTTAAAATGCTCCACCTGACATAAAATCATTCATCCACCTATGAAACCACCTAGAACATGTCTTAAACACATGTGAAAACCTTCCCAAGCAAAAATTACTTCATGACACATCTTCATTATTCAAGTGACCCTTGAAACCAAGCATTCTGGGCAAACAGAGTCATCATATACAATAAGCACCTTGACCAAATGATCAAAATCACACTTGGGCATATTAGGAGAATCTCCAATCTATCTATCCTTCTTTGACATGTAACAACTAACTTGAATAATTCATTAGATGCCTTATATCCACCTTAAAACACTATATGAGCTATCTTGGCACTTCCTAGGTAGTCATCACTACTAAAAATGGTCAACTTAGACTTTTGACCATAAAGCACATATCTAAGTTCATCAAGACCTCAAACCACCTAGAAATGACTCATGCAAATATTTATCAAGACCTCATAAATACCAATTCTTCCTTATCCTTCAAATCACTACTCAATCAAAGCATCAAAATTTGATCAAAAAGACACTTTAGGACTAAGAGACCTAAACATACCTCTTGAACAAACAATCTTGCTTCTTCACCTACAAGATTCTCTTGTGAAGCATAGATAGATACCTCCAATACCTCAAGACTACTTTAGAATAGTGTGAATCCTGAAGTGGCCCATATCTTCTCATATTCTTCTTCCTCTTTGGTCAAAACAGTCTTATTCTTCTTCATTTTCTTTTTTGACTTGCCTGTGACTACCTCTTCTATCTTTGAAAATTTCTCCTCCTCTCTCAGAATTGAATAGGAAAAAAATGAGGATGTCATCATGTATTGATCTATATTATCAACTAAATTGAACTTTTTAAGGTCTATCAATGATTGATCTGTACAAGAAATATCATCATCTATTGTTGCAGAATGATTTATACTTATCTTAAGGTTGTCTTTGTCTTCCTTCTTCAACTTCTCATTATTTTTAATCTCTTCATTGAAAATATGAGTAGATAATGAAAATTATTTATTAAAAGAAGCACTCTCCACCTTTGAAAACACATAATCCTAATATGTAAACATATCAACTATTACTTTCATTTGTTCCTTTGGCCTATATAAGACTTTATTTTTCCTTTCTTGAAAACTTAGAGCTTGATTGATCTTGTATTGATTAAGAACCTCCTTTTTCTATTAAAATTTAGCAATATGATTAAATCCTTTGCAATTAAAACATAAAATCCTTCTTTGATACTTATAAAATTTGGCTAGGTGACCAATCCTTTGAAAATTAAAACATGTTAAATTATTAGGAGTAGACTCACTTTGATTTATCTTCTTTGGACAATGATTGGATAAATGTCCCATCTCCAAACACTTGAAGCATTTTATCTAATTCGTAAAATTATGAATATTGATTTTCTTAGCCTTTATCTTGAAATCATTGGACTTATGACCAAACTCATGACAAATATGATAGTATCCATTAAAGTTTAAATGCTTTATGGAATTAAGCTATCTTACCTTGTTGGAGTTAACAACCTTCGCTTGGATATTGATTTTTGTAGGTTTGTCCTTCTCCTCTTCAATACTTTTCTCCTTTTCTTGAGATACTACTAATGGCTTCTTAATGAAACCTAGGCTTGTTTTATCACTTAAAGACTTTTGATTCATCAACATATTGTCAAGATCATTTTTGATCTTTTCATACTTGGCAAAAGACTTATCTTTATCCAAATCTTTCTCTAATTCATCATTCAAAAACTTTTTTTCTATAATCATCTTGAAAAATTCTTCTTCCTTACCTTTTAGGTTTGAGAATATAAACTCCAATTAGGAATTTAAGAACATGATTGCTCCTTTATGCTCCATATTATCTTCAATTATCTTAGCCTTAAAAATACTAAATTAAACTTCATAGTCTTTCAAATTGGCCTTCAAAACTTTACATACATTTCTTTTAATTTTCAAATCTTCAAGATTAATTTTTAGTTTAATCTTATAATTTGGAATGTCTTCCTCATCTTCTTCATCTGATCCACTCTAGTTTCCTTCAATCTAATATGAACAATCACCTTCATCATTTGATTTGATTACCATAAAAAGGACTTCATCATCATCCTCTACTTCATTTTCATTATGATTGTTATCAGATTGATTGTCATCACTTATTTTTGAGTCACTATCATCCATTTTTGTGTACAGACTCCTTTTGTCCTTATATAACTTCTTTTTTTATATCAAACTTCCTGAATGATCTCTTGTTTCTGTCAGACTTGACATATTTCTTACCTTCTACTTGGTCCTCATCCTCATCTTTCTTATGATTGTGAGGAAATTTGTTAGCAAAATGACCTACTTCACCACAATTCAAGCACTTAAAAGGAAGCTTACCTCAAAACTTACCTAATCTACTCTTCAATTTGCATGAAAACAAATCAATTAAATCATCATTAGATATATCATCTAATATAGCATTTTTCCCATTAGATCCCTTAATTGGTATCTTCTTTTCTTTAGGATTTTTCTCTACCTTGAAAGCAAAATCCTTCTTAGGGGGTTTGTATTCATTTATCCTCATCTCATAAGTAGTGAGAGATCCATAAAGTATAACCATCTTCACTAGTGTAAGATCATGACTTTCCTCAATTGTAGACACCTTAGAGTCAAACTTTTAAGATAGAGTTCTTAAGACCTTTTGAAAAAAAACATCTTCTTTAAGATCTTCTCCAAGACCCCTAATAATAATGGCCACATCATCCACTCTATTCAAGAAGGATGCCACATACTCATCCTCCTTCATTTTGAGACTCTCAAACTATCTTTTGAAAGTTTGTAATTTTTCTAGCTTAACCTTTGAGTCTCCTTCATAGATTGTCTTCAACTTAGTCCACATCTCCTTAGCTGTTTGATAGTGAATGACCTTTGAAAACTTAGTCTCTAATATACCACTAGAAATATCATTCATATCCTTTAAATTGTTTTCAAATAGTTTCTTATCAATAACACTAGTATGAGAACTAGTAAGAATAACATATCCATCAACAACAATCTTCCAAAAATCAAATCCTAGAGCCATAATAAAAGTCTACATTCTTGAACTCCAAAAGGCACAGTTAGAATTGTTAAACAATGGAAATTTTTTGGAAGAGAAACCACCTTTCATTCTTTGACTTTCCATTGTACCTTAGAATCACCTTTATAGCTATTAAGCCACAAAAGGACCTACTCTTATACCAATTGATGAAGGCACATACCACTAAGAGGGGGGATAAATTAGTGGTTTAATAATATTACATTCCAATTCCCAAATCTTTAAGCTACTTAACCAATCATATCAATATACAGGATATATGAATCAAAGAACAAGCATGAATGTAACCATAACACAAATATTTATATGGGAAATCCTAATGGGGGAGAAAAACCACTCTCAATTCTACAAAACAATGGACTACAGTTCTATATGATGATTACAAACAAGAGAAATTAGTGAAGCAACCACTTGACAAGGAGCACCAACCCCTAAAGATGACAAGCACCAACTTGCCTAAGATGATGAACACCAACACAACACCTATAAAATGAATAACTCTTGAACTCTAATTTCTTCTCAATCTAGTAGAGAAACCCTACAAGAACACTCTTCTCCAAGTTTACAACTCCAAACAAGTCACCAATCACCAAGCTATCTCTTCAATATAAGCAAATAACTCCTCAAATCTTTTACTTATATTCAAATATCCCCTTATAAATTTGATAAAAATAATCAATAGAATCAAAAAATTATGCTTAGTCTAATGAAATTTTTTTCTACTCAATTTCATACAAACATTAGTCATGAAGACCCCCAACAACCTTCGCACAAGGTCTTCAAAAATCAATAAACACTTGCTTGTCTAACTTCATTCACACACCCAAAAGGAATAAATAATATCACTTTAGAATATCTTATAAATAATTATTTATGTCCCCCAAGGTTGGCCATGATTATTTACATAAGTTTTCTATACCATACCATGAACTAATCTCACAAACACCTCACAAATGAAGCATAACCCCACTTGTGTGACTATATTTGACTAAATAAATATTAATAAAATCTTAAAAATAACTAAAAATTATCTTTAAGAGATCATCAATACTCTCCAATCATTAGGAACACTTGATCTAACCATTTTCCCTACAAACAAACTCAATCATTCAAAATAGGTTCCTTTTGCTAGAAAAACCATCATGGTCAACTATAAGTCAACCATTCAATCAAACTCAAGTGACTAGGAATAGCAATAATCTCATGAAAAAAGGAAATACATACCCTAAATCACATTTAATAACTCATGCCTATTCTTATTCACTGATTAGGCCTTCTAATTCCTCTTTTCACCTTGATCACTCTTTCTCACTTAAGACACCATTTCCTTCATATCAATTAGTCAATCTTAAACTTATACAAATTTGACACATAAAGATGAATCTCATTAAATTTTTTTATGTCTATTTGGGACAAGTCCTGAGCTTCAACAATCAACCATTGGATCATCTGGTCATTTATAGAAATCTTCTTCAAAAACAAGAATACTGTTAACAACCCATTTTTTATGGGACCCACACACTATCAAGAGACTAAAAATAGTTTATTATAAAAATGAAGGAGTCTTATGCAACCCATAATAATAATATTTGATCACCTAATCCATTATAATACCAAACCATCAAGATCTTCTCTGTCAGGTCTAAGACTAGGGTTTTTGCACACAAAAACCTGCTTAGATTCTTAACAATCATTCATAAAGGATAGGACCTCAATATATGAAATAATGCTTGGAGAATCTTATTAAGGACCCTCCCCAACATCTCCAAAAGTTTCATCTCCCTATACAGACCTTGTACATGCTAACAAACATAAGAAAGTCCTTCTCAAGCTCACTAGACACCTTTCTAGTACCTCTTGAAGCTTTTAAACCAAATTTCTAACTTTTTAACTCAAAATATAAATTCAGACCTCATAAACATGATTTAAAAAACTTTACTGACCATATCTCATGAAGAAAAAAGCTTTAATAACCTAGAAATACCCTTTGACCCTTCATAAGGCCTCACAAGCCCACCTCGGCCAACTAGGCCAATGACCAAACTACCTTGTAGACCACTAGACATCTCTTAAAAATAATAAACCTAACCTCTTAGCACCTTATACATGTCTAAAATTCATATTCAAAGTATACTAAGCTCCTCATCATTTCACACAAGCCATAGTGCTCAAAACCTTATAGGTAATCATGCATGATTAAGCCTACAAGACATAAATTGACCTGCATACCACATGAGGGCCATATTAAGGCAAACCTTGAGAATAGAACACATAGTAACAAGTCAAAAATCATCATACAAAGCTCCATTCAGCCATACAACATCCACCTAGGATACCTATGCACATCCTTCTAAGTATGACATTGTACTAAGCACACTATGCCACCATGCTCCATTTTACTAACATCATAAACCACTTTGTCATTGATAATGCCTCTTAGACATAAATGAAAAAAAACTATCATCAATATCACAACACATTTATCCAATGCCTATCCATTTTTACACTCCTTGGAAACACTCTTTTTCATAGAGGATACCAATATACCTTGTTTAGAGGTTTGTAATAAATAGAATCAATGACCAATGAAGATCACAACAACATCAATACAACCTACATCAACCAAAAAATTATAATAGAGAAGCTATTATAAATTATTATGGGTTAGATATTAAATATTCAACATTTTGTATCTCATCATCCTCCATTGAGTTGAGATGCCAAAAATTAAAAAATAAATCAAGAGGAAGATAAATAATATATCCAACAGTGAAAACCATGCTTGTGACACCTTGAGAAAGTACCATGATGAAAACTATGTTTTTTGGTGTCAGATGTAAATAATTTATAGTTTACAAGTACCTTAACACTTTGGGGCATCCTTTTCTGCATTGAAATCCTTTTCATTCCCATCATTTTACATTGTCTCAAACCATCTTTCTATTCATCCTACCCTTATCCAAATTTTCCTTCCCATCTTGATCTTAATAAGAAAGTGGAATATATTCTAAGCCCTATTTTTTTGGAAAATATCTTATTCATATCCTATTATCCATTCACACCCTAATTCATTTTTTCAAGGAAGAAGTTAAATAATATAATCCATTATTGTTGAGTATTATCTATATAATTGTCAGTGTCTAAACACTCCCCTTGTTCATGTCTCCTATCTATATTGAGAAATTTCTCCCATTATTACCTTTCCCTTTGATAGGTGTTTCATGATTTTTTGTTTATGTTCCTATAAATTATTTGGTCAAAATCCCATTGTTCATATCATATTCCAAAAATCCATAAAAAAATCACATATCCAAAAATCCCTAAAAAAATTTAAAAAACCCAAAAATCCTAAATAATTGTGTTTTTCCCACAAGGTACCCATCTTTAGTATGTTTTAATTAATTAATTATAATATTATTACTCAAATTAGATATATATTTTTTAGCATTTAAGTGGCACATCTTGACATATTTTATTGGTGATTTGTATCACATCATAAATATGATATTTATTAAAACATGGGAGTAACTATCCTTGTTCTTGCCATTTTGTAAGTCAATTCCATGCTCTTGACATTTTAAAAGTTAATTTCACACTCTCATCATTTTGATATATTTACCATTCTATCTCAAATTGATTCATGTTCATTTCCCTAATCATATTGATATTTTTCTATGCTCAATTTATGTTTAAACTATAATAGCTTGAGGTCCCAATTATACTATGTAGGTAGTGCTCAGTTGTCTAAGATCAACTTAGCCATCTATTATCCCATGCTCTCAACATTTTTTGAGCATATCTATTGACATTTTTGTAATCTTTTTCAATTTCAATATCTCACCATTTTGAAATTCCTTGTTCTTATTGTTCCTTTATAATCTGTTCTTAATTTATCATGAATTTTATTCAATCCCAAATCCTTAGGAGAACAATAGTTGGCCTGAAGTCTATATTGGATATGATGTCCATGAAACTATGTAGGAAACATTCACTTTCTTAGGGTATTTAGAGCCAACTCATCCACTTCCTTCCTATTATTCCATTTCCCCTTTGATCATGATTGTTTTATTATACCCTCAATCTCAAAGAGTAATGCCTTATTGTCACACACTAATTTTTTGCATGAAATGATTACTTGATTTCATTTGTGTGTTTTTTAATGGAATGTTTACTAATTTATTGGGTGCTTTAGCTTGTTACATTTTATTTACCACATGACTCTTGGTTTCTTAATCAATATGTTTGGATGTGAATGAATGTATTCAAGCCTAATTTCACTGAATATTTTTTTCCTATTGATATGGTTATTTGTTACTTGAGTATCTTAATTAAGTACATTATGTTTTCCACTTAAGTCTTGATTACTCATATCATGATTTTGAGTTATGAATAATTATATCTAAATTAGAATTGATTTAAGTGCGTTATGTTGTACATTTAAAGCAATATTTTCCATATCTTATTTTAAGTTTCATATATTTGCATTTAGAATTTAAATTGTTATACATTTTGACAAATAAATGTTATCATAATGCTTATTAGATTATTATGCATAATTTCATTTGCAATATAAAATCAAGATTCAAAATGGTTACCACGTCAATGCCATCAATCATATACATCTCTATCTATCTGATCCACACATAAAAACTTATAAACATCATGATCATTCTTCCATTTAAATCAAATCAATTCTACCTTGTCTAGGGAAAATGAGTTCATCATCATTAAAAATCAAAGTGTGAAAGCATTACCTCAGGCAGCGTAATCTTATCCATGGGTTACTCTTCTCTTCTATTCTATATTTTATATTTAATTTTTGAGAGCCCATCCATGTCCTTCATCCCTGCATGTCCTATCGAAGGGGAATCATCCCTAACTAATTTAATTCAAATCATATCCTTACATTTTCATTCAATATCCCACACATGTTTTTTGGGAATGAAAAAATTAGGACATCCATTACTTTTTTGTCTAATTTTTCATCCATATTATTTAGTTTCTCATTATTTGAGATATTAATTTACCTAGTGTCTCACAATGCCTTCTCAAATATGGGAAAATGTAGACACTCTAATTTTATATTTTTTGTCTCAAATCAAAAAATGGAATGATCTCCCATAATTTCACACAATATTGTATGAAATCATCTATTCATCTAATATACATGTTTGAATTCACCTTGGGGCATCTTTAGGTGAGCTAATTAATCATATTAGATATGTTTAATTATAATTTTATATTCAATTTCTCTATTCAATTATCATTATATATTCAATTAATCTATTTTATTAATTTCAATAATTCCCTTTTCTCTAATCAATTAACGCTAATATTTCCTCTTTTCTAAATCATTCTTTTAATTAAATTCTCTACATTGTATTAATTAAATTGATCTTTGATTAATTTAATTAAACATTCTCCTAACTAAATTCCCCACATTATATTAATTAAATTTATATTTTAATAATTTAATTAATCATTCTTCTAAATTATATTTCTATTGAAAATAGATTTATAATTTCCTCTCATTTAATCAATTCCTCTTTTTCCTCCAAGTGGGCATTTTCATTCAAAGGATAGAATATTGAGATCTAGTGGAATATTCTTTTGTGAGCTAATTAAATTGATAAATGAATTGATGCATAAGATTACTCTCCAGGTTTCATCTTATAAATAATATGAAGGGCCCACATGGTTGATCCATGTGATTTCTTGGGAATGATTCTCCTCCCTTCATCTTGGAAACAAGATGAAGGGTTTAATGCACCCTCAAAAAGATATTTTGAGGAGAATCATCCACCCTTCATCTTGGAAATAATATGAAAGGATTTTATTAATTCTCATTTGATAATTTCAAAGATCATCCTCCATTTTTCATCTTGATTGAGATGAATGGATCACATCATTGATCCATGTACACTCTTAAGGAGTATTTTGTAACCATTCATATTGATTTCAAGATGAAGGGTCCTCCTTGATCCAAATTTGTTATAAATACACCTCTTTGAAATATAATTAAACATGCTTGGTACAAAAAATATCATAACATCTAATACTCTAAGGGAGACCCCATTCATTTTTTGAGAAAATCCCTTAAGTTGACCAAAAACCCATTTTCCCTTTGAATTTTTAGAATCCAAAACTCAAGATGTGATTTACAAATTACTTCATGGACTTCGGATCCTATAATGCATTAACCTTCCAAACTGGTAGAATCAATAACTTGACACATAATTTACAATTTGAAAATTACATGCTGAGATCTAAATCTCGCAAAGCCACAAAATGGTAGAATTGAGAACTCAACATGTAATTTGTAATTTTAAAAATTGTATGCCGAGCTCCAAATCCCATAAAGCCATAAATTGATAGAATATAGAACTCAACATGAAATTTCAATTTTTAAAATTGTAAATTTTATGATAAGATCTAGATCCCTTGAAACCAAACAAACTTCCCTCTGGGATCTCAAACTCAAAGCATAATTTGTAAAATTGCAAATTGCATCTTGGGTTCCACTTCTTGTTGACTACCCAAGCTGTGGGATCTAGAACTCTAGGAGCAATTTACAATTTTGAAAAATTGTAAATTTGCTCAAGGAGTTCCATCTTCTAAATATCAAAGCCATTCAAACCCCCCAACTTGGTAGACATGGGATCTACTCCAAGCACTTTGAGGTTCTACCACCAACCACCATTAATGCATTAATTATAGGGATTTACAATATAAGTAATGTAATTTATGGAATTTTTTATTCATTGTTTAAATTGCTAAGTCTATTTTTGATATCTAATCATGAAATTCATGCCTCAACCTTGAGTCACGTGATAAGTGAGTACCTTCAAGTTTTAAGCCACATATACAAACCAAGTTCCATATCATTTTCACCATTGCACAATACTCCCCTTGTGTTTTTTGCCATTATTCCTACAATTTGAAGCTTTTTGAGTTATTTAAATTTCTCATAAAGTTATTTCTAAAATTTTAGGGTTTAATTTGAGTCATTTGGTTTAGGGTTTCCCAGTTATCATTGTGGTTATCAATAGGTCATGTTTTTTGTTTCTTTCAAGTATCTTGCTTAGTATAAATCTAGGGTTTTCTAGTGTTGATTCTAAAAAGTTTTTATCATGAAAGATTTAGTTTTTTCCAAAGAGATTTGCATTCAAATCTAGGATTCATCAAACTAGTTAAATATTCCTAGCATATTCCCTATTCAAACACAATGAATAGTCCTTAAAAAGATCCTCCAAGATCCCTATGGATATTGGACTTGTCCAAAACACAATCCATTTCCATGGGAGGTTATCCTTATTTCAAACACTTCCCATCCCTATAGGATTATATATTGCTAAGAATACCTATTAATTCCATAAAAAATCTAACCTATTTGGAAAACTTCCTAGATCCATAGAGTTGTCACCTAATTCAAACACTTGTTAATTCCATCAAAACTTTTACTTGCTCAGAGCACCTTCAATATCCACTGGAGATTATATTTGTTTTAAACACCTGTAAACTCTAACAGCTCTAATAGTTGGTTTTCTAAAAGCTTCCTAGCTAGATTCCATGCCTTCAAAAGAAATGAAGTTCAAATAAAAAGGCCCTAGAGTGAATCTTAGATTAGATTACAATACAATAGAGATAACATATATTGAATTAGGTCACATTGACCTAGGGGACTTTTGTAATTGAATAGGTGTAAAGTTTAAGAATGATTAGATCTAAAGTATTTATGACTCTAGTTTGCCCCAAACTGTAGCATTTCCATTATCAGTCTAAAGCAGTGAGTTGATGATAAAACTATCCCAACACTATGATCTTGATAGGAGAGAAGTCATGAATGACAAAGAGGAAAGGATTTTGAATCTAGACCATGACTTTAATTATTTAGTATTTGAAATCCTATAATTTGAGATTTATCTTGGAATAAATCCATAGACATCCCCATAATTATTTGAAGATAATAGGGAAGGATTTTAGAAGATTATTAACAAATAGTGGCTTAAGTCCCCCAAGGCTACTTCTACCAGATTACTAAAGACCTTGTATAGGGTTGATTTCATTAATGAAGTAGGAGATATTATTACACAAGATCACTAGTAGTCTAGATGCTAAGTACTTCCAAAAGTGGATGTACTAATACATCTAGGTCATTTGATAAAATGTTCAATACATTCACTAGGCTTAGTTCATAAGTGATTGCCTCTACAAATAATTGATGGAGGTGAAAACAACTAACAAGTTTTTCATGACATCTTACCTTGTGTATATTTTAGCCAAAGGGAGAGATTTTTTAGGCCTTAACATAGTACTTGGAGAAATAAATAGAGTATATAACTATTATCCTAACCTCACATTAGAGTCTAATAGACAACATTTCAAAAGAGTCTATGATGATCTCCATCTTTTTCAACATTATCATGTTTGATAACCATAGTCTCCATATCTATCATATTGATAACCATAATTTCCATTGTTCACCCTCCTCCTATGTACATTATTATAGAGGATCCAACACCTTAATCTTAGGTCTCCATTACCCTTCTCATCTTACCACTTCACCTAGCATAATAAGTCCATTTCAACCTATGCTTAGTTTAAGTGAACACTCAGGGTTCCCTACCAGTGGATTCTCAAGTTTCCACTTCACTTTCCCTTCCTCCACTTTCACTCCCTCCTTTTTTAGTTCCATTTTCCATTCCATTAACAATTCATTCCATTACATCCCCATTTATTTCCACCACCACTCAATAGTACATTTCCATGGACTCAATCATCCTATCTTTGGTTCTATAGGCCACCCCAATTCCTAGGGTAAGTACTATTTCACCTTCACCCCATTCACTCTCCTTACATCACCAACCCTAAGTGGTCCAAAACATTTAATCAATTCATTCAATGCCTTAGCTTCCACCCTCTTGCCTATTCCTATATTTAGAATCTTTGTGTCTATTCCATCTTCCACATCCCCAATAAACATAACTGTTTCGATTACCTCAACTTCTTACACTTCCACTATTTCCATAACACCTTTAGTTGAGATTGGAGAAACCCAATTTATTGGTACATATGTATATTTACAACGTATTGATGGAGATGAAATTTCATAGGCATCTCCTAAGGAACCAATGACAACATCTACGTAGGATTCTATAATTGTCACAATGCCTACCAGTACAACAACATCAACTACTGATTCTTAGGTGATAGTATCCACATAACTAGGTGCTACCCCTAGTTGGATAGCATGATCAATGAGGAAGAAGAGTAAACAAATGATTTCCCCTAGCACACTAAACTTTGGTCTATTAGAGATCAAGAATAAGTTCAAGTCTACTCCCCTGAATTTTTCCAAAATTCTCAATGATGATAAAGGGGAAAGATATGTTGAAATTTTAGTACCCCCATTGAACAAATTAAAAAAAACCTTATGGCAGGAGATTATTAGATTTCAAAGATCCACCTTTGATGACCAATAAGAGAAGGGTTAAAACATGATATCCAATCTAGCATCAACTCCCTCTTTGAAAGAATAGACCATGACAAGGCCACTAAGGATGAATTTAAAAATAAATTGGATCAACTTACAGTTGCATTGAAAAACTTCATAGATCCTAGTGATTCATCAGGATAACTAGAGTCTGTAAAGTTGGTCAGCCAAATTCTAGATCAAGAAACAAATGATGTGGTTTGAGAGATTGCTAATATGGGAAGGGATACCAAAGAATGGTTAGAAGAACTTATTTCTAATGGAAATAAGATTATGGATGCAATAATGGACCATTATGAAGTCATTAGAGAGAGAAAGAATGTCCTAAGAAAACATGTCAGTGAATATGAGGGAGAGATACAAATGTTGAATCTCAAGTTGATAGCTATCGATTATATCAACACAAATATCTCCCTTACTAATAATATAGTGAAGAATGATTCAAATCAAGAGGATTTTCATAGAGAAACTCAATTTTGGATAATTATACTCACAAAAGCTACTCACAAAGCCAAGGTGGCATATGACAAAGTTATTGATATGTTGTATGAAATTGAGGTAATGATGAGTATGATGTCATGCCAACTAGTGGATGATGGAGGTAACCTCTTTTAGGTAGAGGATATTCATAATAAGTTCAAGGAAGTGGTTGAAAAAGAATCTACAAAGACTATACTCTTCACCTTGATTTCTATCCATAGATTTATCAAGTATGAGAATGCATTGGATAAGATGAGAACAAAAATGTAGAGAATTAAGACTTTTACGAAGGAATTGTTTGAAATAGTAATATATTGTGTAACCTCTAACCTTTAATATTTTGGACTAGATGAAGAACAAATACAAGAAATTTTCAAGGCCTTTGTTACATATGTTCAAAAGCTGTAGGCTGAGAAAGACAAGAAGGCTAAGGAAATTTTAGATATTGATTAATTATTTTCTATTAAAGCATATCATATATTGTAATTTAATTTTCAAAAAAATTTTAGGTTGTATATCATAAATGTACAACTATCTTTTATAAGCTCTATTTAATAAATAGAACTATGTGTTTTACACTTTATATTTGATAGTGTGAAAGTTGTAAAAAGCACAATTGCAAATTACACTTTCTATTTTGATAAGTTATATTTGATAAAGTGTAAAAGCATGTATTTAAAATTAAAAATACCATTTTGACAAAGTGACATGACTTAAGAAAAGTTTTAAAAGTCTCACTTGTAAATTACAAGCTAGGGTTTTTCAAAAAGTGACTTGAGTTACTTCCAAGTTATCTTTTATTTAAAAGTCAAGTTCTATTTTGGGTTCCACCCATTTTGTATGAGGAGTTTTAAAACTACATGAAGAGACCCAAGGTGTTACATGAATATCTTCTAGTTTCATCCATGCCATTCCAAGCATAATATCATGCCCAAATCTTGCATGCTACTTTCTAAACCATTTAATAACTCAAGGATGCCTGAAATAGAGAAACACAACTCTCTTGAATGGAGTTATAAATATGCATGGTTTCTTGTATTTAGGATTGAAGGTTTGATAATTTCATCTCATCTATGAGATATTTTATATAAATATGGGTAGAACCCATGGCCTAATCTATCTTTTTGCTGTTAGTGATATATTTTTATATTTTGAATGTATTGTCTACAAGATGTAACCTTGAAAACAAAAATAAATTGAAGATTTGACTTTCTTATCTAATATATCCTTATGTATGTAGAGTTATTTGAGTATTTGTGGATGTTACGATTCTTATTTTAGTCACAAAAAAGTCATTTGTGGTAGTTTACCCTTCTGAAGTATTATTTGATGAAAATAAATGAATCTTGTTCCTTCTACAAAAATAAGAAATATTGCCTTTGATTTCTGATTTGTATAAGTTTGTGATAAAAAAAATGTTAATCTATTTTTTTTTTTATTGTGTTTATCAAACAATCATTAAAATCCACTAAAAAACCTTTGGTGCAATCACCATTTTTAGTTTTGTAAGTTTTGTTCTCAAACTCTTTTCCCAATCAAGCCTTAGTTTAGGATTAAGAACACTAAAGGAGTGAAATTCCTATAAAATTGATATTTTATCAATTGCACTATATTTAGTGAAAATAATTAGGCCTTATTCAAATTTTAACCTCAATTTTATGAAGTCCCACGACTTGGAGGTTTTCTCACTGTATCCTTAGGTATTACAAAATAAGCTATTACACTTCAAGGAATGAGTGTAAAACCTATGCGATAATAGTTTTTGGCATGCCCAATAGGACATGAAAATTATAAGAGATTGGTGTTATTATTAGTGAATGTTTCACAAATTCCATACACCTTCCAAAGGCAACTGGCAACTCCACTAGTTTATGGTCTCAAAATTCAAGGGGTATGTATGCCAAGCAGAAAAATAGGGTCATATACAAAAGGTAAGAAAGATATTTTTTTAGAGTTGTAATTTTCACTTAAAAAAATATCAAAATCAATTGTACCTCATTATAAAGTACATTTGACAAATTTATTTGCATCCCCTATAGTAATCTTACTCATATCGATTTCATTCCTCTTATAATGGCCAAAAATTTGAATTTTATAGCTTTCAATGGGTCCAACCCTTTTCAGTTAGCTCAATATGATGACATACCCACCTCATCTTTAAAAAACCTCCCATATTTCACTAGCAAAACTTCTAGTACTCTTATGAAGCACATACAAGATATTTCCAATCCATGTGCAATCCATAACATGGTTCAAGATAATGTTTCAATCAAACTCCTAGTTTCTTCTTTCAAGGGTAAAGCCTTGAAATGGTACAAAATTCTTACTCCAAACTATATTATAGTTTGGGATGAGATAGGTTATGCACTATGTGCTCCATTTGAAGATAAGAGTGACCACATTTCCTTGGTTAAACAAATAACTACCATTTAACAGGCTCCTCATTAACCCATGACTAATTTTAATTTCCATTCTAAAAGACCTAGAATAGAATTCTAGTGTTGGTCAATCCAAATACAAATAATGATTTACTATATTACTTGAGAGACCTAAATAGTGATATAGCTATTATGATTCAGTCTATGGGTGGTACCACACTCCCTGACACTTATGAAATTATGATAAGGATAGAGAATTTTTTAATCTAAGCCAAAAAAATTACCTTAAGCCGACCAATGCCTCTATTTATATAAATATCTCCTATATCATATACAATTACTCTAATCCCCACCATGATCAAGGCACTAACTTTGACCTCCACTCCTATAGATGAACTATATAAGGTCAAGTCACTACTCAAAAGTTTTGGCAATGAGTTAATAGCAATGAAGCTAGAATAATTTTAGAATTATAAGCCTTACTAATAGGATAAACTAGCATACCAACCTAATAAGTATCCATATCAAGGAAATCAATAGCTATAAGGTCAAAATGTACAACCAAAGCTTGAAAATTTTTGTGCCTTACCTGCACCAAATACTTCCAAAGCCATTGTACCTATTCAAAATAACTTGGTTCAAGACTATGAGTGGTGTTGTTCTTGTTCATAACCACATAATCAAAATACTTATCACAATGGCATCGTCAGTCAATATTTGATGGTATAAAGTGTATCAAACACTCAGGGATAATAAAAAGAAGCCATTTATTAATGAGTAGATACACAAGAACTTGCTCAAGGTGAGGCTATTCTTTTAAACTGGTAAGAGGAGGGCTTTTATGGCTTTTATGGATTAAATCAAGAAGAGAAACTTTTTAGTGGTGGAGGTCTAGTGGTAGCCAATACAAACTCAAATAAAATAACAATATAGAATGATTATCTTCCCAAGGTGGAATAAGCTACAACTTCTAAAGTTGTACTAGAACCTACAAAGAGCACCACAATACAAAGGCCACCCTTTGTACCCACTAGCCAACCCAAATTGAAAGTGCCAACTCTAAATATTATGAAAGAAGACATAACACCCACAAAGACACTGAAAAAGGTTGGTAATATCCATTTTATTATAGTGAAGCAAATAAATAAGACCAATCTAAATGTCACTATATGGGAGGCACTATCCATTCTTGCATAGAGAGATTTACTACAAGAGGTTTTGAAAATTTTCTAGATAATAGATAAGGTTCCAGCCAAGGGGCCTAATACTATAATTAATTCATGTCAATAACAAACTAAAGCTAAAATGACAAAAAAGTGGTAAGCCTCCTCTTTTCTATCTTTCACTTATAATAGGGAAGCATCTGGTTCATAATTGCACGGTAGATTCAGGGGCTAATAGTTCTGTTATACCCAAAAATATAGTTGATGCCCTTGGTATAAAATATAAACCTATAAATAAGGGAGTGGTTTAGTTGGATGGGACTAATATTAAAATAATATGGATAATAAAAGACTTAAATCTCACTATCCATACTTGTCTAAGTTTGTTGATTTCTTAAGATATCTTAGTTATCGACCTTCCCCCTTATTTCACCATTTTCCTTTCATGAAATTTTACCATAAAAATAGGAGGATATTTGTTTGAAAATTGGTCTCACATGTTTCTTATGATGAGGTATGGGATAAGAGTAATAATAAGAGTTGATCCAATAGCTAAGGACCACATTGAGCCATACACTCATCCTCTTATAGACATGAATTATATATGACAAGACCAAGAAGAGGAAACTAAAAATGAATATGCAACCACCACTGAAGATATTTTAGACATTCACTTGGATGAATGGGGATCAAATCTATGGTTTTATCCTTATGACTATATACAAGAAATTGGGTTGGGTACATATTGCATACATGAGAATGATGCAATCATTCCTAATATTGTAAAACTAGCTAAAGATCTTCAAGGAATATGGAAACTATTATTCAATGGTTTGAGGAGTATAAATGGTGTAGGTGCAAGTGTTGTCTTGATCTCTCCCCAAAAGGAGAGCTATTTCTATTCTTTCAGAGTTTAGTTTAGCTACACTAACAACTTAGTTGAATATGAAACTTTGATTCTAGGATTGCAATTGGCAAAAGAGAGAGGAATAGAATTGCTATAAATATTTGGTGATAGTGAATTGATTGTTCACAAGGTCTAGAAGAGTAACTAAGAACAATTTATTAAGATCTTATAAACATAGGGTTTGGGACCTATTTGAAGATTTCACTACTTTGAATATTCAAGCAGTGCTAAGATCACAGAGCAAAGATGTTAATTGTATGGCCTCGATGGGCTCCCAATATAACTTAATAAAAAAAATAAACAAAGAAAAAAATCAACATGTAATATTGGTAGTAAGACCATTTATGTCTGATAATTTAACTAATTGGTAAGTCTTTAATAATGATCAACAGATCATCAAATTTCTAAGAGAAGAAGCTAAATTCTCAGATAAGAACTAGCCAAAACTCTAGGATCAATATGGAGATCAGATCATCTAGTTAAAGACAAACAAACTACCTATAGGTCTTGTTATGCTAGAGAACATATTCAATTTGAATGACTAGCTAAAAGGTGAAAAGAAGAACATTATGGTTAATGAATAAGATTATGAGATGGTTGTCATTTTGGAGGGCAAAACTTTGAAGCTAGGAAAGGTATGTGAAGACTCTTAAAAGTAAGATTTTATTGAATTATGCCAAGAGTTTGATAATAACTTTGCTTGGAGCTATCATGATTTAAGAGGGTTTGACCCTATTTTAGCCCAATATACTATAGAATTGGATCTAAATACTAAGCCTATCAAACAAAAGTAAATACCTATTAATCCAAAGATATAATCCTTGATGAAGAGTGAGCTCTCTAAATTGATAGAGGTTAACATTATCTTTCATATCAAGCACTCATCTTGGGTTGTAAATTTGGTCCCTATAAGAAAGAATAATGGTGATATTAGACTTTGTGTGGATTTTAGGGACCTAAATAAATAATATATAAAAGATAATTATCCTCTCCCACCCATGGAGAAAATTTTACATAATATAGAAGGATTTGAAAGGTTTTCCCTTTTAGATGGTTATTTTGGTTATAACCAAATTCTGGTACAAGAATCAGACTAGTATAAAACTGCCTTCACTACCAACTAGGGTGTGTATGTATACAAAAATATTCCATTTGGTTTGACTAATATTGGTGCAACATTTTAGAGAGCCATAGATATGGCATTTAGAGGGTTGATAAATGAAATGATCCTAATATATATGGATGATATTACTATCTACTCAAAACATGTTGAAGCACATCTATATCACCTTAGAATTTTTTTTGAAAGGTGTAGAGAATTTGGGTTTTCCTTAGACCTAAATAAGTGTGTTTTTATAGTACATGAGGGGAAGCTATTGGGGTATATAGTGTCAAAGGAATGTCTTGTGATAGACCTAGAAAGGGTTAGTACTATATTTACACTAGCATTACCAAGCCATAAGAAAGGATTGCAAATTTTCCTTGGAAAGATTAATTTTGCGAGAAGATTTGTCCCAAAATTTGCCTCTCTGTCCAAACCCATAACTGTAATGCTTAAGAAGGGCACCATTTTTAGCTGGACATAGGAAGGAAGAGATAACTTTTAGGCCATCAAACAAGCTATCTCTTAGGTTCTCACCCTATTCAACCCCAACTACAATAAGGATTTTATCCTTTACATTTTTGGAGGGGAAAGTAGCATCTCCACTATTCTAACCTAGCACAATAAAGATAAATTGGAATAACCAATATCTTTTTTCAGTCAATCTCTGAAGGGTTATGAGGAGAATTATTATTTTGTGGAGAAATAGGTATATGTCATAATTAAGGCTCTCAAAAAATTTAGGCATATGCTCTCTAACAATAAGATTCATTTGATGGTGAGTCATTAAAGTGTTAAGGAGTTTCTGCTTAGTCAGGAGATAAATGAAAAGAGATCAAGATGGATTACCAAGGTCATAGAGTTTGACGTGGACATCAAAGTTACCAAGATGGTGAGAGGAAAGGGTTTGTGTGAACATATGGATTTTGATATTAGAACTACTAAAACAAAATTTGAAGAAATATATGCTCAAAATTCACCTTAGGGAGCCAACCCACTTATTTTCAACAATTGGATCCAAGACATGACTAACTATAGATAGGCAAGTACTTGTATGAGCTTCAAAAGTCTAAGAAAAGGTATTATAGGCTCCAATCCATTCCCTATGTCCTTGTTGGTGGAGAATTATTTAGAAAGGATATGAATGGAGTTATGTTAAGATGTATTGAGCATTATCAAGTTCTTAATGTACTCAAAGAATTTTATGATGGCCCATTAGGAGGGCATTTCTCTACCAGGACCATGACTATAAATATAATGAGGGGAGGCTATTATTGGCTTGAATTATTCAAAGATGCCCACCAGTGGGTAAGAAAATGCAAAAAATGTGCTTACTTCACTGGCAAACACAGATTATCATCACTCCCCTAAGACCAATTCAAGTAGAGCATCTGTTCACTCAATGGGGATTAGATTTTATTAGTATGATCAACCTACCCTCAAGTGCAGGACACAAATGGGTCCTCATAGTAATAAGTTATTTCATGTGATAGACCAAGGCAATTTCACTAAAAGATGCCATAGAAGCATCTATTCTAGACTTTATGGATGGTATAGTGTCAAGATTCAATGTAACTCATACCATTATCTCTGATAATACTAAAGCATTCATAGGCACTCAAGTGAGTGAATGGGATATAAAGCATAATGTGCACCTAAGTACTTCTTCCAATTATTACCCTCAAGGAAATGGCTTGGCTGAGTCTACCAACAAGAACCTTGTTAGAATTATCAAAAGAACAATGGAAGATAACCAAAGGACTTCGTACATGAAGTTGAAATCAACACTATGGGCTGATAGGATCACTCTTAAGAGAGCTATTGGTAATTCCCATTTCATGATGGTATATGGAAGAGAGCATGAGTCCCACTATCAATTAAATTACCATTTCTAGAGCTCAATCACTAATTGGATTTGATCGATAATGATGTAATGAAAGTAAGATTGGCCAAATTCATGAAACTTAAAGAAATAAAGAACTAATCAAGGAAAGTATTGGAAGCAAATCAGGCTCAAACAAAGAAGACTTTTAATAAAAGGGCATCTGAAAGGATCTTCAATGAAGGAGACATGGTTCTCAAATGGGATGAAAATAAAGATAAACTAAGTAAGCACACCAAGTTGGATGAAATATACAGTGGTCCATATATTATAACTCAGTGGAAAAGAGATAATGCATTCTAGCTATCCAAGCTTAATAGATTAGAACTGCCTATCCCAGTCAATGGGATATACCTCAAAGATTGATTTTGAGGTAGGAATTCATTACAAAGGTTAGATTTTTATATATAATAGGGTTAGTTATGTTTTTAAATAAGTGCTTCTACACAGGTCAACTCATTAGGAGTTTTGGTGTCGTTAATTGTGTTATTTTTCCCTATTTTGTTTATCTTTTTTTTTTCCTATTTTGTTAGGCAAATCCCAATTTGTTCCCCACTAGGTTAAATTTTGCTAAGATAAATTGACTCCATGCCCAATGAAATAAAAGGCTACTAGATAAAAAATGATTATCAAGAAATCATCCCATAGAGGTTACCAAAAATGTTGATATTTTTATCCCAAAAATATCATAACATCTAATACCCTAAGGGAGTCCCGCTTCATTTTTTGAGAAAATCCCTTAAGTTGAAAAAAAAAACCCATTTTCCCTTTACATTTGTAGAATTCAAAACTCTAGATGCAATTTTCAATTTGCAAATTACTTCACAGACTTTAGATCTCATAATTCATTAGCCTTTCAAGCTGGTAGAATCCATAACTCAACATGCAATTTGTAATTTCAAAAATTACAAATTGTATACCGAACTCCATATCCCATAAAGAAATAAATTGGTGGAATCTAAAACTTAGCACATAATTTACAATTTTTCAATTTGTAAAATTGTAAATTGCATGCTAATCTTTGGATCCCACAAAGCCATAAATTGGCAAAATCTAAAACTCGACACATAATTTGAAATTTACAAAATTGCAAATTACATGCTGAGCTCTAGATCCTATGAAACCAAATAAAATTCCCCTTGAGATCTAGAAATATAAGCACAATTTTCAAAATTGTATATTATATCCTGTATTTTGCTTCTCACCAACTACCCAAGCCATGGGATCTAGAATTCCAAGAGTAATTTGTAATTTAAAAAAAATGTAAATTGTTTAAGGAGTTCTGCCTTCTACATATCAAAGCCATTCAAACCCCCCCAACTTGGTAGACATGGGACATGCTCTAAGCACCTTGAGGTTCTACCACCAACCACCATTAATGCATTAATTACATGTATTTACTATATAATTAATGCAATTTGGGGAATTTTCTATTAATTATTTAAATTGTTAAGTGTATTTTCAAGATTTGACCATGACCTTCACCCCTTTGATCTTGAGCCATGTGCCAAGTGAGTACCTACAAGTTTCAAGCCACATCTACAAACCAAGTGCCATGCCATTTTCACCATTACATAGTAATAACCTTGTGTTTTCTATCATTATTCCTATAATTTGAAGCTTTTCAAGTTATTTACATTTCTTACAAAGTTATTTCCATAATTTTAGGGTTTCATTTAAGTCATCTAGTTTAAGGTTTCTTGATTGTTATTGTGGTTGTTAGAAGGTCATGTTTGTTGTTTCTTTCAAGTATCTTGATTAGTATAAATCTAGGGTTTCCTAAGGTTGATTATACAAAGTTTTTATCATAAAATCTTTAGGTTTTCCCCAAAGAGATTTGCATTCGAATCTAGGGCTTCATCAAACTAGGTGAATATTCCCAATTCAAACCCAATGAATATTCATTACAAAGATCCTCCAAGGTCCTTGTAAACATTAAACTTGTCTAGAAGACATTCCATTTCAATGGGATATTCTACTTATTTCAAACACTTCCCATCTCTATGAGATTCCATATTGCTAAGAACACCTACTAATTTTGCCAAAAATCCAACTTGTTCAGAACACTTCATATCTCTATAGAGTTGTCACCTACTTCAAACACTTATTAATTCCATTGAAACTTTTACCTAATAAGAACACCTTCCATCTTTACCAAAGGTTATATTTGATTTAAACACCTACAAACTCTGCCAACTCTCATAGTTGGTTTTCCACAAGCTTCCTAGCCAAATTCCATGTCTCCAAAAGAAATGAAGTTCAAATCAAAAGTCCTTAGAGTGAATTTTATCTTAGAGTCCAATACAATAGAGATAATAAATACTAATTTAGGTCACATTGACCTAGGGGAATTCTGGACCTGAATAGGTGTAGAGTTCAAGAATAATTGGATCAAGAGTATTTATGACTCTAGTTTTCCCTAAGCTACAACATTTACATTATCAGTCCAAAGCCCTAAGTTGGTGGTAACACTAGCCCAACACTATGATCCTAATAAGAGAGAAGTCATGAATGACAAAGGGGAATGGATTTTGAATCTAGACCCTAACTTTATTGATTTGGTATTTATAATCCTAGAATTAGAGATTTATCTTGACATAACTCCCTAGACATCTACACAATTCTTTGAAGACAATAGGGAGGGATGTTAGAAGATGATTAACAAACAATGGCTTAAGATCCCTAAGGCTGCTTCCACCAGATTACCAAAAACTTTGTATAGGGTTGATTTCATTGATGAGGTAGGAGATATTATTATATTATTGCAAAGGATCACTGGCAGTCCTAATGCTAAGATATTCCAATAGTAGATATACCAATACATCTGGGTCATCCAAAAAAATGTTCAATACATTCATTAGGCTTAGATCATAATTGATTCCCTTCACAAGCAATTGATGGAGGTGTAAACAACTAGTAAGTTTTTCATGACATCTTACCTTGTGTATATTTTGGCCAAAGGGAGATCTTTTCTAGGCCTTGACACAATAATTGGAAAAATATATAGAGTATATATCTATTATCCTAACCTCAACTTGGAGGTTAGTAGACAACATTTTAGAAGAGTATATAATGTTTTCATCTATTACATCATTATATTTTTTGATAAAAAACTAGGGAGAACAAGATTCTCATGAACAACAGTTGTAGATATTAGAAAATGGGGCTCATACTTCATTTAGTTCACCACCTATTTTTATATTAGGGTAGCTAGATTTAGTGGATGCCCCTATACACTTCCCTAATATGTTGGTGACAAGTGGGCATTGATGTAATTGGTTAGATAGCTTGTGGAGACCTATAAGCTCCTTTCCAACATGTATAAGGTGGGAATTCACTTCCCAATTAGTATTGGTAGATACACATGCCCCTCCCTCCTCAAGGCCAAATGTGATAAATCAAAAATGTGCCAAATGAACTTAAGGACTTTGGATTCCAAGCCAGTTTTTGATGTTTATGGAAAAATCACCAACACACTGGTAGTTTCTACATACACTCATGTTCCATATGTTGAGGATTATTAGGAAGACTATGAGGATGAGGAGAGGGTCATAATGAGGGATCATTGTAGAATAACCCTAAAATAGATCAAGGAATATGATTTATCACCAATCCTAGATGACTTAGTGGATGATGAGTCCTTAGTGGACCCAAATTATTATAAAAAAATCATCACTCAACCCCTACCACTAGTTAGGTGGTCAACTTTGAAAACCTTTTCTATGTTAAATAGGATGGTAGGTGTGATCAATTGAACAATAAATTAGATAAGGAACAAGGGAGTACAAGTAACAAAGGAAATAATAGGTATTAGAGAAAATATTTTAAAGCTTAGGGAAGATAAAATTCCTTTATTTGTAGAGGGTTCCAGTGGGAAAAGTGATGAACAATTAAAAGAGCCAAGAACCTCCAAAAAAAAGAAGAAAAAGACTAAGGCTAAAAATGGGCAATCTAATAAAGAGGGGTTAGCTATAGAGTAACCAATTGTCATATCTTCTAAAGATACAACTGTAACAAGGGATTCCATAGCTTTAGTCCCCATATCTATCATAGTGACGACCCTAATTTCCACTGTTCACCCTCCTCCAATGTAAATTATTCTAGAGGCTCCAACACCTCCATCTCAGGTCTCCATTACCCCTCTCATTCCTACCACTTCACCTACTATAATAAGTCCATTACAACCTATGAAATCACTTCAAGTGGACACTCAGGGTTCCCTACCAGTGGATTCTCAAGTTTCCACTTCACTCTCCCTTCCTCCATTTTCACTCCCTCATTCTTTTTCACTTCAATTTTCCATTCCATTAATAATTCATTCCATTCCATCCTCCATCTTTAATTTAGTTTTAAAGGCCATCCAACTCCTAGGGTAAGTAACATTTCACCTTCTCCCCCATTCACTCTCCTTACATCACCAACCCTTAGTGGTTCAACACATTTAATCAATTCATTAAATGCCTTGGCTTCCACCCTCTCACCTATTCCCAAATTTAGAATCCCTATGTCTATTCCATCTTCCACATCCCCAAAAAACATAGTTGTTTCCATTACCTCCACTTCCTCCACTTCCATTATTTACACAACACCTTCAGTTGATATTGGAGAAACCCAAGTTCTTGGTGTAAATGTAGATTTACAACCTACTGATGGAGATGAATTTTCATAGGTATCTCTTGAGCAACCAATGATAACATCTACTCAGGATTCTAAAATTATCATAGTGCTTACTAGTGTAGCAACACTATCTATTTATTCTTAGGTGATGATATCCACATAACCAAATTCTACCCCTAGATGGCTAGCATAATCAGTGGGGAAGAAGAGAAAATAAATGATTTCCCCTAGCACATTGGACTTTGGTCTATTAGAGGTCAAGAAGAAGTCCAAGTCTTTCTCCATAATTATATTTGATGATAAAGAGGAAAGATACATTAAAATTTTATTACCCCCACCAAACAAATTAAAATAAAACTTTGTTGTGGGAGATTATCAAATTTCAAAGATCCACCTTGGATGGCCAATAAGATAAGGGTTAAAACATGATGTCCAATCTGGAACCAACTCCCTCTTTGAAAGAGTAGATCATGACAAGGCCACCAAAGATGAATTAAAAAACAAAGTGGATCAACTTACGGCTGCATTGAACAACTTCATAGAGCCCAATGATTCATTGGAACAACCAGAGTTAGTAAAACTAGTCAACTAAATTCTAGATTAGGCAATAATTGATGTGGTTCAAGAGATTGATAATATGGTAAGGGCTACCAAATAATGGTTAGAAGAACTTATTTCCAATGGAAATAATATTATTTCTATAATAATGGACCATTATGAAGTCATCAAAGAGAGAAAAAATGTCCTAATAAATTAAGTCAATTAATATGAGGGAGAGATACAAACATTGAATCTATATTATCCCAAGTTGATAGCTATGGATTCTATTGACATAGATATCCTCCTTGCAAAGAATATAGTGAAGAATGATGCAAAGAAAGAGGAGTTGCATAGAGCAACTCAATTTTGGATAAGGATACTCACATAAGTTGCTCTCAAAGCCAAGGTGGCACATGAAAAAGTTATTGATATGTTGTATGACATTGAAGGAATGATGAGTATGATGTCATGCTAGCTACTAGATGATGGATATAACCTCTTTCAAGTAGAGGAAGTTTAGAATAAGTTCAAGGAAGTTGTTATAATTTTTTTTGAAAAGACTACAGTCTTCACCCTAAGTTCTATCCATAGTTTTTTCAAGTATGAGAATGCATTGGATAAGATGACCAAAAAATATAGGGAATTAAGACTTTCATGAAGTAATTATTTAAAATATTAGTAAATATTTAGCCTCCAAACTTTACTCCTTGAACCAAATGAATAACAAATACAAGAAATTTTCAAGGCCTTTGATACATATGTTCAAAAGCTATAGGCTGAGAAAGATAAGAACGCTGAGGAAATTTTAGATATTGATTAATTCCTTTCTATTAAAACATTTCATATATTGTAATTTCATTTACAAAAAACATTTTAGGTTGTATATCATAAAGGTACAACTATCTTTTATAATCTCTTTTTAAGAAAGAAAAACATGTTTTTTACACTTTATATTTGATAGTGTGAAAGTTTTAAAAAGCATAATTGCAAATTACACTTTCTATTTTGACAAATTATAATTGCTAGTGTAAAAACATGTATTTAAAATTGCAAATACCATTTTGACAAAGTGACACGACTTAAAAAAAGTTGTAAAAGTCTCACTTGTAAATTTAAATCTAGGGTTTTGCAAAAAGTGACTTGAATTACTTCCAAGTTATCTTTTGTTTAAAATTCAAGTTCTATTTTGGGTTCCACCCATTTTTCATGAGTATTTTTGTAGCTAGATGAAGAGACCCAAGGAATTGCATGAAGATCTTCCAGTTCCATCCATGACATTCTAGGCAAAAGATCATGCCCAACTCTTGCATGCTACTTTACAAACCATTTAACAACTCAATGATGCTAGAAATAGAGAAATATGCCTCTCTTACATTGAGTTCCAAATCTACATGGTTTCTTTTATTGAGCATTGAAGGTTTGATAATTGCATCTCATCTATGAGATATTTTTTATAAAGATGGGTAGACCCTATGGCCCAATCTATCTTTTTACTGTTAGTGATATATTTTTAAATTTTGAATGTATTGTTTACAAGCTGTAACCTTGAGAATAAAAATAAATTAAAGATTTGCCTTTCTTGTCTAAGAAATCCTTGTGTATGCAGAGTTATTCAAGTATTTGTGGATGTTAAAATTCTTATTTTAGTCACAAGAAATTCATTTGTGGTATTTTTACCCTTCTAGAGTATTATTTGATGAAAATAAATGAATCTTGTCCCTTCTACAAAAATAACAAATATTGCCTTTGATTTTACATTTGTATAAGTCTGTGCTAAAAATAAATCTCAATCTATTTTCTATTTTATCATGTTTATCAAGAAAGCATTAAAATTAACTAAATTTTTTTTAGTGTAATTTCCATTTTTAGTTTTGTAAGTTTTGTTCTCAAACTCTTTTACCAGTCAAGCCTTAGTTTAGGATTAAGAACACTAAAGGAATGAAATCCCTATAAAATTGACATTTTATTAGTTGCACCAGATTTAGTGAAAAGAATATAGCTTTCTCCAAAGGTTAACCTTAATTTTCCAAAGTCCCACAGCTTTGAGGTTTCCCCATTGTATCATTGGGTATTACACAATGAAATATTACACGTCAAAGAATAGGTGTAAAACCTATGCGATAACAATGCTCAATTTAGATAATGAAGGCTGTCAAATCATCAAGTCTCTTTGTGCATCAATATTATATCTTGTGATCAAATCAATATGGTCCATAGCTTTGAGGTTTTCCCATTGTATCATTGTGTATTACATAAAAAGCTAGTACACATCAAAGAATAGGTGTAAAACCTATGTTATAACAATGCTCAATTCAGATAAGGAAGGCTATCAAATCATCAATTCTCTTTGTGCATCAATCTTATATCTTTTGATCAAATCAATATGGTCCTTAGATTTAATGGAGGTGTCTAACTACAAATTTTAATTGATAAAGGCCATCTAAAGATACATCCAAGCTACATACCAATAAAGACAAGTTATAATGAGGTTTGCATTATGTTTATTTTAATCTTTAAGCATTGTAGTCTTTTGTATTTATGTATCTCATGAGATTCTAGGTGTGTATTTTCATATTTTCTATCACTTTGTTTTGTGTTCTTGATAACTTTGTGAAAATATAGAGAATTTTCATTCTATCAACATAGTCAAACATGACACTCATAATTATCAAGAATATAATAATTTTATTTAGAGATTCTTTAAAGAACATATGTAAATTTTTTTGACATGTTCCTAAGGAATGTAAATGAAGACCTTAAGGCTCAATTAGCTGGTCCCATAACCCATCAAAATTATAAATTTAAAATCTATCAAAACCCTTTATTAAACCATTAGGAATGAGTTACCCAAATCCAATAATAGGTTAACCCATAAAATCAATCAATGAAACACAATCAACCTCTGTAGGCATGCACCAATGACTACAAACTCTCTACTTCTAGTACAACAAACCTTGATGTAGCTTTCCAATTGGGAATTGAAGGGAAGTACATAATGATATAGGTGGTGTAATTATAAATATAAAGAGGAGGTGAATATAATTAATCATACACAAGAATACCAATGCCCA
Organism: Torreya grandis; assembly: GCA_037957365.1. NCBI lineage: Eukaryota > Viridiplantae > Streptophyta > Pinopsida > Cupressales > Taxaceae > Torreya > Torreya grandis. The sequence continues at coordinate 3,602,372 of JARHVA010000920.1, forward strand.
ATGCCTCAAACTTCCAACATCCTATGATGATGCCATCCTAAAACCTATAGGAAAATAATAATTAGTTAATGATCTTAGGAAGACATTCTCAAAAATCTTGTTTTTTGATTTTATCAATGAATCTTATGCCCAAAATTTAGAAGTGCTTGATACCTTAGGGTTATTTCAACTAACTAGTGTGACTCCTCCACCTCAATCCCAAATAAACCATATTGATCTTGAGATGTTTCCTCTAGGGTAGAGTTTGAGGGATTTTAGCTATTTATTAGACCTCAATAATCTCTATTTTAAATGTATATGATTAAAAAAATGGATCCAATCTTGTTTTTATAAGTTTGGATTTATGATAACTATGTGAAATGAGTAATGGTTGATGATGGAGCAATTGTGAACATAGTTCTATTTTCAATCCTAAAAAATCTTGTTTATGGGGAAAATAAAGACTCAACTAATCATATCAACCTTAGAGATATGACAACCTCAAGTCCAATTTAATTGTAACCATCATGATTCTAGTTACCCTTGGTCCTAAGACTGTGTTGAAAAAAATTATATATATTTGAAAAAGACACCAATTATAACATGATATTATGTAGACCTTGGATTCATAGGATGAAGGGAACACTTATAACATTTTCAATTAGTAATATCCATCCATATTAATAAGGTGTTTATTTCCTAAAAGGGCCCCAAGCCCTTTGATGTCCTTCAAGAAACCATGCATAATAAAATGGGGTTACACATCGACTATCATGTACCCACCAATGGTGTGGCAAAACCCCCACATCTAGTTGAGTTAAAGGATATCCCTAAACCCAAATTAGTTGTTTTAAATAAAAGGGTAGAAATTTATAAATCCCATTTTAAAGAAAAACTTGAATAAAAATAAGTGGTAATGATCTTGTAATTCTACCAGTCATCTTGACCATGTCTATGCTTAAAATCATTAATATATCTAAAAAGGATACACCACTTGTGCTTATTTTTTTATCAATGAGGAGTATGAAACTAAAATATCTCTTAATTAAAAGGCCAAGAAACCTAAGATGGGTTAAATAACATACTAGATATTGGCATGGTTGAGATTTTAGAAGAACAAGAGACCCCCTCTAGCCATGATGAAAATTCTCTTTCTACACACGATCAATGGGTCCTTCATTATGATGGGGACAAATTGCATCTTGTCAAAGGAAAGAGTAGATTCAATCTCCCAAGAAGGATGAATCATTCCATTCATATTTGAAGTGGACTTTTAGTGTAAAAGAAATGGGGATGAATATGAATCCATTTTTATTGGAATGTTCACTGTCAAATGATTAGGAGTCCAAAACTTTGATCTAGTTACTAACCAAGTCTCAAAGATTTATCATACTAAGGATTAACATATTTAAATATATAAAAATATTATGTGTGAATTTTTTAATTATTTATACTTCATTTATATATAAGTCATCTCTAGGGAAAGGAATCAACTTGGTGACTCTATGGTTGCTTCCTCCTCACATTTTGATCCTCATCCTATGATGATTCAATCAGATTTTATATTATCTATTAGGACATAACCCATTGTGAAAAAAATTATCAACTAACCAATATCTCACTTTCATTGTAAAGGATACTATCCCTTTAGTCCTTGACCTAACTAATAATTACAAGGCCATTCTAGAGTTCTTGTGTGCTTACGATGACCTCATATCCTTCCATAACAAGAGGGATTATCTCTTACCTATTATAGTATGTGTATGATTAGAGGTGAATATCATGATTCTTATTACAAGGTTAAAGATTATTTTTGTTCTTAAAAATAATTTTATGTCTTCTAACATAGACGATGAGGATGTCAATCTTCCCCTACTCCTAATGAATTCAAATAAAGGAATGCCTCCATCATAGAGGATACCATTGATATAATTATAGGGACTAAATAAAGCCATATAATATTAAAAAATTGGGTCTAATATAGAGGTATAATATCACAATTAATTTCTTACTAAGATTTCCAAAGATTTTACCTTTTCCTAGATAGATTGGTAGATATCAAACTTGAAGTATCCATTCATAATATTATCATGATCCCTAATGCAAAACATGTGAAAAAAATCTTAGGCCCATCAATCCCAAAGTTGTTTTAATTATTAAGGAATATGTTTTCAAAATTATCAAAGTAGGATTAATAAAACCCACGTAATATTTTAAATTGATGTCTAACATCATTCCCTTTCTCAAGAAGAATGAAAAAATTAGGATATACATTGATTTTCATGATATTAATAAATCATGTCCAAAATATGATTTCCTTATTCCTTCCATTGATTTCATATTCAATGATAAAATAGGTTATGATTTTTTGTCCCTTATGTATGGATTTTTTGGATATAAACAAATTTGCATCTTTGATGAAGAGAAAATCAAAATCTCTTTCATTACATATTGGGTGAGTTTTTGCTATGTAGTCATGCCCTTTATCCTTAAAAAAGCTAAAGAGACACATTAAAGAGCCATAATTCATATTTTTTGTGATATCATCCAAAAGATAGTGGAGGTTTATGTGGATGATATTATCAAAAAATCAAGGCAAAGGATTGAACATTTAGAAGTATTACACACCATTCTCAAACATTTGATCAAATATGGTGTCATTATCAATCCAAGAAAATGTGTTTAGACTCACAAGTGGAAAATTTATTAGTTATATCATATCTAAAAATGGAATCCACATTGAACTAGATACAATTAAATAAATCTTAGAAATGACCCCCCTAATGATGAGTCAGTAATTAGGTCATTCCTAGGGAAGTTGGGGGCCATTCTATGATTTCTACATGAACTTACTAAGGAAATTATTCCTATCCATAATATTCTAAAAAATGTGAGTGGATTGAATTAAAATAGTGATTTATAGGATGTATTTGAAGTGATAAAACACTTTGTTATGTCCCTTTGAACAATCATGGCACCAAAGTCTAACAAGCCTCTCATACTTTACATTATGGAAACTAAGGTGTCTATTGACTACTTGTAAGCCCATGAGGATGATGATGCTAAGGATAGTGCCATACATTTCATCATCCACACCCTCATTGACTATGAGACATGTTATAATAAATTAGAGAATGAGTGTTTGGTCATGATGTTCTAAATCAAGTGGTTGGAACATTACATACTTAACAAATAAATGAGGGTTATAGTAAGGTCTCAGGACTTATAAAAATTCTTGACCTAATAGGCCATTTCATGAAAGTTTGGGTGTTTCAATACACTTTTGAGAGAATTCAGACTCATGTATGTCAACTAAAAGTTTGTTAAGGGACAAATCATTTTCATTTATTGAAATATTCTCCCTTATAGGTTAGTGATATTATTGATACCAAATTCCTTGATGACCCAATTTTTTATATAGTGAAACCATGATTATTTTCTCCCATTGCTATGCTAATATCATTAATTATTTAATTTACCATACTTATCTTGAAGGTGAAAATTTATCAAATAGGTGTCACCTTCATATCATAACATCCAAATGTGTTATATTAGATTAGGTTCTATATCACAAAGCCTTTGATGACATGTTACTAAGGTGTGTTAACCAAGAGGAATTAAAAAAATTCCTCTTTCATTTCCACAACAACATTTGTTGTGAGGACTTTGGTGGCCAATAATCTACCCATAATATCAATAAGATGGGATGATTATACTCCACTATAAAAAATGTTTTATTTAACTACATAATAAAATGTGAGAAATGACAACACTTCTCTCATGAAATTCATATCCCCACTAGGGAGTTGCAACCCAATGTCACACCATGGCCCTTTTACAGTTGAGTTCTAGATGTGATTGTAAATATTTCTCCAACCTCCTCATATGGTCACCATTTCATCATCATAGTCATTTATTATTTCACCAAGTTGGTAGAATTTATGCCCCTAAAAACTATTACTATATTTTTCACTACTAAATTTATCTTGAACCAAATCATTTGTCAATTTGGAGTCCCACAAGTTATCATCATAACTAATGGGTCTCCTTTTAAGAACACCAAGGTGTGTGAAGTATGTAAGAAATTAAATATATTTCACCACATAACATATTTATAATAACCATAGGATAACATCGATGCCAAATCCACATATATAAATTTGAAGTCAATCTTGTTAAAAATTATTAAATACATAAAAAGAGATTGACACCTGTAAATCTATCCAACATTATGGGCATATAGGATGAGTGTTTGAATGCGCATAGGGGAAACCCCATACTCCCTTGTGTTTGGATAAATTTTTTTCTACCTCTCGAGGTATAAATACCTAGCCTTGTTTATTTTTAGGGTCTCCTTGATCATGAAGAATATATAAACACATGGCTATCTCAACTGTAAACTCTAGATGAAAATTGGCTCATTGTGCACAAAACCACATTACATATGTAAAGTAAATTCCTTAAAAATATAATAATAAAATACATGAGCACATAATATAAGTAGGATACATTTTTTAAATATTGGATAGTTGAATAAACAAAAATAAAGGAAAAGGTTAAAAGTTTAGCGCCAACTGATTAGGTCCTTATTTAGTGACTAAATATTTTAATAATAGAGCCTATCGATTATGCACTCTATAAGGCAAGGAATTTGATGAGTCTATGAAATATTTACACCTTAAACACTTTTAAATTTAGTAATATAATTTTTACATTACCCTTATGGGATTTCATTTTCCATTATTTACATTTTGTATTGCATATCAAATGTCATGTGTGGTGATTATTAAGTTGTTAGTTTGTATAACAAAAACTTTTGAAATTTAGCTTATCCACTCATTTCACTTTCACATTACCTTATTACCTTTTGAAAAATGTTCTCAAAATAAACATTACATTGGTTCTTTCCCTAGTTATTATGAGTTGAGTATAATTATATTTCCATACATATTCTTAGAAGACTTAAGAAATGTTTGCTTATAACCTAGTCTATAAGCTTATCTATGGTAGAGTTTCCTCTTATGGTGCCCTCTAGGTATAAAACAATAACATGCTAAAATATACACCTGGCCTTTGATGATGAGCCTATGAATATTATTGGTTATATGGGGATAGGATCTGGGGGTAAGTGCCTTAAAATGTGTAATAAATATAAAATAAAAATCATGTAAAATTTAAAAAATTATTAAAAAAAAGTCTTTTATCACATCTCTATCCCTTTTCTAACTATCATTTTTGATCCCTCACATCTTAATAGTTGCATACGATTAGCAATGGGGAGATATGACCTTATGCACCTACATATAGTCTTTGGTGATGAGCTAATGTGTCTTCATAGTCACATGAGGATAAGTGAAATGGGTCAAAAATAAATATTAAAATCAAAAGGAATACTAAATTAGAAAGTTTCCAATAAGAGTTCTTCAAAAATCTTGTTTACATGTCTAATATGAAAAGGGTAACTTTATCCCATTTACTAATTCTATCAAGGCTAGTTACCTCTATGTGAAGCCAATAAAGTTAGTGTTTTATGATTTTAATAAGGAGTAATTCCCCCTCTTTTCTCATAAGTATTAGGTCATCTTACTTTTCCATATGAAATTTTTATGTATAATTCTAATTATACCATCTCATGTATATCCCACTTTCCTTTTTCATTCCTTTGCTATAAATTGAAAGTCATATTTATGTCAACAAAATAACTTGATTATCACTATTAAATTATCTATTATCACATCTTATATTTATACATATTCATCACATTACATAATTTTCATACATTTTATTTTCACATTTTACATATATAAGAATTTTACACAACATTTCAAAAAATACAAGAGATACATGGTATATCATCACATGCCTAGTCATATAGAGTGGATAGATTGAAAAAAAATACATGAAAATTAAAACAAATATTGAATAAATGGAAAGTCACTAGAATAGACAAAAATATCTCCATATATCATATTAAATTTTAAGTTTGTACAAATCAAGTCTTAGTAAAATCTACCTCGAGGGCAATGTGTATTAAAATAAAAAAAAATCAAAATATAATGTCTATATATACAAGTACAATATTATTACTAAGACCCTATCCTCCTCTTATATGGAAAGTTCCTAATGTTGAGGAATGTTATGGGATATGGATCCAAGGTTGTCTCTTGCTAGTCCTTCCTTAAGAGGTGGTCTCTCATACTATCCATTGGATTGAGGAAGATCAACCCCCTCTCCTAGCCAACATATTAGTTAGAACCTATACCTGAGCCTTTTTCATATTTGATCATGCATCAAACCTAATTTTCTCCACCCTTAGACTAGATAGTGTCATAGAAGCATTTTAGGCTAAGGAAAAAATGTTCGTGTGTTTGCCTATCTTGGTAGGTAATCTTGCATTGACCAAAATTTGGTCACGATTAATTTTCATCCCTTTCCAAAATAGGTTGATCAGGGTGTCCTTGATCATGGTCATCTAGACTAAAGATGTATATACAATAATAAAGTATAAGAATAATATTAGATAAAATTGTATGAAAGTAAAATTAGTAAATAAACTAAGTATGATGAAAATAAATAGATATAGAGTTGAAATCAATAAATGAACTATTTTACCTAGGTCAGCCTCACTCTAGTAAGGGTTCGATTCATGTTCATACTCTTCTTCATCTCCCTCTTTATAAATCTTAAGGAACACTAGATCCTCCCTCTCCACTATCTATTTCTACTAGAGGGAATCTTATTATGGTGGTGGTGGTTGTGCCATTTAATGTTATGACCTACCATCAGAAGTGCTATTAGAATGAGCACAAGTATTTGTCCTCCACCTCCTCTAGTGGGTTAATATTATACTCCTACCATCCTATCCTTTTGCCTAATAGTAAATCCTAGTGTTAGTTGATGCTAGTCCAATATCTAAATGATTTCATCCCTAGTATCTATGATGCTTCTATAAACTATTAAAGGCATAGGGAAGTTACCTATGAAAGCCAACATAAAATATTGTGGCACCATGTCAATGGGGTGTACTTCAATTTTTAGTCATCTATCTCTAACCTATATCACTCATATAGCTCCTAAAATGTAGACTCCCTCATTGGTCCACTTACCAACCATCCATTGGTAAGGCAAGGCCACTAGATCAAACACTATAAAGGTACCAATGGACTATTATAATATTTTTAATGATGATACATATGTCCAAAGAGAGGCTCTAATATCCTAAACATCCTTGATAATGATCCCCCTATGATATGAGATCATCCTCTCATATACCTAGCTCATGATGAGTATGTGATGACTGATGGAAAATTCCCTAAGTAGTGTAATCCTATACATATCTTTGTATATACATGCAAGGAGCTATTGAGGCCATGATTAGTGAACAACCTTCTCTTGAATCCAGTGCATGATGGGTGACCATCTATATAGTAACATTTTAACTCCCATATCTCCCACTAGCCAAGAGGTAAAGATCCCAATAATGTTATTTTAGAGGTTAGGGATAGTAAATCCCTCAAACCTTAAAAGTATGCCTCTAGTCTTCACACCCACGTTAGGTGCATCAACATCTAAAAAGTACTCTACCTAGCCAAGAGACTCTACTCTATTTTTATCCTCTTAGAAGGCCACTAGTCAACTTATCATTAATAAGCTTATGATCTGATAAATGTCAATGAGAGTGATAGTCCACTCTCTAATATCCTATTAAAACTAGAAGGTTTTCTAGTCCACATATCAATATATGAAGATGTCACATAATATCATACTTTAGCGGGGCATGTTCCCCATTTGAGAAATCTATAGTATCCCCACTCTATCTAATATAGACATCTTTTTCAATTTTTAGTAGCCCCATAATCCAAGGGATACACTCCTACTCCCTAGCATGAATCCATCAGATATATCCTCCCTAAGCAAAAAACACCTCAAAATAGTCCCTAACCCATTTTATAGTCTAAAAATTGACTCACAAGTATTCTTCTTCCTTCCAAGATAAAACCACCCCAGTAGTTTTGCCTTCATCCTATGATAGTTTCATAACTACTACATTCATTGTGGTTGTGACACCACCATACTTGCAGACCATGTCAATTATGTAAATTCTATGTCAAACATAACTGCCAGCTTATGAAGTCTAGTGGTTTTATCTCAATCTAGTTTTTTTTACCACTTTCCACACCTACCCCAAACCCCCCATAAGATCCAATTTTAGCCTAAAACTAACAAGTTATAAAAATTTTCTAGCCTAAAAACTTTACCAAATTTTTTCAATAAAATTCAAAATTAAACATATTTTTATGAATTTTAACTAAAAATTTAAAATTGGGGGAAAATAAAAAAATTATCATAAACAACCCGATCCTAACCCATTGCTTCTCCCACTAATATGTTTTCCATCCTCTCATTGTGATCATCAATATGGATAATTCTTAGATCAAATTCATTATTGTGAATCAAAATCTCAAAAATCTCAAAACTCAATTGGCACAAATGATTTCTATTTTGGGCCAATTTTAAAATATATAGTCTTTTAAATAAGCTGTTATGATTTAAAAAGTTTCCACTTTTTGAAGTTTTCATTTTAAAACTCATGTTTTATTCTTATAGATATTATTATTTCTAAATTAACGTGATTTTTGTCCAAGACTAACAAAATTGATCAATTTTAATCTCTCAGATCATGTTTATATGCCATTTTAATTTTGTAGGTACATGATAATTAGTGTCAAATTCAGTCACCCAATGGGATGAATCAAGTAATATACTCATCCATAAATACACATCGAGTAATCATGTCCATGTTTTAATTATTTAGTATTATTTTTTGCTATTTATTTAAACTTCACTTGATTTCCATCTTTTATTCATAGGTTGTATAGAGTCTCAACTGGATTCACTACACCAAACATGTAAGTAGGGTAAGTATTTCTAAACCTACTTTTCCTTTCATAGTTCCACTACTTGGGACCATATCCTCTTCAAATAAAGACAAGGCATCATCATAATGGGGAAATATGTATGCACCCAAAAATTTCATGGTGTAACATTTTTGAAACAAGTCTGATATGATGTAATGATTTCCAAAACACACTCAGGGTTGGTTCTCTCTGATAATATTACCCCATGATCCATTTTTTCCTTATAAAACCTTAAATTTTTTATTCTTTATTAATTTATATCCTTAATGTTTAATATATTTCTTTGGTGATGAAACCATTGTTGTTGGTTTCAAAACTGCTTCTCTAGGTTATGAAACCGCCCTTCCAATCCTTAGTATATCACGATCATTTTGTGCACCCCATCATGGATACATTATATCTATGGTGGTGTCATAAAAAACCATGGTGTTTTCATCATTATGATATGTTTTTTCATTTTTATAAGTGATGGTTATGTCTCTAACCCCTATAAACTATGGTAATTTCATCACAGTTTGTCCATTTTACCTTTTTAATGCCCAAGACTTGAGTTATCATGAGTTTGCATGATTTATTAATGTTTATTCATTGATTTTATTTTTTTTCATATCCATGAATACATAAATAACTACCATTTATATTTATATCAATATTTGTTCCTCCTAAGTTGAACTTTGAGTTAGCCTCCAGTTAAACTTACCTTTGCAAGCTCTTTGCTTCCTCTATAAGTATATCCATTTTTGATGAATTTTAGATCTGAATTTTGTATTGAATATTAGAGATTTTAATGATTATATATAAATAAAAAATTCTTGAATTTTATTTGGAGTTTTATATTGAATCAATTTTGTGCTAGACTACACAATTTTAAATAAGGAAAGTCACTAAATCAACATCCTATTTTTTGCTATTAGTAGACCAGTTAGCCATAGTTAGCTACTTCCTTATTTGGTATTGTTTTCCAATATATTATCTTATTATTGATTAAATTATTTTATTATTTAATTTTTCAAGAGAGTTATAATATTAATTTGAGTGGAAGAGTGATCTTGTTAAGGATAATCTATAACAACAATCATCATTGCCTTCATCTAGTCTCACTTTGATTAGGTTGGTGTTTTTTAGTTTTGATTTTATTATTGATTCTTATATTTAGAATGATTTATATCTCTTTAATTTATTATATTAGTTTCATTTAAAAAAAATCCAAGGGAAAACAAATCTCTCTCTCTCTCTCTCTCTCTCTCTCTCTCTCTCTCTCTCTCTCTCTCTCTCTCTCTCTCTCTCTCTCTCTCTCTCTCTCTCTCTCTCTCTCTCTCTCTCTCACACACACACACACACACACACACACACACACACACACACACACACACACACACACAACCAAACATCCAAGAAAAGCAAAGACAAATTAGATAATCAAAATATTACATATTAGGTTTTGAATTTATTCATTTTGATAACAAAATAAATATATAAATCATAAAATTATAACATTATGTTTTCATACTTTCACTCATAGGTCTTTTCAATTCATAGGCAAACATTTAATAGCACCAAAAATTAGTTTCCTATCTTACATAGAAAGGGTTAATTTATGAATTTATAGTGAATATATTTTATAGTGTTTAGAGTTTGATTTTAATATTTACATGTTATTGAATTGTCATTCATCAAATCATTTTACATAATTTTCATAAAAAAATAAAAAATAAATTAAATTCAAATCACTTAGATTGCATTTAAAGAATCGTCTCAAAAACTAGGAAAAATGTAACTACATATTTCTTTCAAAGTCTAGTTTTCAACGTTGAATTCATTATAAAAGTCATAAAAATAAAAAAAATTAAAAAAAAACTATATTTAATTTATTTAATTTTAGTTATTTTTTTCTTCCCTAATTTCATCATTTTGGATTTAGCAATTAGCTTAGCTTTTTTTTTACCAAAACATTGTCAAAACATAAAAAAAACAATAAAAATGACTTGTCTAGATGAGCATAAACACCAAAACCTTGCTTCAACTTCAAAAACAATAAGTAACACATTTAAACACATATTATAAATTATATCTTATGCTTATACATCACCTTACTTTTATTTTTGGATAAAACTCCTTGAGAGTCCACTCATTCATAGAACATGTCTTTTTCCTAGAGTTAGAGCCATAAGGCTTGACATAAACATTCAATAAGATATCAAAACTAACCTCAAGAGAGAATTTTTATGATCCACACCCATCCTCAATGTTATTTTTTAGTCCATCAACACTCTAAATGATCAAGAATAGATTCTTGATCCTCTTATTATCATATTACCCCATAATTGAGGCTTATAGTACAATGTTATCCAAGCATAGTCATCCACTCCCCCATTTATATTTTCTCCTCTAAAATAGACTTATCATATATCATTCAATATATGTATGAAATTGACAAGGTCTAGCTAACCTGATAGAGTTAACCATATTCCTTGAGTCATTCAACTTTATCACACCCATTTTATCATTCTTAACATTGACTGAGAGCTTAATCTCCTCATTATCACTGAAATAGAGGGACTTGGAGTTATATTCTCAACTCAAATCCCTCAATGAAAATATTAATGTGAAAGAATTTTTTTGGTTCCATCATGATCATCCCCTACCTATAGTTATCTAGTATCCCATTTCTCAGCCTAATCAATGTAGTCCATAGATCTACCTACCGATCATCCATCCATCAAATCTATCATCTCAGTTAGACCTCAAGAGGTTGAGTGTGTATGTTTTAGATTAAGGTAAAAATAGGTTTTGAAGGGACCCTGAAACCCTGAAACAAAGGAAGAAGGATATAACAAAAACATCCACAGGTGAAACAAACCTATCACCTACTGCTAAGCAGTAACAAAAATAGGCTTTATAGGGACCTAAAACCACAATTCAAGATCATCAAAAGATAAACCCCAGGTTTTACAGAGACCTGGAAACTCCAGTGTGAAAAGAGAACAAAGAACCAAAAAATGAAACCAGTTATAACATCCAACTAAAAGGACCAAGATTGTAAGAGCTAAAAGATCTTATTCTTCTAATTCCAAAATCATCTTCACTGCTTCCTTTCCTATCACAGTAGTGTCCTGTATAGATATAGCCGCTGACGTAGCAACCTCTTGCATTACTTTCTTCCTTGAGCTCTATCTGGTTCTCTTACTAGGCCCTTCCAAGGATTTTATTTCCTCATTTGCTCATTTTCCAATGTTTACAGTAGCTGCACATATGCTAGAAGTAACCTCCTCCATCTTCATTCTGCTTTCCTTAATGAGCCCCCTTAAATTGTTCTCATAGTCTTTAAGTTTGATAGGAATATCCCTCATCTGTATTTCTAGATTATTGATTTTATTTCGATCTGCTTCCTGATTACGTTCCATTATTTCCATTTTCTTCTTGAGGCCCATTATCTCCTTATACATCCATGAGTCTACTTGAAGGATAACGTCTACTTTTCCTTTGGCCAAATTCATAAAGGGATGCCTCCTATCATTCTACCATACATCACTTAAATCTTCTGTGTTCTCTTTTGGGTTGTCTTCATCCTTTTCCATATAATCCTCCCTTTCCATTCTTTTCTATTCCTTAGTTTCAACAGGGATTTCATTGTGGATAAGATCATCCTTTACTTGCTCTCTAGTTTCCATTGCATGATAGGCATCCTGAACTAGATATTCCTTCTCTATTTTTGAAGCAGGATCCTCAAATAAAACAGCCATATCTTTTTCAGTTTCCCCTAGCACTTGCTGATTTTCCTCAAGATTATAGTTATTCTTTTCAGTTTTTCCCTCTATAGTATACCATTCTTTTTCATTCTTACTTTTATCTTCTCCTTCCTCATTAGATCTGGATTCCCCACTTTTTGTTCCTTCCTCTTCCTCCATACTCTCCTCCTCAGAACTTTCAGTGCTTTCCCACTCTGTTTCCTCATCAACAATCTATTTTTTAAAGCTGGAGGATTTGGGTTTAACTTTATCTTTCCCCTTAACTGTCTCATTCTTCTTACTCAGTGAGTCCTTATTTTTGTCTGAATAAGGATTCGAGACAATGGCCTTGTTTTTGCAGAAACCTTCTATTATTAGGATCAATCCCTCATGTAATATAGGATGAGACTCCTTTTTTCTATGAGCGAACAGACTTTGGAGCAGCGAGAAGTGCAAATAGAAACAAAAGGAGATTCTAGCTTTGTGCCTAAAATGATTAAGAAAGATAAAATGGAATTTATGGACTCTTTTGCTTCTTCCATCAAGTATGAAATACTCACAGATGCAACATAAGACATCTCTCCAGATTCCTTTAATCTGCTCCAGGTTGAAAAAATCCCCACTCTTTTCCAACTGCTGCTCCTCAGCATCCGTCTTTGGGAATTTGATAAATGCCTCATTAGATATGCTGGTCTGCTTAGAGAATTTTATACCCTCCATTGGAAGCCCTGTGACCTCCGCTATGAATTCCTCAGTGAGCTTCACCATGATGCCATGGAGGGTTACCCTGTCGTCGATCCAATTTTTGAAAAAAGCCATCGTTATATGGGGTTTTGAACCATGTAGCTGTTCCAAGTAGCTCACAACCTTTCCTCTCTAAAGGATCTTCCATACATCTTGTTTTGCCTTCCAATCTTTGCAACTTTTAGGTTCCTGCTTCCTTGGTTCACCTTTTATTTTGCAAGCCATACTATTATCTAGTAACACCCAAACACTGATTACTGAGCAATGAGACCAGCTATTATCAACTTGTAATGAGACTCGCCTATTTTTTGGTGCATGCAAAACCCGCTTCACATTCTCAAAAATATTTTTGTTCAATGAAAGTAATCCTTCCTCCTTGAGGCCACTCTGCCAAATCATTATTTTTCTATTCCAAATAGATCTTTCCCTCCTTTGAATGAATTGTGTCATAATTAATGAGTGCTCTAAGATCCACATTCTTATTTAATGTATCTTGCCAACTCACCTTGTGTCTTGTTTGAACAACATGATTTGCTATCCAGTCAGCAACCCCATTGGCTTCATGGCAAGTATGGGTTATGGTTAATTTTTCAAAATTTTGAATTAAGGCTTTCATTTCCATCACCATTGCCTCTATAGACCATGAAACTAAATTTTTGTTATTTAAGATATTAATGATATTCAGGGAGTCACCTTCCAGCCATAATTTAGAAAATCTTGATTCAACAGCTCCTCTTTTTTGCAAGTTGTCTAGAGTCAAGATTTTGTTTTGAAGCAGAGTCCAGTAGAAGATTTTTATTTTGGGGATAAGCCCCTTGATCCAGACATACGACCACAAAGGTTGATTACCATTTCCCTTAGAAGTAAAAATGGTAGATACTTTAAATTGTCCACTAGGATCATCATGCCAGATAATCTTATCCTCAAGATTTGGATAGAGAGAGATAACATTGAGGGATAATTGTATATTATTGAAATCTTGATCAAGATCAGTTATATTCACCCAGGAATTGTTTTGCCAGTATTGATTTACCAATATTCCATATCTTTGCTTACATCGATCAATTACCTCTTTATTTGCTTGCTTGGGACAACATCTGCAAACCTTTCAAGGAAGGGGGGCTAGGAATAAGGAAAATTAGAAGTATGAATACATATCTCTTAGCAAAATTGGGATGGAGAGTTTACCATGAAAATAAAGAATGGAGTAACATATGGAAGCATAAGTATTTATTCAATGCAAAATCCCTTTCTGATTTCTTTTCTTACCCTGATGTTATTCAACCTTCTTCCATATGGGGGGCTGTTCAGGGAACCAAACAAATTTTAGAAGAAGGATGCTCCTGGAAATTTGGTAATGGAATTAAGGTGGAATTTTGGGAGGATGCCTGGTTAAAATAATACCCTTTGATAGAAGGTCGAGTGTGTATGTTAGAGTGTTACTTTCCACATATATAATTTCCATGTAAATTTTTATTATGAAATGAGAAAGTCAGTACTGAACATAGGGTAATATTGGTATTCCCTAGACTAAACTTTCATAAGAAGAGAGGGAGTGCTGGTGTGTCCTCTTAGACTTCAAAAATTCCCCCTACAAATAAGCCAAATAATAGATAGCTTATTAGATTAACAATGGAGTGAATGCTATTTTAAAATATAATAAAATAGTGCCATGGACCCCACTACCCTAAAATATTAGTAAAAACATTTTTAAAATGTCGATAATGCTTCATGATATTGTAGCACACAGATCATCCTTCAAGTTGGATGATCATTACTTGCACCAATGGGATCCAAATGGGAGTGTGAAGGCACAAACTAAGGCCTTGAGAGGGAAATAATCAATCATATATAATAAAATTCAAAATCTTCATTATTGGGTATTTTCTAGTGTAGAGGATGATGAAGATGTGAGAAGAATGATGTAGACTAATGACATTATCTTGATAACTTTAAAAATTGAGCAACCCAAGTAAACAAAAGAAAGTATAAATGCCTCTAATGTTCATTATTATTCTATAAGAATATAATATCACCTCATAAATAATTACTATAAGGATTACCTCAAAATACAGTCTCCAAATTATAATTCATATGATTGAGGTAACAAAATCATTTAACCTTATTTCTCTTCAATCTCATTCTTTCTCAATTATATTATTAGATAGTTCTCTTCACACCACCACATAAGTAGTGGAGAAAATTTAGATTACCCATTATACTTATCCTTTAATGCCTCCACTTGAGTATTACCATTAGACACTCCTCATCTAAAAACTCAAGTGGAAGTTGGCACACATGTTGCCCAAAAAGGAGTTGTCCCAATCATCAAAGTCTATACTAAGAAACTAGCACTAGGGATTGCTACTCAGTGATCCCTAATAATTATTCTAATTGTAATTAGTCAAGCCAAAAATATTATCCAAGCATTAGTTTCACCTATCTCAATTAGGACAACAATTTCCTCTATAGTAGTAACCACTTATGCATTGAATATACATTTCCCTCTAGTGGACCCTTTAAGAGATATAATGCCTACAGTGACCTAATTATAGTTCCACCTATTTCAAAGGTCAATATCATGGCTAAGATTCCAAGTGTTATTAACCATTCTATGTTTAAGAAAAAATAACCCAATATAAAATAAAAGGTATCCACTACTGTCTTGGACCAAGCCTTATTGACAACCTAACAACCTACTTTTAAAATGACAACAATAGTCTCTCCTCACCCAATTCTCAATTTTTCTCCTCTAGTTGCATCCTATGATCTACCATATTACAATACTTACAAAACACACACTGATGTTTTCACCTTATCCACATCCTTTGTCATGATTTATCACATAACTACCATTCCTATAAGTTATAAATTTCATCCATCCTTAGCTACATTAGCTACACTACCCTCAACCACTATAACTCCCATGTACCTAGTAGAGTACAATTAGATAAACATCATACAATTGGATAAGAATAAAATAAAATAAATCACCATAGTGGAGAAACCCAAAGTAAAATTAGACTTTAAGCAGCATATTAGGAAACTAAATGAGTTACTTGAAGAAATATTACTAAAGGGGATACTTTAAAGTTTCATGAGACAAAATAAAAACACTTTTATTTGAATATAGAGAGGAAAAATAAGAAAGGGTAAATATATGAGTATGTAGAGGAGCTTGAGGCCATGGTGGATGTGACAATGGAGATTGAGAAGACGTTTTCTCAAGGCATGAAACAAAATAGGAAAATATTGAAGACCCAAACAAAGGCCACAATACCTAAGGGGATAACTAAGGAGGTGGAAAAGGCACTTTTAATTATAGTGGAGAACTAATAAGTAAAAGAGATAAGTAAACCTAATTATAAAAAGGTGAAGCGTTTTTAAGACACATCATCAAATTTCATGCTAATCTAGGGAACTTGACCAAAGTCGTGAAGAAAATTATGTTTCCACACCTAAAACTTAGGACCTTGTATGATATTTATCTATGCAAAAGTTTTGTAATCTAAATGATAACCTCATTAAAATACTTTGTAGATGAAATGTACATGGTTATTAGTGGCATAAATAGTACATTGAGAGTAGTTTTGGAACTATTTTTGGAAGTGGGTATTATCTCATTATTTACTTTGGAGAGCAAATTGGAATATTTTACTGAGTTTACAACCAAGCTACCTAATTTTATGAATAAATAATAAGTAATGTTAAGGAATAAAATATGGGAGGTAGTACATAATTAATTTATCTTTTAATCTATGATAGGGATAACATATAACTTTTAGTTATAATGATAAACATAATGAAGGTTCCCTTATCTAGCAATGGAGTGTAATTGGCAAAGAAAGAGTCAATATTTAGGGTACCTATTATCGGTTTTTCATGAATAGATGAGGAATATAAATCATGCATAAAATCCCTCAAAAATAAACAATATAACACATCAAAATATGCACTAAAGACATAATTAAGTGGAGAAAAAGATACATTTAGTAGTTTATAAATTATTGTAAAACATTATAATCTTTTACATGAAACTGTAGCTTTAATTATATTAAGATTTTAAAAAAAAATGGTTTTCATGTATTATAAATTGAGATGAGGTAGTCCCATAAAATTATAAAAACACATTGTATTAATCTCTTAAAGGTAGGAAGATTTTATCAAATGAATCTCAAAACGTTGTGGAAAGTTTTGATGAGTTATAATGTGTTTTATTTTCTCAATTTATGAATGTGTATGATATGTTAAAATTAATTGATTTGTAGATAAAATTTATGTGTGTAGAATTTATAAATAATATGAATTTAGCATTTTCTAGTTTAATAATTTTCATGGTTAAAACTTATTTTATTTTTACTGATTAATGAATGAATGTGCCAATGCAATTTGTCATGAATCATAATATTACAAATTGATGCTGGAGAATTAGGTTTTACATATAATTTTCTTATATTCACTATGTTTGTTTATATCCGAGTCAAAAATATAAATAAACAATCATTAGTTTACAACATGTAATAGAGTTAAAAATTAACCAATCAAAAGAGATGTTCTTAATTTCATTGAAAAGACCTTATTTTTTGCCTTCTCTTCCCTTTTTTTATGTTTTTCAATCAGGAATTTCTTTTTACAATAGTGACACTATTAGTATTCATTTTATAATAGGTTGTATTATTTTTAGGTAGAGTTAATATATAGGTAAGGAGGATCTTTGGGAGTAACCACAACTTTGTTCAACCATTATTCCACCACGTGTTAATTACAAAACCAAATTCTCGTAACTCATGCCTTGGGTTATGTTTTGTAATCCTAAAATGAGAAGGAATTTTCACATCAATGATGTTGGATGGATTTTACTCACATCAACATAGATAAATTTTTTAAAGTTTTCTTTAGGTTTGATATACATGTTCCTAGCATCTAACACTATATTCTTATACATATTCCTATTATGATTATTAATTGTATATTAAGTTGCTTAAATCCTAATATTTACCCTATGTATTTGGTTTAGCACTTTTAATTTTAGATCAATTTATGAATCATGGCCTAGGCTAGTGAAAAATCATATTTATTTATGTGTCTTGTGAATGAAAAACATGTTATTTATTTATTTATATATATTCTATCTACTTCTGTATGTATAGTATTAGTATAGACATCTTATCAAGATGTGATTTTTCAAACCAAAAACTTATTACCACTCTTTGAGATTTTATGCATTCATACCACATATGTTTCTATGGATTATAAAATCCTCTATGTATTGATCTTGAAGTTTCTATATCTTATCACCATAACTACCAAGTCTTAGTTCATTCATAATAATTTTGACTTTAGTTATGTTAGCATAAATAAAATATAAGTAGAAGAACCTTTTTGTATTATAATGTGTTTTGACACATTATGAATGTTATAATTTTATCATATCAGTTACTAAAAAAATAGATCATATTTTAAAATGGTTACACCATTTGAAATGTTGATTAGGGGATTTTATTTTGAAATTTTTTTGGGGCTTCAATCATAAGTGAATGTGTATATGAATATATCTTGTTCAATACATGATTAGAGGAAATGGAATTTTTTATATGTCAAGTGGATAATACTAAATTGAAATGAATTTTATTTTTAAGTGAATCCTTGGGATGTAGAGAAAAATATTAATGGAAGGTAATATTAAAATTAGTTTACTATCATATCAAAGTTTTTATTACTTGTTTGAAATATTCATCAAAACATTGGATTAGAAACAAAAATAACAGTTGAATTTAAAAAAAATACATCTTAAAAATACAAACAAATAATTGTGCAAAGTTGGGTTTGGATTTAAGATTTAATTAACTTAAATTTATTTCTTATACTTTGTGTTTTCTTTTTATTGACTTGTTTGTTTAGGTTTTGCTTCATTTTTTATTTACCTTGAGTTTTTTTAAAAAAAATTCTTAGTAATACATAAAATTATAGTAACATGATAGATTATGAAATATATATAGAACCATTGCTTTCTAAAACCTATTAATTATTATCTATTTTAAGAGGAAATATTAAAAAATAAGGGAATTTATAATTATAATGAATTTAAAATTGTGCATCATAATTGCACCATTGGTAATATCATTTGGGCCAATCACTCTAAAAATCTAATGCTTGGTAATGTGTTAATGGAAATAATTCTTTGTTATGTGCATAATCCTAACAAGGCAACCATGGGGTGATAGAGATCACCTCAAACCACTCTCCTGATCAGGGATTTAGGATAACAAAAAGGTTTGGTGAAAAATTTGTAAGGGAGGATTGACATCCTATATGCAACATATTTTTGGCCATGATGAAGATCTATCCATGGAATTTGTACTATCTTGGAGTAAGCATACAATGAGAATGAAAATTGTTTTATCTAAGGAGAAAATTACAGAGGTGATGGATATGTACTGCAAGGGGATAAAGGCATTCAAGGATATTAGTTTAAATCTCAAACTCATGTAAAAATTCTTCATAACTAATGAGGTGATGAAGATAGATAAGAAGGGATATCCCAGATATAAGCTTCCCAAATTCTAGCCTGAGATTTATCTCCATGTCATGAAGTATCTAACACTGGAAGGTAAGTTCACATTGATATTCTCTAAACATTTCCTATTACTCAACCATTTCTATGGCTATAGAATTAGCTTACCCTATTACCTGATTAAATACCTCAAGAGCACTACTCTAGCCTTTTAGCTTAGTAATAAAAACGGAATTATCCATCATGGTTTGATTTTACTTCTATTATAAAAGGTTGATCCCTTATATGGAAAAAATATTCCCCTGTCTAAAGACCTTCTTGAAGAATAACTTGAACCCTCAAAAAATAAGGAGGGATTCCCCACCCCTGGTCCTCATCCCTAAAATGAGTCTAAAAGACTCCCCTCAAGAGATTATTAGCCCCTTTCCATACCAATAAAAATAAACAAACCCAAATCATATGATATCCCTAAAAAGGAGGAAACCAACTAAAAGGGAGGTGAAAAACTTACCTTGAATAATGTAGTAGGCAATTAGGGGTATTCCTGGATAGTCTAGAAAATTTTGGGATTATAATGTCAAAACTTATTAAAGATTGGAATAGACTAAACTCTAAAACCACTATGCTAAAAAATGAACTTGACATGGTTTTGATGTTGGAAGACACTAAATAAGATAAGACTGTGGTCCTGAAGGAGGTATTAGAAGACATTCAACACCCTCAGTCCACCCACCAACAAAAAATGACTCCCAAACCCACCTAGAAGAAGATATTCTAGACTTTTGCTGAAGGTCCTTCCAATCGCATGAGGGGTGGATTGAATAAAGAAATGCAGAAGGATCTTATTAAAGAGTTAGATTAGGAGGCTACTTAGGTCAATAATAGATCTGAGGAGCTTTCTCAATCTATCTAATTAGGTTGTTACTTGTGTCTTTCTTTTTTGATATTGGTGGTTATTTTTTATCTATTAAGCTAAAGTCCTATTTTTTGTCATTGTTTTAGGCTTGTTTTTTGATCTTGGATCTATACTATTTAAATATGCGGTTTTTGGAACCCTATAAAACCAATTTTATTTATCCTATATAATAAAAAATAATTATAATTAATAATAAAATATCCACCCTTGATAATGAAAAATCTAAAAAGATTTTTCATCTTTTTTGTCAAATATCTAACATTAGTTTTAAAAATTTAGTCACCAATATACTATCAAAACCATTTAGATTAGGATATCACTATATGCATTTCATATATTATACTCATTATTTAGATGTAGATAAAATATTTATGCAAGTAAATATTAAAAAATTAATATACTAGTTGCACTTTAAAGTATTTTTAAGGATACATGTTTGTTTGAAATCATAAAAATAATATGAATTCTAAGACAACAGAAATTTAATCAATATATATAATATATATGAATTAAAAATATGTTCTTATAAAAAATAACAAATAATATGAGTTTTTTGATAATGCTCAAGCCATCTCAATCCTTCTACACTCTAAGACCATGAACTTGCATAACCCACACACAATATTTCACAAAGAAATGTTGAAAAAATAACAAAACTCACTTCTATACTAATCTCATAATAAATTTTACATAAACTTCCCATTGCTCAAATGGGAAAGGAGAGGATTATTTTTACAGAGCTTAAAAACCTCATAAATTCAAGTGGTTGCATATATACAAGTGATTACCCAACATGATACATGTGAGTGTGCAACTTGAAATTTAATAAAAGTTACCATATGGATATCTAAATTGGAATTTAAGGCAAATTATTATATGCTTGTGAATAACACATGTTAAACTATGCACTCGACTCCCTAAGGCAACCAACATAATAGATGGGGCTATGTATTTGGTTTGTTGTTGAGTAGAATGGGATTTAAAATGGGTGGTGGAAATGGATTAATATGATGGAACCAAAATACCTTAGTAATGTCTGGATGTTCATTAAGAGCATCAAGATGATGTGAAATAAAAATCCATGATCTTTCAATTTCCAAGATCACAAGAAGGTGAATCTCCTAGTCAATGCTAAAACTAGGGACATGGGGGAGATCAAGTTGAATGACTAGTGTGAAAATTTCTACTCTTTCTTGTTGTCTATTCTTAGTCAATGTCATCTAAAAAATGTGAATGATATAGGATGAGGATAGACTCAAGGAGAAGGAGTTATGAATGGAAAAATATTCCTAGATGATGTTATAATGACTTCCCATATTCTAAATAAGGATGATAATGGGTGGATTATGAATTCTTTCTTGTTTGTCTAAGTTAGATAAGGAATAAACAATAAGGTGAGGAATCAAGGTGGAATGAAAAAACTCATGTCTTAAATCAGTGTTAATATTAGATTGTGTGGAAATTATGGGAAGTGGTAATCTAAACCTAGGGAATAAACCATGTTGTACAAGACTAGGTGTCTTGGGAAGGGTCATCCTCAGGAGGCTAGTCAAAATCAAAGGTAAAGCATATGAGCTTGTTCAGGCAATGGCTTGTTATGATTTTTGAAGCAATGCTTTTTATAGGGTTCTTTCACATATGAACAACACTTAGATGGAATGTGGATGATTTCACATGTTGGAAATGTTTATAATGATATCTAGGTGCTTGTGTGTGTTGTCAAAGCTTCTTGACACTACTTTTATTGAGTTTTTATTATTTTTTGGTTTTTTGAATTAAATATTTGTTTGTTGAAATTGAAATGCTGAAATAAAAATAAAAAAACAAATATGAAATTAAATGAAAAAAAAATCTTTTTATCTTTTTATAATGATTTATAATGCATGCAAAAGAGAGAGGAAGAAACCTATACTATTGAGCAAAGTGCTAATTTTTCCTAGATTTGTCTATATGCAAACTAGATGTGTCATTTTTTTTATAATTTTTATTTTGATTATATGAGGTGGACTAAGTATTCAAGTTATGTCCTCTTAGTATGAAAGTAATAAAAAATAAATATGATCTAAAATAAAAATGTCACAACACTTTGTATTAGATTTCTTTGCTTACAAATAATATTTTTGATTGATTTGTTAAAGAGAAACAAAAAAATAAGATTCTATTTTTTAATTTTTTAAATAGGGTAAAAACACTTTTAATCTATCAAAATAAACAATAATTAAAGGCATGATAACTATACTAGTGTGCCTAAGGTTGTATAAGTTCTTGTGATTGACTAATTATTTATTTGTAATGCAAGAAACTTGTTTTGATTTGTAAGTGCAATACTATGTTAGCTAGAAATGTCTTGAGAAGTCATGGAAATCTTCCTATGAATGGTTTGTGAAATGTTTTGCTAATTAAAGGAGAAAAAATCTATTAGAATGAAAACACAATTAAAATTAACAACTATTTTTGGTAGTAAAGACAATGAAAATAAATAGACATATTTCCTTATCAAATTTTCTCTTTTTATGAATAAAGAAATTAAATTTACTAAAATAAAAACTATACTAATATAATCTAATAGATGAACAATACTAGAAATCAAAGAGAACTCCAACCTGACCAAGTCATAGATTAGCTAGAATGAATGTAGTATATTAATGAGAGAATCCTCAGTATACTAGCTCATTTTGAATGTACCAGTAGGAGGAGATACCAGGCATGACCAAGTAGGTTTGTTGACTTTTCATTTTCACCCCAAATTTGAAAATTAGTTCAAAACTTGGCTAAAATCCATTAAAATTTAAAATTTTTAGTATTTAAATTATTTTTAGGGTGGGATAGGAGAATGCAAATTATTTGTGATTATGGGTGACTATTGTAGGTTTTGGGGGGATTTGGGATGAAACATTACTGGTGGATGGAATTATCATTGACATGACAAAACCACCACCCTTTACAGGGTGGTAGTTACATAAATGTTATGTTTTAGCATAACCACCACAACACAATTACATTACCCCCTTCTTAGGGTGGTTACATAAACACCTTGGTGGTTACGTAATCACCTAGGGTAGTTTTATAACTACTTCAAGATAGTTTCATAGCTACTACCTATAAATTAGGGTAGTTATGTACATTGGGATTGGGAAGGGAATTTGACTTTTTTGGAGAAAATAATTGATTCTTAGGATAACATAAGGTCTTTTTTATATTTCAAGGTGCTTATATATGATAGTTCAGGGCCTAAGATTAGGAGTGGCTCCCTTGAATCTTAGCACTTTTGATGGATAATGAGTTGGTTATTCTCGATCGAGTGAGGATACTGAGATATCATGGGAAGGGATTGTCCCTACCTCAAGTCAACTACTATGTGACATTTTGACTTATTGTGACTCTAAATGAAAAAAATTCATGTTCCATGGGACCTAAGAGAGTGGAAAATCACTCTTGTATATGTATATCATATTATAGGTCTCCCCATGATTAGTTGATTAGTGTTTATCTAAGTTGTTGATAGTAGCCACGAGGCCCACAACTAGGATAATCACTTTGGAGATATTGATAGACCTAATGTGGGTATGAAGTGTAGTGTGAAGATTTCTTAGGTTGAGGGATCAATGATTCCAAACCTAAGGAATTTCATCATTGGTATCCTTGCCTCCTGATTAGTGGGGGATAGGGGTACAGATAGATTATTATACAACTGGTCATCAATTATGTGATGTATTGATAAGAGAGGGGCATAATACTCATAGATCTAGGAGTTGTTAGTGTAGACATATAGGGATATATATTGAGTGGATCATATAATATCCCTTTTTATCAACCACCTGACCATTGTCATGGGCTAGGTTTATGATAAGATGATCCCCTATTTGAGGGGAGTGACAATTAGGGCACTCAGAGATATTAGGGCCACCAAAGGGAAAAATGTTGCACCCTTTCATGATTTTCCCTAAGATGTAATGTATTTGATAAAAATATATGTGATTTCCCTACCCTACCAAGACATGGTGAGGGATCATAACTCCCCATCCCTAGAATTATATATAGGGGGATTATAGAGGCAAGAACTATGAGGTTGGGGTGGTTAGCATGACATCCAATTATGAGTGGGGTACCTATTGCTTGATCATTTCCATAAGAAGTATCACCCATACCTCCTATGTAGGCCATCTAAGGAGGAAGACATGATGGATTATGGAAACAACAAATGATCATCTACAATAAAAATTAGGATGACCATTTGAAGCATGTGAAATAGGTACTTTTAGCTCTAGAATAACATTAGCTTTATGTCAACCTTCCAAATGTGATTTTGGTATCCAAAAGGTGCAGTAATTAGGTCATATTTTTTCACATGATGGAGTGAAATTTGATCCTACAAACATCCAATTGATGATAGAGTGGTAGGTTCCTAAGAACCTCAAGAAGATTTAAAGATTTTTAGGGCTAATTGGTTATTATCATAGGTTTATCAAAAATTATGGTAGAATTGTATCCCCACTCACCTCTTTATTGAGTAAATACTCCTTCTAGTGGATTGATTTAGCTACCAAGGAATTTAAATAGTTGAAAATGGCTATGTTCACAACTCTAGTTTTGGTTACTCTAGATTTTTCAAAAACTTTTGTTATGGATTATAACAAATTGACATATAGCATGGGATCCGTACTCATGAAAGAAGGTAGACCTCTAAAATTTGAAAGTTTACAATTAAAGAGGAAAAATAGGCTAAAAATAATCTATGTGAAAGAGGTGATGGTTATTCTACATGCAGTTAAGCAATGGAGACCTTATCTGATGGGTCATCAATTTTAGGTAAAGACTGATCATGATAGCCTCAAATGTTTTTTAAAATAATGATTATCATTGAAGAACAACAAAATTGGGTTACTAAAATGTTAAGATATGATTTTGAAATAATCTATAAGAAAGGAAAAGAGAATGTGGTTGTAGATGCACTATCCTAGATAGATGAATCAATTGAAGCATTGTTATATGAAATGTATATGGTGGGCAAATTAGATATAAGAAGTAAGATTAGAATGGGAGAATGATAGTGCTATACATGATTTGATTCAAAAAATTTAGCAAGGTTCTAGGGGAGCTAAAAAATTTACATGGAAGGAGAATAAGTTATGGTATAAAGATAGATTATACCTTTGTAAATATTCTCTCCTCAAAAATAAAATCCTTTAGTAACTTCATGCATCTCCACTGAGAGGTCACTCAATATTTTTAAAAATAGATCATAGAATCAAGCAAGATTTTTTTTGGAAGGACTTAAGGGGGATGTCTATAAATATGTGATTAAATGCATGATATGCCAATAAACCAAAGGTTAAACCATTAAGACCCCATGTATTTTTAGCCTTTATCCATCTCTAGCTAGCATTGGGAGGAGGTTTCCATGAATTTCATTACTAGGTTACCACGGTCTGAGGTAAAAATGTTATCATGGTAGTTTGGATAAACTCACCAAGTATGATCATTTTTGTTATTTATCACAACCATTTGTTTTCAATAAAGTAGCTTTTGCTTTGCTCAATATAGTTAAAAAATTATATGGTACTCCAAATGTCATTGTAAGTGACTGAGATCCCATCTTTACTTGTAATTTTTGGACTAGATTATTTGCATGTTTAGGCACTTAGTTGGCTCATAGCTCATCCTATCATCCTCAATCTAATAGAAAAATAGAGGTAGTCAACAAATGTCTGGAAGGGTATCTTCATTTTTTTTTTAACAAATAGGACAAATGCATTAATTGGATGCCACTTATTGAATGGTGGTATAACACTTCTTTTCACACTTATTTCAAGATGTCTCCCTTTGTGGCATTATATGGGTATCACCCTTCATCCATCACTTTAGATTTGATGGTACATCCTAAGGTTCAAGATATTGAGGAACACATTCACCATCAACATGAATTACTAGTTATTTTGTGAGAGAATTTAGTAGTGGGACAAAATAAAATGAAGAAACAAGTAGATCAACACTGTAGTGACTAGAATTTTGACATGGAGATTGGGTATTTATGCATTTAAAGACATATAAGCATATGTCTCTAAAGTAACAAAAGAAGGATAACAAGATATCACCTAATTATTAAGGCCCTTATTAGATCTTTGAAAGAATTGGTAGTGTGGCTTACAATATAGAATTACCCCCATCCACTCTTTCCTGAAGATGGTAATTAGACGCAGAGTTTCCACTCAGACTGAGTTACTTAAATTAGATGAAGAAGTTAAGTCATTCTATATCTTAAAGAGATCCTTCACTTGTGTAATAAGTAACTATGGAATAGATCCATTAAATATTATTTGATAAAATGGAATAACTTTCATTTTGAATATGTAACCTAGGAAGATGAAACATTCCTACAGTCTTCTAGATTGTATTGTACTACCTAGTTAAGAGTTGTGTAAGTTATGAGATATGAAAAATTTGAGAGTCATGAGAGATGTGAGCTTAGTTAGTTGTAATATTTGAGTCTTTATATGTAATCCATCTCCATTTTTGAATACATCTATTATAGTTTTGTTCATTACTTGATTAATAAGCTTCAATAAATTTATGTGTTCGATCTTCCTTTCATTGGTCTTAGATGTCCATTTTAAACAAATATTACTTGGTATCAAAGATTCAAGATTGGTAAAATTATCACTATTTTCATCTATTTTATATTTTGAAATCTTGAGCAGATATTATATTTTTCATTCTCCATCAATTGTTAAGAGGTACTCTATGGATTAGTGTGTTTGTGTGTAGTTTTTCTCTCTTTTCATGTGTTTATATTGGGGAAATAAAGTTTAATTTTTCAAGTTTAAAATATGATGTTTAACCATTTTATTGGGCCAAGAAAATTTGTTGATAGTTATTCCATCCAAAACTCAATTGGTTTCTCTCCCTAAGTCTCTAATCAGGGTTTCTTATCACTTTTTTGAAAATCTATTTTTTAATAAAAATACCTGTTATTTTTCAAACTTATCTCAAAATGTAAATAATCACTTTAAATAATTTTTGGGTTTTGTGAGCCTAATTTCATATTTCCATATCATTTTTAAATTTTTAATTTAAGAGATAATTGAAAATTTTATCACATTTTTACTGAATGGTATTATTCACAGAAAAAATGGGTTTAAAAAATCACCTTCTTTAATAAATCATTATTTTCCCATACAATATGTATTTTTTAGATAATACATGTGATTTTATCAAATTAATGAATTTAAATTAATTAAATGGGAGACATAATCATGATGGGGCATGATATTTTTTGATTGTTTTTATTAAAAACAATATATTGTATGAATTGATTATTTTTAATTAAAAAACAATATCTTGTATATGCTTTAGTTATTTTTTATAAAAAAAATAATTTTGAGATTTATTAGTAGATATAAGGAGATTATAAAATATATTTACTTGTCATATTCCCTCTATAATTTGATGAATACTAGAGGATGAGGCCCGATTTGGCAGGAGGCTAAACCCTCTCACAAGCAAACACTCTATTTCCTTCCTTTTTGATCACATTGATCACTTGCTCTACTTGGAGGTCATCATATGCACAATGGAGGTAAACTTAATTAGGGTGATGGGACTCATCATTGAGTGGAGTTAGTCTTCTTAGTTTCCATTTTTTTCTCAGGGGGGGGAGTTTTTCCTAAGATTTTTCTCCTTGTCTCTATTTTAAAAGAGGTTATATGTACTTGAGTACCTCATCAAGGTTAATTTTTGGGACCCAATTCTTATACTCAGCTAAGTTATGCTTAAAAGGGGGTGTTAGTGTAGGGTATTTCTTTTCCTATTATTTATCTTGCGTAGTTGTGTTTGTATAGTTGAAAAATTTATCTCACATGTATTAGGATGTTGGATCCTTGCCTTTCTCCACCTATTTAGGGGAATTTTGTCTCACATGCATGGTATGATTTGGGTTCTCCTAACTTCCACCTATATGTACATTTATTTGTAATATTTACTCATATGGAATATTTGGAGTCTTCTAGATTGTATTATGATATTTAGCTAGGAGTTGTGTAAGTTGTGAGTTGTGATAACTTTGAGAGTTGTGAGATCTGTGAGATTAGTGAGTTGTAATATTTGATTATTTATATGTAATCCATATATATTTTTGAATACATATATTATATTTTTGATAATTACTTGATTTCTAAGCTTCATCAAATTTGTGTGTTTGATCTTTCATTCATTAGTCCTTGATGTACATTATTAGATGAATCTTACAACATCCTAGTTTGATTCAATGTTGAGGACAACATTGTTTTAAAGGGGAGGGACATCTTATACCCTTAACCTATAATCATCTAGGGATATGTGTAGCTAACTTATGGCTTACACAACTTCATATTATCTTGTTACATTTCTCAATGTTCTTAGTATGGTAGACCTATGAAATAACCATGGTTAAGTAGAGTATATCTAAGAGGTAGTGGTTAGTATTTTATCATCATATTGTGAATTTTTTTATTATTACATTATTGTGGAGGTTGTCCCCTCAAAGTGGCTCAGTCATAATATTCAAGTATTCTACTCTATTGCTAATTTTTGTTGTGGATATGATTATTATATTCTTAATTATGTAATATATAATTATATTTCTATAAATCATCTAAGTAATTTCATTATATTATATAGATAAAAGAGGCTTATTATTGATGTGAACAAGGGATCCTAGGTGTTTCTGATATATCGTGAGATATGGTGAAACTAAACTTTGTGTTTATTATTGTACTATGGCTATGAGTATTGGGTTAACCCCCTTATGCCATGATGTTTGTAAATAAAAGAGTGTTTATCCCTTCATGATAGTCACTAAGTAGTTTTAAAATTGTCAGGACATAGTTTCTAAAACAAGGAAAAGCCAAATGAAAAATAAATTGAAAAATGAAAAAAAAAAATCATAAATCAATCAAATTTCAGTTTGAGTTAAAAAAGAGAGCTTCTATGTGAAAATGATCAAAGGTGACAAGATAATTTCTTCAATGTCAAATTTAATCCAAGGTTGAAGAAATTGAATCATTTTATGTAAGATATTATTCAAAGTTAAAGGTTATTTTATTTCAATGTTAGGAATTTCTATAAATTTGAAATAAATCTTATCCCAAAAATCATATTAAAAAATTAAGCAATGCTAAAAAAAAATGGTTCACTAGAATGTTTAACCTTTTTTAATTTAAGATTAATTAAACTAATTGAAATATAAATGTTGATAGGTAATAATATGATAATGAAATACAATCAATATACAATTTCCTACAAAATTTATAAAAAATGGAAACTTGATTAAAAAATATTAAAATGGCTAATGAGTTCAAACCTTCCTAAAACATAAATAGATTTGACTATGTAAGCTAATTCTAATAGTAAATAATGTGAAATTGACTTGCACATAGATTTATGCTAAAAATAGTATTTCATAGTTTATTGGGACAAGTCCATTGGAGGAAAATAGAGGGGTGCTTTAGCCTTGTCTGGCTACTATGACCATGTCCTAGTTGACTATATTCATGAATTTTTGATCAGGGTCTATGTAATCACTTGCAAGGGTTTATTGTTGAAATTTATGTTTTGTGTTGTCATGCAAAATACTTGAAAAATATTAAGCCCTAGATCTTAAAAATGCTAGATAACAATTAGATAATAAGAGGGGGAATAAAAATGGGTTAGTAAGGATGTGTTTAACCCTTTTTGTAAATAAGGGTAAAAATAATTGCCTAATCAACTAAAGAATAGACTATTCTAAAATAAGTCTAATTAAATAATTTAGATTCATAATATATTCTGATACATTACTAAATTATATAAATATTTTAAATATAGAAAGTAAAATTCCTAACAATAATTCAACTAATTAAACATGGATAAGTAGTAATACTTGGATTATTAAATCATGTGCAAGAATATCTAAAAACCACATGTGCAAAAATAGTTAGATGATGCTCAATTGTGATTTGTCAGGTTTTAGGAATTAGTTATTTATCAACTTGGACATTAGCATCAAAATAGAGACACTAACAACAATGCTTTTATCCTATATGGAATATGATTCCTTTTATATAAATTTCACTTGTTCCTATTAGGGTTCACTTTTACCTTATATATTGTCTATTCCGATAGTGTGTACAAGTTTCATATATCAGTGTGTAGATCAAAACCTTAAGTCCTTCGATTAAGGTATGCCACCTTGAAAAATAAGGTTTAGCAGGTTAAATGGAAGTTGAGTTGACCTCAAAGACCCCTATGTTAGTGATTCTTACTTACATATCCTATACTCTAAAGTGGGCCTCATATTAATTTAGTTATCCCCTTTATGTTGGTGTTTGTGTGAAAATTATGTAATATGATATATGGAAGTGCATATAGTTATTTATCTTGTAACTTGACAAATAATGGTCATGGACTACTCTTTTAATGATTAAAAATTATAAGAATATTTTTTCTATGACTAATTTGTAAACATGGATACTTAGGGAAATAAAACTCAATTATGTGAATGATTAAGTGAGCTTGATATGTGTTTACTTGGTAATTTCTAGATGATCATAATGAGTGGGATTTGTTATGTATTTATATTTTAGATTTTGAAATGATATAATGGAAGGGTTAAAATAATAATATAGGACCCATACATGTCAAAAATTTTACAGATTAGAGTACTTGTGAGGTACTAACACTATCATCAGACTTGGGAAACTAGCATCAACAAAAAGTGTCCTAGTCTGGATGGTAGTGTCCTGGAAGATAGAAAATTATTGAAGATATATAATTGATGGTGTCATATACATATCAATTTTTAATCAAATTAGGAATTACAAGTGATCTAGGTAATCAGAATATCAGGTTTAGACTATAACATAAGCATTTAGGCATAGTGAGATGGCAAACTCAAGCCTTGCAGTAATGGAAAGGTCCTAAATTGAAGGGTTGAGCCATGAGTGATATTTTACAAGTGTAAAATACTAGTTTATCATGTAACATATAGATCTAACATCTAAAGTTTCCACCCTTTAATCTAGTAATTTATAAGGATGAAATTAATAGGTTAAAGGAAATAAATGCGTACCTTGGTGTGTACAATACACCTTGATTTAACTTGAGTCCATTTTGAATTTGATGTGTGTGTATTACCTAAAACCAAGAGCATGTTACAATATAATTAGTGCATATAATATTAAAATTGAATAATTAAAATGCTTGAAATAAAAGTGAGCAAGGAGTACACATGTGTCAATGAACCATGTTTCCCCTTAGTATTTTTCTTTGGTAAAGATTCTTCTTTTCTGAAGCATTAGAGAGAGTTTCACAATTTAGCCTTGGATATTTGAAAAGGATAATTGGAGGGTGATCATGCCCTCAACCTAGTGAAAAAGGGTGAGTTGTTCCAAGGCCATCAAGATCACTAAATATCAATTGTACAACTCAAGTGAATATATAATCTATCTAATCTCACTCAATTTTAATGGTATAATGACCCCAATGCCATCGAGGGCATTGAATATCAATAAAAATACTCAAGGAGCAGATTGATACATATAGATAATGCCTCAACTAGTGCATCTTGGTAAGGTCAGTGCATAAATATGTATATAATCTGAATATATATCTATGATTTGGTATAATTTCATGGTATATACACCTCTAATGTGTCTCAAGATGAAGTGTTTATCAAAATGTAATCTTTGATTTATAAAATATGTATAATATATATCACATATTTGAAATTTTTATCCTACATATATGAAAATTGATGCCAAATGTATAAGATTCTAACCCATGTATATATTTGAATCATGTAAATTATATCAAATTATGCTAATTCTACCAATTATATGTATGTGGACTCATGTATCTATGACATTTCCCCCTTTTTAGGTGAGTGGAATGTTATCTAATAGTCACCTTATCTTATAAGTATAATATAACCACATTATATATCTATCATTCATGTAGTAAATAAGTATATAATAGAATCATGTCTAAGTAGATGTATCGATTAATCTCATATTATCCAAACATAATAATCCATAATATGTATGATATGGGTCATGAAAATGTCTAGAATAAGAAAAAGCTCATAAAATAATAAATCACACACACAAGATCACTTAATTTCATGTAAAAGGGGGTCTAAATAGACTACAAACAAGGGGCATATTCAAATGTTTCACACTCAAGCAAGCGGACATGTTCAAAGTTTTGCACACCAAAAAATAACACATAATGGCATTGAGGCCAACAAACAAGGAATGTGTAAAAATGTTCCATAATCAAAATAATATAGCAAGAAATAATTACACTCAATTAAACCTTATGATAATATGAATAAGTGAAATATAAGTAAGTAGCATAAGCATATCATAGTATTCCCTAAATACATGTGTTATCAAAATGTCATGTAACATAACATATCTAGAATAGTATGTAAGATATAAGAATGAGTATATACATGTGTAATAATTTGTATATAATCTTAACATGATAATTTATAGTGATCATAAAATAATAACACATGTATCAATCATGATCAATAGAAAAAAATGCCCCCAATGTAGTGTGTCACATGGGTAGAATAAAGGTCCAACATTTGTGTGTGCATGTATCATGGATCTAATGTATGTTTGTATCACACTCAATTACCTATGAAACATATGTGTGTATAGAAATAAATGATATGATATATACTAACATAAAGTAAAAAACATATGCAAAATTTAGTGAACATGTAAATGTGAAGTATTTTGGGTATTTTATTTATTTTTAATGTTTTTGTATTTTATTAATTTTTAATTTTTTTGAAATTTTAGGAATGATAAGACTATCCAATGATCCCATGTAAGGGATGCTCATATGGTGATCTAGAGTCAAGATTAGATATAAAAAATTGGACATACCAAGGATCATATATATGTGTTGAATCTAAATCTTCAAAATATGTAATACTCTACTTATGCCTCATATGACTATGTTGTCATGAAGTAGTAATAAAATTTGCATTGGTTCGCGAAACCCATTTTTTAGTGATCTATGATTTATTCATTGTAACTATAATATTGGGTCTTTGTTCCCTCTCCGAAACATGTTGATCTACTCTTAACAACTACTTAGATCGTGTGGGTGTAGATGATGGCTCTGTAGAGTCCACTATGTATCTCTGATGTAAAGGCCTCTCTAGTATTAGTCACCTAATAAATGGTATTACCTTTTGTTTACCCTTTCACTCATGATTAACCTTAGTAAATTGTATTAATATTTATTTTGGAATAAAATTCTCTTGTTATAATGGATGTTCATATTGAATCCATGAAACTATGATTATCATGTTGGCATGAATATAATTGAGACATCTATGCACTATGGAGGGTAATGTATGGAGATTATGAATCCAAGGCCATCCCAATAATATATCAAAGACTCCCATATGTGATATAATTAAAAATGTTGTGATCACATGTGTTGGAATAACTTATAGAGGTAAATCAATGTCACCAAAAACTTAGTATGCCTTCCCATCAAGTGTTTTAACCATCTTAGTTAAAAGGTATAAATTATCATGTGTAATTAATATCATGGCACATACATTCTCATTAGAAAAATTATCAACCACAACATTATGTATATGTTGATAATTAATATGTACTCTAATAAATATTATGTAAAGATCTGAGTCATCATCCATAATTTCACTATCATTAAATGAAATAGAAGGCCTCTAAACCATAAGAGGCATCTCATGTGTTAATCCCTTTTAATGGGTTCTCATAATGTGGTGGAGGAGAATTTAATTTATATGACATTTTAAATTTTAGTTATTCCTTATAATTATCTTGTAATGGATTGTTGGATATATTTTGGTTGTGGTGGTCACCATGTTGTGATCGTGAATCCTTTTGAAAATCATCAAATGTAATATTTTCACTATCATGAGGTCTTGTATTTTGTGCTTCAGCTTGTAACATATGTTCATAGAATGCCTAACACATTGGTGATAGTCACAATAAATTTGCATCATATCATTTTGGTATAGTTTGAATCATATCAACCTTAAAGTGAAGAGGGAGAGATATGGTATGATACTCTATATTCTTAACAAGTGAAACTAGAGACTTGTGTGAATTTTATCTTAGGTGTGTTGGATAAGATGAGTTGATTAGGTTTTTATGACACCATATTCACCATTATTTTTTCTTCTTTTTTAATCTCTAAAAATTTTACCTTATATATTAGTTTAATAAGAAACTTGGTATTTGATGTAGTTAGTGTGTTTGTTACATACTTAAACTTATTCAATGCAAAAAGTTTCATTTTTAGATCTGAAACAATATGGAATAAGTCATAAAAATATTTAAGCTTCTTGATGATATTAGACTCATGTAATGTGGCAATAAATTTTTTTTAGAAGATATCTTAAAGTTATTTATCTGCCATTGGATTTTTTATTTTGTCCAACATTGTCTTATACCTCAAAACATATTCATTGATGGGTTTTGGTTCCTTGCTCGATATTTGAAATTTGTGTATATGACATATTTTAAATGATTTTAATATAAAAATGTGTTAAAAACTATCCAATAGAGGCTTTAATGTTTTTATTGATTATACTGGTAGATCATAGAACCATCTCAAAGCATAGTCCTTTAGGTTCCTTGGAAATATTTTGGTCAAAATTTTATCATTGGAAGTATAATCAAGACATTTTACATATAAGAATTGGATATGTTTAGGATCACACTTGAAATCATAAAGAGTGAACTTGGGTGCCACAAAACTAGTTCTATCTCAAGTTTAAGAGGATTTGTAATACATTTTTTGAATTAATAGTATGAATGGATTTTAAAGCATTCTTCTCAATATTGGTAAACTTAGCTTCCAAAGATTGAATAAATTGGAGAATATTTTGAAAAATAGACCCATTAGGATTAAGATTTAATATTTGGTAAGTCATAAAAGGGGGTGCAAATATTTATGTTGATATAGGCATTAAAACTGGTAATTACATTGAAGTATTGATTGTTCCCATGGAATATGTATCAACATTTGTTTGATCTTCAAAGAATATTGGCTTAAAGACACATCACATGCCCCCAATAGATGTAGGAATAAATTGTGTGATTGAGGGAATGGATAATAGAAGTGATGTTTAATAGGCATATCTAGTATCCTTAATATATATATCAATAGAGAGCAATCATTGTTCATTAATGTTTTTGGATTTTTTAGTATCTAATATATTATTAAGGATCTTCTAGATGTCTTCAATATTTTCATGAATATGCTCTCAAGACATTTAAATATCTTTAAATTTCTCTTAATGTAATTTTTCATGTTAATTATTCTCATGTGCTTCACTATTTTCATGATTAGATTCATCCTCAATGATATTTTTTTCAATATTTTTCTCATTGTCATTATTGGTCGAATTTGACATGGTTTTAGATTGAGAATTTTTAGGTGGTAAAATAGTAATATCAATATTTTAAAGAGGTACACCACCTATTCTATCACTATCCCTATGTTGTATAACATTAATAAAATACAAATATGAATAAATACTACACCTTAAACCTCTAGAAGGCACCTTAGGGAAAGTAGGATTGGCCTAAGAAGAATCAGAGGTTGAGTTTACCAAATGTTCAAACTTTTTAAAAAATAAAAGTAAATTGAATATCCTAATATATTGAATAATATTTATTCTAAAATTAGGCCAATTAAAAAATTCATATTAATAATATATTTT
This sequence comes from Torreya grandis, assembly GCA_037957365.1. NCBI lineage: Eukaryota > Viridiplantae > Streptophyta > Pinopsida > Cupressales > Taxaceae > Torreya > Torreya grandis. Next base: position 3,638,925 of record JARHVA010000920.1, read on the forward strand.
GATATAATTTTGAATTATGAAAATATACTAAATATAGAAATTATAATGTCAAATAGTAATTTGATTACTTAAACATGAATAATGAATAATAATTAGATTATTAATGATGTAAAAAAATATATAATAAATTCAATTATATAAATAATCAGGATGATGCTCAGCCATGAATCATTAGATTCTATAAATTAGCTCTCTATGAGCCTAAACACTATTGTCAAAATAGAGACAATATTGTCAATGATTTTTTCACAAAATTGATGTTTTTATCTTGTAAAGAATACAAGTAATTTTATATAAATCCTATGCCTCTTAGATTGCATTTTTGTCTTGCATATTGTCAAGTCAGATCGCGCACACAAGTTTTAGATATTAGTGTGTAGCTAACAACCCTAGGTCCTTTGATTAGGGAATGCCATCTTGAAAAATAGGGCTTAGTGGGATCAAGTAAATTTGATATGACCTTAAATACACCTCCATTAGTGAGATCAATTACATATTCAATATTCTAAATAATTCTCAGATTGATGTAGTTCTCCCCTTATGTGGGTTTGTGGGTGAAAAATTATGTAATATGTTATATGCAAGTGCATGTAGTGATCTAGCATGTAATCTGACAGTTATTACTCATGGGTAGATATTTAAATGATTTAGACCTATACGAATACTACTCCTATGAATTATTTGAAAATAGGTAAAAATAGTATAGTAAAACTTAGTTATGTGAATGATTAAGTGAGTTTGATATGTGTTTACTTGGTAATCACTAGATGATCATAATGAGTGGGCTTTATTTATATTATACTTTTTGAAAGTATCTCATGGGAAGGTTAAAATAATACTATAGGCTAACCCATACATGTCAAAATATTTTAAAATTTTAATGTTTTTGAGGTATGTACACTAGCATCAAATTGGGACACTAACATTGATACTAGTGTCCTAGTGTAAATGGTAGTGTCCTAGAGGATCAAGAATTGTTGAAGATATGTAACTAAAAATGTGGGATATATATCACATTTAATTATAATTTATTCTACAAGTGATCATGGTAATCAAAATATTATATTTAAATTATAGGATAAGTATTTAGGTACGGTGAGATGGTGAATATGATCTTTGTCACATCGAAAAGGTCTTGAACTAAAGGGTTAAACCATGAGTGATATTTCTCAAGTGTACAATACTAGGTTATCATTAAAAATAAATATTTAAAATATATAAGATGGTAAATTTGGCCTTAGGAACCCCTTGTATTTGAGCACTACCTGCATGGCTGAAATGGGTCTTAAGTTGATGTAGTTCTCCCTTTTATAGTGGCTATGTGATCTGTGATGATGTAACTAGAATGATTATATCTAGACTATTAATTGAAAATTTTGACAATGGATGCCATTGACCTCCAATAAAAAATATTTAAACTTGTTTTATGATTTTTATAATGTTGTAGAGTTGAAATAGGAATATAAGTAGTGCTCTTTTGCTCAATGTGTAGTTTGATTGTTATAGAGATCCAATGGGGTTACAATGAGTGGCCTTGATGAGAGTTTATATGAGAATATTTAGAATAATGTTGTTAAGATATTTTAAAATATGAATAAGAGCATCATTGTGTAAGGTATCCATTCAAAAAAGTGCTTATTGGAGCATGAGAGATATGTCTACACTAAGGCACAAGGCAATAATGTAGCCTCATTTGACTAGTGCAAACTTGTCCCAAAAGACCAGAGACAGGAGGGACATGTTTGAAAAAAACCTATGTGTTGAATATGGATGAATGCAATTGAAATAAGGATGTATGTATGATATTTTTAGTGATTATAAGATAGTTAAAATTTCTCTTATAGATTATGAGTTAGTGAAATGGTGAATAGACCAAGTGTGGGTAAAGATGTCAAGAATAAAAATTGTCAAACAATTAATGATTACTTTTATGTCTACAAGGGAAGGTATTTACTTATAAATAACATAGGTATTCAATCATACTTGTCCAAATACCCTAAATATTCACATAAATTTCATTAGTGAGGGCATAAAATCATACAGGTAAATGAGCAAGGGGATAATCCACAAGCTTATATCATTTCCTTACATGAAAAATACAATTTACCCCTCAAAACCACAATGAAAATAGTTTATCCCTTAACCCATAATGCATATGCTAATGCTAATAAACTCAAAAATAAATTTTGCACTGATTAATTAATGAATTCAATAAAACCCATTGAAATGTCTCAAAATGATCAATGTGATATCTGATGTGTGTAGACAAGATAGTCACAACATTAAACACTACCTTTCTATCCTTGCATATTCCTAAGAAATTAATTTACATTAAAAATCATGATGGCATCCATTCTCATAAATATGTATAATATTACTTGTTTTAATAAAATAAATGTTTTGATTTTTATAGGTCTATAGATGAGGTTGAATATGGAGTATTTTAATTTCTCTATAGTTTACGCCATTAAACTCTTTGAGAGTCAATTTCACTACTAAAAACATCATAACATCCATGAATTACATGTGAATGAGAGAATATTCAATAACAAAATTCCATATCCCTTTCAAATTTTGTCATTTTTTCCCTCCTCCATAGTTCTCCCTGAGGCTTTTGTTTTGTTAAAATTATATAGATTTATGAAATAAAATGTCTTGTGGTCTCAGGCTTAAAAAATATTTAAAAAAATCTTGTAGATGGTCATTAACAAGAAATGAGAACATAAGAGATGTGTAACATTATGTTTACTATTTCCTCTAAGCTTTTAAAAGACCAAACCATTTTGTTCTTATTTATAAATTCCCAACTTACATGATATGCAACTTCATTAACATTCCTTCCATATCTCTTTATCATAGTCAATAAATGGGTAATAACAACTCCATATAGCATCTACATCCCCTAGACAAAACCCCTTTATTTCAAAAACATCATTTCAGGTAGGGCTAAGGCTTTAACCCAACTTTTCAAATGATTATGTAGATAGTTATTTTTGTGTGTGTTTTTTTTAATTTTTTGTTTTTCAATATTATTTTTTATTAATTATTTATTTAAAAAAAATCAAATTCTATATATGTTAATGAATAAATATTGGAAAAATATTTGTTAATTTTTTGTATTTTTAATAAAATTATAAAATTAGTATATATATGTATAAATAGTAAATTGCATATTTTTCCTTATAATTTATCTATAATTATATGTTTCATAATTTTTAATGTAAAAATATTTGCATACAATCAAATACTTCTAACAAAATTCTTTAAAAATTATTGTCAAAAGTATATTAATTATAAAATGGGTAGTTTTTAAGCCATCTTTCAAAATAATGAAATAAGTATTGAGAACTTTCAAAATATTTATTGAAGCCATAGAATCTCAAGTGTATCTCTCATATCACTATTAACTAATCCCAAAATGTGGGAGAAAAATATGGGAAACCTATGTAGATTTGCAGTCTTACTTATATATTTGCATATGGAATTTACAGGGACTAAATTTGATGATTATATAAACCATATTTACATTTTTAAGTACTAAAATATAATCAAATTTTTAGTAGACCATATGAATGTAAGGTGAAATTTAATAAAGTGTCAAAAAAAATTTAAATTTTTATAATGAATATATATTATCTTTAAATTTTCTTTCTCTTTTTATAAATTATACTAATATTTGAAAAATAATGTTGAATAAATACATATCATCAAAAAGTTAATCATCAAATCTATTTGGTGTTTTGGTGAAGACTTACATTTAAAAGTTCATTGAATTGAGGTCCTCCTATAAAAAAAAATAAGCTTAATATTTTAATTTGATTATAAAAATATTATAAATCAATAAGTTTTAAGTGGATTCCCGAGCACCCCCATTTTAATGTTTTAATGAGACCTGAGATGATCTTAAATACAACTCCAAAATTTGGGTGTCTTCATGGTCATTACTTTAAGAACCACCTTGGAAGATAGATTATTATGGGATCATAATTGTGATCTTCAATCTGGACTTGATAAATTTTGGGTGCTTTCCTTAATGTAGAGTGTAGAGTACAGAGTGAATATTTTAGATCTATGCCTTTTTAATAAAAATGTCAAAATTGAGATGATCTGACCAATTTTTCCCAAATATTTATCGACCAAACCTAGAAATTATGAAATGCAATGTGATGTCCCTTTTCACCATAAATTATATATTTCATAACTCCATCTTACAATCTTTAAAACTACATTTATCTCTAATACATGGTGTTAAAGTCCTCTCTTATAGATGAGGGAAAGTCTAATTGAATTCCAAAGAGACGAGATGATCATTGACTTGATCTTCCCTTCTAAGAAATAGATTGAGACCCATTTTCCACTTGTGTCATCTGCATATTTTACCTTCCTCTTTTACTTTTTGTGTGAGTTGAATACTTTTCTTCATAATTAAATTCTCCATTCTCCATTTTCAAATTGTGTTTGGTAGTCAAAGATTTTTTTTAATTAATTATATTATTAATTTTTATAGGATTTGTATTTAATATTTTATTTTTTTATTAATATTTTTTATTTTTTCCCCTTATACTTAATTTCTAAATAGAGATCCTCCAAACCTAGATTCTTTTTGAAGCTTCCAACCTATCTCTTATTTAGATCCTTTGTTTCTTTTTCTTATAATATTTAATCTTCCATGATACCTTCAATTTATTCATTAAAAGCATAATGTATTTATATATATTTTTATTATATTTATACATTTAACTCCATTTTCACCATGGATGTATTATTTACCCCCCTCCTTGATGTAATTGTACTCTCCTTCCTACAGGGTGGGTCTTCTTACTTGATTGTCCCACTTTCATCCATTTTATTATCAGTGGGTTTCTTCTTGGGTTTTAGAACCCATCCTCATAAATGTTTTCTACATTCTTTATTATGGTTTGATAGTTTTAATTGGAACCCATTAGACATTCATGTGATAGATGACTTTATTTGTGATATAACCCATGCATAAAAAGGATACACTCATAATTAATAGGTTGGATCTGTTTCAGACCACCTACCTTTAAAGTGAATCTTTGGATGCAATTGATATAACTCAAGCTCAACATGAATTCTTGTATAATTTGATGCTCTCTTCCAAAAGTAACCTTGAATGCACAAATTTACTTCCCCATGACCTCTCCCAATATATTAAATACATAATATGTCTACAGCTTGTGGGGTAGATCCCATAACCAAATCCAAGCAGTTAGCTTTGAGAGCATTTATTCAATGGTATTCAATTCAAAATGCTAATAATTCATAAAAAAATATGCATTATAGAATAACCTTCTCTTAAATATCTTATCTAAAATTGATTCATTGACAAAGATAACTATGAAAAATCCACATAATCAAGGCCTTATTTTAAAGTCCCCTTATTGTTTTTTTGTTCTTTTTACCCATTCATAGAAATCATTCATTCATCAATAGTTACATGTATTGAAAAAATAAATCACTCTTTTGATAAGTAGGTTGTGGATATTTTATCCCAATTGCTCAATGTCTAGACTTAGAATTGGATTATACTCACTAAAAGGGATAAAACAATAGTTGTGAGGGTAAATGTATAATAAATAACCATATCTTGTTTAAATAAAAGATAGTTTATGCCACTTTTTAAAACTAAAATTTGAATAAAATAAGTCATTACAATAAGTCACATCAAATAAATAGAAAATCAAATGATGACACATGTTGTGAGGGTATATGTATAATAAATAACCATATCTTATTAAATAAAAGTTAGTTTATTCTACTTTCAAAACTAAAATTTTAATAAAAATAAGTCATTACAACAAGTTAAATAAAATAAATAACAAATCAAATAATGACACATAAGTACACATAAAAAGGTATGACTTAATGTAAAAATTATGGTCCAACTTATTTTTCTTTGTATTAAAACCTCTTCATGTAAATACCTTTCAAAAAATATTCTGCATAATTTAAATCTATGAAAAAAATATTCAACTTCAAATACTATTAGGCATACCATAAGAATTTGGTTTGTCAAGTGACACCAAATGAGAAAAATAAACCCCTCAAGTAGGTTACACAAGTAATGTCTCCTCTTCCTTACCTCCAAAACATGATTTCCTCAAATTTTGAATTGATAGAACCTTTTGTTTTCATCACTCTTATGTAGTTGTCTCCTTTTGCACCAGACTTAATTTCATTCCATTGCAATATTTTGAAAATAACATGGGTAGTAAGATAGTCTACCATTCCATTTTTGTATTATTTATTATCCCACTAAAATAATGTATAACATATATACAACATAGTATTGAGACTCATACTCAGATGAGACTCAAGAATCATGTTTTAGACTCAGAGTCATACTCAACAAAAACTTAGTATGACTTACTACAAAAAATTAAATTAAATATTTTTTTATGCATTCTAAAAAAAAATAATACCAATAATACATTTAATATAAATATCAAGCTATATAAGTTTGTATACATGATGGATAATTTTAATGGGAGCATTGAGTAGGAAAAGGGAGATGGAGATGGATCAAGTAGGAAGGAATATGTAGGTCTAAAGGAGATTAGGAGACTCTCAGAGAATATGGACTATGATAGAACCTACCTGATCTAAGGGATTCAAATACAAATGCAAAGCATTATGGTAATTGAAACATTCCAATTTAATGGTTGTGGGATGATCGAGTACAAGGAAAAAATGAGATTCAAACCCCACATAACCAAACATATTTAGAGCGAGCAATAGGGGAAGAAGGATTCTAGCTAGAAACACCTGATCTAGTGGTGAATTATGCCTTCTCCATAATTAAAAATGCTTTAATAGGTAAAATCTTGGGAGTTAAACCAAACATACATGTGTTTTTAACTATTTTTGTGGTTGTTATGCCAATTAAAGGTATAATAGCCTATACACAAGGAAGAATAAAATTATTCTAGAGTAGGCCAATTAATTAAAAACTCATATAAATGAATATTTTGAATTAAAATGCTAAGTATATTAAATAGAGAAATTAAATTCAAAATAATAATTTGATTGCATAAACATGAATAAGATATAATACTTAGCTTATTTGAAAATGTGCAGGTAGGTCTGATAAACCCAAAGGTGGAAATAGATAGGGACAAGATCAAGATCTAGTTGTCAGCTTCTAAAAATATTATTTCTAGAGGCTTGGACACTTGTTTCATCCATGGGACACTTGCATTGACAAAAGTGTCCTGATATCAATGAAACCATCTGGTATGGAATATTTATTGTATTATGGAGTGACCACCTAAAGGCTTGTGGGTTTTATATCACATTTTTAATAATGTCTTTTATTTACACATACATGTTGTACATGATTTTATGTGGATCAAACCATAGATATTTGCCTTAGGTCTTGGTACCTTGTAAAAAATGGGTTAGTGGGATCACAAAGTCAAGATAACCTTAAGGACCCCTCTATCAATGAGCACTACCTACATAGCCAATGCTCTTAAGAGGGCCTTAGATATATGTATTTCTCCCTTATGTGTTGGATTATGTGTGCACAAGGATGCAATATACTATATTCAAGGGCATGCAATGATCTAGCTTGTAGCTTATCTAATACTTCTCATGGGTTATTTTTTGAGTGCTTTATACTTGTAATATGACTGCTTCTATGATTGATATGAAAATAGGGAAGAATAGGCTAGTATAACTCAATTTTGCAATCATTTGAATGAGTTTGAATAGGTGTTTGCTTGGTATTTACTAGATAGATAATGAGTTGGCTTACATTTGTATTTATACCATACTTTTTGAAAATATCTCATGGAAAGGTTAAATAAAACAAATGGACTGACCCATAGGATTATAAATATTTTCAAATCAGATGACTTTTTAAGACCAAAAACTTGATAAGAATTTGGACACTTATGTAGATGCATGTGTCTGATAAATGAGGAAGTTTTTGACAATATGAAACTAACTTGAAGGATATATGTTAGGTTTTATCTTTTTTACAATGTAGGAGATATATGTCATCAAAAATGATAGGGTCAAACCATAAGATAAACAATTAGGTACTATCAGATGGAGAATGTGAGCCTTTCAATAACAGGGAGGTATAAAATTGAAGGGTATAGCCTTAATAGGTATTTGTCAAGTATACAAGAATAAGATGCTATATAAATCATATTTTAGTATCTACATTTTTCCTCTCTTTAATCTAGTAATGCAAAAGGATGAAATTACTAGTTTAGCAGAAATAAATGTGTACTTAGGTGTGTGTAAAATACCTTGATTTTGATTAAGCCCACTTTGAGTGTTTTTATAGTGTAAGGCCTGTAACCAAGAGTGTGTTACAATATAAATGAGTTCATATAAGCTAAAATTTGAAATAATTGAAATGCTTGAAAAGAAAGAGAGAAAGGGAGGAGTCCACCTATATGTTGATGCAACCATGTTTCCCTTGGTACTTTGACTTGGTAAAGATGTTTACTTATGAAGCATTAGAGCTAAGAGAGTTTAAAAACTAAACCTTGGAGATTTGAAGAATATATTGGAATAATTATTTCCCTAATCCGGTGCAATGGTGAGTTGTGACATGTCCATTAAGATCATTAAATCTCAATTACATAATTAAATTAATAATAAAATAATGCTAGCAGAAGTTCTTAAAGCATTAGAACATGATAAGAATGAAGATAGCTATGGGATACTTCATATGCATAGAATAGTTTATCATAAATATAAGAATTTGGATTATATAAATGTAAGATGCATTAATTATTTTGTATTATTGAACAAATTAATAACAACTAGTATTATATAAAATAAAATAATGCATTTAGAATAGTTCAGATATAAATTAACCAATATATTATACACGAGAATACACAAAAGGAACATAATAAGAAATCATACAGGTAGTCATAACTAGATAATCTCTATTGATATCTTCTAATAGCAAAACTCTCTTCTTATTACAAATAAAAGTATAATTAAATGTTTCCAATATATGATTGTTCATCTTCTTCTCATACTTGGCACCAAAAGTGGAGTCTCTTCATATTTTGGCTTACTATAACTCATGAAGATAAGACAAAATAGGCTATATAATGATAAAATGAGTGCATAATGCACAAATATCAGACAAATATCCTCAACATTTTTAAAATCCACGTTCTTCTACCAACACTTTCCTAAACTTAAAAGGTTGCCTCATCCTAAGACAATGTCATTGGATCTCAGAGAATGCACAAGTTACAATGATTTGAACAAATGGTTAGACTAGTAAGATTCACAATAATCACTCAAGGCACCATTTTTGGTTTTTACCTCTTGCACACTACTTATCTTCCCTTTCAAGTTTTAAATTAAGTAGTGTACCAACTTACCACCCTTTGTATTTTTTCAATAGGTTGGTATAACTAGGTGGCTTCCCTTTACAAGTTTTCATCCAACCTAGCCCCACTTATCTTACTAAGTCTTCCCAAATATAAAATTTTATACAAAATTTTCAAAATTTGTACTCTACATAGTACTTAACTTGAAGGTGATGGCATGGATGTAGATGAATGTTGACTAGAAGAGTCCTTAGACTGGGACTAAGTAGCCTTGTATTGAGTGATGATCAGCTAGAGCTATGAAGGTGGCCTAAAGGAAAGTGTATTTAGAATTTGTGTAACTAATCTAGTGAAATGAGTTAGATCTATTTTATATACATTCTAATCCAACATGACTTCTTGTATCAAATGTATTAGGGTACATGCTAGAGCATGGTAGTCGATGATCCATTTGAGTTATGTATCACCATTGATGCTTAATGTTGCCTTAGTGATCATAAACCTTTTTTAAATCTCTCCACGTAGTAGTTTAATCTTATTTACATGTCTTAGGTCAGTGAAAGAACTATATAATAATTAGCTCTACCAATTTAGAAGGTTGTCATGCACATTATCCTTAGAATTTAATGATTCCTAGAGTGCTCTATCCTTCTCTTACATTGTGATAGTGTGGCTTTCCATGGTTTCTTTATTTATGGTTGCCTTTGCAAAGTATATGCTAGAGTTGGCTAATGTAGCGTCCAATTACTGCTTCTAATCAAGCAAGCTACAAGCAACATGTTGGGCATATAATAAGACAACATCAAGCATTATTTGGTACTCTTATAGAAGAGTTATGAGTGTGGCATCCTTGGCCTTGACATCCTATCCCAATTTTCCCAATGCACATAATTTTTATGTAGCACACTAGTATTTTGTTAACTCAAAGACAAGTGTCTTGAGTTTGCACTAATTAGACATTACTTGGTCCCTAATTGCGTGAGTGACTAAATCAAGACAAGTATCATAGATGAGCTTTAAATCTTCATGTAGTCAGGCCTTCAAATTGATTTTCTTAGACTTAGATTGATTAACCTCTTATTATAGTAAGGCAACTTTCTATATAATGGACTCTTAGAATGCCACAACACTCTTTAACTGCTTCTTCAATAGTAACCTAAAAACATATAAAAATGCTTCTTGCTAAAGTGGAAAGGCTTGCAAAGTTCTTACAATAGCTAAAGGATCAGGTTGTGTCATGGTCATAAGTGGAAGGGATAAGGTGGTGCATTGAGAACCCATATTTGGAACGTTCTAGAGCCAGAATCCTTCGAAAGGCAAGGTTGATTACTACTCACCTATTACAGTTATGGATTTATCTTATTTTTACACCAGTTTCTCTAACCTAGCTTGTTTTTGTTTAGGCACTTGTTGTTGTTGTGCCTTGGGATCTTGTTTATTCTTCAATTGTTTTATAACATCTTCATCCTATTTTCTCTTTGCTTCCTTTGCTACTTTTCAATTTAGCTATTATTCCTTAGATTTATTCTTTTCATGTTCTTCCTCCTACTTATATGCATAATCTTCTTCTTTTTTCTAATCTTTAAGTGCATCAGCCTTATCTTGTTTGGCCTTGACCTAGACCTATGTTGATAGATCAACCTATGCCTTGGATGCACACTCTTGTTCTTCTTGTGCTTGAGCCTACTATTTACACAAGGCTTCAATATCTTCTTCTATCTTATTTTTCATAGCTTCATCAGCTTACTATTGGGTGATAGAGGAATCCTTTAAAACCTTCTTTTCCTATGACTTTGCATCTTGTTATTAATTATCTTCTTCTACCTTGGCCTTAAAAATGAGCATAGCCTCTTTAATATTCTAATCTTCATCCATATTTTTCTAGTGTACATCTTATGCCTAATTTATTACATCAACAAATTCTTGTGCCTTTCATGCATCCTCAATATCCTATTGGCATCAAGCTTTTGCATCCTAAAAATAAATGATTTTTTGTACCCTAGAGTAACTAGCCTATGTTTGGGTGGTGGTGAAGTTGAGAAAGGATAAGGTTTCACTTCTTGTATAAAGGATGACCTAAAAAATGTTCATTCTTAGAGATTAGAATAAACCCTAGCCTCTTATCAAGTTATGGGTCTACACACTAGGAGATATTAAAGAATATCAGGTAGTGGTACAAATACATTGATCATTTCAAAAGTGGTGGAAGGTTACTAGTCAAAGAGTTTGGTCATTCTATATAGTTTTTTAGCCTCTTCATACACAGTGTTAACAAAAATGGATGCTAGTCATGGTGATATTTCCACCCAAAGACTTGGAAGGACATTTTTATGCACTTGAATTATGTGCATTGCCTTCCATAAGAAAAACTCCTTCTCCTCTTCATTCTCATAAAATTCATCTACCATATCTTCAATCATTACCTGATAGACCTCATGTTCACTAGTCCCCATCTAAGGTAGGTCATAAGAGCTTATGATCTTAGGTAACTTAGGGTCATTCATCTAATTTATTATACTCCTTGTAGAAACTTAAATCTAGCCACCAATAACCTCCTACCAGGATTTTGACCAATTTATAACAAAGTGCACAATTTGGCTTAAAAACACTAAAATGCATTCAATGAGTTAAAATTAATATATTAAAATGCCAATTTTGGCCTGAGTATCATTAAATGGGGCAATGCAATTTATGGGCCAACTAACTTTGGTAAGATCATTTTGAGTCAAAATTAAAATTTTGCACCTGGGTTCTATGGATTGCTCTTTTATATAAAATATCTTGCATAAGACATGTTCCTTTGTTATTTAGTGTTGGTAACATCCTAAATGGGATAATGGATCCAACACATCTAAAATTGATTTCCAATTCCAATCCAGTCAAATTTTGGACCAATAATAAGGCATTCTGATCAATTTGAGTAAGTTGTGCACAAAGTACTTAATCATGCTTAAGATCTAGTTAAACCAAATTAGAGCTTAATTAAGAATTCCATGGAAACTTGTTGAATACTTATTTTTAGAAATTAATATTGAATATCTACATCATCAGGTGACATCATTTTTTGCGAAAGACATTCCTAGGCCATAAATGCCACAAATATCAGGATTCATGCCTCCCATGCCTTATCAAATCCCTCTATGCTTATTAATTGGTCCTCGATCCCAAATATTGATGAGCCTATTTATAAATTTTAATTACAAACTTGAGTTAATCCTTAGCTACACATATCAATCTTGAGATGGATGGTTTAGGTTGATTCTGATCAATCTAAAAAATCTATAAACAAGAGGCCTTACCACATGAATAAAAAAGTCTTGAGAATGCAAACTTATAATGAAAAAATAATTATAAAAGATATTTCAATTAGTGTTACCATGCCAAATTTATTCCAAGCCAAGATAAGCCAAAGCCAAATGTGCCAAGAGGAGGTGGAAGATAGTCAGGCTCCATTGCAATAGACTTTATGAGCACAAACTGAGCAAGCCACTACTACAAAAGCATTTGGAGAATCTAAGGAAGGTGAAGGATTATTGTTTTTCCATAATTTTTAGCTGTGTTTGTCATTTTTTTTGTTATCAAGCTCACCTTAGTAACTAGGCATGAATGTGTTAGTTTAGTGTGTTTTTGATTTGATTTTATTCACTAACACAATACTAATCTCCTTTTCTTAGTCGAATTCCTAGTTCACATAATGGCATGCCTGGTGGGACATGAATAGCTTCAAAAAATTGATCACAATGCTCCCTAAAGAAACTTACTAACCTTTGTTATGTATAATCTTGGAGTGGGAGGCTTAAAAGAGTGAAAAAATTAATTACAACACATTTTTTTGTAAGTGTGATAAGATTGTCCTAAAACTCATGGTATTATCATTTAGACTCATGATATTGTGCTTAGCCATTTTTATTTTAGACTAAATTTGTGTTTTTGTGTAGGGTTAACAATATCACTACTTTAGAAGTCATGGGATTGCTCTACAACTTGTGAGGTTGCTTAATCGAGTCACTGTATTATCTAACCGTTAGCAGTTAAGTGACAATACCATAACTTTTAAAGTGGTGGGATTATCCTACTACTAGCAGGATCACCAAACTGAGTCATGGTATTATCACCAAACCACCTATGGTTTACAATACCACAACTTTTAAAGTTTTGGGATTGTCCTGCATGTAGCGAGATCATCATTCAGAGTCATGATATTGTGACTAAATGGTTAGTGGTTAGTTACAATACCATAGCTCTTAAAGTTGTGGAATTTTCCTACAAGTAGTAGGATTTCTATGATAAGTAATGGTATTTCACCACTATGTCTACCCTAGATTTCATTTTCTTAAGTTGATTCTTTCATCTTTAAAAATGCTTCGAAGATAGACCACTTGCTAACATTTTTCTTACAGGACCAACTTGGAAAATTTCTAAAACATGTTTAAATCATATTTTGTATGATTTAAAATGAACTAGGAACATTAATTTGGTGCTTAATATAACATTTAGGTGCTTAATTAAGTTTTTAGCATTAGTTTTTAAAGTTTTTACAATATTAAGACCAAGGGGTCAAATGAACACCACCAAATCTTTCATTTGGGATTAAAATTGAACACACTTGTCAATTTTGTTTTCATTATTTCAATTAGCACTTTGTTTTCACAAAATACAAGGATGTTGAGTGTATGCTCTTCCATTTGTCCCCTTTAGGGAACCCTTGGAACCAAAAGTGCTTTCCTTATTTGTAAATTACCTAGTCCAAGGCATATAAAGAATGTCATCTAAAACACTCCCCAAAAAACTTACAAAAGTAATGGGTGACCTTAAAATTGACCCTAAAGTCTTTCTATTTTATGCTTTCTTTATTTTCATGTAAACTTGGCTTGCGAGGGTGATGTTATTACCTCCCATGAGTTCTTTAGGGAAGCTTTGAACTGGGGTTTCACCTCCTGACACTGAATTCATTTGGCTCCATATTGGAGTTGCACCTAGGACATAGTGGTACTTTGGACATCACACTACACTGAGTGAAGAGTAGGATGTAGTGGTTGAAAAAAGGACTAGAAATTTTTTTAACAAGCCAAGTGATACAAACCCAAAATTTGTGCTTTTATTTTGTATTGTTTGATGTGAAAGTCATTGTTCAATTGATTCCCCTAGAACATTTAGAAACTTGTATATCTTAGACAAATCCCCATTTGCCATGGAAGTATTATTGGTGCAAGGTGCATCTCAAGGTCCATGTCACAGTACTATCATTTGAGAGAAGGAGGTATATAAAAACCCTACTATATAATGTGCATTTACTTTTGGATGAACACTTAAAATCTTCTCAAATGACGTATATTGACAGATTCCAATAATACTAAGCAACCTTGTCAGTTTAGGATCTAAGAGAGAGTATTTAGTTGGTTTTGTCCTAGATTAAGGTTTTGTTTGGATTTAAAACTTGGTGTAAATAAATGATGCCAACCAAACACATGGTCCCCAATTTTGTTTGAACAAGGAGGCATTATGTTGCTTGTATAAATCTTCATTTTTTTCCTTGTTAAAATTTATCACCATTTCTTGTGAGTCATGTCATCAACTTTGGTGTAGTTATGTTGCCCACATGAGTCTATACCTTATTGCCTAAAATTTTTTTAAATTCCATTGATAATTCACATTCAAAATTGAACCTTTCTAAGTTCTAAAAGTTGGTGTGCTAAACTAGGTTCACCATTTACATGCTAAAATTATTTTAACTTGGGTTCAAATTCCCATTTGGATTGAAGGCCATTTTAGAGACTCATAATCATGCTTATCATCATAATTAGACTAGAGTCATTTCATGCTAAACACTTGCACTTTGAGTTTATGAAACTGACATTTGGTGGTACTATTCTAATTTCATGAGTCTTGGGACCATTCGAGTGCAACACTTCTTGCCTTAGAGATATTGCCAAAAACTTTGAGAGTATGTGCATAATTTGAGAAAGGTAGTGTTATGCTGCCAAATTTATGATTAATCATCTTTTCCATAAGATTATTTGAAACAAACACTTTTTTATATCTATTGAGTAGTTTAGCATGGTTACGCTACTCAATTCATTTTGCTATTGTTTCAAAGAACCTTTTTGCATAGAGTCCAAGTTTTTCACATTTTTTTATAAAACAAATCCATGTATACCTTTAGTAAAATATTTATCTAGCATGGTCACAATGTTTACCTTTTATCTAGCCTATATATTACAAAGAGCCTAGTTTTATGCCATCATTTGTGAGAAAATAAACTATTCAAAACTGCCTTTTTGTTTCATACTTCATACTTAGTTGGTCAAGTTTATATCTAAAACTCAAATGCCTAGTGTTTGTTATAAGTGTTTCAAATATTTTAGAATAAAAATCATCTTTGTTCCAAAGTCTAGATTTTGATGTCGTTTGGCCAAGAGTCCTAGTACATACTTTATTTGAGCCTAGATTTTGACATCACATTTGGCCAAAAGACCTAGCAACTTTTACTTTTCCTAGATTAGACTAATTTGAAACACTTCAAACTTAGAGCTTGGCATTTCAATTTTAGGTCTATTTACTTGCTTATCTTTATATAAAATGTGAAACATTAGATACTTAATTCTATCTTGTTTTCCTCACAAATCTTTGCATAAACCTTTTTGATCCTTTTGACAAATCTAGACCAAAGTTTGAACATCAACTTTTAGACATTGCATTTTTAGAGTTTGTAGAGATATTTTAACTTTTATTGTAAAAACATTTACTATATATCCCAACATGTATTCCTACACTCGTAGTGGACTCAGGCATAATTCGGGGATTAGTAATGTGGTTGCATAGGAAGAAATGGTATAAGACCCCTAAATAGATAATATTGATTATGAGATGGATCCTTATCTCTATTGTAATACTCAATTAGGTGCACAAAGCCAAGATCCATTGGATAACTATTTGGTTAATACACCACCTCATTCAAAACAAGACCAAGAATAAATTGTATAATACCTAGTTACAATACCCATAACTGATGAAACATTTCTTCAATAGTCATGATCTACTAATACGCCTTCCACATATGAACCATTTTTGTTTGAGCATCATTTATTGGATTAAAAAAATGAGATATTGGTTAGAGCCATAGAGGTAAGGGCCAAGTTTCTATCAGACTTCCCTCATGAGAATTTACCAAGCCTAGTAAGAATGCCCCACAACATAATTTATGATCAACATGATTCTTATTAAAATCCTTTGGATAAGTCCAAACAACATGTTAAGACCCTAATATGCCTAATATAGGTAAAAACATCATGTAAGACCACTTTAACCAAATCTAGATGGCATATCAAACCTACTTGAATCTAGCATGCAATTTCAATTAGATGACCATGGTGAGAAAACTTCTTATTGACTTAGTTCCTTCAACAGGAGTTTTGATAGAGTTATCTGGTTAAGAAAATCAAATTTTATACCCATTCATGAAAAACACTTTGGTAGATAACTTGTTGTATATGCCCATTATTGAGGAAGTGTCTTCTATTTCTACATAGAATAATGAGCAAAATATAATGGATAATATGCAAGCAACATCTAATCCAAATCAAAGTGATACTAATGTACAAACAACTAGTCAAAAACATGTGTATATAGTTAATACCATGAGTGGATCATCATACCAAGGGATAGGATCTTTTACACCCCAACCTCACCACCTACTTCCTAACCTCAACCATTTGTTTCATCAACCCTGCAACCAATAAGATTAGGTAGTCAACTAACAACCAATGTCACACCTCAACAATAGAATGTGATGAATCCTACTCCTCCTCAACAAGTGATGAGTAGTATTCCACAACATTAGGAATAATATAGTGTATCAACACAACCAAGGCTGAATGTATTGCCACCTCAACAAGGGGCCGCTAATATTCTACCTTGTCAGGTAGTGACAAACATACCTTTTCAATCGTAGACTAGTGACCAATCCAAAACCAAATGATGACTATCCAACAATGTGTAAATATTGGTCAGTGATAGATGTCGAATCTTTAACATAATTTTGATTCCCAACAAGGATTCATGCAATAAGGAGGCTCTCATGATTCTCAAATACCTACTAGACAACAATTAGTTCAAAATATGCCACAAGTTCAGAGATAAGGTCTTAGTTCACAAGTTACCACTCAATAGAAAGGTTTAATTAGTCAACATGTCCCTTTTCAACCAAAATAGGCATAATATAGTTATATCCCTCCATCCCAACCACAAAATCCTCCAATTCAAACCTTTATAGCCAACCCAAACCAAAATATCGCACAACCAAATGTGCAATTCCAAGTACATCCTAATCTGTGTATGCATATTCTTGGCCCATTTCTCAACCAAACCAATGTACCCCAATAAATATATCTATCATACCCTAGTCAAAGTGTCCCACTTGTGGCCTAACAACCATTTACCCAAACTAATATTCTCCCTCAAACCAATATTCCTTCCAATTTCTTATCCCAAGAAATGTATTAGATGAAGGATGCAATTGTTACCATTCAAGCTGGGAAACAAACTAAAAAATTTAAGTTGGATGATGTATGTTCTTATCCATTCAACATGGAGTACTTGTATATACCATTTCTTCTAGGATACAAACCACCAGAATTTGAAAAATATAAAGGGAAAGGTGACCCTAAGGCCCATTTAACCAAGTTCTTTGTCACATGTCAACTAGTGGCATATAGTGATATATACCTTTTGTTGTTGTTTTTAAGGAGATTGGTTGGACAAGCCTTGGAGTGGTTTTTAAATTTTCCAAATAATTTATTAATAAATGTTGATGATCTTTTTGATAAGTTTGTGCATCACTTTTCCTATAATATTGAACATAAAATTTCATTAGTTGACTTAACATAAGAAAAATAAAAGGCTGGTGAGAGTTTTTCAGGTTATCTACAATGATGGAGAGCCCTTGTAAGCCAATTCAC
Organism: Torreya grandis; assembly: GCA_037957365.1. Taxonomy (NCBI): domain Eukaryota; kingdom Viridiplantae; phylum Streptophyta; class Pinopsida; order Cupressales; family Taxaceae; genus Torreya; species Torreya grandis. The sequence continues at coordinate 3,657,211 of JARHVA010000920.1, forward strand.
CCATAGTTTACTAGATAAATAATTAGCCACTATGTTTACTAAAAATTTTCATAGTGAGATAGCTTATCATTTGAAACTACAATGTGCACATACTTTCAAGGAGATCATCAATAAAGGCTTGTTGATTGAGCGAGCTCTTATTAATAAAGGGATCATCAAGTTTACATCAACTAATTAGAATCAAGGTGCTAATCAGGTAAGTGGCCAAAACCAACATCTAATCTAAGTTCATAACTAGCATAGGCCAATAACCAAGATAGACCAAAGTAATTCAACCATAATAGGAATGTTGTGGGTAATGGAGTAACTGATTCATGTCATGTCTAAATAGTGAAAACATCATATACAACACATTTTTAGCTTAATCCTACCCAATAACCTCTCCAACCAACACTACAAGCACAACAACCAAGACCTCTACAATAAATGCAACAATCTTTACCATTACAAACCCCTCCTCTAAGGAGAACTATGCCTACACTTCGTGTCTTTAATGACCTAAGAGATCCTATTGAGTCTATAATTCACAAACTTGCCACTATTAATCTGATTAGTTATCCTATACCAAATCATTATCCATAAGGCATTACTTATCTGATTGGTACCATGAAAATTAATTCTATGAATATCATCAGGTCAACGAGCATAATCTATGAAGATGTGTGCAAATCAAGCATTTGATTGAGAATATGTTGGAGAATGGGGAGATAATATTAGATAATGGTGATTTCACCTCTAATCAAACTCTTGGGATTTATCAAAACCCCTTTCCCCAATATAACACATAATAGTATCATAACAATCACCACCACCAACAACAACATCAGTCGGTCCAACAACAAAATCAATAGTATCAAAATCAAAGGCCAAACCAATAAAATTAATAGAATCAACAACATAACCCACAACATCAAAAAAATGGACAAAACCAAGGTTATAATGGTAACAACCAATAAACCTACCATGTAATTATACATGACTACAATAGGGTTATAGGTCATATTACTGGGGGTAGCATTAATACCATCTCCATTAATCTTAGATCAAGCACTAATCAATCTAGACCATTGCTAAACAATACCACTCAATAAAATTACATGGATAATCCTTCTGTGACCTGGGATTATACATAGGCAAACTAATAGATCAAGACTCCCACTTTTGGATCATATAATAATAACTCACCCTTACCACGTGACCACATACAAGTGCATCAATAATCGAGACATATCCTATCTGGTCTCACACCATTCTCAACATTTATTAGCAATTATGGTCCAAAATCTAATCTCAATTGTGCAATCATAACTTGAAGGTAAAAGATTAGTATCTCAAGCCCACAACCATCTACCACTTTGCCTATTATCCAACCAATAATTTAGCCTCAGAATAAACCATTCACCATTGACCAAGATAAGAAGTTTGATATTATGAAACAATTACAGAAGACACCAGCACAAATTTTTATTTTAGATTTGTTGTGAATGTTAACAATCCAAAAGAACATTTTTAATGAGTTTTTAACCCAATCCACTATTGCTAGTGACATATCCCTTGATAAATTTCAAGCTTTGGTTGGACACCTAGCTCCATCCCAACAATTCAAATTTAACCAAAGTGATATGTCTTCCCTTGGATAGCTCCATAATAATCTATTGTATATAGATGTTTATATAAAGTGGCATAAAGTGAAATGTGTCCTTATAGACAATGGATTAGGCCTCAACATAGTGTCTCTAAAGCTCATCAATATTCTTGGGTACACAATGGTAGATCTCCAGCCAAAAATGATAACTGTCAAAGCCTATGATAATCAAGAAAGAGAATCATAAAGCACCATTAGCTTACCAATTATCATTGAGCCTTTGACCCATGATACACTTTACCATGTGCTTGATCTTGAGTTTTCATATAATATACTTCTAGGTAGGCCTTGGTTACATGAGATTCATGTAGTCCCATCAACGCTGCACCAATGTATCAAGTTCTCCCACTCAGGGATGGAAGTGAATATTCTAGGATATTTACACCCATATGAACATTGAAAAAATCTTGAAGCTAAGTTTTAAAGCTATAATTACCAATATGGCATGAATCCAAGTTTTAAGAAGGATAAGGGAAATGCCATACTTATTTATCCTCTATAGGATAATTTCATAGATCCTAATACCTTGGATTCCCTTTACCACATGCCACCTCTTAAAGTTTCCAATCATTTCACCATTTAAGATAATGGCCTAGGCAAGTATGTGACCCATGATACCTTTCATATTTCCAATCTTCCTCATAATCCAAAGACCTTTGGGTGACCTAAAAATACCCCACACATACATTGGTAATAAAAAAACAAAGATAAAAGACCTATCATGTTTGTACCAGCATTTGGCTTAGAACTAGATCCTCTTGAAGGGGATGAATCATGGTTTTACAATGAAAACCAAGCTGATTGTTATAAAAGTGCAAAGTATCCTATTCCAAATAGGATCATAGAGCATCAAGATTATGAAGGAAGAGACCTCAGACTGAATCAACAAGGAATCATTGAGCTAATTTCCATGACTAAGTATAAAAGACCTTATGGACTTGGATTTAAACTGCCTAGGGGTGACCCCATATATCTTATTTGAGTTCCATCATCGGTGGCTAGTAATGATGATGCCGATAATAAAGTAGATTTTGATCATAGCCTCACCTTTGATGACCTAGATGAGACTAACCTGTTTGATAATAATGCCATTTATACCCTTTCCTTAGTCATTCATCACAACCCATTGCCATTATACTATCTCCAACTGATAGATTGGGACCAACAAGAATCCAATTTGTTGATTGATGAGTTTTAGAATGATGAGGCATTCTATGACTTTTTAGGCCTTAGAGACAATATTCTCAATTACATTAGATCCTAAAGCCTATTTTGGAGAGTAGGTGAACAACCTTAGCCAAAAGCAAATAAATAAAACATTGAGGTCCCCAATTGAAAACCTCTTTGAGGCACTTTCTGACTAGGGAAAAAATAAATATAAAGGCCAGTCTAGTGGTTAAAACCTATTTTAGATGCCATTAGATGGGGGTGTTTATTCTTCTTCAAATTTAGGCTAGGAGACCACCAATGATGATCTTGCCTATGTATATGAGTTTAGTTTTATGCAACAAGTATTTGATCAAATCATTCAAGAATTTACAACCATTTTTGTCACATGGCTAGATCTCCCATTGGAGGACTCAGATTCATCATACCTAGGAGATGTTGAAGAGTAAGTCCTAATAGAGGACCCTAATATAGTCCAATAATTCAAGTCTTTGCCTACATCTTAGAAGATGGTTTGACCCTTATAATCAAAGATGTAATAGAGGTAAACATCAAGAGTTCATCAGACCCAAAATGTATAAAATTAGGCATGTCCTTCACTAATGAGGAACATGAAGTCTTTACAACTCTATTGAGAGAATTTGTAGATATCTTTGCATGGGCTTATTCTGACATGCCGAGTTTGGACCTTGCCTTGGTTCTACACCACCTTGTGGTCAATCTTGATGCCAAACTAGTGAAACAAAATCTTCATAAGATGCATTCTCATATTGATAACTTGGTAAAGAAAGAGTTATAAAAACTCTTAGAAGTAGGATGTATCCGGTCTATTGACTACTCATAATGGATATCTAATGTTGTACTTATTAGCAAAAACCTTGAAGGAATTAAAATCTATACTAAGTTCTAAGATATAAACAAAGCTTGTCCTAAGGATGAATTTACATTGCCTAATATTGACATGATAATTAACTCCATAATAGGTTATGAAATACTTTGACTCATGGATGGATTTTTAGGATACAATTAAATTAGAATAGCACCAGAAGACCAACATAAAATAGCATTCACCACTCCATGGGGAACATTTTGTTATCAAGTAATTCCATTTAGTCTTAATAATGTTGGAGATATATATATCAAAGGGCCATGACTATCATATTTCATGATATGATGCATGATATTGTTGAAGACTATGTCGATGACATATTAGGAAAATCCAAGACCAGGGCTGGCCATCCAACAGTGCTACGTAGGATATTTGAAATATTGTAGGAGTACAAAGTTAGACTCAATCCAAATAAATGTATGTTTGGAGTAACCTCAAGAAATTTACTTGGCTTCATTATGTCCCATAGGGGTATTGAAGTCAATTTGGCTAAAGTCCATGCTATAACTAAAATGCCACCACCAACCAATTTGAAGCAACTCCATAGTTTATAGGGTAAGATCCAGTCAATATTCCATGATATGATACATGATATTGTTGAAGATTATGGCGATGACATATTAGGAAAATCCAAGACCAGGGCTGGCCATCCAGCAGTGCTACGTAGGATATTTGAAAGATTGTAGGAGTACAAACTTAGACTCAATCCAAATAAATGTATGTTTGGAGTAACCTCAGGAAATTTACTTGGCTTCATTATGTCCCATAGGGGTATTGAAGTCAATTTGGCTAAAGTCCATGCTATAATTGAGATGCCACCACCAACCAATTTGAAGCAACTCCATAGTTTACAGGGTAAGATCCAGTCAATATTATACTTTATATCTTAGTTAGTAAACAAGTGTTATCCATTTACACATCTTTTGAAGAAGACAATTAAATTTCATTGGGATGATCACTACCAAATAGATTTTCCACAACTCAAGGACTATATAGTTAATCTACCTATTTTGTTACCTCCTATGCTAAGAAAGCCATTCTTGTTGTATCTATTAGCTATTGACAATGCCTTGGGGGTACTTTTGGCTCAACATGATAATAATGGAAAATAGAAAGTAGTATACTACTTAAGTTGTACCTTGGTCACATATGAACACAACTATTTGCCTATTTAAAAAGCTTATCTAGCCATGGTCTTCACAACTCAAAAATTATGCCATTACATGTTGAACAATAAGACCATGGTCATTTCAAAAGTAGATCCACTCAAGTATCTACCATCTAAAATATATTTGCAAGGTAGAATGGCCAAATGGATCATGCTTCTTAGTGAGTTTGACATAGAGTATGTCAATCAGAAGGCAATCAAAGGATAGGTCCTTATAGATCAACTTACTAAAGCACCCCTTGCTGACACAAAGCCACTCACATTTCATTTTCCTGATGAATCCATAATGACTATCATTGAAACACCTCTTGAAAATCAACACTAGAAGCTATATTTTGATGGTTCATTTACTATACATGGATCAAGGGTAGGTCTCTTATTTATTACACCATAGGGGGATCTAATCTTGAAATCATTTATAATCGATTTTTTTTGTATAAACAACATGGCTGAGTATAAAGCACTTGTCATAGGATTTTGACAGGCAGTACACTAGAACATATCTCATCTCCAAGTTTATGGTAATTCTCAATTAATCATCACAGACCATTTCCCAACCAAAGATGACAAGTTGGTTCCATATAAGGCTATGGTCAATACCCTAAAGTAACAAATTACAAAAATACTATTTGAGCATATACCAAGGGCTAGCAATAAAACTACAAATGCCATGGCTACTATTGGCTCTCTAATTCAACAAATAGACAAAGCTAGAGAGTATCAGTCCTTATCAAGAATTTGGTCACACCAGCTCATGAACCTTCAACTGTGGCAATGATTTGTGATATTGTTGGTCCTAATTCTATCTGGTACTTAGAAATTTACAACTACTTTCATGACCAAGTTATACCACCTAACCTTCTCAAAAATAAACCAAAGCCTTTATCTATCACTCCACTTGTTATACTCTACTTGGATCCACCCTTTACCATTGTAGTTTTGATGGAACTTTGCTTTGTTGTTTAAATTTGGTAAAATCTATGCTAGTGTTAAGAGAAGTTCATGAAGGGGTATATGGAGCTCATTCTAGTGGGGTAGTCCTATCCAAAAAGCTCTTATGTACTAGTTATTATTGGCCCATGATGGATGCAGATGCAACTGCATATGTAAAGAAGTGTGGCAAATGTCAATGGCATGCTAATTTGATTCATGCCCTATCCCAAACTCTAAAATTGATGTTGACACCATGGTCATTTAATACATGAGGACTCAACCTCATTGGGAAGATCAACCCCACTTCATCTGATGACCATAAACATATCCTTATCACCATCGAGTATTTCACTAAGTGGGTTGAAGCTATACCCATCACTTACATGATTGTAAAACAAATCTCTAAGTTCATCTTCAACCATCTCATTTTCCACTATATTATCCCCTTCAACATTATATATGGTAATGGAAGATCATTTAATAACAAGGATGTTGACAAGTTATGTACTGAATATAACGGCATACAACATTTTTATAAAACATATTACCCTTAAGTTAATGGCTAGACTGAAGCATTAAACAAAACCATTATCAATATTCTCAAAAATATTATCAATGATACCAATCATGATTAACACCTTCAGATATTCCATATCCTTTGGGCATACCATACCAATCATCATGCTCCCATAAGAGCCACTCTATACTCACTTATTTATGGTACTAAAGCCATCGTTCCCATTGAGGTTAAGTTACCTTTACTACACATATCTTTCAAGCATGTCTTAGATGATCATGACTATCAAGTAGCTCACCTATAAGAGCTAGAACTAATTGATGAAAAACACATAGCTATGCTTAATAATCTTTAGGCATATCATAACCAACTCAAAGGACACTATAATCAGAGTGTTAAGTATAGAACATTTGAACTTGGTGATCTTGTTATTAAATAAAACCAAAAGAATACCATGATTAAGAAGAATCATAAAGGTAAATTCAAACCAAACTGGATAGGGCCTTTTATCATTAATATAGATTATGGCTCAAGAGCATATAGGCTTGCCACACTAGACAACAATGAACTTCTTGAGATGATGAATATTATTCACCTCAAGTGGTATTATGCTTGAGTGCTAAGGTGTATTATCTATAAGGACCATTTTAGTGGTGCCATTTTATCACTATTTTTCTTTGTATAAATATCATTCTTATCATTCCTTTTATCCCATTCCATCTGCTTTACCATCTCATTCTATCGACCAAACATGTTCTAAATCCTATCCACCTAACCCATTTGAAATTAGTTATTTCCATTTGTTATGAATTTTTAGCACTGAGTAATTTGATTAGTTTCATCAATTATTTTAAGTAATTCAAACAAATATCATATTTTTGAGTAGTATAACAGAAGTTTCAATACTTGCATCCTTCGTTTGGTGTTCCTTTATTATTACTAGTCTTTCTACTAATTATAACCACCTTTGGGAAAATTAATACCATTAATCTATGCTATTATGTCCTAGTTATAACCACACATGGGAAAACTAGGGGCAACATCTGTTTATTTAGCCTTGACATACCAACTTGCCACTTCTTATGCCATAATATGCCTTTTTACCAACTATGCCTATTTTGTTTGAATTGACTGCTACACTAGTTGAATTCCTCCACTATAAGGTAGAATTATAGTGACTTGAGGTCTTACTCTAGGACTATGTAGGCAGCACTTGATACTTGTTGAGGTCAACTTAGTCACCCTTTCTACCATGCTCTCATAATTTTATAAGAAACCTAAGTTTAAATGCTCTTGTCATTTTGTGAGCTTGAACTATTTAGTGTCTCGTCATTCTTGATCGAGTTGAGATATTTCAAAAATTCCAATTTTTTTTGTAAAACTGATAAAAAACCAAAAACATTGACCATATATTTGCCTTAAGGATTATGGGAACCCTTACTAAGTTTCAAGAAAATCACTTGTTTCTTAGTTTCCCCATCCTTTTTGGCCTTTTTCTCTCATGCACTTTCCATTTTGCAAAACCATTCCTATTCTTCTATCACATTCATTGTGTTTGTTTTCATCAGTTATCACATTCTTTCCATTCCCTAGGAGAACTACATTTAGCCTAGATTTTTTTATTGGATATTACATTCATAGAACTATGTAGGCAGTGTTCACTTGCCTAGTGCATATGGAGACAACTCGGCTACCCCCTTCCTTTTTCTTCTATTCCCTTATTTTTTTCATTTGTTAAGTTGTCACCTATTTTCTAGGGTTAATGTTCATATGGTTTTTATTGCATTGTTTGTTTGTTTGTTTGTCTCTACTTATTTTGTTTATTTGTCTACCTATTTGTTTGTTTTTAACACTGTTGCCTTAATTCAATTTATGTGTGTTCATTGTGTGATTCCTTTCCCACACTTATACTCAAATCCATCCATATTCATATGTTTACATTATCATCATGGTTTATGTCATTGGTGTATTATTTTCTATTGATTATTGGATTGTGGAAGTTAGTCCTTATGCATATTTTGGCCAAGTCTTCATGATATTGTACCATGATGACTACATACATATCCTACAATAAACCTCAGCTTTAAGAAGTCTATTTAGTAATGATAGTATCAACATCTCTTTAACATTGACATCTTGATTCAATCCCAATCATATCCAAAACACAATAATTAACCATAAAAGAATTTCAACCTTTATTAATTTGGATGAGCATCTCCATACTAGTAGGTTGTTCCAATTCATCATTACCCTCTATGATTTAGTTTCCATCATCAAATAGTTGATCAATCATGTTTTCCATAATCAGGGTCCAATGATTATAACCACCTATGGGAAAATCATTACACACCATCCCACCTGCATATCTCAATGATTATAACTACCTTTGGGAAAATGATTGTGTTATCACCCCTTTACTTTTTTTGCCCATATAGGTGCATGTTATTATCTTGTTTATCTATTCTAACTAGGGTAGCTCCATCTTCTCCATGATTATAACTACCTTGGAGTAAATCATTGTGTTATCATACCATGTTACCACTATTGGGGTATAATGCTTATCATCGCCTTTGGGTAAACCATTGTACACCATCCCACTTACATTATTAATGATTTTGATTAATTTTTAAATATCATTATGTTTTCACCCCATCATCTTTCCTTTTTTTGGTCCCCTTATTTCACTTCTTTCTTTTCGTCAGACCATTTACCGACTTACTTGTGCCAATCGTTCCCTTGAGGGGGCATCATACAGTTAGTTTATCATCATTACAGTTGTAGGCATATAGTACTTTTTAAATATTTGAGAATATGTTACTATGCTTATAACTTTCAATGCCTTCCCCAATAGGGGCAAAATTTAGACACCTAAATCTAGTCAACAATAACCTCCAACCAGGCTTTTGACCAATTTCTACCTAAGTGCACAATTTGGCTTAAAAACACTAAAATGCATTAAATGAGTTAAAATTGAAGTATTCAAGTGCTGATTTTGGCTAGAGTATCATTAAATGGGGTAATACAATTTATAGTCAAGCTAACTTTGATCAGATCATTTTGATTCAAAATGATAATTTGCACTTGGGTGCTTTGGATTGCTCTTTTTTGTCAAATTTATTACACAAGACATGTGCCTTTGTTATTTAGTGTTGGTAACTTCCTAAATAGGATAATGGATCCAATGCATCTGACATTGATTTATAATTCCAATCCAATCAAAATTTGGATCAATAATAAGGCATTAAGATCAATTTGAGTAAGTTGTGCACAAAGTGCTTAATCATGCTTAAGAGCTAGTTAAACCAAATTAGAGCCTAATTAATAATTCCATGGAAACTTGTTGAATACTTATTTTTAGAAATGAATAATAAATATCTGCATCATCAAGTGACCTCATTTTTTGAGAAAGACATCCCTAGGCCATAAATGCCATAAATATTAAGATTCATGCCTCCCATGCCTCATCAAAGGCCTCCATGACTCTTAATTGGTCCTCTATCCCAAATATTGATGAGCATAATTATCATTTTTAATTATAAAATTGGATTAATCCTTAGCCACACATATTAATCTTGAGATGGACTGTTCAAGTTGATTATGATTAATCTCAAAAATCTATAAATAGGAGGCCTTACCACATGAATAAAAAAGTCTTGATAATGCAAAGTTATAATGCATAAATGATTTCAAAATCTATTGCAATTAGTGTTACCATTCCAAATTGATTCCAATCCAAGCCAAGCCAAATCCAAAGTTGTCAAGAGGAGGTGGAGGATAGTCAAGCTCCATTACAATAGACTTCATGAGCACAAACTGAGCAAGCCACTACTAAAAATGCAATTGGAGTATCTAATGAAGGTGAAAGATTCTTATTTTTCCTTAATTTTTAGCTGTTTGTCATTTATTTATTTTTATTAAGCTCACCCTAGTAACTAGGCATGAAGGTGTTATTTTAGTGTGTTTTTGATTTGATTTCATTCACTAACATAATACTAATCTCCTCTTCTTAGTCAAATTACTAGTCCACACTCCTCATCTTATGATTTGGTGGAGGTGATAATTATTGTTCAATGAATAAATTATGCTTTTATTTTTAAGACTATGAGGTTGTGGCCACTAGTTTTGGCTACGCTAAAGAAACTACTACACCAGGTGGTATGGCTTGAAAAGGTGTCGCATGCCTAAATGCATATGATTTTTGCTTAATGACCTTGGTATGCACCATAGCCATGGTAAAAACATATAGTAGGGGTCCAAATGGAAATCTAGGCAACTCATGTATATGAAGGAAAATGCATTTTAGAAGCAAAGTGGCAACATCATGTTATCTTAGGTATAATATAATGTTTAATAACACCAATGGGTGTGTAGCAATAAAATTAAAAAAATTCTCCCATATTTAATTAAACTTTACCTTATGATATAGGGTGTCATGCTCATGTGTTCATATCAAATTGGAAAATTATTGTGTTGGCCATTAGTTTGGGTTTGGGTGCACCTCTGCTTTAGGTGACTTCCATTGAGTGAAACATAGCAGAAAAATTAAAAAACTAGTATTGAAAGGTATACTTGGAAGTCATGTAAAACTTGTTGATATTTGTAAGAATCTCCCATATAAAGTACTCAATCCTATTTAATTTCTCATTATAGTGGATCATGTGATGTGCAATGTCAACCACTCCTTTGGGGATTTACTTCATAGACTTGGTGGTCTACCAGAATTAGCATGTAATGTACTCAACCAAGATGTACACTAGCACATCTTAAATATATTTAATTGGGATTATATGAAACTTTAGACATATATATGTCTAAATTATTGAATTATATGAAGCATTCTTGAACTGTAGGGAGAAAGAAATCTCCCTACACATACATGCATAAAGTTCTAGCCATTGCTTTGATATTGAAGATAATAGTGGTATCAAGCCCAATGCAAATGTTTCCCTAATTGTAGTGGCTGAGTAATATTTGAAAAATCTCCCCCAAATCATCGAAGGTAGGAATACAAAGGAATTTATTGACATTTATGTTCTATAAATGATGTGGGGTTGCAAGAGTAAGTGGTTATGTAACATCTATTGTATCTAATTGAAAGAGTTTTTGTTTTATCACTTAAAGGTAATCAAATGGCTCTAGATCAATATATGTAGTTTATTGAAGTACAATATCAATTCCCATTTCTTCCTTATCAGCATGTACCAAGTTTTTGATGAGCTATGAATAATCTATGGTATCTAAATACTATAAATTAGAAACTTTTTGCTTTCTATGTTAATATTGCGCAGCTCTAGAAGTTTAGCTCAAAAAATGGTTTCAAGTATGAAATAAATACTTGGTCCATAAAATTATACCTTTATATATTTTTTACCTATTGGTTTTTGTATAAATGTCATGATAAGCTATTCTTTCAATATTAATTTGAAGGCTAATGTGGCAAATCGTATCCAATCTAAAAATAATGGTGGTTAGTTATTGGCCCATGCATCAAGATACGTTGTTATATTATTTGTTTTTTATACTAGGGTACATACTAATGATGTTGATTTTCCATCAATTTGGTGAATATTAGATCCATCAAACTGAGACTCTAGCATTAACTACTTGGGATGATCGAATATAGTTGAGATCTTGGTTGATGTGACTTAACCATACATTTCCCAAACTTAATTTCTTGCTTTCACTTCTACTAACATCATTAATTACACACCTAAATTATTATTCACATGGGTGTCATGCACTATAATTCTTATCATTATTTTAAAATCTAGTGAAGAGATCATCTAACCTATAAATGTACACACACAAAAAGAAAACATACATAAATGGGAAATCCTAATCTACTTGGTGTTACTCAACACCCACTAATTTGGTAGAAAAAGATAAATTAAGACTATTGGTGGTAGGGATTAAGCCTATAGCCATTCACCTACCCTATCAAAATTGTTCCCTATAAATCTCTCAAAATAATGGTTTCTTGATGTGATATTTTGTGTATAATGTAAGGCCCTTTCCAACTGATCTATAATTTACTCAAAAATACTTTGAATTAACTATCATATAACAAAACTAGTTGATCTTCATGGAATTCTTTATGTCATAGGTTATTATCTTGCCATGTTGTTTGCATCTACTTGTGAACTTCCTACATCCAAGATGATCTATGTCGATACTCATCCATATAATTCAATTTGAGAAGCCTATTGGTGAGATACTCATGATCGCATAGTCTCATAACCATTGCAATGAGCATACTAGGTACCAAATATTCCATAGGCATTACTGTTTCAAACCCATAGACCAACTAAAATGAAGTAAAACTTGTAGCCCTCTTATAGTGTGTTTGATAAGCCCAAAGAATCATAGGAATTAAATCTTCCTAATCATCCCTCTTGACATCACATATCTTCATCAACATCTTACCCAACACTTTAATAGAATCCTCAACTTGTCTATTCGTTTGTGGATGGTACACAATACTTTTATGATGGGAAATCATGAATTCTTTAATAAGTGCTTTGAAAGTATTATTCAAAAAGTGTGTCCCTCAATCACTAATGAGTTTTATGGTGTATCCAACTAGTGTGATAATATTTTCATAAAGGAACTTTGTTGCATCCTTCGCCCCACAATTGGGTATCATAGAAGCTTTAACCCATTTGGTAAAGTAATATGTACTGATAATATACTGAGCTTTGCTGCATTTACTTAGGGGATTGATAGGTCCTACAAAATTGATACCTCACTATTCAAAATTTTGTTTAGATAACAAAGGTTGTAAGGGCATTTCATACTTCTGGTGTGGCTTACCCATTCCTTGACATATGTCACAAGGTTGTGCTACTCTATGTGCATCCTAAAAAACATTTGGCCACCATAATCCACTCTATAATAGTTTGTGTGTAGTCACTTCTCTATAAAAATAACCTCTTACTATTCCTTGGTGTGCTTCTTATAAGAGCTAAAGACATTCATGTTCTAGAACTACCTTGCATAGTACTTCATCCTTCCCCAAATGACACAATATCCCATTTATAATATTATATGGCAGAGTTCTAGTGACAAATTGATTCATTTCTATTTCTTAGTAGTGTATAGGGAATACCCCTTATTCTAAGAAATCAAAAATTTATTAAAAATTCTTAGGTATCATAGAAACTCAAAATAGATAGGCATTAGGAGAATCTTCCTATAGTTTTTCTAGCTCTTCCCCATTCATGATGCAATTAAGATGATCTATCCCAACATTTTATCTACCTAGATTGACATTGATAAAAAATTATAATTCATTATTCATATGTATTCAACTATTTAGTGAGTAAAGACTTCATTTGAGGTTTATTATGCTCATACAATAAATTACACTCGACTGCATGTAGAGCTTTCAGGTTCTCCATAGAGTTTGCCTTCATCTAGTTGGTTTACTATGCAACATAAGGAGACTCTAGTTAAGCCATAATTATGTAGGGTTTGTGTGCCTTATTTATAGGAATGACTACAATCTTATCTCCCTAAATTCACCTCTAATTGATTTTTCACAATATTAATAGTCATTTGACCATCATATGCCCATTCATTACCAATCAACATAGGATAATGAGTTGTTGCTATCTTCATATTGATTACTTCAAGTCACCTCATAGGTTTAGTGATGCAACTTTGATCTCAACATCTTCTAACCAGCCAACAGGTTCAAATATTCCATAGTCTACTAAACTCAGAGTCACTGAGCTATAATTGAGAACTGGCCATCTAATCTCCTTCCATATAGACCTGGGGATCATGTTAACTATGCTACCAAAATCAAAGATAGCATTTAGAATGTCATATCCTACAACTTCAATGTTAATTCACACATTTACATCCCATGGCTTCTTTGTTTTTACATACCAAACCATTTTTTTGTCTTCTATTACCATTTTTGTATACATTTTTGTAGATTATGTAGTAGATTTGTAATGTTCTAGGAAATATCTTCATTGCATAGTGTACTTAGTAGATTTAGTAAATCTATCAATGTAGTAAAAAATCCATCATGTCGTATAAAGAACACAATTTGACCATATATTTGGGCATCTACTACTATAACAACTCCTTCAATAGTGGCTTGGTGTTGAATATTCTTCAACATCTATGAAGATTCATAAATCAAACCCTTTTATATAGTTGGGTCTGGGTATTTATCTTGTTTCACTTTCTAGATTCCTTGCTCTTGAGGCATTTTGAGAGGAGGCAATCCTCTCTCTATGTGTTGATGTCTCATAATGGCATTCAAAAACACATCCTTCTTAGGTTGTGCATTCACCATGTTAACATTACTAATAGCCTTTTATTTTCTTTGCTTTTCCAAAGTAGGACAATATTTTATATCATGATGCTTATATACCCTATAATATGCATAATAAGTTTGTCTTTGGGGATTCAATGGATAATTGCATTGCATATGGTTATACTTTCCACATAAGTAACATTGTAAAGGAGGGAATTGATAACTATTTCCTTTACCACCTTGATAAACCCCTCAATATCCACCTCTAGATCCTCCTATGTTTGATTGATAACTTCCTCTATAACCTCCCTATTGATACATTGTATTCCAATTTTGATGTTGTTGGGTATTATCTCTAATCCCAAATTTTTGTTGTGAAACTGGCAAAGTCTAACTAGTTTAATACTGCTACATCATTATCGGATTCCAAAGTGTTGAATACTAGTATTAAAGTGATGGTGGTGTCCAACCTAATGAAGGAGGAGTCCATCCAACTAGACCTTAAGGATGGTGCTAAGGTGAGTGAGGAATCCATTGTGGATTTGTTTGGTTTGAAACACATGTATTGACCCCTGGGCCAAGAATCATCTACTTTACTGAGGACACTTGTGCAACAGTGGATAATACATTATTTGTAATATCTTATTTGAGCTCCTAAAAATCCCTATAATTATTTTCATCATGATTGTTCAATTTACAAAAATTTCCATACAAAATCTATGGAATTTTTACATACTATTTCAGGAGATGGAATTGCATTGTTGCATGCCCCACTACTCTACATAGTTTGTAGAATGTTATCTCAATCTTAGGATAATCATTCTTATGATGTCCTTTCCCACACTCCATGCACCATAGAATTATCTACTTCATGATACTATTCCATCCTCTTAATAAAAAATTATAATGTATTTTCAATCTTAAAACCCATTATAGGAGCTTCCCCATAATTTTCAATTTTCTCCACCCAAAGAGCAACATCTCTAACATTTCCTTAGTAGCATATTGAGACTGCACTATAGCAAACTTGATCTTAGAATGCAGTCCTTCAAAAAACCATGTAAATTTGTCTTTATCTTCTAGGGAAAATTCCACTTTGCTCATAACATCTAAGAACTTGTAATCATAATCATAGACTGATTCTCCTAACTTTTGTCTAATATCCTTTAGGTCTTGAATAGTTTGACTTGTACATTTATTTATTTTGAATTATATGATAAGCCAATATTTAACATGTTGTAGATTTGATTGAGTGATATCTTTTTGGTATATAAACTCAAGTTATCTTCCATTCAATGCCAAAATTAATTCACACTTATTTATAGCCTCATTGGTAATACCCTTAGCTTGCCATTTCATCTCACATGTTAGTAAGTATTGCTCAGGGTCCATAGACCCATCAAATGTCATCAAGTTTATAAATGATCCTAAAGTACTCGTATTATAAATTAGTGTCAAAGGGATATATTGCAAGGTTATTATAGTGGGAGGCTATGTTTTATGCATTCTTTCCTATGCACTAAGAAGTTTTACTTGTGCATTGGGAGATTTTGTCTGTGCACTCTATTTTTCTATATTTTTGACTTTTTTTACTTAGTTTCAATGAAATTTATGGCCTTCAAATTATTATATATTGAGGTTGTTTAAATTTTAGTACCCCATTGATGCACTTCTTATGAAAATGGACCTTCCCAAATACTATTTTCCTATCCTTTTGATTGAGATTTTTTACTAAAATATAAAAAATTGGGCTGTGGGGATGTGTACTCTTCTAGTGAATGATTCTTTCCTATGACTTATTCTCTTTCCATGCTTAAACCTATGATTACGCTATGAATTTATCCTACTTATTTTCTTAATTATTCATGTCCATATTTTGATAATACCCATTCTTTTATTTGTACACTACATATATCAAATAATTGATCTACCTTTACACTATTCTCATCTTCATATTCAAACATCTCTTCTTCCTCTCACTCTTAATCACTTCTTTCTTTCTATTAGTATTCATCTTCTTATTTCATCTCATCTTTATTCATTCTTTGTTTTTCATCTCTTTATTCTCATTCATCACTTCTTCCTACTCATTCTTCAACTAGGTTACTATTGCTCTTAACTCTACTCATAGCCACTTGGGTATTTTTTTGTTTACTCCATCTATTATATTATCATAGCTCATGTTCTAAATTCAGACTCTTCTTCCCTTGTATATCCATTATATATTTATGTCCAGTCCTTATCTACTCATCTAATCATCATTAACTATCATATCACACACACCCCCATATGTTTAAAACAACTACTCCATATTAGCTAGACTAGGCCCTATGGCCTTGTCCATAACCAACATCTCTTCACCAGGGTAGGTAGTCACTATAAAAATTTACCTCAAATTTCTCTGATGAATAGGTCCTTTGTAGCTTTGAAATATATATATCCTCACACCACAAACTTAGTTATATATCCATTTACTATAGTATTAACCCAATGATCTATTTCTCTTATCCAATCAATTTCTAATCTCTGCAACTACTCTACGTTTTCTTCAATCTAAATTATAGTTTCTTCCATCCTTGGTTTAAAGAAATAATATTACAACTATGCTAACTAGTTAGTTATCAATTTAGGTAACTCACGTTAGAATATTTCATAAATTTCTCCATAAATATGCTCTTGAATGATCTCCTAAACTATAAGACTAGTCCTTCTTGGTTCTTCATTTATGAAATTACATATCCTTTGGTCTAACCATATTAGCATAATTTACTCCAAAAAGATATTCCATGCTCATCACACCATTATTAGGATAGGTTCTTAAAGCATCAAAACATGCTAAGGATGAGGATAACTGTGAGATACTTCATGTGCACAAAATAGTTTATCATAAAAGACATGAATTTGGATGACATAAACATAAGATGCATTAATTATTCTAAATTATTGAGCAAATTAAGAACAACCAATATTGTATAAAATGAAATAATGCATTTAGAATAGTTCAGATAGAAATTAACCAAGACATTATACACAAAAATGCACAAAAGGAACATAACAAGAAATCATATAGGTAATCATAACCAGATAATATCTATTGATCTCTTCTAATAGGAGAACTCTATTTTTCTTAAAAACAAAATTATATATAAATGTTTCCAATCTATGATTATTCATCTTCTTTTCATACCTAGCACCAAAAGTATTGTCTCTTCATATTTTGGCTTATTAAAACTCATGAAGATAAGACAAAATAGGTTATATAATGACAAAATGAGTGCATAATGCATGAATATCAGATAAATATCCTATGCATATTTACAATCCACGTTCTTCTAACAAAAAATAAAATCCAATTCAAGTGGTATAACCAACTCAAACTACAAAATGGAATTAGTGTTAGGATATTGAGGGCATTAATCTCAACCATAGTAATAAAAGGATCCAATTTCTATAGAAAATTAAGGCTCAAAATGATGTTCTTGGTAAATAAGTTTGAATATGTATTTGTAATTTTTGGTGCACTTGCATGGCATATGCATCTCAAGATGAAGTATCTATAAAATTATAACCTCTTCTCTATAAATGTGTATAATATTTTTCAAAAATCTAAAAAAAAATTTCCCAAATCTTTAAAAATTAGTGTAATGTGTATAGGATTATGATCTAAGTGTATATCAAAATCATTTAAATTATATCAAAGGTTATCAACTATGTAAAATATGAATGTGTGGAGTCATATCTCTATGAAATTCCCCACTAATATGCCCCCTTTTGAGATGAGAGGAATGGAATCTGATAGTTACCTTACTTCAAAAGGATAAGATAACTATATACTGTGTGTATAAATCATGCAACATATAGGAGTAGAATGTCTAAGTAGATATATCAATGAAGCTCATAGTATGTGACCATAATAATCCCTAAGATGTATGATATGTATCATGGAAACATATAGAAAGTAATAAAACAATCTCAAAAAATAATCAAGCACACAAATAAGAATAATGAATGTCACACAAAACAAAGTCTAAGTAGACTGCAAATAAGGGGCATGTTCAAATACTACACACTCAAAGGAATGACACATTCAAATGTCCATATAGAAAAAGAAAACAACATACATTGGTGTAGGGGCCAACAACCAGGGAACATATTCAAATGTTCCACAAGCAAGACAATAGAAATAAATAAAAAGACACTCAAGGAAGTGGCAATGTGAATAAATGAAGTACAAGCAATTAACATAAGCATATCATACTAGTCCCTGCATGTATGTATTAACAAAAAATTATTATACTATAGCATATCAGGTACATTTTTAAAGATGTAAGAATAAGTATAGACATGTGTAAGTGTTTGTATATAAGCTCAACATGTTAATGTAGAAATGATCATAATGCAATGTAACTTGTATCAATCATTATAATGGAAGCAAATGCCCCTGACATAGTGTGCCATGTGGGAAGAGGAGAGGTCCAACATCTATATGTGAAAGTATCATGGATTTGGTATATGCCTATATCACACTCAACTATGGGTGAAACATGTGTATTTGGAAAAGAAATGATATGATAGCTATTAACATAATGTAAACAACATAGATGCCAAGAGCTAGTAAACATATGAAAGATGAATATTTTTATATTTTGGAATTTATTTGAATGATTTTGTATTTTCTTAAGTATTTGATTTTTTTGAAATTTTTTAGAAAATTTATTTTTTTGTATTTTTTAAGTTTAATTGAAATGAAAAGAGATGATTCCTCCCATTCAAAAGATAAAGGATCGTCTGGTGGTCTTATTGCCTCTTTTGTTTTCCACTATCATTTATTCTTTACCATTGCTAATACTTAATTTTTTTTCATTAATTAGTGTTGGAAATTATTAATATAGGTTTATCATCATATCCATCTTGTGGAATATGAATTTATAGATCTTAAAACTAGAAAATGACATACATAATTTTAATATTTACTGTCACATTCATATTAGTCAACCAATACCAATCAAGATAAAAGGTTAGGTTTGGATTTAGATTCATCACCCATATGATGGTATTGATGACCTATGGTCCACATGGGGTATTATGATGTACCCAAGGGATTATTTTAATAATGAAGAGTATTTTAACTCATTAATATTATGCCCCAACTATTGTATAAGTGTAACACTACAAATTATATCCCAACTATTTATATCAGAATTGAGATGTTGACAATATACCCCATTAGTAATTATAGTAATAGTGAGATATCCATAGAATGGACACTAATAAGTATGCCCAATTACACATTTAAAATTTTTAAAATCATAAATAGGACGTATTTTCCATTATTCCAGAATGATCTATATACATCCATTTTTTTATGAATTTGGTTTTTCAATGCCTCACATCAATTTTTTTTATGGTTAATGATCCAATGATAATTAAAATATGGTAATCCCTCTTTACGGATGATTTTGTTTCCTAATTTGTGTCTATTAGGAGGTAAAGATATCATTTTATGCTCAAGTAACATAGAAATTTTTGTATGTGTAACATCTTATTTTACTATGATCTACAAAATTTATTATGGAGACTAATGTGAAGATTACACATTATTAACATGATGTATCTACATTTATCCCTTGTAAGGTTGGATTAAATTTTTTAACCAAGAGGGAATTTAATATCAAGAATTTATATGTTTATTTTTTACTTTTATCTTACCCTTATTTTTATTTGGTTATGTATCTTCTAGAGATGGAGTTAACTTGTATGTAACAATACCTATAGGTGTGAATAGGTTATGCAAAAGATGTTAAAGTGGATCAAAATTTTGGGTTTTCAAGTGTTCTTATATCATATAATAAGGTACCTCATCATCATTTTCATAATTATATGAAAATTTTCCATTTTTTAAATATTGACCAATAAAGCAAGCTCAAATGTTTGATCTTATTATTGTTTTGATATCATTGGTTCCTTTGGTAATTGTTCTTATTCTAGGTGTGCATCTATGTTAACCTCAGTAGTTAGTTCCATATGAGCATCTTTAAGTAAATGAGTTATGTTTATTAATTCTCCCATTTAATAATTTGGTATACTTTTAAGTGGAATATATTGTTTTGGTGATACTAGGTTTGGAGTTCCTTCCATGTCAGAATGTATCATTTTCAAAAATTTGAAGGGATCATCATCAATAGGAATTATTCATAATGCCCCATCATGTATAAATTTGACACATCGATGTAATGTAGATTAGAAAACTTCTATAATGTGTATCCAAGGTGTACCCAAGAGTAAGTTATAATGTAATGATTGAGACATTACTTGGAATATAGTTAGTACCATTTTTTGTCCCAATGTCACATCTAATGTTATTTGGCTGATTGGTCAGCTACATGAATTATTAAATCCCTTGATATACCTATTTGATTTTAAAATAATATTTGTGTTAATGCCCATTATTTTTGAGAATTAAATTCTATAAATGTTTAGTACATATTCATTATCGACTATCTCTCTTTTGATTCCTTTGTTATGCATAATAACTTGTATAAATAGAGGCAAGTATTGGTTAATAATATCTTTTAAAGGTAAATATTTTGGATCAAAATTGAATAAATTTTAATTTTTTCTTAGGTATTAATTAATTTATACAAATTAATCTGGTTCTATATCACTTGGTACTTGTATTTCATGCAAGGCTTCATATGATGTATCCTTATAGATAGTTGATTATTTTAAAAGATCGAGGAACCTATTATATATTAATAGGTGATAGGACAAGTTGGGAATATTTACATTTATTTTTTTAGTGATAAAATGGAATACATAATAAAATATAATCTATGGGAAAATAATGGGATAAGGATGGCATTTTTCATTTGAATAGGATCTAGGAGTAAAAAAGGGTCAAGAACATGCACGTTGATGCCTAGATATTTGTTCTATATTATTTCAAAAAGAGTTGTAAAGATAAATTTGATTTTGATTTTTTTTTATTCACTCTATTTGAATTAACCAATTTTTTAAAAACCATTTGATTATGTCTTTTATTGATTTACAAATGAATGGAAAATAATAAGTAATGACAACCATCATTTATTGATAAATGAAGTACCAATTAGATACATCCATATTGAGCACAATTTGATTATTTTAGATTGAATGTGAATTTTATTTTTTAAGATATTTACATTTTATGAAATAGAAATAAAAAAACCCTAAGTTAAACTAGAGTTTACATAATGAGACATATAGGTCATGTTAACTAAATGTTTAACCCTTTTTATGGTTGGTATGTGGGTTAAAGGATATAATAGCCTATACACAAGGATGGATAAAACTATTCTAAAGTACATTGACTAATTGAAAACTTAGATAAATGAATATTTTGAATTAAACTATTGATTTATGTTAAATATATAAAAAACATTCAAAACATTAATTTGTTTGCATAAACATGAAGAAGAGATAATACTTAGCTTATTTGAAAATGTGTAGGTAGGTCTAAGAAGAGCAAAGGTGGAAACATGTTTGGAAAAGATAAAGATCCAATCATTAGGATTTTTAAATATTATTTCCAAAGGCCTATACACTTAAATCAGCCATAAGACACATGTGTCAAGATAGGTTCCTAATATCAATAGAACTATCTAGTATAAAATGTTAGTTGTATTATAGAATGACCACCTAGAGCCTTCTAAGTTTTATACTATCTTTATGATGTTTTATTTTATTTTCAACCTTGGGATGTAGATGATTATATGTGGATAAAACCCTAGTTATATTCCTTATGTATTTTTACGTTGTCAAAAATAAGTTAGTGTATCATGAATTTGATCTAACCTTAAGGACCTCTCTATCACTGAGCACTACCTACATAGACAAAACTCTAAAGAGGGACTCAGCCATATGTAATTCTCCCCTATGCATTTTTTTTGTACACAAGGGTTAAATATTATATATTCAAGGGCATGCAATGATATATCTTGTAAATTGACAAATATTATTCATGGGTTTACTTATCATGGGTTATTCTTTGAGTACTTCAAAATTATAATATAACTACTCCTATGACTAATATGAAAATAAGGAATAATAAGATAATATAACTCAAGTTTTAAATATATTAAATGATATTTAATAGGTTCTTGATTGGTATTTTATATATAAATAATGATTTGTTTGATATTTGTATTTATACCATAACTTTTGAAAATATCTCATATAAGAGTTAAATAAAACAAATGGGTTGATCCATAGGATTTGAAATATTTTCAAATTAAAATAATTTTGAAGATTGAATACTTGATAATAATATGTATACTTGTGTCGATGCAAGTGTCCCTATGTGGGACACAAGTGTCTTGAAAGCTAGGAAGTTGTTGAGGATCTAAAATTGATAGTGAAGGATATATATCAAGTGTAATCTTTTTGTATAGTTTATGAGATCTAGGTCATAATAAATTATAGTTTTAGAACATAAGATAAACAATTTAGAAAATTGAGATGGAAAATGTGTGAATTTAAATATAAATGAGGTATATAACTAAAGGGTAAACCCTTGATGGGTATTTGTGAAGTATATAAGACTAAGATGCTATAGAAATCATATTTTAATATCTACAATGTGGTCCAAAAATGGGCTAACTTAAAATTGAGACCAAAAGGGAATATGTAAATATAAAAAATAACTAATGTATATTATTTATTTATTTATCAAATAAATAAGATAATACTTGAATATTGGTGGGTGGTCCATTATATTTAGGAAAATAGGGGTTTTCTTAAGGAAATAGATGCTAGAATTTGATCTAGATAAGGAGAATATCAACTATATGCATTTCTAGGTAAGGTTAATATTATCACCAAATATTTCACCCTAGAGGAGTTTTTTAAAGAATACTATATGATTTGGTCAATTTTGGAATACCTCAAGAATTTTGGGTTGCCTATAGTAGAGGTAGACCTCTAGGTTTAAGGGCTAGCTCCCTAAATTGACCTTGAAGTGCTTATCACCTACACTAATTGATTGTTTATGGGAAAAGAGATAGAGGTATGAATAAAGATAAGATATTATAAGGGGTTGATACACTATAAGTATTTACAAAAGATAATCATACTCCTTTCACGAAGAAATAAGACTTACAACACTAGCTTCAAGGTCGTAGAATATCCCACCCTTAGTATTTCAATATTAAGGTGATATACATGAGACAACTCAAGATAAGTGGAATAGAGGATAGATTATAGACTCTAAAGACACTTTAACAATTTAAGGGAGATAAAAACACTAGATAGACTCCATATGACCTATTATAATGAGAACGTATTTCATTAGACATGAAAGGATAAGGAGAAGTAATGATAGAAGCTTATCACTAGACCTCACCATTTATCACTTTGCATACCTAAACAAGATGTTTATGACATCAAATCAATATTTAATATATTATTCAAAGTCAAATTAAAACATAAAACTAGTATACTTTTCCATAAATGTTGTGAAATTATGAAATAAGAGCCAAAATGGCTAGTACTTATAGAATATGAGAGAGGAGAGAGAAGAATGATGTTCAAGGGTCACAAGAACAAGTGTCAAGATAAGATAAATATTTAAATATATATAAGAATTAATTATGATACATACCATGTAATATCTCTTTGGATAAATGTCCCTCCAAGGCATGCAACTATTCAATTCTAGCATAGGACCCTTCAACTAGCTCTTTAAAAACTGCGTTCATCATTGGCTTCTCTTGAGCATTCCAAGGTAGAATAGTGTTGGCTAACATATTTGTCCTTATACAAAAATATTTTATTTTGAATCCATACCCTTCTCTTAAGAACAAATAAGCTAAACAACAAATGGGTGAACTATCAAGACAAGTTCCCCTCTGAATTAAGGTACAGCTCCCTTTAAGATTTTCAATGAATTTAAATATTCAGATACACTTTTAACCAGAAAGTGCTTAAAGGCAGACTAACATCCATACATAATTATGTTATGAATACAAGATTTTATAATATAAATAGGTATTAGAATACACATATTCTATTTTCAATAATAATTAAATAGATAAACATATATATGTTGAACCAATGAAATATAAAACACACATAATGGATTGTCTAATAGAATATTAATTACTATATGAAAGAATATCTCACATAGAAAACCCAATTTCAAATGCTCAAATACACAGATCCAAGTATGCAGTAATTAATTCTCCTTTTCATTCATAGATGAAAAATATTTTAGACAAACATCATAGATATTGTAAATAATAGTGGTCTAGTTCAGAATTTCTAACTCCTCTTTTTCTATCTTTTTCTTTTCCCCATTTTACAATAAAAAATGTATATCATTGCCTTAACTCTTCCATATTTTAAACTAAACTAGAGTTAAATTAACTATGACCCATATAAGATTTAGTTTTTTAAACAAATTCACTTAAAGATCAAGTTTCAAATAGAAAAGCAACTTAATAGAAGAAACTATGTAAGTAAAATCATTGCTGAAGTTATGGATTGAGATCTCTAGATTTGCTCTATTCGGTTGGGTAGACATGTTGATCTTTCCATTCTTGAAATGCCGTAACAAAATCCTAAATTTTTGTAAGATTGGGAATGCTGACGTGTTTTATCCTTGCTTTCTAGATGTTTTCTTCCCTCCAAATTTTCCCCATCTTTTTTGTGTGTTCTGGGAGAGTGTCGATGCAGCTACAAAGAAGTGAATCTACCTTTGAAATCTAAGAAAAATCTTCAGTCGATAACCTGTCACTTTATTTAATGATATTGAACTTTTCCCTAAAGGATTGAATCACAATATTGATATCTTTTTTTGGTTTTCCATCATCTTTTATGTATTTGATGTCAATACTCTATAAATCATGTTGTAATGACTAAATGAATTCAATTATTTCTTTGATCATTTTTGTGATTTCCATTCATCCTTTTCAGGATACTGAATTTATCCATTCAATATTTTTCTTACTTACATATAATACATCTTCATCTAGACTTATCAAGTTCTTCTCTAACAAAAACTTTGTTATTTCATACTTTTAAAATTCATCAATCTGGTTCATCACACTCATCCATTTTCCTTCATCTTTTATCCACAAAGTGTTTTGAGTCTTTAAATCTTCAAAAATAATTATGGTTAAATCATATACATTCTTCAATTTATGGATGAATTTTTTACCTTTCTGAATGATTCTATCCAACCAATTATCAAATATCCTTGTAATCATTTTGCCTCTATGTATCTAGTCCAACATCCTTTGATTAATAGGTGATTTTAGATCAAAAGACAGGGGCAGTTGGGTGATTGGTTATGGATCTAGACTATGAATGGCATCAATGTACTCTACCATTGACCACATAGTCTATTTTAACTCTCTTTTATCTTTTTCATCCTTCCAAGTTCTGCTGACTATCCTTTTAGTGGATGCTTCAAGGTGATGCACATCTACGACATGTGATGTAGTCCCAAGATCCACCTTTTTAATTGTAAAATCCTAAACTGTAGGATCTTCAAATTTTTTTATTGGTTCTTGGCCTGGCTATTTTTACATTTTAGTTCCCTGTATTAGGGTCGATGTCTACCCTAGATGTTGTTTTTAACTTTTTGGATTTAGGAGCTTTCCCTAAACATTTACTCACCATATCCTCTAAGGGAAAATAAAATGGAACTACTTTCTTTTTTAATTGCTGATTGAACTTTCAAGCCACTTAGGTGCAGAGGCTGAGGCTTCTTTATCAGGATTTGGTTGATTAGAATGCATAGTTGAAACAATCATCAGTTCAGTAGAATCAGAAGGAATCATTATCTGTTGATTTGTACTAGCCTCTTCTATCATTGGTGAATCAAATTCTTTATCACCTTTGGCTTATTCTGAATCCTCTTCAGAATTCAAATCCAAAATTAATTTTTTAGAAGTCTGACTCTTTTTATTACTTTGTGTCCTTGATCTGGTGGCATGAGGAGGCAGAGTAGTTACAAGAGCCTTTTTAGATTCTTTGATGATAGGATCCCTTCCAATTTTTGCTCTGAAAGTACCTACATCACAAATAGTAATAAGCCAATTAGAGGAGCTTATTGGAAATGGGGATTCAATTATTGACGTACATTACTGGGAAGTTATGTTTTGAGCTCCCCCCAATTTTCGCTCTCTCAACCATTTCTCAATCCTTCTTATCATTGGGAGGGTTTTAACCTCAATTCTATCTTCTTCCTTTTTCTCCTAGTCAATTTATGGAATAGGTGATTGTTTTATCTTTTCAAATTGTGGATCAGTCAATTATTTACCATTGTCAAAAATTATAGATATGCCCATATTCAAATTGAGGGTAAGAATTTGCCCTAAGGAGAACCTGGACCATAGTATTTTTCTAATTTCAAATTCATCTGAACAATCCTCTAATTGAGGAATATGTGACAACCCTGTTCCAAGATCCAAATTATTTTTGGAAAAACCTTTGCTATCAAATTGTAATCTAGCTATGAAGTATTGAAAATTGAATTTATTAAGATCCAATTCTAAATTCAAAGCATCAAAAGTTGACTTGCATGAATAACATCCAAGTTTAATAAGAAACGATATACCAGATTTCTTTTTCATTGGGAATTTTTTTATCTACATGTGCTAATTGTTTGTAGACTTCTATTAACACAAATCGGTCAAAAACATACCTAGGTAACCTTAAAGGTTCACCTTAAAAACCCATAACTTTGATATAAGTGAACTTATAAAATTGAGTTAAGAAACTACCCTAAATGTTGATTAATTATATAGCTTCATCAGACAACCTTTTATTGATGTTGTTTGACAATTCAAAAGTCATCTTCCCAGTAAAAACATCATTGACTCTCCTATAATCCTCATAGCAATTATGCATTTGTAACTGTGAGTAATATTCATAAAATTTACTATCTTCAACCAAGGGTGCATGTGGTAATCCTACCCATTATCTTGTATATGCCAAGCAATAGAAGAGGTATGAAGACATATAAAACTCTTTATTTCCTAAATAATTAATTAAACCCTGATGCAAACTTTTAGCTACAATTTATACCCAATCCAAATATTTTTCTCCTTAGAGGATCTCCTATATGAAGAAGTACATCCAGTCTTACTAATAATATGCATGGGCATTGCCTTTTAGTTTGTGTAGTAATACTATAATATCTTGTACTTCTAGAATCATATGATTTTTTGTTAATGGTCTAGGCAGTCTTGAACCTCCTTTTTGGAATTTCAAAAGCCAATTCCTAGCAATCACACTCTTATAAATTGCTTTCTTTAATGAAAAATAACTATAGGAAGAAGAAATATTGAGGTCAGAGTATGGTTCCTTGGGAGGAATTCTCATTATAGACATTAGGGTTTGTCTATTTATATGCAACAAGACATTGCCATCTATAGTCTTGATGCATCTATTCTAATGTTCATATCTATTCATGCATTCAACGACTAATTCAGGGCATTGGATAGCCATGGGAAAGGTTGTAGCTTCAACCAAACCACTTTCTACAATTTTTTGCATCATAAGATTTGACACATGATTTCTAACCCTTTCCTTAAAATCTTCCAAATCATATTGGACCAAAGAGGTGTCCCCAATTTTAGAAGGAGAACATATGAGACCAGGACCATGCTCGTAATCAAGACATACATATTTCATGGCCATAGGTTAGAGGAAAAAAGAAGGAAAAGTTTTGGATCTCTTTAAATAATGTCATAAACTCAAAAGGATCCTTCTTCCTAACCAAGTAAAGGAAACAACTTATAGTAAGAGTAAAACTCACCTTTAAATTTGTCTAAAATTACTATGAATTTGAGAAATTAAATATCTTATACCACCTATGCTATTTTTCTTTGTATCACTTAGTATGCTCATTTGCTAAGTTTGAATCATTTTCTCTTGATACAAATATTAACCAGATCAAATGATTAAACCAAAACAATATGTGCTAAATATGTTTGATAAGACATGCATTCTAACATATGCATTAATGGCAAGCATTTTTTGATGTGCAATTTTGATGAGTAATGATTATCTATAACCTTATAAAAATTCAAAATTTTCTGCTTTATAATGAGTTTTAGATATATTCTCCTCTAAAACTCCCACTAATTTTAACTTAGAGAAAGCCTCGGGGTGAGATGAGAGTATAGTCATCGAACCATTGAACCATTGAACTTTTGAAAATTGTGGTTCAACTTTAGGGTTCAATTATATGAAATGAAATACACATATTGACCTATAGTCATATGATCTTTCCATAAATTTTTGAAGTTTGAAACATTGAATCGTTGAACGCTTTGAATTTTATGACATTGAACCGTTGAACTTTTGAACTCTAAAAAAGGGTTCAAGTTCAATCAAAAAGTTCAAATACATAATTGAAATAAAAAGGAACAAACAATTCACTTTGAGAAATATTGAACAATTGAACCATTGAACTTTTCTATGTAGGTTCAATCAGTAGGTTCAAGAGATAGGTTCAAGCGGTACATTAATTTATTCAAGGGAATTGAGTGAAGATGACTCTTTACAAAACATCAAGTATTAAAATTTTGAACTGTTGAAATCTTGAACCATTGAAATTTTTGAAATATAATAAAGGTTCAAGTTCAAAGGTTCAATTCTTTTAATAATTTACACACAAAAGGAGATAAGCAGGTGAACTTCTTTTATGGAAAAATTCATGAAAAATTGAATAAGGGTGACTCAAAAGTTAACATTGGCTTTGACTGGGGACTGTATTTTATGAAAAAATGTGGAGAATTTAGAAACTTTGGTTACATAGACTGGGGACATAGAAACAGAAGAAAAAGGAGAAAGACAAATCAAAAATGGGAAAAGAAAACACAAAATACAACAACAAAAGAAAAGGCTGTATACAAAATAGGGGATACATGTTTCACAGTCGATACAACTTGAGATCTTGTCCATTATAGGATTGGGGTAAAATAGCTTTAAAATAATTAGGACCAAGTACTTGATGAATTTTGAAAGGCCCCTTCCAAAGTGAATCAAATTTACCATGTGCTCTTTTAGGTTCTCTCCTATCCCATAGCAATACTTCATCTCCTTCCATGAACTTTTTGGGTCTAGTTTTTTGATCAAAAATATTTTTAACTTTGTTTTGATGAGCAGTAATATGATCAATCAGTTCATTCCTCTCCTCTTCAATCTTAGTTAAATACATAACTCTTTTTTCTAAAGAATCTTGAAAGTACTGATCTTTAATAACATTTTGTAATCTAGTTATAGATAATTCCAAAGGTAAAGATAGCTATGCTCCTATTCCATAAACTAACTCAAATGGTGCTATTCCTATTACTCTTTTTTAGGTTACCCTATCAACCCAAAGTGCTTCATATAGTCTCTTATGCCAATCTCTAGGGTTATCATTCACCAAATTCCTCATGATGGATATCATATTTTTATTACTGGACTCTACTTATCCATTCCCTTGAGGGTAATAATCTAATGAGTGAGAAAGAGAGATACTATGTTCATAGAAAAATGAAGTAAGTTACATTGAAGAAAAATTGGTAGCATTATCTGCCATAATTTTTTGAGGAACACCAAACTGTACCAGTATATTTTATTTTATAAAATTACATACCACTTCTGAAGTGGTTCTCTTCATAGGGGCTGCTTCAACCCATTTCATAAAATAATCAATTGTTATTAAAATGTGTGTATGACTAACACTTGATGGAGGTGAAAGAGGCCCAATGAAGTCTAGTCCCCATTATTTGAAAGGTTCTTCAATAATGATAGGTCTCAGAGGTAATGCTATAAGTTGTGGTCTTCGTAAAAATAGTTTGCATTTTTCATAGTTAGCTACCCATTTATATGCATATTTGAACATACCTGGACAATAATAATAATTTCTAAGGATTTTGAAAGTTATGACCGATGAAGAGAAATTTCCACCACAGGCTTCATTATGAAAAACTTCTAACAGTTTGTATTGTTGTTCCTTATCTACACGTCTCAAAAAGGTTCCATCTAATCCCTTTTTATATATAACATCACCCCATATCACATATTTTGATGGCTTAAACTTTAGATTTCTTTTCTCCTTCAGGGATAAATGACTGGGACAGTCTCCATAAGTAAGATAGTGTGCCACATTTAGGAACCAGGGATCTTGTAAGCTCACCAATAGGATAGTAGCAAGTTTTTCTTCTTCTTCTTTACTTCCAGCTATCAATTTACACAAAAAATAACCTCTAATTAATTTGGTTGGCCTAATCTCTAGGTCATACTCTTGAATTTTAGCAACCCATGTTGCTTTATTGTTCATCCCAACCTCTTGCTGAGTCAGAATGCTTTTCACAGCCGAACTAGGAACAAATACAATTGAATGAGAATGAAGTATGTAATATCTAAATTGTTTAACAACATTTACTACAACAAAAGCTTGTTTCTCAGCCAAATAATATTTAAGTTCATGTTTCTTGAGAGGAATATTCATAAAAGATATTGGGTTTTCTACATTTACTTCATTTTTTTGCAATAAGATACCAGACATGGTATGTTTTGAAGCATAGCAATAAATAACAAAATCTTTTTGGAAATCAAGATTTACCAAAGTAGGTGTTTGTGTAATTACTTCTTTAATATCTTCAAATGTTTTTTAGTAGCTTCATTCCATTTGAATGCTTGTTTTTCACTCATCATCCCCACAATATGTTTTATAATTTTAGAAAAATTAGGAATGAACCTTCTGAGAAAATTAATCTGACCAAAGAAAGACTTAACTCCAGTATTATTAGAAGGAAGACTTAACTGTTGTATTGCTCTAACTCTTTCTAGGTCAATTTTGATTCCACATTTTGAAACTAGGTGTCCTAATAATTTCCCTTCTACAACATAGAAAATTGACTTCTTAGGATTAAGAGATATCCCATGACTTAGGCATCTTTGTAAGATGCTCTCCATGTTCTTCAGATGATCTTCTCTTTTTCTAGAGAAAATAGTCAAATCATCAAGATAAATAACAATAATTCTATCTTTTAAATCTTTAAAGGATGAATCCATCGCTTGTTGAAAATTTGCACTAGCATTAATCAGACCGAAGGGCATATGGTTATAAGTAAAAGTTCCTCGAGGTGTAGTGAAAGCAATTTTATGTTGGTCAGCTATAGCTACACATATCTGATTATAACCTGAGAACCCATCTAACATGGACATCATTTCTGACCCAATAACAGTTTACACTATGTGATCCATCATAGGCAAGGGATAATTATCTTTTAAACTGGCTTGATTCAAATTCCTGAAGTCAACACAAATTCTTATTTATCCATTCTTTTTGTGCACTAAAACAATATTTACCACCCAGGTGGAGTGGTGAATTAGATAAATAATCCTATCCTTTAACATCTTGTCAATCTCCTTAAAGATAGCCTTAGCAACTTTTGGGTTATAATTTCTCAGCTTTTGCTTGAATAGAATTGCATTTGCTTTCAAAGGGATATGCTGCTAAAACTAGCTATGTCTAAAATCTTTAAGGTCATCATAGCACCAAGCAAAGACATCCTTATACTTAATCAATAGATTAATTAATTCATTTTTCTCCTCTAGTGAACAACACTTACCAATGGAGATCCATTTGGGGTTAGTTTCACTTCCAATGTTGATTTTTTCATAATGCTCTATTTTGTTAGGATTTTGGGCAAGTTTACTTTTAGTATATTCATCTTGTCTAGTGAACAAATATTCTAGAGAGACTAGTCCTTTAGGGATTTTGTTTCCTTTTAATTGAATTACATCATCTTTTGGATTGATCCATAGATCAGGACTAAATTCTTTACATTCTATTTCAAAACCTTCAAATTAAGTCCCTAGGAACATATCAGTATTCTCCAAAAAAAATTGATCTATTTATTATTCTCAAAAACTTACCAATTTTCAGCATTATCTGGGACATTAGGATGATAGATTAGATCTATTCTATATGAATCCTTTTTAAAATTAGGGTGTGGGAGAAGAAGAGAAGCTGATACTGATAGATAATATGTTTGAGTGTTCTGGTCTCTGGGAATTGCCTCAATAGAAAAGGTGTCAAAACATTCTATTTCATCCCAAAATCTATTTCTGTAATGTCTTAATCTATCATTTTTAACTAAGAAAATACCTCTCACCTATTTGATAATTAATTCAACTTTTCCTTTTGCCTTGAGTATTTTTATACCTTTTCTTTTAGCTTCATTTAACCCAAGAAATAAAGCTTTATATTCTGTAGTATTATTAGTGTTTTTGAACTCTAGCTGGAAAGAGTAAAGAAAAGTTTCACCTTTAGGTGAAATCAGCACAACTCCTGCTCCTAAACCAGTGGTAACACAACTACCATCAAATTCCATGGTCCATAAATCATATGAATGAATAGACTTTGGGGCAAATTCTTCTTTTAAATCTTCAGAGGAAAGAAAATAGTTACCAAATTCACATTCTTCAAATAGAATTTGAGACTTAGGATCATCAGAAGGATATACTATAAATTTGTATTTAGGTTTAGGTTCCAGCTTAACTTTATGCTTTCCCACTAGAATTATAGATTCTGACCAATCTAATTTAATCTTCCCTCCCAAATCTTTACAAAAAGTTTTGCTCAACAACATCCCATAACTAGTGGAGATATCTGCTATCAAGATAGTCAACTTCACCTTTTTATCAGGATAGGTTGTAAGAGCAACTCATGCATCTTTGATTTGTCTAAGCAAAGAAATCTATTTGCCATCCATGGAGTAACATCTACCAAATTTTTTTGTAAGGGATAGACCTAAGGCTTTGGCTATAGAAGAAGGAATTATATTATCAGAAGCACCTGAGTCTATGATACAATTGCTGAGTTTATGACCATTTATGAACAAAGAAACATAAAATGGGTTGGGTTATATCAGCCATAGAAGGAGTATCATCAGATGAATTGAGGGTCATTCTAGAAGTATGAGTGGGTGATTCAGATGGAGAATTAAATAATTAGGCAATGGGAGACTTAGTATTAACATTTAATTAACATTTAGGTTTGACTTGTGCAAGACCATTTTTGACATATTTAACCAATTTATCAAGCTCTTTGGGTTTCAACCTGAGGCATTCAACATGGGATATTTGAATTTTTATAGACTTAAAAAATTCTAAAATATCAAAATAAGTATCACAATCATTTCTATGCAACAATTTGCTTTCTTGTGTCTTCAGATTAACATCAGAGATTTTAGTAAAAGGTTCCTTACCTTTAACGGGCACTTCTTGAGTATTATAAAAACTCAAATTCTTTTGACTTCTATTAAGTACAACACATGAAGGATCTTCAAGAGTAAAAAATATTTCACCTCCTCTTTCTTAATCTGAATCATATTCTCGGAAGTGTATTTTAGAGTCACCAGGTCTCTCAAAGCTCCTTTCTTCTTCAGTAATCTCCCCTAAGACATCTTGAGTAGTAGTTATTTGAGTATATCAAAGCATTTTTGGACAAGAATCTCCATCATGATCAGTAGTCAAATGAAAGACACACATGTTATTTCTTATAAGAGGGGCTTCTATAGTCAATCTTGGTTGTGTTGATGCAAGTGGTAATGTTCTACCAGTATTTACTTATTGATTTCTCCTGCCCATATCCTGATATAGTTTTTGAAATGAAGTACTAGTCTTTGATAATTGTCTCTTAAGGGAAATCATATCATTGACTAGCCTTTGAACCATATGATCCATATAGGATGAAGGATGAGCATTAGGTACCTATACTTCTTTCTTCCATTTTTTGGCCATAATAAGATCATCTTTTAACTCAACTACCAATGATTGTGCATCTATTAAATCAACAATTGCACCTTTTCTGAGATGAAAACTTATATCAGGAGGCATAGAATTAATAAAGAAGAATTTCTAATTCTCATTAGTCGATCTTTTAGTATTAGGAATCTTGTGCACAATCCTACTGAATTTGGCTATAAATTCCCTCATGGGTTCATGTATTTATTTCTTGAGCTGAGTCAATTGAGCAAGAGGGGAATGTTCATCTTCTACACTTTTGAACCTATTTTCAAACATAGTTTTCATATCATTCCAACTTGTGATTGAGGAATCAGTTAGATGATAAAACTATTGTGTTGTAATATCAGTTAGAGTTTGCACAAAAAGCCTTATGGATACATCTTGATGTTGTACGCCTAACACACCACATACTACTACAAAGGCACTTAGATGTTCCTCTAGTGATTGTCTTCCATCTCCATTAAATTTGGATAAATTTTCCTTTGTATTTTTAGGTGAAGGATTCAGGTTGGCCCCTAAATTTAGAGGTCCTATTGCTACACCCCAAGGTTGGGCCATTGGAATAAAAATTATGGTAGAAGGAAAGATAGTACCAGAAAGGGTTAAGTCTTAACAAATAGAGGATGTAGAGGGTTTAGGAGGGCTAGGAGGTCTAATTCTAGATTTTATAATGTGAGTAGGAATATAAGGAAAATTTAAACTTTGTAATGCTTAAAAAGTAGAATCTTCAATTCCTTCTCTTTTCAAAGACCTTGTGTATCTTTTGGAATCTATCGTATGATATTATAATTATTAACTTCACACTTCAGGGGGTTTTAATTCCTTGCTACATTTTTTGCTTATCTTCTTCTTTGCCTGAGTAATAGTAGTCTTATATTATCAACTAATTCTTCTTCTTTTTCTAATATTCTACTGGCCAATCTATAATCATCAATATTCTGATGAGAATTCAAGCAAGAGTATTTAACTGACTAATTATATCTTCTTGTTCATCTTAAAAACCAAGATTTGGTTGCAAAATATGAATTATATTTTCATGAGGAAGCACCATTGTTGCCTCATATTAAGGTAACCAATCTTTTAGTAAAGATTTCAATTTTGATTCTCCAGAAGAGTCACCAAAAACTGTTGGCTAACATATTTGTCCTTATATAAAAATATTTTATTTTGACTCCATACCCTTCTCTCAAGAATAAATAAGTTAAACAACAAATGGGTGAATTATCAAGACTAGTTCCCCTCTGAATTAAGGTACAACTCCCTTTAAGTTTTTCAATGAATTTAAATATTTAGATACACATTTAACCATAAAGTGATTAAAGGTAGACTAACATCCATACATCATTATGTTATGAATGCAAGATTTTATAATAGCAATAGGTAACAAAATACACAAATTCTATTTTCAATAACAATTAAATAGATAAACATATATATGTTGAACCAATAAATGATAAAACACACATAGTGGATTGTCTAATGGAATATTAATTACTATATGAAAGAATATCTCACACAGAAAACCCAATTTTAAATACTCAAATGCACAGATCCCAGTATGCAATACTTAATTCTCCTTTTCATTCACATATGAAAAATATTTTAGACAAACATCAAATATATTATAAATAATAGTGGTCCGATTCAGAATTTCTAACTCCTCTTTTTCTATCTTTTTATTTTCCCCCTTTTACAATCAAATATATATATCATTTCCTTAACTCATCCATCTTTTAAACTAAACTAGAGTTAAAGTAACTCTAACCCATATGGGATTTATTTTTTAAAACAAATTCACTTAAAAATCAAGTTTCAAATAGAAAATCAACTAAATAGAAGAAACTATGTAAGTAAAATCATTACTAAATTGATGGATTGAGATCTCCAGATTTGCTCTGTTCGGTTGGGTAGACATGTTGAGCTTTACATTCCTAAAATGCTATAACAAACTCCTAATTTTTTGTAAGATTGGGAATGCTAACATGTTTTAACCTTGCTTTCCAGATGTTTTCTTCCCTCTAAATTTTCCCCATCTTTTCTATGTGTTCTGGAAGAGTGTCGATGCAGCTACAAAGAAGTGAATCTACCTTTGAAATTTGAGAAAAATCTTCAGTCGATAACCTGTCACTTCTTAAATGATATTGATATTTTCCCTAAAGGATTGAATCATAATATTGATATCTTTTTCTGGTTTTCCATCATCTTTTATGTATTTGATGTCAATACTCTATAAATCATGTTGTAATGACTGAATGAATTCCATTATTTCCTTGATCATTTTTGTGATTTCCATTCATCCTTGTCAAGATACTGAATTTATCTATTCAATATTTTTCTTACTTACATATAATACATCTTCATCTAGACTTGTCAAGTCCTTCTCTAACAAAAACATTGTTATTCCCTACTTTTGAACTTAATCAATCTGGTTCATCACGCTCATCCATTTTCCTTCATCTTTTATCCATAAAGCATTTTTAGTCTTTAAATATTCAACAATAATTGTGGTTAAATCATATACATTCTTCAATTTATGGATGAATTTTGTACCTTTCTGAATGATTCTATCCAACCAATTATCAAATATCCTAGTAATCATTTTGCCTCTATGTATCTGGTCCAACATCCTTTGATTAATAGGTGATTTTAGATCAAAAGATAGGGGAAGTTGGGTGATCAGTTGTGGATCTGGAATATGAATGACAACAATGTACTCTACCATTGACCATACAGTCTATTTTAATTCTCTTTTATCTTTTTCATCCTTTCAAGTTTTGTTGACTATCATTTTAGTGGACGCTTCAAGGTGATGCACATCTATGGCATGTGATGCAGTCCCAAGATCCACCTTTTCAATTGTAAAATATTGAACTGTAGGATCTTCAACTTCTTCATTAATTCTTGGCCTGGCTATTTATGCATTTTAATTCCCTGTATTAGGGTTGATGTCTACCCTAGATGTTATTTTTAACTTTTTGGAATTAGGAGCTTTCCCTAAACATTTACTCACCATATCCTCTAAGGGAAAATAAAATGGAACTACTTTCTTTTATTTTTGATTGAACTTTCAAGCCACTTAGGTGCAGAGGCTGAGGCTTATTTATTAGGATTTAGTTGATCAGAAGGCACAGTTGAAACAATCATCAATTTGGTAGAATCAAAAGGAATTATTGTCTATTGATCTGTACTAACATCTTCCATCATTGGTGAATTAGATTTTTTATCACCTTTGGCTTCTTCTAAATCCTCTTCAAAATTCAAATCCAAAATAACTTTTTCATAAGTCTAACTCTTTCTCTTGCTTCATGTCCTTGACCTGGTGGAACGAGGAGGTAGAGTAGTTACAAGAGACTTTTCAAATTCTTTGATAATAGGATACCTTCTAGTTTTTGCTGTGGAAGTACCTGCATCACAAATAACAATAACCCGATTAGAGGAGCTTATTAGAAATGGGGATTCAATTATTGATGTACATTACTGGGAAGTTATGTTTTGAGCTCCCCCTAGTTTCTTCTCTCTCAACCATTTCTCAATCCTTCTTATCACTGGGAGGGTTTTAACCTCAATTCTATCTTCTTCCTTTTTCTCCCAGTCAATTTTTAGAATAGGTGATTATTCTATCTTTTCAAATTGTGGATCAGTCAACTTTTCACCATTGTCAAAAATTCTAGATATGTCCATATTCAAATTGAGGGTAAGAATTTTCCCTAAAGAGAACTTGGACCACAGTCATTTTTTGACTTAAAATTCATCTAAACAATCCTCCCAATAATCCTCCAATTGAGGAATATGTGACAACCTTGTTCCAAGATCCAAATTATCTCTGGCAAAACCTTTGCTGTCAAATTGTAATCTAGATGTGAAGTATTGAAAATTGAATTTCTTAATATCCAATTCTAAATTCAAAGCATCATAAGTTGACTTGCATCAATAACTTCCAAGTTCAATAGGAAAAGATATACTAGATTTCATTTTTGATGGGAAATTTTTATCTACATGTGTTAATTGTCTACAAACTTCTATTAACACAAATCAGTCAAAAACATACCTAGGTAATCTTAAAGGTTCACCATCAAAACCCCCAACTCTGATATAAGTGAACTTAGAAAATTGAGTGAAGAAACTACCATAAATGTTGATTAATTGTATAGCTTCATCATATAACGTTTTATTGATGTTGTTTGACAATTCAAAGGCCATCCTCCCAGTAAAAACATCATTGACTCTCCTATAATCCTCATAGCAATTATGCATTTGCAACTATGAGTAATATTCATAAATTTTACTATCTTTAGCCAAGGGTGCATGTGGTAATCCTACCCATTATCTTGTAGATGCCAAGAAATAGAATAGGTATGAAGACATATAAAAGTCTTTATTTCCCAAACAATTATTTAAACCTTGATGCAAACTTTTAGTAGCAATTTTTACCCAATCCAAATACTGTTCTCCTTGGAGAATCACTTGTATGAAGAATTACATCTAGTCTTCCCAATAATATGCATGGGCATTGCCTTTTATTCTATGTAGTAATACTATAATATCTTGTACTTCTAGAATCATATGATTTCTTGTTAATGGTCTAGGCAGTCTTGAACCTCCTTTTTGGAATTTCAAAAGCCAATTCCTAGTAATCACACTCTTGTAAATGCTTTCTTTAATGAAAAATAACTATAGGAAGAAGAAATATCAATGTTAGAGTATGGTTCCTTGGGAGGAATTCTCATTATAGACATTAGGGTTTGTCTATTGATATGCAACAAAACATTACCATTTACAGTCTTGATGCATCTATTCTGAGGTTCATAGCTATTCATGCATTCAAGGACTAATTTAGGGCATTGGATATCCATGGAAAAGGCCATAGCTTCAACCAAACCACTTTCTACAATTTTTTGCATCATAGGATTTGACACAAGATTTTTAGCCCTTTCCTTAAAATCTTCCAAATCATATTAGACCAGAGAGGTGTCCCCAATTTTAGGAGGAGAACATATGAGACCAGGACCATGCTTGTAATCGAGACATGTAGATTTCATGGCCATAAGTTGGAGGAAAAAAGAAGGAAAAGTTTTTGAACTCTTTAAATAATGTCATAAAATCAAAAGGATCTTTCTTCCTAACCAAGTAAAGGAAATAACTTATAGTAAGAGTAAAACTCACCTTTAAATTTGTCTAAAATCACTATAAATTTGAGCAATCAAATATCTTATACCACCTATGCTATTTTTCTTTGTATCACATAGTACACTCATTTTCTAAGTTTGAATCATTTTATCTTGATACAGATATGAACCAAATCAAATGATTAAATTGAAACAATACATGCTAAATATGCTTGATAAGACACACATTCTGACATATGCATTAATGGCAAGCATTTTTTTACATGCAATTTTGATGAGTAATGATTATCTATATCCTCATGAAAATTAAAAATTTTCCACTTTATAATGAGTTTCAGATATATTCTCCTCTAAAACTCCCACTAATTTTAACTTAGAGAAAGCCTTAGGGCGAGATGAGAGTATAGTCATTGAACCATTGAACCATTTAAATTTTGAAAATTTTGGTTCAACTTCAGGGTTCAATGATACGAAATGAAATACACATACCAAATAATGGTTGCATGATCTTTCCAAAAACTTTTGAAGTTTGAAACATTGAACCATTGAATGCTTTGAATTTTAAGACATTGAACCATTGAAATTTTGAACTCCAAAAAAGGGTTCAAGCTCAACAAAAAATCTCAAAGACATAATTGAAATACAAAGGAACAAATAATTCACTTTGAGAAATATTGAACTATTGAACCATTGAACTTTGCTATGTAGGTTCAATCAGTAGGTTCAAGAGATAGGTTTAAGCAGTACATTAATTTATACAAGGGAACTGAGTGAACACAACTCTTTACAAAACATTGAGTATTGAATTTTTGAACCATTTAACTCTTGAACCATTGAAATTTTTGAACTATGAGAAAGGTTCAAGTTTAAAGGTTCAATTATTTTAAGAATTTACACACAAAAGGTGATAAGCGGGTGAACTTCTTTTATGGTAAAATTCATGAAAAATCGAATAAAGTTGACTCAAAATATAACAAATAGGAATAGATGAAATAATTTAACTATGAAGGGGGGGGTTTATAAATAGGCTCAAACATTCATTATATGTGTCCCTAGTCATCAATCTTCTTTTAGATAAGTGTTCTCACTATTTACAGTCATAATCACCCATCTTTCACTCATCCTTCACATTTGGCACCAAGATGGTCTTTAGTTTTCCAATATGATCTATAAAAAGGGTGTTATGACACCTATAAAGATCCTTAATATCCTTATATTCATCAAGTAGACCTTAAAAGTCCTCTTAATTTAATTTATCACCTTCTCACTTGATGATCACTCTTTATTCACTATGCCAGTTTAGACTGGCTGAAGTGAATGTGCTTGTAGAGGTACTTGTGTGATTTTATGAAGAAATATATGAATATGAGGAGATATATTAGGTACCATTATCTCTCCCAAAGTCATTCCCATATTTCAACTCTCCCTTTAACCTAAAAAACATAAAAAATTGTTAATAAAAGCCATTTTATACCATATCCATATAAATAGGGTAGAAAGCAACATGATGAAAATGAGAATAGGAGAGTTTTCTACAAGTGAAAATAACTTTCCTAGTCATAAAAACTCATTTGGATGCATTTATATCAACTTCTTCCCAATCAGGTAATTAACAATGGTTTTAAAGGGTTTTAAGTAGTTTTACCCTTTAAGGATTATTCATAAAACTGTGACATTCAATCCTTATAAAAATTTCACTAAAACCTTGTTTATGACCCTTTAAAAAATATCCTATCTCCTTGATATCCCATTCTAATCATCCATATA
Organism: Torreya grandis; assembly: GCA_037957365.1. NCBI lineage: Eukaryota > Viridiplantae > Streptophyta > Pinopsida > Cupressales > Taxaceae > Torreya > Torreya grandis. The sequence goes on from JARHVA010000920.1 coordinate 3,698,489, forward strand.
AATATGAGCTTCCAAACTTAACCTTTTGAGCTCTTCTTTACATTTTATGTAGCCTGTTATGTTCCTAAGCTAATAAATGGCTTATCTATGACCTTATATGTAAAATAAAGGTTCTCACACACTTCATATCTGCCCATGATTGTATTAAAATTCTCTTCAAGGTTCATTTGGCCATACAATTAATATTGGACCCCCTTTAGGCATTAAGCGTAATCAAGGTCTAGTAGCTTTGACTACACCTATGTGGGTTTAGGCCACCATGTTTGGCCTCTAACACCTATGAGGCCTTATCCATGTTCATCATATCTACCTAAAACATTTTACAAGGCTTCCATATCTCTCAACCCACCTTCTTATTATTTTTTTATTAAACCTATAGGGTTTATCTCCCTAGGAGTGCCCTCTATCTGAGACAAAATAGAGGGAACTTCCCTTATTAACTCAAGTAAAACAAGTATATAAAAGGATTAAGTAGGTGGTAGAGACTCTATGCATAAATTTTTAGGGTTAGAATATCTCTAAAAGGCTTCTTACACCTCAAATTCCCAAGATAAACTTTTAGAATGATGACTATGTAGGATTTTGTGTGTGGACTACAAGTGTACCTTGAAGATGACTCTTGCCCTATTTCCATTGTGATGAGAATGAGGTGGCATGTATATCACTACTTTTAGTATCCTTTCAAACATTACTAACACTAAACTATAATTTATAACTCCTCATATATATCTAATGTTAGGCCTAATCTACAGATAATGTATTGTATATTGACTGTGACTACATGTATTAGAGCTTTCCTATAGGTATATTCTATGTTAAAACTTGTATCTCACACTCCAATATCTTATTAAAGTCTTTAATTCCATTTTATATTCATTTACAATTTTTTAAGTCATTCCCATTATAGGCCAACATCTACACCACCATATTCTGGTACACTATCATCCTACAATTGACTGTATGTGTCCATTCTAAGAGAAAAAGGTCTTGAAGATGCATTCAAACTCTTAGACATTATGTTACACCTTATAGGATATTTTTGAGGTCTTTTAGGTCATATCCAACTTTCAAATGTTCATGTTTTTAGGCTTCTAATCACTAAGGTTTATCTCATGAGTTTGTAGGTACCTATAGTTAGGCTGTAGGTTTTTTTTTTGTTGAAGGCAAGGGTATACCTATAGGTGATGATGTAGATCAAGACCCTATACTTTCACTCCTCTTGATGTTATTTGAAATATTAATGTACTTATTACCTCAATAATGTCATTTTAGATGAGGACATGATCCCTCTTATATTTCCACCTTGGACTATGAGATCACTTGACATTCATTATACTATAGAGAACACTGACTTTATACAATGTAAGAATGTCTAGAATGGAGGCCTCCTAACATCATACTCCTTTAATCAAACACTAGATTTATTTTGAAAAGTATCACTCCTATATGAGGGTTATATGATGGAGTCATTTTGACTTATAAAGACTTCATGTTACCCTATTATATGATAGCACCAAATGTGAATAAAACTCTTTTTTGGTGTTTTTTAAGGTAACACGTCCCTAAACCTTCTTTTTGCAATTATGAACCTAGTTCAAGTCTATTGGTCAATTAATAGATCCACTATTGACTGATATGGTATTATCCAACTTTTAAATATTATATGAATATCTCAAAACATGTCTAAATACTATCAGTCCAACTATTTAGACCTTCGTGGAGACCTGTAGGTATACATACACATAATAGTAGATAAGGTTAGTGAAGGTGGAACATGGATAATGTGCATAGTGTATGGTTATCCAACTAGTTATATACCTTCTCAAAGTCTTCAAATGGATATTTTACACCTTGAAAGAATTCAAACTAGTCAAATATTTCATTCCAATGTGTTTGTCCAAATTGTGGGGTACCTATAGGTGTCCATCAATGGTGTAGGGCTGTGTATATAGGAGAACTAGTTGTCACATTCAATAAAATGTAATTTGAGAGCTTAGTTTGATTTATCATTCTTTAATACTGTATTCAATGCCTATTTAAACTCATTATTACATCTCCATGGATTTTATGCAAGCCTTCATACACTTGACTGTGTTAAACATGATTATATTCTTGATTGTGACTTCATTGGTATCAACCTTTGAGAGTGAGATTAGAAGTATAGGGTGATTTACATAATATGAAAATCATATAATACAACATGTCACATTCATTTAAAACCACTACAAGAACAAAGACCTCTGCACTTGGTGAAATATGCTTGTAACTTAGCAATGGTGCTCTCAACTTACAACTTGAGATGTTTGGCTCATCAACTAACCTCCACACATGAAACCAAAGATTTAAATCATAAAATAAATATTTCCATGTTTTATAGAGTCATTTTCATCCATTGTTTTGTACAGACTAACTTAGACAAGGTTAAAATCTATAGGGTGTGGTGATTAGCATGCAGAAAGGAATAAACAACTTCCAAATAATGGTTCATAAATTATAGGAAACAAATATTTTAAATCATACCATAAATTTGAATAATTAAATTTTTAATAACATCCCTTAGAGTCATTTGATCTAAAACAAATCTTGTCCGTACCATGAATAAACCTGTTAGCCAATTCTACATGCCAAACAGAGTGATGGAGGAGAAAAATAGTTTTGGACCAATTTTGAGACTTCCAAAGTAGATCAAACATGGAAGTGAACTTATGTAATTTTAAGAGTAATTCCACAACCTTACACATGTGCTAAATTACTTGCATAGGCTATACAATTACCATAAATTCCATTGTTCTAGTTATTTTATTGATTTGAATTAATACCTATAAGTTTTCAATTAAAACTGATAAGACTGATAATATTAGACATTGAGGAATAATTTAGAACACTTGTATACATGTAAAATCATACAACCTTCATTAATGGTTCAAATATGACCCTTTAGTGACATGAATTAACACAAGGACTAAATTGAGTATGAACAAGGTTAATAGCACATTAAATGACATCAAAAGGACCATGAAACACCTTGTTACATCCTAATAGACCCATATATCAAGTTTTGTAATATAGGGGGTTGACCTATTTTGACTTGGGGTCAAAATAATCAACATTCTTAGCAATTTCCTAGGGGTGGTATGCTTGGTATGTTAAGATCAGTAGCCTACTCCTTTCCATTGGGATATGGAGTCACCTATGCACAATTTTGACACTCAATTTCATTTGAAACCACACCAAATAATTAAATAAAGACACATAAAATATGACACACCAAAGGAAACACACATGTGTTCCAAGAACACTTATAGAACAGACACTCAAATAAAACAAATACACACACAATTGAAAAAAATACACACACCTAACCCAATATTTATATGACCTAACTCTTGAGGTGAAAAAATAACTTACCATGCTTCAACTAGGGTCAAATATGGTTCCTCTTTTATCCTTACTTCTCCATGAAAGTAAACTATCATGTAAGGCATGCTTGTCATCAAACTCTTGACTAGGTAAATGGTAAAATGACTTACCATCCCTATATCTTCTCATGTCTACAAGTGGAATACTTTGATATTTCATGAATTCTCTCTATTTATTTCCAAAGATCTTGTTTGCAGCTATAACTAGATTGATCTATATCATATCCATTGGATGTTTTTCAATCTACATATTAGAAGGTATGACAGCTACCTCAACCTTTCCATTCTCTTGGACATGATACACTTGATGCTTGGAAGCATCAAGCTAGTATTCATTTTATTCCATCAAAACTAAGAGTAGTTCACCATCAAGATGAGGTCTTGACTATTCCTAAAACACAACCGAGTCTACCTTGAACTCATTAGGTTTTGCCATGATTGTAAACTCTTTAACACCAACACTTTGATGTTCATCCCCATTCATAACATGAAAATCTTTTCCATTCTTGATGAGATACTCAACAACTTGATCATTAGGCACATGATCAAACATATCATTAGCTTCACACTTCTTATGATGAGAATTAGTATTAATTAATTGATAAAACTCTTAACATATGGTATTGAACCTTTACCACAAGTCATGTTCCTCTTCCTCATGAATGTCATCATCAAGGGCAACTTCATCAATTATAGGTAGAAATACATTATTATTCTCACCATTCTGATCTATTAGGCTCTTGAATTTATCATCATCATAAACATGAATCATGTAATTTCCTTCAGTAGTTTGTGATAAATAATGCTCAATACTTACCTCAGATTGCTCATATGTTTCTTCATGGATGATATAGGTGCCAAGGTTAGTTTATTCAAAATAAGTGTATGGATCATGTTCATAAGCATCTTTACCATACTCATCTATAATAAATTTATATATGTCTTCAAGCTTAGAAGAATCACCATCATCCATAATATACTCTTCTTTCTCATTGATGACACAATTCAAGTTAGATCTTGCTTCTACATAAGGTTTAATGTGAAATCTATCAAGTGGTTGAGTCCTTATGGTCAATTTTATTCCATATCTTGTCTTGAAGGCTAAGAATGACCAATAAATTGAGAGGTGGCCTCCTATCTTAGCTATAAAATCCCTTTAAAGGTAGATTAAAAAGTGATAAGGCAAGTCAACAACAATAATGTCTTGGAGAATGGGGAAACTAGGACAATCATGCAAGAAAACTTTCAATCCCTTGATTAATCCTAATGACTTAGTAGGTGTACCATCTAATTGACTCACTCATTTATTATGTGGTTCATACTTTAGGCCCAATTTATAAGCTAAAACCTTGGGCATCATTGATGTAGAGGATCCACTATCAACTATGAAGTTATGAACTAGTTTATCACCCACAATAAGAGTGAGGTAGAAAGGTGGAGGTTTATTAGATTTGGTAGATGGTTCCATTGTTTTATTAAGGAAATTAGTAAGAGATAAATGAATATGACCATTTATTGATGATGTAAGACTAACATGGATAATATACAACTATTTTTGTAAGAGATCCTTTTGGCTAGGCATATGAAGGACATCCCAAAGAGAAATAGATGCCTTATCACTCTTTAATGAATCTATAATGCTTAGTACAAAAATTATTACCTTTAATTGAGTCCTTGGATGAAAGTAAGTTATTGTAACTTGGGGTATTTAATTAATTTTAATAGACCTTCCAACATTTTTAATTGGAGGAGGTGTAGGAGCGTTATGGGCGGATATGCTTGTAGCCATGCATTGCTACCTTGTAGGAGGTGTAGGAGCGTTAGGGGCAGATATGCTTGTAGCCATGCATTTCTACCTTGTAGGAGGACTAGATGAAGTTGTAGGTGCATCATTAACATCCCCTAAATCCTTCCTCTTAGATATTATATTTTATACAACATTAGTTCCTTATTTAATCACATAAGTGTCTTCAAATAAGAAGTTAGCAAAGATTTCTCCTTGAGGTTCCAACCTTCACTTGATTGCATTAGGACTTCATCTTTTACTGATAATAGAGGAGTGAATCCTCCTTGAGAAACTAGAGTTTTTTATCCACCCCCATTTTCATCCATGAATTGACTTTGTTTCCACTCTTCCCTTTAGATTAAATTGATATGCATTGGTACCATTTCTCTTATGTTGGAGGTGGAAGTAGGATTATGCACATTGGTAGGCTTGTTGAAGTTAGGATACCCTTGACCTCTCAGTCACCCATATTGTTGACCATATTAATGTTGATAGGGATAGAGGTTTCGATTTACATCATGTTTTAGATTGGATTTCTTAGTTTGAGCCTCTAAGGCTTAGTACCTTTCCCTCTAATCTATATCATCTTCTACCATCTTAAGAGTAACTCTAGGTTGGTATTTTCACTTAGAGCTTGGGAAATTTTTGGAGTAAAAGTAGGAACATTAGGTAGTAGAGGCATATAAAATTTTAGAGGTAACTTTCCTAATTGAATGAGGACATTATTAGCTCTAATGGAAAGGTCACGTGCTTCAAGAAGAGTGAAACCACCCATGGATTATAACATGATGGTAATATCAGTACCAATGGCTCTCAAATATGTAAGAAACACAAAGCTAGTAGGTGGTTTCATAGGAAGAGGCAACCTATGCCAAGTCTTTTAGAGCCTCTCATTGAAGTCATGCATTATTTCCTTGAGGGATCTTTGGATCATATTGAGCTGATGTATGAGTGAATTGTGGTCACTCTTGTCCTCAAATATTGAATTTAGCAACACTCCAAAGTTATCCCATGTTGTGATACAACCACTAGGCAAAGTCCTATACCATTCAAGTGATTTCATCCTAAGGGATGTGTCAAGGAGTCTAATGGAAATTTTGAACTCATTGACATTGTGAAAACTACATAATTTTAAAATATACCTAATGTGTTCACTAAGAGTGACATGGACTTCACCATTGAATGTAAGAACACACTCTATAGTATTAGGGGAAATGTCATCATAGGCATCAAGATGGATTGGAATTTTAGTATTAAAGGCTAGGAAGCCATGTTACCTAGCCATGTTTTCTTCAATATCTTCTTAAATCTCTTGGTATTCTTAGGTAACAAAGTCCTCTTGCTCTTTAAAGGGTAGAGTAGGCTAAGGGTGTTAAACTTCAAGGGGAATTTTAGGTTGAAGAGGTGGATTGAAGGATTGAAAAATATACTGAAATATGACCTAGTAATGACCATGAAGTATGAATACTAATATATGCAAAAATAATGGCTTACAACTAGATTTTACCTTGAATGGAGTCACCAAATGCTGAGTAGCACACCATATACAACTAATGTTATCAAGACTAGCATTCGCCTTAACAATTTGTCTTTAGGAAAATGGTCCCAATAGTCATGCCATAAATTTTGTCACCATATATTTCACCCTATAGGAGGTTTTTAAATCCTAATATAATATTTGGGTAACATTGGAATACCTCTAGGCCTATTGATTTCCTATAGTAGAGGTAGACCTCTATGTTTAAGGGATAGTTCCTTGAATTGACCTTGAAGTGATTATCACCTAAACTAATTGATTATTTGTGGGGAAAAATATAGAGGTATGAATAAAGATAATATATTATAAGGGGGTTATACACCATAATTATTTACACAAGATCATCATACTCTTTTCACTAAGAAACAAGAATTAAAATACTGGCTTCAAGTTTTTAGAATATCCCAACAATAACATTTCAATATAGAGGTGATCTGTATGAGAAAAATCAATATAATTATACCAGAGGATAGATTGTATAATAAAGGACACTTTCACACTTTAAGGGAACCAAACACACTAACTACACTCCATATGACCTATTAGAATGAGAACTTCTTGTATTAGACATAAAATGATAAGGAGAAGTAAGGATAAAAGCTTATCACTTGACCTAACCATTAATCAATTTACACACTTATAAAATATGTTTAGGAATTAAAATTAAGATATCATGTATTATTAAAAGGAAAAATACAACATCAAACCAATAGGGCTTCACCATACATGATGTGGAATTATGAAATAAGAGCTAAAATGGCTATTACTTATAGAATGTGAGAGAAGAATGAAGTTCAAGGGTCATAATAAAAAGTGTAAAGCTGAGAGGAAGAGTTAAATATACATTATAATGAATATGAGATATACCATGAAAGATATCTCTGGAAAAATGTACCTCTAAGGCATGAATCTCTTCAATTTTAGCATAGAACCCTTCACTAGCTCCTTGAAAAATGTCTTCATCATTGACTTCTCTTGAGTACTCCAAGTTAGATTAGGAACAAATGAAATAATTTTAATATGAATGAGGGGTTATAAATAGTCTCTAATATGCATTTTATGAGTCCTTAGTCATCAATATTATTCTGTATAAGTGTTCTCACTATCTGAAGTCATAATCACCCATCTTTCACTCATCCGTCACACTTGGTACCAAGATGGTCTTCAATTATCCAATCCAATCCATATAGAGGGTGTTATGACAACTTTAAAGATCCATAATATCCTTATATCCATTATTAAAACCTTAAAATGCCTCTTAATTGAAGTTATCACCTTTTCACTTGATGATCACTCTCTAATCACTATGCTAGTTTGGATGTCTTGAAGTAAAGGTGATTTTAGAAGTACTTGTGTGACTTTATAAATAAATAAATTAATATGAGGAGATATATTATGTATCATTATCTCTCCTAAAGTTATTCCCATATTTCAACTCTCCCTTGAACCTTAAAAACATAAAAAATTGTCAAGAAAAGTCATTTTGTACCCTATTTGTATAAATAACTTGATGAGAAGGATCCTGTGAGAGTTGTATGTAATTAAAAATCAATTTCATAGTCATACAAACTCATTTGGATGCATTTATATAAACTTCTTCCCAATTAGGTCATTAATAAGGGGTTTGAAGGGTTTTAAGTAGTTTTACCCTTTAAGGATTGTTCATAAAATTGTGACATTCAATCCTAAAAAAAAATTCACCAAAACCTTGTTTATGAATCTTTCCAACATATCCTATCTCCTTGAGCTCCCATGTTAATCATCCATACATATATGAGCTTCCAAACTTAGCCTTTAGAGATCTTACATTCTGTATAGGATATCATGTTCCTAAGCCAAGAAATGGATTCTCTATGATATTATATACAAAATAAAGGTTCTCACACAATTCATATCTCACCATGAAGGTCCTCTAATTCTATACAAGGTTCATTTGGCCATACAAGTGGTATTGCACCCCCTTTAGGCATCAAGCATAGTTAAGGCCTAATAGGTCTGACTACACCTATGTGGGTTTAGGCCACCATGTTTGGCCTCTAACACCTATGAGGCCTTATCTATGTTTGTCATATCTCCCTGAAACCTTATGCAAGGTTTCCATAGCTCTCAACCCAATTTATTATCATTTGTTTATTCAACTTGTAGGGTTTATCTTGTTTGGAATGACCTCTTTTTGAGATAGAACAAAGGGCACTTTCCCTATTACCTCAAGCAAAACATGTCTATGAGAGGTTTAAGTAGGTGGTATAGACTCTATGTATGAATTTTTAGGGTTTAAATATCTTTGAAAGTATTTTTACACCCCAACTTCCCAAGACAAAATTTTAGAATGATGACTGTGTAGGATTTTGTCTGTGGACTGCAAGTGTACCTTGAAGATGGATCTTACCCCATTTCCATTATGATGAACATGAGGTATAATGTATATCACTTCTTTTAGGATCATTTCAAACATTTCAACACTCAAAATTCTCTACTAACTCCTCATATATCTCTAAACTTAGGCCTAATTTGTAAACAATGTATTGTATATTGACTATGACTACATGTCTTGGAACTTTCCTATAAGTATCTTTGATGTTAAAACTTACATCTCACACTCTGATATCTTCTTGAAATATTAAATTCCATTTGATATTCATTTATACTTGTTTAATTCATGCCCATGCTAGGCCAACATCTACAACACCATGTTTTGTTACACTGTCATCCTACAATTGACTGTATGTGTCCATTCTGAGAGCAAAAAGGTCTTGAATATGCATTTAAAATATTAGACCTTGTGTTACACCTCATAGGATATATTTAATGTCTTTTAATGCATATCCAACTTTCAAATGTTCATGTTTTTAGGATTCTAATCACTAAGGTTCATCTCATGAGTTTGTAGGTACCTACAGTCAGGCTATAGGTTATTTTTTGTTAAGGGCAAGGGTATATCTATAGGTGATGATGCAGGTCAAGACCCTATACTTTCACTCCTCTTGATGTTATTTGAAAAAATAGTGTCTTTATTACCTCAATAAGGTTATTTTCCATGAGTACATGCTCATATATTTCCATCTTGGACTATGATATCACTTGAAGTTCAATATACTATAGAGAACATTGACTTTCTATAGTGTAAGAATATCTAGAATAGATGCCTCCTAACATCACACTCCTTTAATAAAACCTCACTTTATTTTGAAAAGTCTCACTCCTACATGAGGGACATATTATTAAGTAATTTGGAATTATCTATACTTCATGTTACCATATTATATGATAACACCAAATGTGGACAAATATTTGTTTCAGAGTTTTTAAGGTAACAAGTCCCTAAACCTTCTTTCTCTAATTATGAACCTCATTCAAGTCTGTTAGTCACTAAATAGATCCACTATTGATTAATATGACATTATACAACTTCCCAATCTTCTATAAAGGTCTCAAAACATGTCCAAATACTATCACTCTAACTACTCAGACCTTTTTGGAGACTTATAGGTATACACACATTAGCAAACAAGGGTAGTGAAGGTGGAACATGGACATTGTATATAGTGTATGGTTATCCAACCAGTTATAGACCTTCACAGAGTCTCCAAATGGATTATTTACACCTTGAAAGAGTTAAAAAAATCAAATATTTCATTCCATTGTGTTTTTTCAAACTATGGGGCACCTGTGGGTGTCCATCAATGGTGCATGACTGTGTATATAAGAGAACTAGTTGTCACATTAAATCAAATGTCATTTGAGAGCTTATTTTGATTTATCATTCTTAAAGAGTGTGTTAAACTTATATTTAAACTCTTTATTTCATCTCCATGGATGTTATGCAAACCTTCATACACTTGACTATAGGTGAATGCATGCAAAGAATTGACTGTGTTAAACATGATTATATTATTGATTGTGACTTCACTAGTATCAGCCTTTAAGAGTGAGTTTGGAAGGAGAGGGTGATTTAAATGACATTAAAATCATAAAATATAAAATGTCACATTCATTTGAAACCATTACAAGAACAAGGACCTCTACACTAGTTAAAATATGCCTGCAAGTTAACAATGGTGATCTCAACTTGTAAATTGAGATGTTTAGCTCATCAACTCACCTCCACACATGAAACTTAAGATGGAAACCAAGAAAAAAATATGTACACATATTATAAAAACATTTTAATTCATTATTTTATATGAACCAACTCAAAAAAGGAGAAAACCTATAGGGTGTGGGGATCACCATGCAGAAATGGGAAATTAACTTCTAAAGAATGGTTCATAAAGAATAGGAAACCAATATTTTAACTCCTTCCATAAATGTGAAGTTTACCAAGTGGAATAACATACCTCATATGCATTTGATCTGAAATAACTCTTGATGTTTGTACCATGAAGAAACCTATTGACCAATTTTGCTTGCCAAAAAGAGTGATGGAGGAGCATAATGGTTTTAGACCATTTTTGAGACTTCCAAAGTAGATAAAATGTGGAAGTGAACTTATGTAATCTAAATATTCATTCTAAAAACTTCCACACATTCCAAAACACTTGCATAGGACGTACAACTGTCATAACTTCCTCTTTTCTAATTGTTTTATTGATTTGAATTAATATCTGCAAGTTTTTCAATTAAAATTGACAATACTAACAAGATTCTGACATAGTGGATGTTGAGGAGCAATTTATAACACTTGTATACATGTAAAATTGTATAACCTTCATTAATGGCTCAAAAATGACCTTTTACTGACATGAATTGGGATAAGGACTAAATTGACTATGACCAAGGTTAATAAAACATTAAATAACATAAAAAGGACCATGAAACACGATATTACATCCTAATAGATCCATATATAATTTTTTTTACTATAGGGGGTTGATTTTTTTTGACTTGGGGTCAAAATAGTTAGCAATTACCATGGCTTCAGTTGGAATGTTAGGAGGAGAATATAATGTGTAGACAACAAAATCTACACACCACAATTCTGAATGTCAAAACACCCCTAAAATATCTTATAACCCACTTCAAACCAATTTGAATCTTTTACCCCTAATTGAGCTTGACCATGGTTAGTCTAACCAACTGACTAAGCCCACCCTTTAACCACCTTTTTACCTTGGCCCTTGATTGTCAACGGTCAAGATGACCATTGATAGTCACCTCAATTTTTGATGATTAGGGTTGTACTACCTAACTAACTAAACACCCACATCAAATCCACCTTGATTTTTTTAAAAATAACTTATCTAAATCCATGTGTGGGGTATTACATGTGCTATTTATAATTAAAAAGCCCAGTTAACATCTTGTTGCACCTCTCCTTCCTTGCCTATAAGAAGAGAGGAGCAAGAGGTGAAATAGATCCACAACTATCAAGATATTTTTACATCTAGATATTTCTTTTACAAGTGTTCTTCTAGAAATCCAATGATCTAGTCATAATAATAGAGATCCAACTTATCACCACCCCTCAGTCAATAACCAAGTATTATTAATCTACTAGAATCATGACAAACTCTATCAATGACTAAACACCCACATCAAATCCACCTTGATTTTTTTCAAAATAACTTGTCTAAATCCATGTGTGAGGTATTACATGTGTTATTTATAATTAAAAAGCCTAATTAACATCTTGTTTCACCTCTCCTTCCTTGCCTATAAGAAGAGAGGAGCAAGAGGTGAAATAGATCCACAATTATCAAGATATTTTTACATCTAGATATTTATTTTACAAGTTTTCTTCTAGAAACCCAATGATCTAGTCATAATAATAGAGATTTAACTTATCACCAACCCTCAGTCAATAACCAAGTATTATTAATCTACCAAAATCATGACAAACTCTATCAATGAGCCAACCACCTTAACCATTAATCTGACTAAACTTTTGCAAGTTAAGTATTTGTTTTCTAGTATTCAGTTACTTTATTTGTATTTCATAATAAATATATCATAAACCCATCTCCTATAATTTCCTTTTGGAATCTCATCAATTAGCCATTTATTACCCATAACCTACACATAGTAACTATCAATGGTCAGCTTGACCATTGATGGTTTATCCAACCACCAATGGTTACTTTAATCATTGATGGTCACCTCAACCACTGATAGTCAACTCAACTACTGATGGTCATTATGGTAGGAAATAACAAGCTATTTTCACCCACTTACTCTCAACCAAACCTAACTTTTTATGTCCATGCCTGTTCATAGATCCCTATCCTATTTTTTAAAGCACACTTGACCCATTTAGCATTATTATTGACTTGCTTATGTCTATATTAGTCATTTCTAGGCTATTTATTTATCAAGCATTTATGGTGTTCAATTTTAGTAGCTTTTGATTATAGATGCAAGTACATTATCTTTTATTTTATAAACTTAATTAATTAAAACATGTGGATTGATAGACCTCAAGGAAGCTCCTAATTCTGGGATCTAGCTAGCTCTAGACCATTTACTTTAATGTTGTCTTACTTGTAGGTCATCCTCCCAAACCAAAGAAGAACTCTTCACAATCATCTAATTCAATGCATGTGCAATCAAACAAGTTTTTCAACCATATCCATATTTAGTTTCTCCTTCTTCCTTTCTCAAAATATAAGCTAAAATTTACTAAAACATTCTAGCACACCTAATGGGACCCTTGAGTCTCTACTTGGGTTTCTCTTATTTGCATCTATATGCTCTCTTCTGTATTCTATGCTCATAAACACCATCAAATTTTATTTTGGGAATAAAATTGACTGCATACATTGATTACTTGCAAGTTTAGCTCACATAGGTTAAATTAAAACAAAGTAATTCAATCATAGCATCACTTTTATTGCACACACTAAACCAAACCACCTACATCAATCAAACATCAAATAAACTTGAAACAAGGCTTGAATAGGATTTCATCACATAGTGGTCACCTTAAATTTTCTTGGTAATCCTAATTGTAGGTCATTACCAAGGGGATAACCAACTCAGCTCTCTGGTTGAGTGTAAACTTTGGAAATCGATATATACTAACTAAACACCTAACACCCTTATCACTATGGTGTGTGAAGTGAGAGGGTAGGCTCCAATACCAAACCATGTTTTTATTTCTAATATAGATTATTTTTGAGATATTGAACAACTTGAAACCAACCATAGACTTCTTTTCTAGTACCTATTTTATAAGCCAATTTTAGTCACACAATTTATTGAAAGCCTATGGTATAAGCCAAAAGAGAGACTAAAAAGAACCTTTAAGACTTAACATACTTTTTAGAGTGTGATTGATTCCCTTGATCATTTATTATCTTCTCTTTGTTTAAGTGGTGAGACTATTTATGTATTCTCTCTCCCTTACCTTGGATGGTTCTAACTTGCTAGCAGTGAAAGAACCTAATAGAACAAAACCCATCACCAAACAATCAACCCCTATTACCTCCTCATCCATGGAGTAAATTTCTAAACTAGAAAACTCTCCTCATCCTTTAATAAGTCTTCCTTTCCCTTAGGAATTTCCCCAAGTAGATACAGACTTTGTCACCTTCTTAAATAACAATCTTGTGGCCCTTCAACATTATCTTAACACTATGCCCCCATCGTACCTGTACTTTAGTTCCACTTGTGGACCCACCTTATGTAATGCCTTCCCATATTATGGGAAACACTTATATTTTCATAGTCACCACCCAACCATCAACTACCTAAGCTTCATCATCCAAAAATAACCCCTTTGATACTACTATGGAAAACCAACCTACCCAACCTACAAACACCATTATACCTTCCAACCCTACCATTAACTCCTCTAACTTAGGAGTAACCCAACTACTAACCACCTATACTCCCCTCACCATGGGAGTACCTACCACTAGCATTACTAACCCTCCATTAGCTACCCCCAATCCACTAGTTACTATCCCACTTCAAAACCTTGTGGTGCCTATACCTTCTACCTTACCACCAATTAGTACAAAGATCACTACCTTTCCTTTTATTACCAACCAAACCACTACTTCTACCTAATAGGTACCCCTTGTACCAAACATGGGTTACCTCCCTAATACATAAGGGCATGTACCTATACCTACTACCCAACCACCTACACCACCTACCCCTACATAACTTCCACCCAACCACCAGTAAAAGCTCTTCAACCCCCTACTAGTTATCAGTATGTCACCCAACCACCACAACATTATGCACCTTATAACCTTTTAGGTGCATGACCCCAAATAGATCTAATGAAAATTATCATGGATAAGATGACTACCTTAGAGTCATCCTTTTTTGGAGCTCATAAAATCTTATTATATGATCATATTTGTAACAAACCCATCCAAATACCCCTATCAAACCATATCCTTCTCAGTGGGAGCTCTCCAAGTTATCCAAGTTTAAAATTAAGGAAGGTCCCCAATATCACCTCAGGGCATTTAGGCATGCATGTTATTTTATTGCCTATGATGATGGCCTCCTTCTTTGTACCTTCCCTATGTCCCTATCTAGTCTAGCCTTAGATTGGTATAGTGCTATAACCAAACACTCTTTATTCTCATTGACCCAGTTGACCCAAAATTTCTTGGATCAATTTTTGATAAATATCTCCAAGAAGGTTTTCATCACTAACCTTTACTCTATCTAAAATTTTTATGATGAATCTATTACTAATTTGTTGGCCCATTAGAAAAGCCTAATCAATCAAATTTCTTTCTATTTACCCCAACCTAAACTAATAGAACTTTTTGCTCAAGCATGTGTCAAGCACATCTCCTCTACATTGTGTGTTCATAGCTTCATAACCTTTGATGAAGTTTCTACCATGGCATGCAAGCTATAAAATAGATCCATCAATGAAGTAAAGCTAAAGTTGAAAAATAAAAACTCTACCTACAAAACCAATAAGGCTTCCTCCTCTAAAAAAAGCAACCAAACCAATACCAATGCCAAAAGCAAGGGAACTACAAATGTTTCTTTCCTTAAAATTTCTCCTCCACCATCTATCAACCAACCAAATTCCTATAAATCCTCAAAACAAAACATGAAGAACCAAAACTAAAACAATCAGAAGCAATTTACTCTGCTCAAGGAATCTTACACTTTAATCCTAGAGAAGTTGTTGAAGGATAATATCATACAACTTCCTCCTATCAAGCCTCCTCAATAATTTGATTCTTCTCATCTTTCACCTAGTTGGTACAATGAGAATGATCTATGTGCTTTCCATCTAATAGTATGGCATGACATTAGTAGGTGTAATACCTTTAAAAGCATTATCCAATCCCTCATTGATAAAGGAGAGATTGTGTTGGATAACCTCAATGCACCTCAAAACCAAGCCCTTGAAAATTTTAGGCAACATTTTCCCAATCATTAACCTATCAAAAATTAGAGCAACAAGGTTTATTTTTCTCATGATGCCCATACCATCAATATGGTTCTTGGCACACTCATTATTAAAGAACCTACTGCCCAATCTATTTTTTCTTTCCCCTATCCACTTATTGAGGTAGTACAGTTACCTTCTCCTCTTTTAGAGACCTAAACCAAGGAAGAACCCATTTCTACTCTTTTACTTATTGAGTTAATGGAGACATCAACCCCTCCTTCAACTAACATACTAAAACAAGCACCCATTTTATTATCTTTTAGTCTAAACATATGTTATTCTAATGACCATGTCTTCTATGATGATCAAAATGCTATAAAACTAATTATTATCATCCTTTGTAAGTTTTGGACATGTACCTATTTTTAGCTTCCCATACACTTGCATCCTAGCTAGATGCCTACGTTGATGCTAATGTCTTACTCTAAACTAAGTGTCCAGTTCCCTAAAGTCATCAAATTTATAATTTCAATGTGTCCTTATGGTCATGCTAAATGATTGAATGTGAGATATTTATAAAATAAATTAGTATGTGTACAAGATCAATCCTCATTCATTCTTCACCTAGCATAGACATAATAACTCACAAGGCAACTTACCAAAAGTATTCAATCAAGCATTTAAGCAAGGAAAGCTTACCTATTCTTTCATATTTCAATATAAATCATAGGTATAACCCATTTACAAGTGTGATGTACTAAAGGAGCATTCCATGAGCCATATTTTCTAAGTTACAAGTTATGTCACTCGATGTACTTATTTATTACACATTTCATCTTTATGCACACCCAATCCAACATGTAGGGAAGAATTACATAAGTATGAGGCTCTCTTCAGAGTATTGGCTATGTAGGTAGTGTCCATTAATAGAGGGGTAATTAGGGCAGCTCAAAATTGTGTGCCCAACCATTTTACCATAGTCAATCCAAGGATTAAGAAGCTATGGTTTGATTATTTGACAAGGAGGACAACTTGTGTGTGAGATCTAAACACATTAGAGAAAAAGTGATAGAAAACCTAGAAGGTTCCATGTGGTCACACCTAGTTTTAGTTGATATTTTATAGTATACACCTGCATCCAACTCAAATAGTAGAGTTGATACAACCATCCAAATTTGATTCAAGAATCCAATGACACATAATGTAAATTTATAGAATCTGATGATTGATCCAAAATCTATATCTAGTCCACCTCTAACTTGTTTCATATTATATCTGAATGCACACAATAAACTAGCTAAGTACTCTTGTTTACAATTTATTTCAATAATAATCAATAGGTGTACTTTCTATTTTTAGTATATATTAGGATATAAATTCATAAAATTATTTATCTAAGTTTTAAATTAATTGGTATGCTATAGATCTATTTATCACCCTTATGCTTATTCATTTATATATTCTTAACCCTATCTTATATTGACTCATCTCAATTTAGGGTTAAGCAAGAGGAGATTAGATTTTAAATTAATTTATTTAAGAAAATAAAATTTAACTTAAGTTCCCATTTTTATAAAGTGGAGGTGGATTAAATTCCCACCATTGGATTGAATATATCTCATCCACAAGATTTAGTTTTCCAAAAAAAATCTCTAAATTTATTAATAGATGTGAATAAAAGTCAACATTTCTAAATATGTTCTCATTTCTTCTATTTTTCATCTTGCATATTTGAAGGTTTCAATTTTTGGAGGTGGAGCTCAAGATAAAGGCCAAGTAGTTTCATGATTCATTTGTGGGAGAGTATTACATATCTAATTTTTAATAGTTGTGAATATACATACATACATGTGTGTGTGTGTGTGTGTGTGTGTGTGTGTGTGTGTTTTGTGTGAGACTAAAATTATTTGATAAAATGAATTTTAAATATATGTATATATAATATAAATAAAAATGTTAGGTTTTGAAACTACACACACACACGTATGTATGTATATAGTTTTTTAGGATCTTACTTATTTGTTAACAATTTTGAGTAAAACCCAATGTTTATGTGCACACACATTGTGTGTGTGTTTTTGTGTGTGACTAAAATTATTTGATAAAATGAATTTTAAATATATGTATGTATAATATCAATAAAAATGTTAGGTTTTGAAACTATAAGAACAAAGAAAAATAAAAGTAAAAATAAAACATAATAAATAAATAATAACATAGGGTTACAACCCTGTGCAAGTTAAAGGCCATGACCCCCATTAACAACCTTAGGTGACACCACTCATACCCCCTTACTTGGCCCTAAAGGTCTATATGAAACCATCCTCTAATGGTTGGTCAACCAAAGCTGAGCCAAGGGAGGGGAGCAAAATGGCTAAGTTGTCCTCCCATATTGTTAATTTAAAAATATATCTTTTTTTATTTTTTTAATTATTATTTCATTTTATTTATTTATTTAATATGCTTTAATATATTTAATCTATAAAATATATCTATATATATAATTCAAAATTTATTTATTTATATATGATTGATTTATATTTGACCTAAATATTTATATTTATTTATTTATGCATATATTTTAATTATTTTTAAATATATAAATAGATAAGAAATTATTTTAAAAAAGTCATTTATTTAAGATATGTGCATGAATGTCTACCTACAATTGTTCATATATGAATTTATCAAGTGTAAGTTATATATTCAAAACAATAATTTTCATTCCTTTTATTCATGCTATAAAAAAAAACTAATTGAACCATATTTATATATCTACATATCTAAAGATAATAATATTCTTATTTTTTTATAATATATATATATATATATATATATAAGAATTACCATGTTCCCATGTAATGGTTAATTTTGAAGTAACAATTTCCAATCCTAAGATTTAATATTTATTTATACTTTTTTTTGCATACTATGAGATTAGCATGAACCGGTTTCACATTTTTGCTTGCCAAATATATTTTTTCTTCTAATTTTTAATATAAAATTTACCTATTCAATTCCTTTCCAAAATTCAAGATAGTTATAGGAATAAATGGAAGAGAGAGATATTTAATATTCTCTACATAAATTATACAACCCAAGCACAATTTTGATTTCATAAAGGAAAGAATGACATTCATTCCCTAAATAACTAACATTATATCAAAGGATAAATGACACCATAACATAATCACTATAAAAAAAATCCATTTATGACTTAACATATTCAAGAACCAATTATGATGAAGATATATTTTGAGTATACTAATTTCTAACATTCACATAAGTTAAACCATTTCACAATCGAAGGGAAAAGTGGTATAAGCATTCTTTAAATCAAATATATATTTTAGGAACACATAAAAATATAAATCACCCCTCAAAACTTCTTTTCAAACACAAGATACACTCAATGAGACAACAAATAAGACCTACCTCTTCTCCTCCACTTTTCATGCCTCCAAAACTCTAAGAACATCTCCTTCTTCCTCTCATATGCTCTTCCCAAGCATCCCCAAAATAATCCACCCCTAATAAACAACCCAAAACAAGATTAAGTGTCAAAAATAAAATAAGGTCTAAATTTTATATCCCAAATATTATTTTCCCAACCCAATAAATTGGAGGGAACTTTTCTTACAAGAACCACCTAACAAATATTATAATCCCATACTTACTTAATGACCTTACAATCCCATGTGGGATTAGTTTTATAAGTCACTCACTTAGTACAAAGTCAAAAGGATCCTTTACACTCAATAATAACTTCTATTACATTTTCCAAATTTACACTCCAAAAGCACATCCACCCACCCTACTATAGGGCCTAACTAATAGCTCCTCTAGCCTTCTTAGAGAGGCTAGGCAAAAGTTGCTAATAAAATACATTATAAAATTTCTCATGGATTATGTAGATTTAAATATTTATTGGATTAGGATTTAATTATTAAAAAAGAGATAATATTTTTCTAATTTTATTTCAATCAAATAAAGCTTTTCAAAATAAGGGAGGGAATAACATTTTAATTTCTATGCATTTGAAGGATCAAGATGTTAGGAAATTGCACGACGACAATAATGGAATAGATTTTTTAAACATAGGAGAGTATTACCTACTCCCCCCTTATAAAATAATTTCCTTGATGCACCAAACTAGCATTAGGGATTTAAGAACCACACACTTATAAAATCATAACAAGTTAAAAAAATGCAACATAATCCAAGAATAATATAATAACAATTTTTTATTTATGTTTCAAATCCCATAAGCTCAATTATAGATTATTAATGTCCTTATGTCAATTAAATTATTATCAATTCTTTATTTTATTTAATTTTTTAGAGTTATTAAAGTCTTCTATTTTAGTGAAATTTGATTCTCTTTCAAATAAAAAGGTTTTTAAATCAATAGTTAATATCAATTTTCATTAGGTATATCCCACAGTGTCACACTATAGTGTCATCCAAAACTACCACAACCATCTAAAACCCAAGGACATTTTATCATTGTATAACTCTGATAAGTATCATGTATAACAATAATATTTTTTTGATTTGATAATATAGTGATTAAACTATGTTCCATCCCATGGCAAGAGAGTGCTTGTGCAAAATATAAAGTGACATATGAATGAAGCAATATTAATATTAAAGAAGAAGTGTAATCATTGTGATCTAAAAATGATCTCCTTAGACCTCACATGAAAATAATGAATCAAATGTTATATCCAAGTCAAGTATAAGAACATGTAACCTAATTAGACCTCCCAAGAATAATTCTACCTAAACCTCCCAAAAGTAGGATAACAAGTGCTTTAGCTAAATCATGTATGAAACCACCACATCTAGTGGGTAGGAGGATGGATCAATAATTGACCTCACTAGATAGATCATAACACCCTCTATCTAAATTCCAAGCTAATTATTCTCCTCCATACATGCAATAGGTATACAATGTTCACATCACAACATTCATGAAATTAGCATTCAATTAGAAAAGTAAAAACCTCACCAAAAATAACATAATAATTAAAACAAATGGAAAATTGCCTTAAATAGATATATTGATAGTGATGCTAAATATGAACAAATCATCACAATTATGTAATAAATTGAAATCTAAGTGGCCATAATATAAAAACTAAAATTCCAATCAGATTGATTCAAAACCAACAAAATGTCTTTGTTAAATAGAATTTAGATTCAAGATAAATAAAAGTGTTGGTTTAGGATAACAAAAATAGAAACTAATTTAAAATCAAATTTGACACAACGATTTCACAAAAATTTCACATTATGACACTATGTAGTTAATAAAACCACTTGAGGTGAGAAGGAATAAATTAAGCCTCAATTACCTCATGAAGGTAAGAGGAAAGCATCACTCTCCATATGTCTCCCAAAAGGTTCACAAGGTTACATCAGTTATGAGTCATAAAGATTTATATTTTGACAACCACTAAGGGGGTAGGTGAGGGAACACATAATTCATAAAGTGACCTTTATGTACAAACAACCCATGGTTCTTAAGGAACTCATGGTGCACACACCTAAAAAAATCAAGTAGGTACCTCATGTAAAGGGGAAAGTGCATTTTTAGATTATCAAAGAGGTGGGTTCATTCCCCTCTCCCTCTCTAACATCTAGTTGGGTTAGCCACTATATATAGATAGGGAACCCACCCACCCCCCCTGCCCTGCCAAAAAAAAACCCCTTATATAGATTATATATATGGCCCTAAACTGACCCCCATAGATATGAATATGAAGAAAGGAGAGAGACTTTTCCCCCATGAGATTTCCCTTAAAATACAAATAATTCAAAGTGCATCTCACAAAAGGAGCTCAACTCTATCTACACAGTCCCCTCTATAGAATGTTGGAATGGTCTGAGATCAATTACAATCACAATCACTATCACTATATAGAGAGATTTGACATAACTATGATACAATCCAATCCAATCTATATAGGGAGGGCCAAAAAAACTCTTAGGCCAATCGCTGGAATAAATAAATCATCCTAGGTAAGATTCACATCATTTCACTATGTCCATCTGGGATCCAAATAATTCATTCTTAGAAGAAGCCCTTTATTATAAAATATAATATCATACTCATCATTCTTCCCTTTTTGTGATTGTGATTTTTGAGAGACTGATCAGTTGAAGTCAATCCCACTATCTTGTTCATTCCATCCTCCCCCTTAACTCTCTATTCTCCTCTAAGACTTGCATCAGGCATACAAATTGATAGATGCCCTATCAAATTAAACCATCTGACACACACACTTCAAAGATTTTGGGAGCATATAATCACAATCACAATCTTGGGAATCTATCAGATTCAATGGGTCAAATAGGCCCTTAGATTGAAACCTTTGAGATTAGATGGGAACCCCAGATATAAATATAAATTGCATTTTCTATGAGCTTCTAATCTCATATATGAGATTGGAATCTATCTCCCCTATAGTAGGATCCCTTTCTATAATCTATATATAACCAATGAAACTCTATACAATGGTACCCCCTATATATAGATATGGCTAGTTGGGAAGCCCATCCCCCACATCTATCATTTATAGAGCTTAGCTCTACAAAAAAACTATACTAAGAATTGATTGTGAGAACTCTACAAATTCAATTCAGGTAATTAGCATAGACTAATCATATTAGGTGCTATCCCACCCCCCATAGAGATAGAGCTTATTTCTGAATCTTAGTGATTTAGTAGGTGGATGCCAACCCTGAATGTCACAAATACTATTCATGGTGTTGGGTTTAGATAGATAGGGGAATCCCCTCTATATTATATAGATATGTAAATCTATTCATGGGGATGGTGCCTATCTAATCCCACCACTATCTAGGTCCCCCACCCCCCCATCATATATAAATTTAGATTTAGACTTAGATAGATTAGAGAGGGGGGTGAGGGTCACCCAAATAATATTAACAATATATCTATATGGATGCCTAGATATATAGATATATTTTCACTCACTACTCTTCCCATATATCATCTATCTATATAAGGGGAGGGGATGGTAGAAGCTTGAGCACACCTATTGAACTTAAGTCCAGGATATCACTCACCGAATATTGATGGATAGTCATCCATAACCCCCTATTATATACATTACCCTATATCATCTAAATCTATATCCCATATCTATATGGCCCATTAAATTTTATATGGCCCCATTAAACTTAAAGTCTTTACTTCATATCATGTAACCTAGTTCAAACCAATACAAACATAGTTATAAGTCAACTTCAAACCCTATACTTACATCAATACCCAAATACTAGAGCAATAATGTAGGGTTACACAACACAATGCATTACTACATAACAAAAATTTTACTTATACATTATATGTTTACATGAATGGAATTTAATATACACTACATGTACACAATGGGAATTTCACATGAGTCACTTCATGAGCATATTTACATTAACATACTTTTATTCAAGTAAGAGGGACAATCCCAAATAAGAATTACCAATATTAAATGTTTAATTATAATTATAATTTCTTGATTTAAATGATCAAAATTAATTATTCATGCACAACCCGATAAATACACTCAATCAAAATAGAGCAAGCTAAAACAACAATCACTTTAACACAGGGTTAACAATTTAAAGATAACCAAGGGAGAGTCTTTTCAAGCCTATACAACTCTACTCTCAAGGCACACAAGATAAAGAGAATAACCAAATTTAAATCAAATAGGTTTGAAAACAACTTCATGATGATCAAACTCAAACTTTGATTAATACTATATATATAATCTAACCAACAAAGTATGAGCCCAACACAAAATAGGACACCTATAACCTATCCTAATAACATAGACCCAATGCTCCTAGCATAAATTTGGTATCCTACATATCCACTCTATAGAATCAAGGTCCAATGTAGTTTTCCTTACTCTTTTAATGGCCTCTTCCATTATAGGTCATCACCAAAAAAGGTTTATAAATCTATGCCAGCAATGGAACTAATACACCACTCAAGTGAGCTACTAATCTCTCATCATACACTCAAAAATATGACACATCCAAAGGTCATAAATCATAAACTAAAACCATCACAAGGTGTGTATACCTACCCAAGAAGTCCCACACGCCATCACAACGAGATCCAAGCATGATAAGGAACCTATATTCTCTTATTACAATGAAGTCAATGTATTAGTAGTCTTTAACTTATGCTACTTAGAGAATCTTTGTATCCATATCGAGTCTCTAAATGTGACCAAAGTCAATATGGGAGAAAACAAACTCAAATTCCAATAATAATTGAGGGTCATTAACTCACAACATCTAAAAAGATAAGTAAACCATACAATTATAAACTATCAAGAAACACAGCATGAAGGAAAATGTTATAAGAATCACACTTAATAAAAATATCTAAGGGTTAAATGTTTAATCATGTGTTCAAGAACACCCTAAGGTTAATTTTCAATTACCCACACTAAAAGAGCATCCTAAAGGTTAGTTCTCTAAGCATGTACTCCAATAATATCCTCAGTTAGTTGATAACACCAACATAAAGGGGTGTCTTTAGGGTTAGTTCATTAATGTAGGGCCCACTCTCTAAACTAACTACATATATTTAACTCTTTTATTTCACCCATTCCTAAATGAGTGTTATAATTAATGTGAAGGTAACTAGGTTTCTCTTAAATAGTCACACAACTAAACTTAGCAGTGTCACCCCTTACAGGTAACATTGTGGCCACTAGATGGCTTAAGCACATCTAGGCACTATTAATATTTTAAAATACATACAAACATATGATAATAATGTGCATAAATAAATATAATAATGAGTTCAAAAACTAAGACTCATACTAAGGGTACACTTTAAAATAACCTCAAGTAGGCCCCATCCCAGGTCTACCCAATGACAACTAAAGCCAAACAAAGACACATGCATTTGTGGGCTGAAATTTGAACCAAGGTAACAAGAATATAAAAGGTAAAAAATAGTGTAGGCTAGTCATGACCCAAAATATAAACACCAAAAGGCACTAAAATAACCATTGTAATAAAATACCCTTCCAAACCAGAGAAAACACACTAAGTTTTACACTAATAATTAGGTATAAATTACCTTTGATTTATATCTGACAGAAGAGGATAAAATTTTATTTTTATGGAAATAAATTATCTAACCTATAATATTATGTATAAAGTAGAAAAATGTTTTTATTGTGAGGAAGACTATAATTTAGTCTACCATTCCATAGTGACTTTAACTACTTAGAAAATTGCCTCAAATTTCCAAATAAAATGGCTATGGAATCAATCTGGGAGAAAGTGTAAATCTAAAAATAAAATTTATTTTATTCCTTTAATGATAATTTAGATCTATTATAATTTTCTTTCAACTTTCATATTTTAAAAATACCATTCCTAAGTATTGTAACTACATCGATTCTAATTTGACTTCAAGGCTAGAAACATGAGTTAGTTTAATTGTATTCAACCCTAAAATCTAGATTGGGGAATATAGGGTTAAAGGGGTAGATATAACCTAGGGCACAAGAATGGTAGACTATATCTAAAGTAGGCCAATTAATTTTTAGACTCAGGTAAACATATATTAAATTTATTATGTTGAGATATGCTAAAAATAAAAGTACAACTATGCTAGATATTTTAATGATAATGAAAATAAGATACTTAGTTGGTTCTAATGTTAATACATATTTGGATCTGGAACATGAATAAAGTAGACTGGATCTAAATTATGGATTAGTAATCTGATTTTTTAAATTATACTTTTATAACTATTGACACTTATGTCAACATAGGATGGTTATGTTGATGCTTTTGTCTAATTTCAACACAAGTGTCTAGTATGAAATACCTACTAAAATTATATGTAATCACCTAGATTCTTTTGTATTATATGTCACCTTCACTCTAGTGCATTGAGATTCAGGTCATGGATTGGCATTCCTTATCAAATGATAAAAACATAATTATTCATATTCAAAGTGGTTATAGTAAAAATGGGTTAATGGGCACATGATGTCGAGCTACCCAAATACCCCTCTATCAATGAGTGTTGCCTACATATGCAATACTCTAAATAAGGCCTTAGACTTATTTGGTTCTCCCCTATGTGATTGTTTGTGTATGTATCATGTAATATGTGATAAGAAAGTATATAGAGTGACCTAGATTGTAACTTTGAAAATATGGCTCATGTAATGCTCCTTTAGTATTTTAGACCTGTAAATATAATGTTCCTATGATTGATATAAAAAAAGGATAAAATAGGGAAGCTTTGCTCACTTGAGTGCTTGATTGAATGCCTTTTGTAAGTTTCCTTGTGAATAGGTAAGAAGTTGATAGGTTAAGGATGAATGAGGATTGATATCCATTTGGATAATATATCACATTAAATAACTTAGGTTAACCTTAGGTATATGTTACATTTTCAAATTAGATGAATTTATGATACTAGACACTTGTGTCAACATAGGCATCTAATTGGGACACAAGTGTTTGGGTAGCTAGAAAAAAAGTACATGTCCAAAACTTTTAGAGATAGAAGATAAATAGGTTTATAACATTCTAATCATAACAAAAGGTCTGAGTCATCAGAATAACATTGGTTAGGATAAAACATAAGAAATTGCACATAGAGATAGTGTATGCAATATTTTCAACAATAAGAAGGGTATATAAGTTGAAGGTATATCCATGATATATATTTTTAAAGTATGAAATATTGAGGTTCTCTATAATTTATAAATAGTGTCTAAATTCCCCCCCCCCCCCCCCCCCCCCCCCCCCGTTTATTTTAGTAATGAAATTTCTAGTTTAAAGGAAAATAAATGCATACCTAGCTGTATACAATACACCTTATCTTTGATTGATTCCAACTTGAGAGATTTTTTGGTGACTGATGTACAATAAATATAATGCTACATTTTATAATTAGTGTATGTAATCTGAAATTAAAAGCATTGAAAAGATTGAAATTGAAAGAGATCAAAGTTTAGGAGTACACATGTGTATTGATGCAACCACCTTGCCCTTTGGTAATTTGATTTTAAGAGATGTATCATTATCAATCATTATATTTATGATTAGAACAAATATAAAATCTATAAATTCCCTATATCTAAAGATATAGATAAATATTTAAGGACACATACCCCCAACTTTTGAGAAAAAGTGAGTTGCCACCTGAAAATTAAGATTAGTTTAATTGTGTAATCCAATCAACTTATAACCTAGTGAGCATGAGTGAACTAAATTAACTCACACTATAAAAATGGATAGTTTGGATGATGTAATCAATTCCAACCTAAAAAATTGGCAATATTGAGTGATTTAATCCCCTCAATCATACCAAAAATGATAGATTAGCTTAATATAGTCTAAAAATTTTCAATCTAGTGGGTGAAGATAGTCCATAAAAGTGTTTAAAATCTAAAATATGATTTAATTTTGTAAATTTAAAGTTATATTTATATATAATATTCACCTTAGATATGTCTCATGCTAAAACTATGTATAACAATGATACTGATGTATAGAATTCTTCCAAAATTGTGTATCTAAATCATATAACTATGTAATTTGGCCAATTTGAAAAATATGTAAGTGTGGAGAACATGTTTCCAAAACATACCCCACTATAATCTAAAACTTAAAAATTGGTGTAACTATGGATAACATGTTTCTAAGCCATGTTTCCACTAGAATTTAAATCTATGAACCAGTGTAAGTGTGGAAAACATGTTTCCAAAACATGCCCCCACTATAATCTTAATTTGTGAACTAGTGTAAGTGTGGAGAACATGTTTCCAAAACATGCCCCCACTATATATATTAATATGTGAATAATGTGAAATCCATGCCTCTATGTCATGATAATGAAATTGAATACTATATGTAATTAGAAATGCATCATGTCTATAAATCAATCCTAACTCAAATAAGATAGATCATACCATACACTTCTGATTGGGAACACATTAGATAATTAAGAACATGACCAATATGGGGATCCACTAGACCTGATTAGAGGATCTCTTACCACAATACACTATGATAGGGAGGGTTCTAAAGCCTCCAATCAAGTACAATTATACAATAACCCTAAGGGAATCCTATGTTTTGATATTTCACTAAACTAATAACAAGTAAAGCAAATCTAATCTAGTGCTCACCAAATCTTGTGGATAAAGTGGGGGTTAGAAACAATAAAATTAAACATGCATAAGATACATATACTCACATCAATGTATACAAAATATTAATGCATGGAAGATAAGTACAAATTCATATCTATCTACTCTTATAAAGGAGGAACAAATTTATGAATCCTTACCTTTGAAGATTAACCCATCGAGCCTCAATCTCTCCCTTAGCCAAGGTGCTTTGCAAGAGGTTTTTATTGTATGTAAAGATGACAAAGATAAATCAGATCTAAGCTACACAACCTATCAATACATCTAAAAGACTTATCCACAAGACAAGATCCATATCTCCAAAGAAAGTATGAAACCCTAAGCTTGCTCCATAAGTAAAATGGTCAATAAGAAGATGTATAGTACATCGTACTTCTTCTTCTCTTCTCTAAATAATGGTGAAATAATCTTGTATATATAGGCAAATCTAACCCTAAACCCTCATAAATTTTTTGGCCGATAGAGTTGACCCAGTCGATGTAGTAGTGTTTTGGATAATAACCCATGCTAAAACTGAACTAAGTTAACACTATGGCTTGATGACAAAACAATATAGGGTTCACCCAACTGACATATTCATAAAACTACTAAAAGGGGATTTAGGATAGGGAAAAGATAAATTAAAGTGGAAAATGATTGAGGAGTGTATAATAAAGAAGAACAATATTAGGGATAAGGTTTTTAGGAGACAAGTGTGTAGATAACAAGTGGCAAAAGGGACAATAATCTTATGAAGCATCAATGGTATGCCCACCCCTTTCTTAGTGTACCCCTTAGGGCATGGACTTAGAGATATTGAGTCTTGATGGGTTCATGCAAGATACAAAGTGTCGATAATTGATAAAATTTTGAAAATATTATGTGTATACATATACCCCACTCGAAGCTCATCACGTGTCATGTGAGTACAACATGAGATGGTGCTTTGGGAAAAGAACATGAGAACACATTATGATGATTCTAAGTAAAATGCAATACGGAAAAAATAATATAAATGAAAGGATAGAATTTAAAAACACATAATGTCACTTACCTTAGTGTTGTAGATAAAGAAGGAGACTGCAAGAGAAGTGAAGGCATCCAAATGTGAAGAACATTAGGCAAACCTATAGAGATTAGTGCAAAAAATAGCCAAAAATAATTGTTTTTGGAAGATAGGTATATATTAGTGGAAAATATTTTCTCTGTCATCATGATTCTAGAACATTTTATAGTTTATAAAAAGAGTTAGTAGAGACAAAGATATGAGGGTTTTAAGGAAAATTGGCAAAATTGGGATTGTTAAGGCAAGGTTAGAATATTGAAGGAAAATGAATGATAAAATTATGGAAAAGGAATGACAAATGATTTTATAATATATTAAATCATGTTTGAAATCATGTAAAATATAAATGGAAAAAAGGAATGTAGAACATTCTAAATCATGTTGGGAAGTATGGAAAACATAAATGGCAAAAAGGAATCTAGAACATACTAAATCATGTTGGGTGGGAAGTATGTAAAACATAAATGACAAAATGAAATATCAATACAATATAAGTCTAAAAAATATATGTAAGTAACTCCACATAAGATAAGCATGTCAAATCAAACTTAAATAAGAACATGAATGACTAAAAATGAAATGGAAATCAAGATAGAAGACAAACATGAAGAAGTCATATATAAAAAGAAACATGTAGGAATGCCAAATGTCATATGTAAGGTAAATTAAGTCCATATAAAAATAAGAACATGATATATAAATTAAAATCAAAAGCTCTAAAGGATGAAAAATCAAACTTAGTGCTTTTTATAAGATGCAATGTAAGAAAACACAACCATCTAATGACATGACTAGTATGACAATGAGATGGTGTGTTAAGAAAATGGTGTAAGGGTGTTTGTGAGGAAGGCTTGGTCCTATCCAAGGTCTTATAATATAACTCACAAACTATAAACCAAGAGGAATAATAAGGTAGATGTGATCAAGGATGTGATCAACTAAAAACAATATCCAATAAGGGGAATATAAGTAAAATATTGTGTAAATAAGGAATTTGAAGCACCACATGGGTGATGTGAACATACTTAGTAAGAATGAGATACACTAGGCAAGTGAAAAAGACTAATAACTATCAACACCAAGGAATTAGGACATTTTGACTAATGAATACAAAGATTGGGCTAACAAGTGAAGTATATAAATCATCCCATGAAGGCTATATGCATGAATAGTAAAATGGACCTACTTTTCCATAATGTCTTCCCTATTCCTTAGAACCCCTTACAGATCCATTGATGTATTGTGAATATTAGGTACTTGTGTGAAAAAGTAGCAGCACTAGAAGTTTTTTTTAATTTTCATTTTTTAATCTACTGGCCTATCACACCCCAATAAACCTTGGATTTATTGTGAGACTAACTATGGAGTTTGAGATTCAACTAAAAAAAAGGAGATGTGCTTGGAGTCACATCTTTTAGTGTGATTTAAATTTTGGAATTTTTAATGTTGCCTTTGAATCATTGCCTTTTGTTTGTATCTTATGATTTGTATTTTAACTTTATTTATGTCTTTTTTATATTCCTCCTCCATACAGATTTGGAAAACCAAACATGGGCATTAAAGATGACAAACACAAGAGAGCTTACACTTGGTCACTAGAGAAAAGGACCTAAATACAAAGGTGTCTAAAGACTCTTATACTTTCCCACAAGTAAGTGTGCAATCTCAAAATTGACTGATGTGAGCCTCAAATGAAAGGAAATAAGGGAAATGTGGGGATCACGAGAGATCCATCTATGTAATTAAATGATACAATGATGAATATGCTCATAGTTGATCACAAGGAGGTAAAATATTGTTATGAAAGGGACAAGGCTATGCTATGATAGTCATGTCACTAAATAAGCCATGCTAACCTACAAAGAATCCAACATAAGCACTAATGAATGTAGTAGTCATCCCAAAAAGTGGTTTAAAGATGTGTTAATGTGGTAATTTGTGAGTAATACCAGGTCTTATCCATGGTCTTACACTGCAAATAATAAGGTGAACACCATGTGGTAGATGGTAAACAAGGGAAAAATAATCATAAAGCTACTAAGGCAAAGAATGACATAAAAAGACAAAAATGAAAGAGATATGTAAGAAAAAAATGAAAAAAAACAAATGTAATGTGTAAGAAAGCTAAAGATCATAAAAGAAAATAATGATGATGCTAATAAAATGAAATTAAAAGAAGAAGAGTGCATAACAAAAGGAAACATGAGATAAAAAATAACAAGAAATATTTATGCTAACATCTATATCAAATATGAGCATGTGAAATACAAGTCTATAAGTCTCAAAAGATTTATTGAAGCTAAATTTATTTGTTATTGTGCATTGTAGAATAAGATTGGGCATCATAAGATGCCCCAATGGGTAATTGGATTTAGGGATGGGCATCGCAAGATGCATCAACATGTGAGGTGGATTGAGGTAACATTGAACCATTAAAATGATTTGCATTGGGTTGGTAGGTGCATGTGGAGATAGGTAAATGTGTTGGTTTTTTAGATTTTAGGGATGTTAAATGTGACATAGGATGTGTAGGAGAGGTATGAAGAGGTAAAGGAGGACCATGTATGATATGCTTTGGAGTAGGAATTTGAACAAGGTACTCTTTTGGTTCATGTGACATAAGAGGTTGAGGTTTAATGGATGCAATGATATGTTTAAAGTTGTTCATGTTAGCTATCCTTTCTTTATTAATATAGGAAGAAGGATCAATTATGGTTTTAAAAAATTAATGGATGAGGTGTAGGTATGGGATGATTGTTGTTTATCATTAGGTAGTTGGTGTTGATGTGATTGTAGTTCTTGAGATTAAATTTGAGAATCCTGAAGATAGTCTTGATAACATTGTTTTATGAGAATAGCAGGATTAAAATGTGAACCAAGCAAAGAAGAAAGAATAAAATGGTGAAGATCATGACAAGACTCATGAGAATGACCTATAGTAGCATGCCACTAATAAAATTTATTAGGATTGTACCATTTTGGAGGAGGTTTGGAAGGATCAAATCTCATGGGTTTAGAGGGTGGTAATTTCTTCTTAAGTTATTCTAGACTCAAGGGAGGGTGGGTTGGGTTAAAATTAGTTGAATTGGATGCTCCATTTTGAGGTTGGGGAGGCTTGGATGAATCAATTTATGAGAAAATGATTGGAAAGGTTCTTTAGCAGTTATTTGAGGTGTTTCAAATTGAGTCATAAGAAAGTCTTGCCTTTCTTCTTGGTCTAAGGCTTCTTTTAAATTTTTAGGTGAAAAGATTCAAAATTTGTATTGAAGAGGAGGTTCAAGAATAGTAAAAAATAGTTTTAAAAGAATAGCATCATTCATGTTATGGTCCACTTTATGATTAAGATACTTCCATCATTTGATGAAAGTATGAGTAAATTCATTAGGAAGTTGTTTGGCATTGATAAAATGGCTAAGGTAATTTTTACGAAGGTCATCATGTTAGAATTCCTTCACTATAAAAGTGACTAAATCCTCTAATTTTAAGATAGAATGTCTAGGAAGTTGGTTGTACTATTCAAGTGCATAACCAACAAATTTTTTGGCTAAGAGCTTGGTGGTAGTAAAGGTGTTATTTTGGAATGATTCATTATAGATATTACCAAAAGACTTAAGAAATATGCTAGGGTCTTAGTCCCATTATATGTGATAGTTGGAGAAATATTTATAATATCGATGGATGTAATGAATGGGGCTTAAGGTTCATTTTGAAGATGTTGAAGCATTTTGTTATTCATTGAAGGTTGAGGGATGATATTCCCATTGACATCTCTAAGAGGAGGATGGACAAAATTTTGATTTGGTTGAGACATGATGACTTGAGGTGGTTGACTAGTCATGTTGAATAAATATTGTTGCATGTTCATCATTTGAGATTTATTGGTTATTTGCATGATGTTCATTTGTTTAACTATTTGAGAAAGAATTTGATTTGTGTAAATTTTTGGATTTGAAGGTGGGGTATTAGTATTGTTAGGAAGAGGATTGTTAGTGTTAGTGGGAGGAATATTCTTTGTAGGTGGAGGATTCCCAATATTAGTGTTAGTTGTCTTAAGTGTGGTAGAAGAAGGAAGCTTGGTAAAACCACCATTCTTGGTAGGAGTGTAAATAGTATTATCATAAAGGTTTTTTAACAATTTGGAATCATATAGATTATCAATTTGAGTGGTTTAAACCATGTTACTTTGGGAAGTGATAAATCTTGGTGATCTTGTTATGGGTGTAACAAGAGGATTGTGAACATTGGTTGTAAAAGGTGGAACATAATGTGAGGTTCCAACATTTGATGTAGATGGGTTGATGATTTTATGAATTTTAGGTTTAGAAGGTGTAAAATTGGTATAAGGTATATGATTTTCATGGTTTGGTATTTTTATAATAGGATTCTCTAGATCTACTATATGGTATGGGGTAAGTCAAGATTGAGAAGATTTAGAACCATGTGGTGAAAAGCTACACCATAAAGAGTCATCTTCTATGGTGGATAGGTAGGGTATGAGAGAAAAACCCATGTACATTCATAATGGGTTGATACTATCAAGAAATAATTTGATAAGAGGCTTCATGATGCCAAGCAGGAGTGGATATCAGAAAGCTAGGAGGAAAAATAGGGACAAAATTGGCCAAAAATAGGGATAGTGTTGAATGATACTAATTCAACACAGTTGACCTAGTATGTTAGGGAGATAGTTCTGAATGATACTAAGTCAACACAATTGATTTAGTATGCTAAATAGATAGTTCAAAATGATACTAAGTTGACACAATCAACTTAGTATGCTAAGGAGATAGTTTTGAAAGATACTAAGTCAACACAGTTGACTTAGTATGCTAATGATGGTTTTGAATGATACTAAGTTGACATGGTCAACTTAGTATTCTAAGGACATATTTATTAATGATACTAAGTTGACACAATCCACTTAGTATGCTTGGGATATAGGTAAATCATTTTGTAAGAGACTATGTCAATAGAGATGATAGTGTTTCGAAAAACAAGAAATATTTTTTAATATACTTTAAAAATGATAAATGGAAGGAAACACACAATCAATTGGATCAATGAGGATGATCTAATTGAGGAATATAGTACAAAACCTTACACCAATGCTAACCAATGTAAGTTTTTTCAATATAACATACAATTGAGCAAAGAGCAAGCAATCAACTTGGAAAGTAAATGCTAGCTAAGTGGTCATCTTGCATGTTGTTATATTATTATAATATGATTTTAGATGTGATAGGAAATTCACTATAATTAAGGAACTATAAATCAATCTAAAGATGGTTTTAGGCTGTTTAGGCTGAAAGGGGTCTGTATTGGCAATGGTATTGGATTGGTATTGGGGCCTAACCCCTCACTTCACACACTTAAATTATAAGGTTGTTGGGTGATTAGCTAATATATACCATTAACCACATGTTTATACTTGGCTAGAAAACCAAGTCAGCTTCCCCCTTGGTGATGAAATCCAAGTAGGTAGGCCTTGGGTAGACAATTGTTAAAATCCATTTTAAGATTATGTGATTTGGTATTGTGTGCATAAAATAAAAAATAGTGAAACTAAATGGTATATTAAAAACCACCTAATTATACTATATGATCTATTATAAGCATGCAAGCAATAAAAAGTGAAAGTGTGAGCTAATTACTAGCATATCAATGTTAATTCAAACTTTGAAACACAGTATGATGTCATTTTAGATGACAGTGTATGCACAAATTATAGAACAGAGTCAATAGGTCACTTTTATACTATGGAAGCAAGGGTCTGAAAAAGAACTTTGTTAATAATGTTGACCTAGTTTTCCAAATAGAATATAGAAATACATCAACATGGTTGACCTAGTTGACTATATAGGGGTAGTTTTAAAGACTACAAAATATGAAAAATAGAACTGTAAGGAATTAAAAAATGATAAGGATAAAAAGGAACCTTGGTGGGTTGGACGATGTAGAGGAAAATGATATTGTTGTTGTAGTACCTTGATTTATACTTGCAAAATTTTCCAACTATGTCGACTAGGTAGACCTAGATTTGTAGTTCCCTATTTGCTAAAAACTTGTAAAATGCACTATGTTGGCAGGGTCAACCTAGTATATTTTTTGGAAGTATATAAATGTAAAAATTTTATAGGTTTAACCTAGTAGCCTGATCTAAAATTTTGAAAGTGTAAAGTGTCAACAAAGTTGACCTAGTAGCTTAATTTGGATGTCTAAAAAATGTACAGAGTCAACCTAGTAGCATGTACCTAATGAAAAAACTACATAGATAGAACAAATTCATATTGATGTGACTGTGTGTTGAACCTATGCACAACATTTAGAACTATATCAACACTTTCAACCCAATATCATAAATATATAAAAATAAAATGATAAAATAATGAAAAATGTGAAAGATAACCTACAAGAATTAGATTCACATCAGGTTCACTATAATGTATGCAATCAAAAATGTACCATGTCTATAGATTAATCCTAACTCGGAGAAGATAGATCATACCATACACTTCTAATTGGGGACACATTATATAATTGAGAACATGACTGATATGGGAACTGTCAGACCTGATTAATGGATCTCTTACTATAATACACTATACTATGGAGGGTTCCAAAGCCTCCAATCAAGCACAATCATGAAATAACCTTAAGGGAGTCCTATGTTTTGATATTTCACTAAACTAATAACAAGTAAAACAAATCTAATCTAGTGCTTACCAAAGCTTGTGTCATAAAGTGGGGGTTAAAAACAATAAAAGTAAACATACATAAGAGACATATACTCACATCAATGTATAAATAATCATAATGCATGTAAGATAAGTACAAATTCATATCTATCTACTCTTACAAAGGAGGAACAAAGTTAAGAATACTTACCTTTGAAAATGAACCCGTCGAGCCTCAATCTCTCCCTTGGCCAAGGTTCTTCACAAGAGGTTTTTTTGGTATGTAAGGATGACAAGTATAAATCATATCTAGGCTACAAAACCTATCAATGCATTCAAAAGACTTATCCATAAGATAAGATATATATCTCTAAAGAAAGTATGAAACCCTAAGCTTTCTCCTCAATTAGAATGGTCAATAATTAGATGCAAAATATATCTTACTTCCTTTCTTCTCTAATTAATGGAGAAATGATATTGTATATATAGGCAAATCTAACCCTAAATCCTCACAAAATTTTTGGCCAACAGAGTTGACCTTGTCAACCTAGTAGTGTTTTGGACAATAACTCATGCTAAGAATGAACTAAGTTAGCACTATGGGCTAATGATAAAACAATATAGGGTCGACCCAACCGACATAGTCTTAAATTTTTTGAAAGGGGATTTAGGCTAGGGAAAAGGTAAATGAAAGTGGAAAATGACTGAGTGTACAATAGAGAAGAATAATCCTAGGGATAAGGTTTTTAAGAGATAAATGTGTAGATAACAAGTGGAAAAAGGGACAAAAATCCTATGAAACACCAATGGTCTTCCCACCCCTTTCCAAATGCACCCTTTAGGTTGTGCACTTAGGGAGATTAAGACTCAATGGGTTCCTACAAGATACAAAGTGTTAGTAACTGATAAAAGTTTGAAAACATTATGTGTATACAAATACTATAAAGACAAGAGAATACCAATAAGTAAAGCTTCTGAAATGATAACCTGTATTGATTCATATTTAATGATTCAAATAATTACAAACCATGCATAAATAAGTCTCAACTCAGAATTAGATTTGACACATAAAATTTGGAACTCTAAAAAATATTAAAAATCAACTTTATATTTTTATCAACTACTATTTTTAGTAAGTTTGACATTAAAATGTGTGTAGTTCTAAAAATGTCCATAAATAAACTTAACACTAAAACTAACCTATCATATGAATATTAATTGAAGTTAAAGTCTAGTTACAAAAATATATAATTTATAAAAATAGAAAAAATAGTAAACTATAATTTTAGACCCTCAGGTGGTCATGTATGGCCTTTGAAAAATATCAAAAACATCCATAAATAGATACAATTTATGGTTTCACCAAATTTTTTGAGATGATCATTTTGGCATGAATATGGGATTAAATAGAACTATGGATCAAAAGTTATGGCCTCTAGAAGTTTGGCCTCTTTTTTTGCATCATTCTCATTTAGTTGAAAATAACTCAACTCTTGTGAGTTACTTTGATTGTACTATTATAATTTGTTCTTATCAATCTTATTTAACTCCCATTCTATAATATAAGTGTTTTATTTCTATTTTAATCCTTCCCAATATACCAAATACCTATCATAACTTCCTTGCCTTGTGTTAATTGTCTTCTTATCTATAATCTACACTATCTTTTCTTTCTTCTTCTTTGGCACCTATTGTTACCAATATAATTCATCTTCTTCACCTTCGCCATATTATCCATGGAAATCATATAAATCTAAAACATTAAATATTGGGGAGATATCAAAATTATATGGTAAATACATCTCATAAGTATTGTCATTGATTTTCTTCACAATTCTACACGGTGTAATTTTATTGTACTTCAACTTATTTTATGTGTCTTTCAAAAATATATCTTTCTCAAGTAAAACATTAATAAATATCCTTATTCAAATATTTTTGACATTCTTCTGACATTTTTTTTTCTATATACTTCTCATTACTTTCCTATAACTTTCTTATTAGTTTTTGTAATTATTGTGTATGTTCTACAAATTCTTCTACATCATCACTAACTCATTATGTAATTGGTAATTATACCAAATCTAAAACACTCATAAGATTTCTCCCATAAATAATTTGAAATGTTGATTTTCCTTTTGATCTATTCATTGAACTATTATATGTAAACTCATCTTATGATAAATTCAAGTCCCATTGCTTGGGCTTCTCTCCAACTATTCATCTCAATAAAAATTTCTCATGCTCTTGTTTACAACTTCTATCTATCCATTTATTTAGGGGTGGTATGCACTAATGAATTATATCTTAATCCCCATATTCCTCCATAAAGTCATCAAAAATGAATTAGTAATTTCATATCCCTATATGATGTAATAGTTTTTAGAATGGCATGTAATCTCATAATATCCTTAAAAAATAGTTCTACAACTCTAGTGGCATCATTTGTTTTCTTACATGCAATAAAATGAACCATCTTAGAAAACTTGTTGATAAAAATAAAAACTAAATCATTACCTCTCTATGTGTTTGGTGATTCCAAGACAAAATCCATATTCAAATATGTCCATGGTCCTCTTGGAATTGGTAACGACATGTATAACCCTATATTTTGTGCATGTATTTTTTCCATATGACATAACCTTCACCTTTAAACATATCTTGTCACATCTCTCTTCATATTTGGTTAAAAATACTTCTCCTCTACCAAATCTATTTTCTCTATCTTACCAAGATGTCCAACAAAACCACCATTGTGCAATTATTTTATAATATTGTCTCTTAGAGACCTAATTATAATACATAATTATTTCCCTTTGAAGAGATAACCATCCTACATAAGATTCTCATCATAAAAATTACTTGTATCACTAGTCAATGGATTCCTACATTACTCAACTATCTTTCTAAAATTTGGATCAATATCATATACTTCCTTAATAAATTCAAATCCATCTGCTTCACTCACCATAGTAATTATCAACCCCACTCACCTACTCAAAACATCAACTACCTGATTCTATTTTCTTGATTTGTGCTTCAACATAAAAGTATAACCCTAAAATAAAGACAACCACTTTGCATGCCTACTATTTAACTTCTTTTGAGTGTTAACATACTTTAACGCCTCATGATCAGTAAATAACATAAACTCCTTAGGCACCAGGTAATGCCTCTAATGTCTTAATGCTTATACAATTGCATAATACTCAACATCATATGTAGAATAATTTTTTTTTACCTCCTTTAATTTATCACTAAAATATGCTATTAGCTTCCCTTCTTGACTCAACACAACACCAATTCTCACAAATGAAGCATCACAATCAACCTCAAACACTTTGATAAAATATGGTAATGCTAAAATAGGATTTTTTGTAATTTTTTTCTTCAATAACTCAAAGCTTTAGGTTTTTACCCTTGTCCACAAAAATTATTTTCCTCTCATACAATTTTTTATTGGGGAAACATGACTACTAAAATTATTAATGAACTTTATGTAAAAAGTTGATAAACCATTGAAACTTCTTACCTGTGTGATGCTCTTTAGGATAGGCCACTCAATAATTGATGATAATTTTTATTTATTCATTATTAAACCATCTATTAAAACTATAAATCCCAAAAATATAAAACTATTCTACATAAACATGCACTTCTTAAAATACACATAGATCTTTTCTTTTCTTAACAATTCTAATATGATTCTCAAATATTTTAAGTTCTCTTATTTAGTCTTATTGAATATTAAAATATCATCAAAATAAACCACCACAAAATTACCACTATATTCTCATAGAACTATGTTTATCAACCTCATAAATTTGTTGGGTGCATTAGATAATTTTAATGTCATCACCATCCACTCATAAAAATCATATCTAGTCTTGAATGTTGTTTTCCATTCATCTCCTTCACTAATTTGAATCTAATAGTATCCACTCCTTAGATCAATCTTGGAAAAATATTTTTCTCCTATAAGAACATCCATCATATCATTTAAATGAGTTATATGAAATCTCTACTTGATTTTAATTGTATTGATTTCTCTACTATCCACACACATCGTCCACCCTCCATCATTATTTGGAGTTAGCAATGTTGGTGTTTCACATGAACTCATGCTCTCCCTTACTATAACCTTTCCCACCAATTTAATAACTTATTTATTTTATTTTTCATGTTCTATTGTATTCATCCTATAAGTTTTTTGATTGGGTAGAGTTAATCCTGTAATCAAATCAATATGATTTTAAATCTCTCTTCAGTGGTATCTAGTAATTCATCAAGTATAACATTTGCATATTATTTCAACACTAGTGCTAATTTTTTTGGCACTTTCACCACTTTTATGAATTATTTATGAAACTATCCTTATAATGCTCTGTAACCATCAAATTGTGAGCTAACTTCTTATACAAGCCTATTTAATTCAATCATTCCTTTTAGCCCTGTTTTCTCTATTTATTAGCCATAACTCCTTGTAGGTTAGCTCAATCATGAAATTAAAACCATTTATGAATACCCATTAATCCCCTCTATAACATATTGTAAAATATCCTAAGGTTACTTTGTACGGAATTATACTTTCTTCTTTAGGCCCTATTCCAATTAGCCCTCCTTTTGTGCAAACCATCTTGTCCAGAGTAAAGTACAAACTTTCTAATCAAATAAAGAATCAGTAAAGATACCCATTACCTTCTTACAGGTGAATCAAATGTTTTTTAGTGCACTTCTTTGGAGAAATTCACTTTTCCTATATTGGTCTATTATCTTCCCTTCACATGCACCTAGGATCCACTTGGCAATCAACTTTTTCTATATTTCTCCATATTGTGACACCTTGAAACCACTTCCAAAATTTTTTTAACATCATAAAGGGTCATATTGAAAATTTTCAAGAGTTTTCAAGCATTTAAACTCATTTTGAGGGTCAGCCCCTAATTCAGGGTTTTCTAAAGCCTATCACAGGCCGAGAGGATATAAATTTTGGTTGGGAGTGTTTTACCCTATTTCAATGGTTTAAATAAATTTTATAGGGTATTTATTTATGCCTTACACATTCTCCAATCATCATCTAGTTCATAACAACCTCCTAAGCTTTCCAATGCTTAACATCTCAGTTGTCTTTGACTATATATGACAGTCAATAGGGTTTATGATTTCCTTATCTATTTCAATGATCAATGAACTTCAAGATGATATACAAAAGTTTCACTATCTTAAATTACTTCCCCATTTCCCATACTCATATCAAATATGACCTTATCAACCCATCTACTATGCAAAAACATATAAGTTTCTTAACTTTTCCTGTATACTATCATACACAAGCCGAGAACCAACAGTTGGAGTTTTTGGATATTAAAGACGTTTCTAAGCCTGTTTCTTCTTCAATTAAGTTTATAATTTCATTATGGACCTATCTCCATGCTATTAAAAACTTCATGCAAATAATTTCACGCGCATTTTCCCTTGGACAGTGGGTTGTAGGTCTAGATGCCTGGATACCCTGTTTAGGCCTGTTTAGGCTTTTTATAGCATTCAAAACTCTTAATATATATTGGTCACATCATATTGGTTTTTAAATTGTTCCCAACACAAAAATTAACCATTCTCTCTCAATATTCCATAGAGAACCATCATACACACAGTTACACAGGCCTGTCACTAGAATTGCATAAAAGAAACCATAACATGAAACAAAACATTAATTCTTTCTTAGATCAATTAGAAGACTTAAAATTCAATACCAGATCCATTTTCAATGTTCCATGGCTTTCAAAGCCTTGTCTGCTCCTTCACACATTCTCTTGACTTCACATCAAATCTGCTCCTTCTCTTTATCAATAGGATTTCTTGAGTGAGGTCCTCCCTCACTAATTCTCCTCTCTTTTATTCATTATAACTTCTTTCCTTGAATGAGAGGACCTTTCCTCTCTATCCTTATTTTCTTCTACGCCCCTCTCATTCTCTCTCTTTTCTGAATTCTCTCTTTTTTTTTCTTTTTTTCAAGACTTTCCCCTCTAACTTCTACGCCCAATTTGGGCTTAAGGTAAAACAAAATATTGTTTGTAAGTTTTAAAAATATACTAAGGTTGAAAATACTTTAAACCATTTCTCCCTTATTTCCTCAATATCCTAACCATCACTTTTTACCTTTTCACTTTTCACTTTTCACTTTTGACAGTTACATTTACTCTCAAGGTGAAATTTTGAAATCTACACAATTTGGAGGGAAAAACAAGAATTTGAATTTTCATTCTAGAATATCATTTGGATTTGTATGTTTGATGATCTCAACTAGTCCTCCATGGTGCTATTGTAGATGCTCCTGCATCACTTCTTTATTCATTATTAATGCATAATGACAACCTATCATCTTCATGTCTTTGATAAATTCTTTTATAGCTATCATGATTTTAGCCTAACTTTTTTCTTTAAGAGGTAACAAAACTACCTTCATACCACCTTTCTATAAATTATACGTGTTCTTTGCTCCATCATGAATTTATTTTCTATCAAATTTACATGGCCTTCCCAATAACATATGGCATGCATCCATTGGTATAACATCACACCATATTTTATCCTTGTAATTTTTACCTATAGAAAACTTGATTAAACACCTTTTATCTACTGTAACTTTATTCACTTTTTTAAACCATGAAATCTGATAAGGATTAGGATGTTTTTCACACTACAAACTTAATTTCTCAATCATGTAATTATAAACCATATTTTCACAACTAGCACTATCTATAATTACTTTACATATCTTACCTCCTAAAGTATACCTTTTTTAATATATATTTATCTGTAGTCATGCATCACCACCTTATTTATTCTGCACATGTTATTTCCTTGGAGAAATCATTGTTCTTCTCATCATGATATTTTCTCCAATATATTTTGTTTTAACCTCAATATTTTTCTCTTTTATTTTAACTTCAACTAAATTCACTCTTGGGCAATCCTATTACCTCCTTTCTTGATTTTGGTAGTGTGGATACTCAAATTATCTATGGCCTTATTCTCCACATCTATAATAAATATAATATCTATGTTGATTTGGAAACCATCCTATATGACCACTATATCTTTGTCCTCTCTAAAATCTTCTTCTTTTTTGATGGTATTGAAACCCTTGTTTATTATCTTCTTGTCTCTTTTCACCACATGATAATTATCCTCTAGTGGTGTTAAACTTCCTCTATAATCTAGACTATCAACCTTGATTCCTTCATTCCTTATTCTAAATTTATAACCATCCTCTCTTCCATTGATGGTGGTTATTTTTTTAATCCTCCTCTAACTAAATTTCCTCTTCATTATCTATGTCATCTTCTACATCATCTTTTACTCTCCTTTGTATTTGATTCAAAATAATCTCAATTAATTATTCTTCTTGCTTCTGTAGCTCTTGCATAGTTTAGTTCATCTAAGGAAATCCTTCTCATTCTCTCACCATCTCTTACACATACAATATTTGAAATTGATCTGATACCAAATAATGAACCTAAATACTATCAAGATAAAAAAATAATAATAAATAAATCTTATAAAATAATAACCTATATTGATTCATAATGAATGATTCACATATTAAAAAAAATACATAAATAAGCTTCAACTCAAAATTAGAGTTGACATGCAAAATTTAAAACTCTAAAAAATAATAAAGCTTGACCTTCTATTTTTATTAGTTTTTACATGCAAGAACGCGTAGCTCTAAAAATCTCAAAAAATAAACTAAACACTAAAATTAACCTATTGGAAAAATATCAATTGAATTTCAAGTCTAGTTACAAAAATATATAATTTTTAAAAATAGAAAAATATCAAAAATTATCAAAACACAATTTCATATCCTCATATGGTCATAAATAGCCTTTAAAAAATATTTAAAATTTACATAAATGGATATGTTATGTTAT
The DNA here is from genome assembly GCA_037957365.1 of Torreya grandis. Classification (NCBI taxonomy): domain Eukaryota; kingdom Viridiplantae; phylum Streptophyta; class Pinopsida; order Cupressales; family Taxaceae; genus Torreya; species Torreya grandis. The sequence continues at coordinate 3,742,427 of JARHVA010000920.1, forward strand.
GGATTCACCCAAATTTTTGAGATGGTCATTTTGGTATGAAGATGGGCTCAAACGAAGCTATAGATCAAAAATTATGGCCTTCAAAAGTTTGGCCTCTTTTTCTACAGCACATGCCCCCACTAATATACCCTCCTTTTGAGGTGAGGGGAAGTAATAATTGGTAGTTAGATTACCTTAAAATGATAAGATAACCATGTAAAGTTTTAATGTATCATGTATCATATAATGTAAATACATCTAGGTAGATATATCATTGAAGCACACATAATGTGATCACAGGAAGTCCTAAGATGCATGATGGGAATCATGGTAATGTCTAGATATTAACCATACAATCTCATGAATAAATCAAGCACACACACAAGATCACTCAAAATAAAATCAAAATATAATAGTTTATGAGACCTCAAACAAGGTGCATGTTCAAATTTTGCACAATCAAAATGACATGACTTACACAAATGTCCACAAAAGCAAGAATGACATATTGAAATGTCAAAATATAACAAACAATGACATATTTAAATGTAAAATAAATAAACAAAGGCATGAGGGATATAAAAAATGGATCATATTTAAATTCTCAAACAAGCAAATCAAGACACTCAAGGAAGTGCATAAAGGAAAAGTATAAGCAACCAACATAAACATATCATAATAGTCCCTATATATGTGTGTTGGTAAAAAATGTTAAGTACATAGCATATCAATTACACTATAAAAGATATAAACATGGATAAATACATTTTTAATTACATAATCTTAAACATGGTAATGTAAATTTACCATAGAATGATATAGACTAGACGTATCATGATCAAGGAAGCAGATTCCCCCATTGTCCATATGACATGAGTAGAGGGAAGGACCAACATCCCAAAGTACATAGATCATGTATATGTGTATGCCTATATCACATTCAAAACATTCATGAAACATGTGTATATATAAATAAATGATATTTTATCCACTAACTTGGAACTAACAACATAGATGCCAAGGAGCTGATAAAACATGTAAATGCTAAAAATATTTTTGGATATTTTTGAAGTTTTTTTTTTTTTTTTTTTAATAATATGCCAAATAAATAACTATCCTATAATCCAATGTATTTATTCCTCTCAAAGTCTCTTAAAATAGGTATTCTAGGTTTGTGTTTAAGGCTTTATTACCTTCTTGATCTATTATTTGATCCTGTAATACTTTTAGAATTTTTACAAAAATGATCTTAATTAAGATGCTTATTCAAAATTGATGCAAATAAACTTATAATTTTTTTATTGCCTTCTTCAAAGATTCTGTTCACTCCACCATGACTCTCAATACTCCATAAAGTTCTTGAAATATATTCTTCTTTCACTATATTGATTTTAATCTTTCTTTTACTTTGGTCTCTATCCATAACATATCAAAGAATCTTATTAGGTCTTTATAACTCACATATGTATTTCAATCTCATTCAATGGATATTTATCTCTAACTTATTTTCTTATGGATATATCGTGGTTTTATCTCCCTTTAGAATTTTCTTTGACTTCATCTATCTCTTGAACCTTCATCCTTTATCAGTCTTTAACAAGAAAATAGTATTTTACCTTTCAGACCTTTGTATATACCTAAAAATAGACCAATGGATATAAATTGAATCATATAAATCATTATATATTTAAAATTCTTGTAAAACCTCACACATATACTATTATTACTCCTTATAAAGTTTCAAATCCTCTAACTCATACCTTCACAATTTATGCTCTCTTATTTGACTACTAAAACAATGTTTTCAAGATTTCAACAAGTTTGTAGATAGGGAAAAAATATATATTATTCTATAAGCATACACAAAACATGAAAATATATATAACACATTATAAACACCACATTTATCCTTATACAAAGTTTCATTACCTTTGGTGAATTCACTTTGAAGATACGAAGGCTTTTGCTCTTTAAGACTTTGTTTTAGGCCTATTTGTAGACCTAATGATTGAGTTTTAGTTAATAATTCCTTAATATATGATTGGAGACACTAAAAACACCTTTAAACCCTTTCAATCATCCATAAATATCATTTCAAAAAGTTTCCAATAGATTGGATGATTGATTATCAATCTATGAGCACGTGATCTTCAAAAAACCTTATTTTAAGTCTTTGTATAGCCCTATAGACTATGTTTTTGGTTATATATATATTTTAATAATAATAATAATTAAAACCAATTTAGTTGATTAAAATACTCCCTAACATATATTCACACCATTTTTTATGATTTTTAACTAGTTAGATTGCCTTCTAGAGGGTTTTTAGTGTTCAAACCCTAGGACTGGTTCCTACAATGCTGAGAACATAAATAAATTGATAAATTTATTTTAAATGATTTCCAAAGGATATTTTCAATTGGGTTAGACTCTGATATACTTATTTTAATCATTAAAATCATTTCATTGAATATTAACAATCCAATTTATTAAGAATAAGTAGTATTTCTCTTGATTATTACAGGTGGGATTGTGTTTATAGACATGAGAGGGTAAAAATGAAGAAATTTTGAGTATTAATGACTTAAAAATACTTGTTTTTACTTGAGTGACACATTCACAACTTAATCTAACCATGTTAAGTGTGATTAAAGTATATACAATCACAAAATACATGAAATAAAAGATTTATATATTGATTATGTATCAAGATATAGTCCTCTAATCTCTTTGGATACAATGAACTTCATCTAATCATTTAAAAAAATTAATGAACACTTTAAACATGTCAAAGTACCTTTCAAGAGTCTAGGAAATAATAGAAAATATCACTGAGTTTCTTTTTTATTCATGATTCTTCAAAGTCTTCTTACAATCTTCTGCATTCAAGGTAGGATTCTTTTTTAGACCTAGAAACCATCTTCTAATATTTCTCCCACCTTGTCTACTCATCCTCTTTTAATTTATATCTCTTATTATTAATATTTTTAGCCTTATCAGGGTTGGACTAATGTTCTAATCTTATCACTCCTCTATTTTATGTTCAGTAATTTCTCAACCTCCTTGGACTTATCCATATAATGCTTACTTTTTCATATTCCAATGTTGGATGAGCCTTAGTTGGAATTAAAGATATATTTACATTGTATTATTGATTAAATATATCTATTAAATGTATTTAGACCATAAATATTCATCATCAAAAGATTAAGACCTTCTAAACATAATAAAACCTCCCAATCTCCTAGTTACAAATTCAAATTTTGAATTTCATAATTTTGGAGGGAAAAATAGAATCATGTTATAAATACCAAATCTAAATTAATAATTACCTTATAAAATTCATGATGGTTCTTAAAATACTTCCCACACTCATAATCATTTTATTACAAAATAAAGCTTAGATAAGCTTCTTATTGATCTATCTAGACCTAGTATCCCAGACAAGCTAAATTGTACATAGTTTTTGATGATGCTCTTACATCATGACCTCATATAATGGATTCTCATAGGTATCTCTCAACTAGGAACCTGGTGCAATAAATTGGTGGTACTACCAAGGATTATGTATAGGTGCAATATTTATCACTGTAAAATCTATAATATTCTATGTATGTCTAATAAAACTATCTAACATTAAAGAAAAAATGGGATTAGGGGTTTGTGGAACCCATTATTGAGTTATCTATGGTTTATTTATAATATTATTATAGGAACATGTTTAGGTACTCTAGATATCTGAATATGGTGTGTAGTAAATGAGGATTCTATTGAACCCACTATGGATCTCTAATGAAATGGTCTCTCAAGCATTGGTCATTGAGGAAAGGGGATTGCATGTTGCTTAAAATTCCATAGAGGATTAAAATTACTAGGATTGATAATTAATTATTTGGGTATAAACTTCTCTTTTTAAAGTGTATGTTCATATGGAATTATGGAAATTATAATTACTTGATTGGCATAAATTTATTTAACACACCTATGCAATATAGAAGGTATTGATTGAAGTGTATATATCCAATATCATCATAATAACATATCAAAGACACATATGGAAGGTATAAATATAAAGGTAGTAACCATGTGTGCAAGATCCACGTATAAAGGTAAGTTAATAATAACCTATTGTGAGGTCTCGTCAAATGTTCCAGCTAATTTGATCCAAGGATGTAAAGCATGGTTTATATAACCTAAATGTGTAAGTAATGTCATGATAAAAATGTTTTCACTTTCACCATTATCAATCATAACACTATGTATAGGTTGATGGTTAAGGTAAGCTCGAATTAATAAAGAATGGAGATCAGAATCATTATCCATAATCTCACTATCATTGAAACTAATATAGGATATCTAAACCATATGAGGTACATGTCTTGTATAAGTACCAATAATCCCATCCAATGGGTTCCCATAATGTTATTGATGAGGTTGTGCATTATATTCCATTTACACTTTTGAATCTTTCTTAAAATGGTCTTGCAAAGGATTGTTAAATAGTTTTTGTTTGTGGTGGTTACTAGGTTATGAATTGATTCTTTTGGAGGATCATCAAATATAATATTTTGATCATTGATGAGGTCTTATATATTATGCTTTGAGGTAAAACATATGTTCATATAATTATTAGGGCCTTAGTGATAGTCACAATAAGCATTCACATCATACCTTTTGGGTAGAGGTCTACTCATATCAACCTGTATAGGATTAGGGAGAGCTATGAGGTGATACTCAACAAGCCATGGGATTAATAAATTATGAGGCTCAGATAATCAAGTAAACTATCTTCATAGTGCATTGAATAACACAAGTCTATTAGGTTGATGTGATATTACATTATCCATGGTGGTTGTTTTATTCTTAGGCTTATGAATTTTTACCTTATAACTTAGTTTAATAGTAAACTTGGTATTGTATGTAGATGTAGTTGGTGTGTTTTATATATACTTAAGTTTGTTCAATGAGATAAGTTTCATTTCGTGATCATGAAAAATGTGGCATATGTCATTGAAATTTTTGAACTTTTCAAAACTTTTAGAATTATGTAGAGCAACCAAACTTTTCTTGAATATGTCTTGAAGCTCTTTATCTA